>OW569412.2:83416936-84654965 GCA_937662695.2 Halyzia sedecimguttata | reverse complement strand
GTTTTTGTCAATTTGCCCAAATGTCTGTTATTTTCGAATTTTTGGCTGAAAATGGTCTTAAATGATTCTGTTCGACTCACTGATCAATAATCCGTAGTCAACGATTCTGTCCGGTCGTCCTTTAACGTGATAACTTTCGAACGGTACCTACACAGTTGAAATTTTCAGAGTAGGTTTGCGAGATGAATAACGCGGTTAGGTTCGCCTTTGGGCGAAATGGTTTCGCAGTAACGAAAAAAATATTTTTTTTTACATTACAAAGTTCGAATTCAATTTTCGAATTTAATTTTCATCAGAAGAATCCATTGATGTCATTTCAACTCCAATAAGCTAATAATTTCAGAGATAGGATTTTTCATAATTTCAATTATACATTGTACTTCTTTGTTTTCACAGAATGCGAATGATATCCGTCTATGTTCTATCTGTGTTCATTTCATCCATGTAATCTTATCTACCTATAACAGACACAAAGATCCAAATGGAGTTTTGTTCTAACAAACAAAGTATGATTAAATGCAAATTAGCCAATTATAGGATATTATAATTACCCCTACCCTATAGTAGGGGAGCCCAGGTAGCTAATTCGGGATTTACTCGAGCGTCATAGAGAGCTATTGGGTTGTCAAGCTTAGATGATAAGAAGAAAAAAATGTTGTATAATATATACCTGTTCATCGGTGGGGTGAGCGGATATAAATTTTCAAAAATGTAAAAAAAAACCGTTACGTGGACATACTCGAGCGCGTCAGATATTGATAGCATCTGTGTCCTACGTATTTTAAAACATGTACATATGTTAATCTGACCGTTTCCATGATGGAGGTGATCATACGTAAGGGTTGAAAATGAAAAAAAAATTTTTTTTATCGAGCTCGTCAGATTTTCTAAGGGGGTGTTAAGTGAACCTTAAAAGATGCTCTTGTATAATAATCTGACGATTGGGATGTAACGCAAACTCGTGGTCATCATTAGAATATGCAAAAAAAATCGCCATTTAGAAATACTCAAGCGCGTCAGATTAAGATATATGTGGTTCATCAATATGGCCTAGACGTGCTGTCTCTTAATCTGACGATTGTCTGGAGGGATTCGCTAAATCTGACAATAAAAAAAAATTTTTTTTTATTTTTTTAAATCATTGAACTTAATTAATCGAAAAGCTCAGGAAATAGCGTGCAAATGAAAAAGCTTGTGTTGTTTTGAGGAGAATATTTATAAAAATAATAATTATACAAAATTTAATTTTTAAGGGTATTTTTTTTAATCATTTATTTATTTATTTATTTATTTATTCAGAAACAGGGATACACACGGGAAATATTCCCAATAAAGATCCACTAATAATATTATTATTAATTACAAATTTAAATTTAAATGGTGCTCACAAGACAGCAATGAAAGAAAGAAGAAAAAAAAAATATATATATATATATATAAAGTTTGAATACCTGAGACTTACTGACATCATCCATGCCAGCTTCATCTGAACTGAAAAATATTTCTGATGGTTCTCTTAAAAGAATACAGGTTAGTAATGAAAATATCTATCCCCCCACAATATTTATTGAACGATGCGCATACTCTGGAGACCGGTGAATTCTTGCGGATATTTGTGTTGAATGCTTGTTCCGAAAGCAATGCTCTACTGCGAGTAGTTCTTGAAGGAACATGGAACGGAATCATTGCAACCAACTCCGGTGAGTCGAAGTAATCCCTCATCACCCTGAATGCAAAAATGAGATCATTTTTAATTCTCCGATGTTCAAGCAGCTCAATATGATAATGAGAACGAACTTGGTTGATGCCGAGAGTTGCATATACGTTGGTCACTTTGAAGTGTAGGAATCGAACGAATTTATTTTGGAGTCTTTCTAGTCTTATTTTGTGAATATTATACATTGGGCTCCAAATAACACTCGCGAAATTAAGTTTGCTATGTATGAAAGCGAAATACAATGACTTTATAGCCGCTTCATCATCGAAATTCTTACACATTCTGGTTAAAAAACCCAGTGATCTACTACACGACGCAATCAGATGATCTAAATGTGGTGTGAAGGAAAGTTTTGTGTCAAAAATCACACCCAAGTCTCTAATCCGAGTTACACGACTTATGTTGGTATTGTATAGACGGTATTGGAACTCAATGATATTATTGTTCCTTGTAAACGAGATACACATACATTTATCTATATTTAATTCCAATTTGTTCCGATGGCAGTATTCCGAAAATGCGTCAAGGTCTTCTTGCATTTTCACGCAGTCCCTTATAGTAGAGATTACTCTAAAAATTTTAAAGTCATCTGCATACATGAGTATACGACAATACTTAAAAATTTCCTTCAAGTCATTCACAAATATTATAAACAGTATAGGTCCGAGATGAGATCCCTGCGGCACTCCCGATGTTACGACAAATGGGGAGGATCTGTACCCGTTTACACTAACAAGTTGAGTCCTACTCATCTTCATCAGTAGAATCCTCTTCCGGAGTGGGACGGAGTGAGGGAACAATATATAGAGAAAGAGAGAGAGGAGAATAGAAAGACGGAGAGGGGAATATAGGCATGGCATAGCAGCACGCATTCAACTTTATAAATTAATTTTTATTACTTCGGCTTGTGAAAATCGTCAGATTATATATTTTTCGTACCTCTTGCATTATTCCCTTCAAAATAAAAAAAAAATTTACCACGCTCGAGAATGTCAAGATGTCGTTTTTTTTTTACAACTTTGTAACCCTCCCCCTTCTTTACGTCACTCTCAAATTGTCAGATTAATGGAATATACACTTTTTAGCATGTAACTAACTCACCCTACCTTAATCTGACGCGCTGGAGAATTTCCGATGATCAACTTTTTTTTACTAATCTGATGCTTCATCCCTGACGGGCGGCCATATATATATGGCTCATGTTTGGTGGAAAAACTTAACCAGGTACAAGGTATCCCCCTATATATTAATCTGCCGCGCTGTAGTAAATCCCAAAATCCCCGCTTGGGCTCCCCTACTACTATATATGCCCTTGGATAATCCATATGATGATGGAAATATATAATTTGGTAAGTTTATCAAATTGGGTTCAGAATATCTTCAGTAAAAACAAAACTGGAATCTTGGCTAAGTTTCCATTGATATGATATAATTCTCAGAGTAGATTTGAATATATACTGGGTGTCCCAGTATAAATGTTCCAATGGATTATCTCAGCCATTTCAGAAGATAAAAATTTGAAAATTTAATGATTTTCAATTCGTTCAAGGAGCCTTCAAATGCGGAAAACAAAAATTGAAAGTCACTTTCGGTTTGACCGGAAGTGACTTTGACTTTTTTATCTCGAATTGCACGCTATATATTTCTTGCAATTTTTCAATTCTACCCAAAATTACCTTTCAACCATGTATCACACTTTGTATTTTACATTTGATTTGATGGAGAAAACGTCAATTGATATTTCAAATTTAAAGAATTGCAGTAGCCTACATATTTTGTGTAATCTTGATTTTGATTTCAATAATCGAGATCAATAAAAAAAATCTTCCTCAAGTTGAAATCGACTATGTATTTTACCGAACGTTAAACGAAGAATGAATAGTAAAAGAAACAAAAATTTACAAAAAAAATACCTATAATAAGTAAAGCACTTGTTCGAAATGTTGACCATCTGCTTCTACACATCTTTCAGCTCGGTGGACTTGTTCACACGAAGTAACACTTCTCAACACCTCAGCATTAAGGGCTCTATATGCATTGCTTATTTTGCTTTTTAGATCTTCTAAATCAATAGGAGGAGTCTGGTACACAGGATCATTAAAATATCCCCGAAGGAAGAGATCTAGCGGTGTTAAATCTGGAGATCTCGCAAGCCATCTTATCGGTCAATTTGAATATAGATGGATCGGCACACACAAAGTCAAAATCAAAATTACACAAAATATCGTAACCTACTGCAATTCTTTCAATTTGATTTTCAATTAACGTTTTCTCCCTCAAATAAAATGTAAAATACAAAGTGTGATACATTGCTAGAGAGGTTATTTTGAGTAGAATTGAAAAAATGCCAAAAATATTTAGGGTGCTAATTGAGATAAAAAAGTCAGGGTCACTTCCGGTCAAACCGACTTTCAATTTTTGTTTTTCACATTTGAAGGTTCCTTGAACGAATTGAAAATCATAATATTTTCGAATGGTTCAAATGGCTAAGATAATTCATTGGAACATGTATACTGGGACACCCGGTATAGGAATGGCAGAAATCGCAAACAAAAACATCTTTTTCTGGACTGGTGCATGCTTCGTGAGCCTATTGATACATTGCAGATTACGCATATCACCCATATTTCTCTACTTTCGCTCATGAAAAAGTTTTTGACAAAAAAGACAATCCACGTATGCCGTCATTGGATGGCTTTTTAGTGCAGCAGCTCAGTGGCAGGTCTTCATCAGAGGAATAATCAATAACTGGTTCAATTACTGAGTCAGAGCAACTAGATGGGACGATATATAGAATAGCAATAATAGATAAATATCGAATATTCCATATTACCCGCGTTCCGGAAATAAAACAAACCAAATGTTATATTTCTTATTATGGAAAATATCGATTGGATTCGTCAAGATTCATACTACCTAATTCCTAAATGAACAGAGCGTGCTCTCAAACGAAGTTATTATGATACATCGTTGGAAAGGTAATTTTGAGTCAAATTAAAGACTTACAAAAAATATAAAGGGTGCTATTTGAGATAAAAAGTCAGAGTCACTTCCAAGCCAAAAGTGACTTTCAATTGTTGTTTTTCTCAGTTGATGCTTCCTTGAACGAATTGAAAAACATAACATTTTTAAATTTTCATCATTTGAAATGGCTGAGATAATCCATTGGAACATGTATACTGGAACACCTGGTATATGATATAATGATATAATTCCCAACTCTGAGAATCCAATAATTTTGGAGATATGATTTGGCAAAGCTTGAACAAGAGCGCCAAAGCTCCTGTCCACAGGCCTTGAACCAAGTTTTTAAGTAATACATTTGTGACATAATGTTAGAGCTCTCAGAAGGCAAAACAGCCGTATTTCTCAATACTTTCAATACATATCATCAGCGGTATTACGATGGATACAGATAAGTGGGGAGACCGAAAATTCTTGGAATCGCATCCGAGTTCGGTGGTGGATAGCAGCCGTATCTTGCATATTTTATATATGTGATTTCTGGTGAAATGATATATTATGATGAATCCTACCTTCTGTTAATAAAAAGACTCACCTTTGTAAATACCCTGTATACCCTGGTTTCTTTATTGTAACTCTTCAAAACTGCTCAGCTGGCTCTGCCGCACTCTGTATATAGTGAGGATTTCATGTGATTATTCTTATTAATTGCTTAAACTAATAATGATAACATTTATGAAAGTATGATGAGATTTGTTTGATTGACAGAATTCTTTTTGCCGAGAGTAAATGTAGAAATATATGTTTCTTCCAACATTGTGAACATAAACACCGATTACTCTTTCTATAAAATAGAACTGCTTCAACTGCCATTAGCATGTAGTCTATTTTTATCAAAATATTTGGGACTTTTTTTCTACAACAACCGACATGATACTTTAAAGATAGAATTACTGTTTTTTTTTGTAAGGCGGAATTTGTTTGCAAGCTTTAGAAATGCCGGAAATCCCTATTTAGTCCCCTTTGTAACTGCACTATATCAAATATAAAGTTAATTAATTGGGATCAAAAACTACGATAGTGTATTCAAAATTTCGTATCAATACATTGGTTCTTTCAGGATAACTCAATTTACAGCCATAAATTTCGATCTTGAATGGATAATAATAGTAATGTACATTTGATCCGAGATTTAATCCAAGAATTTATGGATACAATCTGTATAATGAAGGTTGAATTTGACATGATTACATTAACTTGTAATTTAAAACAAATAACTCAAGATATTGTCCTCTTGCGAAAAATAATTAATTTCGCTAAAGAATGTGGCTCGGAGTTTGAAAGCTTTTTAAATATGTTTCTTGAAATTTTTCAAATAAAAGGTCTTAAGAGTTACATAGCTTTAGAACCAAATGTAAGAGAGACTTCTCCCTAGGAGCCAATGAGTGACGCGGATATAAATAAGGCTCAGCATGCCTCCTATGATTACGGTTTCAATGGATTTCATAGTAATCAGAATGAGCAGTTATAAAGACGAATACTCTGTAAACGAGTATACAGTGTATGGAAAAGCCAAATAACTTCATTATCTGGGTTACTGCACATATTTATGGAAAATCCAGAAACACCTCAAATCCAAATATTAAATTGTCATTCTTCTTTGTAAAAATGTGGACCCTACCTTCAACCCCCTTCAAAAGACAGGTACAACCCCTAATTTTTCAAATAGGAAGTATGGGCTTGTGATACATCGTTTGGAAGGCTGCGTCATTGTCCATTCAGAAATGTTTTTATAAATGAAATAGAGAAGCAGTTTCGCGAGTTTGGGCTTGTAAGGCAGATTAAAAAAGCAGCTGCTAATAATCCGAATGAGGATGTGCAAATAGACGTGATGCTTGACTTTGAAGAATCCACACTAAACATATCAAAACAAAATAAAATACATCCCTATAAAATTATACCTAACCAGGAGCTCTTGGAAGATGATTTTGATAGGAGAACTCCTTTTTGTTAACAAATGATTGACATGTTGGATAACAATATTATCCAATTAGAAGACGTTTTGTTTTCTGATGAGTGCACTTTTTTTCAACGGCCATGCTAATGGTCAAAATTTTCGCTACTGGTCTACCGGAAATCCCCACTGGATAAGAGAGGAATACACGCAATTGCCTCAAAAGGTTGATGTTTGGGCAGGAAATGTTCAAAACGATATCATATGCCCCTTTTTCATTAAGGCCAATTTGAATGGCGATAATTATTTTGTACTACTCCAAAATGATGTCGTCCCAACATTGGAAAATGTATACCCCTATCAAGGAAATCCTCAAGTTCCACGGAATACGATATGGTTCCAACAGGATGGAGCACCACCACATTACCAATGTCTGGCAGTACCTTGACGCAATATTTTCAAATCGGTGGACAGGAAGGCGAGGAGCGATCGAATGGCCAGTACGATCCCATGATCTTAACCCATTAGATTTCTCTTTTCATGATGGTATGTGAAGAGCATTGTGTACAAAACTAAACACCTCGATTTGAAGGACCTAAAAGATCGAATAATACTTGCGTGTAGGTCAGTCACTCCTGAGATGTTGAATAATGTTGGAAGAAATTTTTATTTGAGGTTAGGATGTTGTCAGGACGTTCGCGGTGAATACTTCGAACATCTACAACATTTACATTCATTATTCTTTACTACATTTTGTATTAAATTTTATTTTTTGTTATTGTACCAAATTTCGCTAATGGATTGATTTTATTTTTTTTTTATTTGAGTTTTGCAATAAACTTGAAAGTGATAACATTTCTGAATAGAGAAAGACGAGACCTTTCAAACGATGTATCACCAGCCCATGCGAAGAGATAGAGTACTACGACAACAAGTACGACAGTTTCAATGTTCACAAGAAAGTCAGAGAAGTCACAGGGAAGAGAAAGAAGAATAACGTCGGTAATCTGATGGATGAAGAGGGAAACCTGATGATAACAACAGAAGAGAGAAAAGACGCCTGGAAGAAATACGTGGAAAAACTATTTGAAGACGAAAGAAATGAGCCAACACCAAGCACTACAGAGGCAGAGGGAGACGATATCCTGGAAGAAGAAACACAAGCAGCCATAGACCAAATCAAAGGTGATAAAGCAGCGGGGCCGGACGAACTTGAGGCAGAATTCCTGAAACTATTCGATGAAAATAACATCAAACAGCTGACAAAGAGCTTCAATAGGATATACAGGACGGGAAACATCCCCCGAGAATGGCTGAAGTCAGAGTTTATAACGTTACCCAAGAAACAAAATGCAAAACAATGCGGGGACTACAGAACCATCAGTCTGATGAGCCATGTATTGAAGGTATTTCTGAAAATCGTCCACAAAAGAATATACAAACGCTGCGAGGAACAAATAGCACCAACCCAGTTTGGATTTATCAACGCTGTAGGAACACGAGAGGCACTATTCAGCGTTCAAGTGCTGTTTCAGAGGTGCAGAGATGTTAACAAGGACATATTTGTATGTTTAATTGACTACCAAAGAGCTTTTGATCGCGTGAAACACGATAAAATGGTGGAAATCCTGAGAAAAATCGGAAAGAGGAATGAGGAAAGAGACCTGCAAATTATCATCAACTTGTATTGGAACCAATCAGCAGTGCTGCGCGTGGACGGAGAACACACAGAAGCCGTCAAAATACTAAGAGGGGTACGTCAGGGCTGCATTTTGTCACCAACAATCTTTAATCTTTACTCAGAGTTCATATTCCGAGAGTCCCTAGACGAAATGGAAGAGGGAATCCCCATAAATGGAGTCAGACTTAACAACATACGGTACGCTGATGACACGATCGTTTTTGCAGACAGCATAGAAGCACTACAAGCGCTTATGAACAAAATAGTAGATGTGAGCAAGCAATACGGACTAGACATCAACACGGCGAAAACGAAGCTTATGATCATAAGTAAAACTAACATTACCGGTGCGCGCCTCACTATCAACCAGACAAACATAGAACGAGTCAGCCAATATACTTACCTAGGAACCATAATCAATGAAGATTGGGACAACACACAGGAAATTAAATGTAGAATAGGGAAAGCCAGAAGCGCATTCAATCAAATGAGCGGACTATTCAAAAGTCACAATCTCAGCCTCAAGATCAAGCTGAGACTTTTAAAGTGCTATGTATTCTCTGTGTTGCTGTACGGAGTAGAAACCTGGACCTTAAAAGACGAAACAGAGAAGAGACTAGAAGCCTTCGAAATGTGGCTCTACCGACGTATCCTGAAAATATCCTGGACTGAAAGAATAACTAACGCAGAAGTCCTGAGAAGAATGAAGACCAGCCCTCAATTCCCGAACATAGTGAAAGTCCGCAAACTGGAATATCTAGGACACATAATGAGGAATTCAGAACGGTACGACCTTCTACAACAGATCTTGCAAGGAAAGATCAACAGCAAGTGGGGCCCGGGCAGGCGCAGGATATCCTGGCTTGCGAACCTCAGACAATGGTTCAACATGTCGTCAGCAGGACTGTTCCGAGCAGCTACCAACAAAATAAGAATTGCTATGATAATCGCCAACGTTCGGAATCGGATGGGCACCTGAAGAAGAAGAAGATCACCAGCCCATACTTACCTATTTGAAAAATTGGGGGTTGTGCCTTTCTTTCGAAGGGGTTTTAAGGCAGGGTTCGCATTTTTACTACGAAGAATGACCATTTAAAATTTAAATTTGATGTGTTTCGGGATTTTCTATAAATATGTACAGTAACCAAGATGATGAATTCAGTCCGTTTGGCTTTTCCACACTGTATAATCCATAGACAGTTAGAATGTTATTTTCTATAAACTGTCCTCTACACGACGGTCTGAATCCTAATTTAGACAAATCCCTCAGAATGACTCAATGAAAAATTATATACGATTTACACTTATTTATTCAATATTGTGACGCGTTTCGTCGACACAGCGACTTCATCAGACTACATCATACTAAATTCTTAACAAGTTATTATCTCCCTATACCTAGATGACATGGACACAGAATCATTTAAAACTAATTACATGAGAAACTTATTTAAAACAAATTACATAATAGACTTATTTAAAACTAATTACATGAGATTTCACTGCTGGTTTCTTTGTACACATTGACAATAATACATTCCTAATGCTTTTATTTATAAATTGATTCTCTATTTGAATAGATTGAGTAACGGTGAAAAATTTAGATCTAATTGTTCATTAACTAAATTACCCGTATGTTTTTCCCTATTTATTTCGACCATTTCCCAGTAATTAAGTTGCGCACCTTTATTCAAATTGTGTAGAATTTTGAAATCCGGGTTAAACTTATGTCCTTCTGCTAATAAATGATTTGAATAATTTGAATTAATTTTGTTGTTTTTGAAGCTGTGATGATGTTCCTTTATTCTTATGCCAAAATTTCTACCAGTTTTTCCTATATATGATTTGTCACAACTCCCGCAATTTAATTGATAAACACCGGATTTATCTTCTTTATTCCTATTCGATTTATTGTTTTTTATGAATTTGGCAAGGTTATTATTTGTCCGGAATGAGATATTCACCTGTTGGTTTTGAAGAAACCTTTTAAGTTGTTGACTCGTTGTACCAAAATATGTTAAGCTATTGAATATTTTATTTTTATCCTTAATTTCTGGAAATACTAAACTAATTGTTTTTCTAAAGTGTTTTTTCGTCAACATTTTTCTGATTAACTCTGTGTCATATCCGTTGTTCACCGCTATTTGTTCGATAATTTCTAATTCTGTACCATAATTTTCTTCGGATAAAGGTATATTAATTAGCCGGTGTAACATACTATGAAATGCCGCGACTTTATGTTCGAATGGATGACACGAGGATCGATGAATGATTGTATCGGTATGGGATGGTTTCCTAAATATTGAAAAATCATGTTGATTGTTTTTCCGCGTTATTGTTAAATCCAAAAAATTAATTGCACCATTATTTTCCATTTCAATTGTGAATTTGACATTTGGATGAATGCTATTAATAAAATCTACAAATATTTTCAGTTGCCGGTCTGTTCCTTTGAAACACGCGAGCACATCATCTACGTATCTAAACCAATATACGAATTTGGAAAAAATAGGATGTGTTTTAGCGATGGCTTCTAGGTTGTCCATGAATATTTCTGCCAAAAGGGGGCTGAGCGGATTCCCCATGATAAGTCCTTCATCGCTAGTATAAATCTTATCGTTGAAACTAAAGTAATTTTGATTCAAACACGTTTCTAAAAGCTGGAGTATTTCGGACTGAATCACTATATTGACTTTGTTTTTCTCTAATAAATCCCTAACTATTTTCACTGTATCCTGGGGTGGAATACTAGGGAAAAGGTTAACAACATCGAAAGACACTAATTTTGCATTGGCCGGTAGGGAAACATTTTTAATTTTTTCTACTAGATCAAGCGAGTTCTTGATCGAAAAAGTTGGTACGAAGTTACAATAATTTTTAATCGGGTTTATTAGAAAACGCGAAGTTTTAACTGTTGGTGCTGAAATGTACGAAACTACTGGTCTAATATTTCTATCCGGTTTATGAAGTTTGATAAACGAGTACAATTGCGGGACTTGCGGATTACTCAGAATTAGTTTAAATTTTGAATTTTCATCTATTAAATAATGTATATCTTTCAAATTGTTTTTTAATTCTCGTTGAAATTTTGTAGTCGGATCCCTATTAAGTATTTTATAATTTTGAGTTGCAATGAAATTTTCCGTTTTGTTAATGTAATCGTCCTTGTTTATTGCGATAACAGTATTTCCTTTATCGGCTTTTGTAAAAACAATATTATCCGCGGCGCTTTTCGATTTCAATGTTTTCACGATTTTCAATTCTGGATTACCGTTTTCAGAAAGTTCCTGTTTTTTGATAAAATGTGCCGCTTGATATTTAATTGATTGATTATTGGTTATTTGTCGATTGAGAATTATTTCTGTATCTATAGCACTTTGTTCTAAATTTTTTCTATTAACTGGGGTGCGTAAATTATATTTGAAACCTTTATTCAACAATTCTATTTCTTCATTGGAAAATTTCGAATTTGATAAATTTATGAATCGGTCAAAAAATTTATGTTTCATAATTTTGGGCTGAGCGTGTTTAATTTCCGGTTTATTTTGTTTCAGTAAATTAAGCTTCCGAGTTTGATTACAAAATTTACGATGAATCTTAGTCCTAACTTTTAATCTAATTTCGCGGTCCAAAATATCGAATTCTACAGAATGGAGTCTATGTGCAAGTTCGGAATGAATGACTTTAATGTATACATTACAAATATCCCTCTTGTTGTATTGAATTTTCAAATCTTCTCTCAGCCATCTTCTCATCCCTTGTTCTGCTCCTCTTCTGGATGGTCCACTTTTGTTGTCCGTCTTCAGTTTGATATATTTGGGGAACACTTTGTGCTTCTCACAACTTCTTAAGAACCAAATATTCTGTGTGTTGGTGGCACTTTTCAACAAGAGTCGAAAGTACCAAATAGCCAGTAAGCTGGTTTCAGCTTTCATCAAAAATTTAATGCTTGTGGCTTTTACTTGATGCAAATCCATATTAACTCAATGAAAAATTATATACGATTTACACTTATTTATTCAATATTGTGACGCGTTTCGTCGACACAGCGACTTCATCAGGTAAAATCCACAAGCATTAAATTTTTGATGAAAGCTGAAACCAGCTTACTGGCTATTTGGTACTTTCGACTCTTGTTGAAAAGTGCCACCAACACACAGAATATTTGGTTCTTAAGAAGTTGTGAGAAGCACAAAGTGTTCCCCAAATATATCAAACTGAAGACGGACAACAAAAGTGGACCATCCAGAAGAGGAGCAGAACAAGGGATGAGAAGATGGCTGAGAGAAGATTTGAAAATTCAATACAACAAGAGGGATATTTGTAATGTATACATTAAAGTCATTCATTCCGAACTTGCACATAGACTCCATTCTGTAGAATTCGATATTTTGGACCGCGAAATTAGATTAAAAGTTAGGACTAAGATTCATCGTAAATTTTGTAATCAAACTCGGAAGCTTAATTTACTGAAACAAAATAAACCGGAAATTAAACACGCTCAGCCCAAAATTATGAAACATAAATTTTTTGACCGATTCATAAATTTATCAAATTCGAAATTTTCCAATGAAGAAATAGAATTGTTGAATAAAGGTTTCAAATATAATTTACGCACCCCAGTTAATAGAAAAAATTTAGAACAAAGTGCTATAGATACAGAAATAATTCTCAATCGACAAATAACCAATAATCAATCAATTAAATATCAAGCGGCACATTTTATCAAAAAACAGGAACTTTCTGAAAACGGTAATCCAGAATTGAAAATCGTGAAAACATTGAAATCGAAAAGCGCCGCGGATAATATTGTTTTTACAAAAGCCGATAAAGGAAATACTGTTATCGCAATAAACAAGGACGATTACATTAACAAAACGGAAAATTTCATTGCAACTCAAAATTATAAAATACTTAATAGGGATCCGACTACAAAATTTCAACGAGAATTAAAAAACGATTTGAAAGATATACATTATTTAATAGATGAAAATTCAAAATTTAAACTAATTCTGAGTAATCCGCAAGTCCCGCAATTGTACTCGTTTATCAAACTTCATAAACCGGATAGAAATATTAGACCAGTAGTTTCGTACATTTCAGCACCAACAGTTAAAACTTCGCGTTTTCTAATAAACCCGATTAAAAATTATTGTAACTTCGTACCAACTTTTTCGATCAAGAACTCGCTTGATCTAGTAGAAAAAATTAAAAATGTTTCCCTACCGGCCAATGCAAAATTAGTGTCTTTCGATGTTGTTAACCTTTTCCCTAGTATTCCACCCCAGGATACAGTGAAAATAGTTAGGGATTTATTAGAGAAAAACAAAGTCAATATAGTGATTCAGTCCGAAATACTCCAGCTTTTAGAAACGTGTTTGAATCAAAATTACTTTAGTTTCAACGATAAGATTTATACTAGCGATGAAGGACTTATCATGGGGAATCCGCTCAGCCCCCTTTTGGCAGAAATATTCATGGACAACCTAGAAGCCATCGCTAAAACACATCCTATTTTTTCCAAATTCGTATATTGGTTTAGATACGTAGATGATGTGCTCGCGTGTTTCAAAGGAACAGACCGGCAACTGAAAATATTTGTAGATTTTATTAATAGCATTCATCCAAATGTCAAATTCACAATTGAAATGGAAAATAATGGTGCAATTAATTTTTTGGATTTAACAATAACGCGGAAAAACAATCAACATGATTTTTCAATATTTAGGAAACCATCCCATACCGATACAATCATTCATCGATCCTCGTGTCATCCATTCGAACATAAAGTCGCGGCATTTCATAGTATGTTACACCGGCTAATTAATATACCTTTATCCGAAGAAAATTATGGTACAGAATTAGAAATTATCGAACAAATAGCGGTGAACAACGGATATGACACAGAGTTAATCAGAAAAATGTTGACGAAAAAACACTTTAGAAAAACAATTAGTTTAGTATTTCCAGAAATTAAGGATAAAAATAAAATATTCAATAGCTTAACATATTTTGGTACAACGAGTCAACAACTTAAAAGGTTTCTTCAAAACCAACAGGTGAATATCTCATTCCGGACAAATAATAACCTTGCCAAATTCATAAAAAACAATAAATCGAATAGGAATAAAGAAGATAAATCCGGTGTTTATCAATTAAATTGCGGGAGTTGTGACAAATCATATATAGGAAAAACTGGTAGAAATTTTGGCATAAGAATAAAGGAACATCATCACAGCTTCAAAAACAACAAAATTAATTCAAATTATTCAAATCATTTATTAGCAGAAGGACATAAGTTTAACCCGGATTTCAAAATTCTACACAATTTGAATAAAGGTGCGCAACTTAATTACTGGGAAATGGTCGAAATAAATAGGGAAAAACATACGGGTAATTTAGTTAATGAACAATTAGATCTAAATTTTTCACCGTTACTCAATCTATTCAAATAGAGAATCAATTTATAAATAAAAGCATTAGGAATGAATTATTGTTAATGTGTACAAAGAAACCAGCAGTGAAATCTCATGTAATTAGTTTTAAATAAGTCTATTATGTAATTTGTTTTAAATAAGTTTCTCATGTAATTAGTTTTAAATGATTCTGTGTCCATGTCATCTAGGTATAGGGAGATAATAACTTGTTAAGAATTTAGTATGATGTAGTCTGATGAAGTCGCTGTGTCGACGAAACGCGTCACAATATTGAATAAATAAGTGTAAATCGTATATAATTTTTCATTGAGTTAATATGGATTTGTATCAAGTAAAAGCCACAAGCATTAAATTTTTTTAAAAAATAAAATTCCCTCAGAATGAATTTCTGTCTCAAAATGACTGATTCTATCTCTGAAAGATGAGAACGAAAAGCTCACAGAATCATTCTTGATTCCACTCGAGTTTTTTTACTGAGATTTAGGAATTATCCTTTTGTATTTTCAGGGAGTATGTTTTTTTTTAGTTATTCTATACCAAAATTTTTATGATTGGAACAATAAAGAAATCCACATCTCAAGAGGCTGGATGAACAGACAATAACAAGACATGGTCTTAAAATAAGGAGGAAGAAGAAGGATAAAGAAATCAGGATTATGCGGAGAAGTATATTTAAATGGAAAAGTTTAACTATCAATTCCCTGATTTTTTTCGACACCTTTTGCGGAATTAACCGTTAAAGTTTTCCGTTTAAATATACTTCTCCGCATAACCCTGTTATCCTTATTTAATTTCCTCGGATTGATGTTGCATCGCACAGGCTGCTTACACAGGCTGCTTAGTGCTTATGCTTGCTCCGTACGGATGCGATAGTCTACCTCCGAATTGAAGGTTCGTGAGCTGAAGGCACAAATCGTTGCCACTAGGGCTCCACGCGAGGGCGAGATTTTTCTCGTCTCGTTTCGTTCTCGCCTCGGAAAAGCGAGCCGAGACGAGAGGAGACGTTTTGAGAAATATTGTAGGCAATATCGAGACTACATACAGCTCAACACGAGAGTCTCCATCAACAAATATTCCGCGTGGCCGGACTAGACACCTCATCGCTCAGTGTTACCCCTTCCCCAAAGAGACGGGGTTCTATGAAACTTATTTCCATCGGTTGAGAACCGGTAGGGGAAAGGACCCCACCAGCAATTGGCAATTATCCACAGTACACCTCATATTAATGTTCACGAGAGTCTCGTTAAATTTTTTTTATGAACTTTTCATTCAAAAAATTAGGAAATGTCTACGCGGAGAACAATATATTTTACAAAATATCAACTCTTGTGACTATCTGTGAAATATTTCTGTTCTTATAGTAACGTTACCCTTATCATAAATATTTATCCTTTTTGGCGCTCTAGTTCCTCGGAACTGAGTGCTTATCAATTTGCCCAAATGTCTGTAATTTTCGAATATTTCGATGAAAATGGTCTTAAACGATTTGGTTCGACTCACTGATCAAGAATCCGTGGTCGAAAATCATTCTGTCCGGCCGGTCCGGCCGGCCGTCCGGCCGTAGGCACGATAACTCTTGAACGGAATGAGCTAGAGTAGGTTTGGGGGATAAATATCTCGGCTAAGTTCGTTATTGGGCAAAATCGGACAGATGGTTTCGGAGTAACAAAAAAAAAATTTTTTTTTTACGAAACAAATTCCAAATTAAATTTTTTTTAATAAGAAGTTTTATCATAAAAATCCATTCATATCATTTTTAACTCTAACAAGCTAATACTTTCGGAGATATGATTTTTCAAAATTTCAATGATACAATTATTCTGTGGCTATTCTATGAATTGTTATAATGTCAACTTTGACTTTGTCTCATTGTCATTCATTCCAGTTATCAATATGAGAATCATAATATGAGGAGCATCTTATCAAAACGCATTAAGTCCAAAAACCATTTTATTGGGAATCAACGAAAAACGATATTTTCTTCCTCCCTGGCTTATAATTTGAGTATGTCGAGTTTGTTTGATAGAAATTTACATCTAAAGGTAATAACTAATCTCATTTAAATCAATATTGATCAGATATACACAGAAAATGTAAAACACGTTTGGACTTAATGCGTTTTGATTCATCTCATTGTATATAATGCGTTTTGATGTGGTTGCAATTGAAAATAATGCTGTTTGTTGCGATTTTTTATACATTTAGAGAAAACAGTCTGCACAGTAAGTGTTGGCCTGTAACCCAATTAACATGAGCAAATCGATAAAACATGTTTTTGGTTATATTTTATTTCTTTTAAAAATGCAAACGTAAACATAATTCATTTCGATGTGACTTACATACTTTGGATTTGAATTACAGAGGGACATAATGCCATTTGGAAGATTTTGTTTACATAGGGCTATAGAGCAACAGAAAACATTTCTGAATCCGCTTCAAACTCAATTTCGCCCAAATTGGACATAATGCGTTTTGAAAAGTTACTCCTCATATAATATCATACTTTTTGTTGGTTGAGATTTTCATGCCGATGGTCAATCCATATGATGATGGGAATGGTAATGGTAAGTTAATAACATTGTCATTCATTCCAGCAATCGTATAAATATGAGAATTATAATATAATATCATACTTTTTGTTGGTTGATATTTTCATGCCGATGGTCAATCCATATGATGATGGGAATGGTAAGTTAATAATATTGAGTTCAGAATATCTCCACAAAAAACAAAACTGGAATATTGGTGTATTGGAGTAGATTTGAGGAAAGATATATATTATCTTATCGTTCATCATAGAATTGAGGAATGAATATCTCGGATGAGTTCGTTGTTGGGTAGAAATCGTCTCTTGGATTTGGATTGATAATTTTTGGCACTCTTGTTGAATTTGAATTCTTCTATGATGTTTGAATTCAATTTCTGCTAAGATGAAGTTCTAAATTTCAATAACGAATCATACTTCTTTGTTTTCACAGAATGCTATAAATATTCTATCTAAGCTTTATTATATGATCTGTGTTCGTACTCGTACTTTTCATCCTGTTCTATAAGAGAGATTCAAATTCATTTCAGCTATTTTAATTTGGTTTCTGCCATGGTGCAGTTCTCATTCTCAGATTGCTCATTTAATCTTGATAAATATACTATTATTTGAATTGAATTTCCTTTATGATGCAGTTCTATCATAAGAATACATTGATATAATTCCCAACTCTGAGAAACCAATACTTTCGAAGATATAATTTGTCTGTTTGAACTAGAGCGTCAGAAAGCTCCTGTCCACAGGGCTTGAACCCATTTCTATATTTCAGGTTTGAATGTATTTTTTTCAAGATTGATTTTTTACTCTCGGCTGAGTATATATGTCTATGAACTACTCAGTAATAAACGTGTTTACTATTGAAAGAGTTTCTTTGGCTCAACATTTTCTACCTGGACGAGATCGTCTTATTTACTACAGATACATACAGTAAACTTTTCATATATACGGCTCGATCTTTTTCAACACCCTCAGAAAACAATTGGAAAAATGTCCACTATAATTACCAATATATTTTGTCTATATTATACATCAATCGTTCTAGAAATACAAGACTTTTTAAAAGATTATTGTTTATTATGTTTGTTATGAACGTGCGATAATTGAGATTTTTTTTCAAGCAAAAATAGAATTCACAACCATAAAAACTAATGTGATTATGAATTCAATACTTAACGGACAACTTTTATTGCCCCTAAATCCCAATGCTTATAAAATTTCGTCTGTATTTATTGTTTTTTCTTGGGCTTCTTGTAGGGCTAGTTTCTGAGGTATATAACATGTGGTTTATTTTCCGTTTATGTAATTCAATATAATTCAGTAGATAAACTGAAGATAAACTCCATTCAAATACCGTAGTGAAGATGTGAACAATTATTGTATACATCTGTGGAAGTGCATATAATAAAACTGGTAATGAGGAATACGCCAAGAACATCCTCAATGATCTACCCACTGGGAAGGTGTTCATTGAAAAGTATACCAATTTGTCCAATTCTATCAGAAAATGTATCGACATCGATAGCCTCTTTAACATCAACAAAACGTTAGAAATATTGGAAAGCTGTGGAAAATATTTGCTGTTAGAAAGAGCAAATAGGCATAAAAATATTTTTCAGTGGTGGAAAGTGATGAAGAAGTTCTTCTTGCACTTTCCAAAATGGCCGGTGAATTATTATGGCTACATCCGTAACACTTGAAATTTTCTTCAGCAGGTATGATCATGGCAAAAACACGTACATAATTGAAAGATGATGTGATGCAAGCGTGATTATGTTTGAATTTTTGACATCGAGTAATTTAAAAGATGACAGTGTTTTGAATTAAAAATAATATGTACATTTACGAATATTTTAAAATAAGAGAAAAATAAATATAGCTTTACAAAATTATTCATTATTATATACCATTTTGTTTATATACATATTATTATATCTATTATCGTCAAGCAATTACACAATTAAGCGAGACGAGATGAGACAACTGATAACGAGATGAGAACAGGACTTGAACGAGACTTAATTTTTTGGGAATTGGCGAGAACGAGACGAGATTTTGGATGCTCTCGCCTACTCTCGTCTCGTGTGAAGCCCTAGTTGCAGCCTCATTTTATGTCAACTGTTTTCGGTTCTTTTTCCATCTTTTCCTTGGTTCATTGGTTGTCTTGCCCTGCCTTGTCTTGCCAATTAGCAAAAACACGTGTCTCAAGTACCAGCAGAACGATGTTCTCTATTTGTTTTGCGGAATTACCCGTTAAAATTTTCCGCTCACAACAATCATTTTTCTATTTGGTACATCCTGTATCATCTGCTGTTTGTTCGATCACTCATGTTGTTTACTCTATAGAATAGTTCTGTGTGCTGTCCACAAATCTGACATTATCTGAAGAAATACCATCGGTTGAAAGGTTACAATTCATTCCCACTGAACGTGATATAATTTTTGAAATTGAAATAATAAGTTCAACAACAATAACAAGGAATCCATCAATCTTTTATCCGTAAACATTTGATAAGTTTTTAATTAATTGACTCCCAGATATATTGACAGAATCTAATTTCTGAAATCAACAAAATACTGACAACTAATCCTAAGATACACAATCTAATAATATCCTCATGAACTTTCTTAAATCACCGTTGTCAGAGAGTTTTGAGATTCACTTCTGTGGAGCTAAAACCATACATCCAGATATATTTTCATATCAACTTGACCTAGTGGTTAAGGATTGCCCTCGATTTCATGAATGTAAATATTTTTGGCATGACAATACTTTCGATCTTTTCGCCAATGGTGTGCAACTGAATTCGAAAGCAGTCAAGGATATGAAACGGAATCATTTCATCATATCTAACATAAAGACAACGGAATTGAAATATTAGTAAACTATTATGATAACTATTGAAATCTTCGAATTCTCTTTTTCCATCTGAGAGAGGTTTATGGTTTAGACAACCAACCAGTGCTGCCATTTGTGCCTCTGGAGATTGAAGCAGTTGTTGAAAATGACAAAGCTCGCATCTACTGGAACTATGCGATTCCAACAACTCGGCAAATCCACGCCATAAAGCCAGATATACTTTTGCTCGATAAAGGTCTGAAGTAATTGTTTGTCGTCGAATTTTCCTCCCCCGCAGAAATTATGTGGCGATGAAAGAAGAACAGAAGAGGGAAAATTACAAGGATCTAATGTTCGAACTGGGGATCCTGTATCCAGGTCATAAGGTTAGAATTGTCGTACTAATCATAGGATGCCTAGGTGCAATGAGAGCGAACTACGTGACCGAATTGAAGATTATTCCGGCCTGCAAATCTCTCGCCGAGATTTAGCGCACAGAATGTAGAAAGCGGTGTTGCTCGGATCACTTCGAGTCATCAGGTCCCATCAACTATTAAGGCCGTTTGCAGCTCGTATCTCTTGTTAAGGAGCGCTGTAAAGGCAGGACGATCAACTATGAAGGCCGTTTGCAGCTCATATCTCTTATTAAGGAACGCTGTAAGAGCAGGACGAAGAACTACTCCAAGGAACGTGCGAGAGGTTTTTAAGTGAGTAACCAATCAACATCTGGAGTCTCACACTCCTGAGAGAAGCGGACCCTCTAAGGGTGGGCCTATAAAAGGTTTTTCCTCTCGAGCGGAAAAAAAAAACCTATTCGAATATTATCCCATTCATCTAGTATTATGGTTAGGGCTTCACACGAGGGCGAAAAATTTCTCGTCTCGACTCTTTCTCGTCTTGGAAAAGCTAGACGAAATATTTTGAAAAATACTATAGGCGATACCGAGACCACATACAGCGCAACACGAGAGTCTCGTTCTAAATGGATATTTAGGGAATTTTCAATAATAATATTATTTCAAGAAATCCGTTGCGTGTGAATTGTGAGTAATTAAACACTCCATCTTTAGAAAATGGATCTTGTCCTGTACAAAGTATTACCGTGATTTGGGATTCAATATGATAAATTTAATCTTAATATATTATCGCCAGGTTCTAACGAAAGTAGGTACGGGGTGGGCAAAATAGGTGATACCTGTAAAACAACTTCTTAACTCTAATTTATGATGCCGTTCTATCAAAAGAATCCATTGATGTAATTCCCAACTCTTACGGTGGGTTTCACAAAGCTTTGACAGCGCTTAATTGTCAAATCAGTATGATTCTATGTCAAGTTACAGTTAATTTTCGATGCAACCAACGAATTAAATCTACGATTAAGCTAATATAAGCTTTGTGAAACCCACCATCAGAAACCAATACTTTCGGAGAGATGATTTGTCCTAGTTTGAATAATTACTTGCTAATAGTTTGACAAGAGCGCCGAAGCCCCTGTCCCCAGAGCTTTCCTACTTTTTTTTACCTCATTTTTGGCGCTCTAGTTCCTCGGAACTGAGTGCTTATCAATTTGCCCAAATGTCTATAATTTTCGAATTTTTCGATGAAAATGGTCTTAAACGATTTGGTTCGGCTCACTGATCAATAATCCTTGGTCGAAATTCATTCTGTCCGGCCGGTCCGGCCGGCCGGCCATAGGCACGATAACTCTCGAACGGAATGAGCTAGACAGTTGAAATTTTCAGAGTAGGTTTGGGGGATAAATATCTCGGCTGAGTTCGTTATTGGGCAAAATCGGACATATGGTTTCGGAGTAACAAAAACAATTTTATTTTACAAAACAAATTCCAAATTAATTTTTTTTCAATAAGCAGTTTTACCATAAGAATCCATTCATATTATTTTTAACTCTAAGAAGCTAATACTTTCGGAGACATGATTTTTCAAAATTTCAATGTAAATCGTATTTCTACTTTTTCACAGAATGATAGAATTATTCTGTGGGTATTCTATGAATTGTTATAATGTCAACTTATTTTCCTGAGCCATGACGTTGTCTCACTGTCATTCATTCCAGCAATCGTATAAATATGAGATTTATAATATAATATCATACTTTTTGTTGGTTGATATTTTCATGCCGATGGTCAATCCATATGATGATGGGAATGATAATGGTAAGTTAATAATATTGAGTTCAGAATATCTCCACTAAAAACAAAACTGGAATATTGGTGTATTGGAGTAGATTTGAGGAAAGATATACAGGGTGAATCTTTGACCACTGCATTAATTTTAACCAAAGATTCCTCTAATCAAATGAAACATTTTTTTCATTTAACATTTTTTCTAATTCAGCTCAGGTAAAAAGATACAGGCTGTTGAAATTTTGAAAAAAAAATCAGTTTTTATTTTGTAGCTTTGACATTCTTCTTTCGAATAAAATGAATGTTGGCGTAAAGTTTTCTATAACTATGATACATATTTTCCAAATATTAGTTATTTTTTACTTCTACTAGTTATCTAGTTATGGACTCGTGGATTCATAAAACTAAACGAAATTAGCATAAAGAAAGCATATAAAGTTTTTCTTGAGTCATTTCAAGAATATTCCATCGTTTTAGAACATTATATTATTCCTCATCATTTCTCCTGAAACGCACCGTTTTCGAGATATTCTTCATTGAATGTTTTAAAATGGAAAATTCCAGAAATTTCACTACTTTTATGGATCCGTCCCTGAGCGTTAGAATCCCGAATCAAGCTGTAAACCACGTTACCATGCCTTATTCTCGTCCGCCAACAATGTTATAGATAATTTATATGCGGGAGTGTATTAGCACATTGTGAAATCTTTAAACGCTTGTAACTTTTTACCTGAGCCGAATCTGGAAAAATGCTAAATGAAAAAGTGTTTCATTTAATGAGAGGAATATTTGGTTAAAATTAATGCAGTGGTCAAAGACTCACCCTGTATATTCTCGTTCATCATAGAATTGAGGAATGAATATCTCGGATGAGTTCGTTGTTGGGTAGAATTCGTCTATTGGTTTTGGATTGATAATTTTTGGCACTCTTGTTGAATTTAAACTCTTCTATGATGTTTGAATTCAATTTCTGCTAAGATGAAGTTCTAAATTTCAATAATGAATCGTACTTCTATGTTTTCACAGAATGCTATAAATATTTTATCTAAGCGTTATTATATGATCTATGTTCATACTCGTACATTCCATCCTGTTCTATAAGAGAGAGTCAAATTCATTTCAGCTATTTTAATTCGGTTTCTTTCATGGTGCAGTTCTCATTCTCAGATTGCTCATTTAATCTTGATAAATAAACTATTATTTGAATTGAATTTCCTTCATGATGCAGTTCTATCATAAGAATACATTGATATAATTCTCAACTCTGAGAAATCAACACTTTCGGAGATATAAGCGTCAGAAAGCTCCTGTCCACAGGACTTGAACCCATTTTTGAGAAGGTAAATCAAACTACACTACATTTTTTCTTAATTCTTGATTTTCCAGGAAATTAGAGGGATGGCAACACAATCCATTTCAGCCGTTAAAATCCACTTTTTCGAAAAGTGTTGTGCTGGCCCATTTGATTCATTATGTGGAGTTTCTTGAGAACCGTAGGAATTAAAGAAAAATTTCAAAGGTACACAGCAGAACAAACCTGCAACAATGTTTGTTTCTCGGAAATCAAAAAGTGCTTGGCCTCCTTCATACACATTAAGGAAGCTGAACTTCAGAAACGATACAGCATAGTGCAAGTTGCTGTAAAATGTCCTTATGAAATGGCCGACTTGGCATCAATATTTCATTATGATGAATATACTGACTGACAAAGAAACTGCAACACCCAGAAGGAGCTGTTTAAATTTAATTTTTTTTTGTAAAACATACATATATACATATAATATGTTTCACAAAAAACAAAAACAAAAACATTTGAAGAAAAAAACGAAGGGTTTACAATTTTTTTTAATAAATTTGTTAATAATGTGTTTGCCAACTGCGATTATCTATACACTCCCCAACACGTCTTGGCATTGATGCAATAAGATGGTCTATTTCTTCTTGAGGGATACTACCTGTAGTTCATGTATCAGAGCCGCCAAAGCCCGTGGGGGCTGGGGTAAATTTCCAAGCCCTCTACCCGTGATGTCCCAAACATGCTCTATGGGTGAAAGATTGGGGGATCTGGGCGGACATGGCAAAAGATTCACATGGGTCGCTTCAAAAAAGTTTAAACTAACGAACAATAGGATATTGCGGATAAGTATATTTAAATGGAAAAGTTTAACGGCAGAATGTTTTCTTTGCTTTTTTTTGCGGAATCGCCGTTATACTTTTCCGTTTAAACTACCTTTGGAAAAATGAGGTCGAGCATTACCTTGCTGAGATATTGGATTCTCGAGCCGGTTAAGGTAAGGGAGAACATATGGCTCCACTATTTCTTGAAGGTAACGCAGCGCTGTCATGTTACCTCGGATAAAGACTAAAGGTGACCTACTTGCATGTGCAATAGCACCCCATACCATAACGCCTACTGTTCGGTGCAAATGACGCTCAATATCAAACTGAGAATCACGTCTTTCTCCACGACCTCGTCTAACCCTTCTCCGGCCATCATGTGCACCCAAGGAGAATCCAGATTCATCAGAAAAGACGATCTGATGCCATTCCATATTCCAATGTTGACGTTCTCTGCACCACTGTAATCGTTGCCGGCGATGCTCAACCGTCAGAGGTAACACAAGATGGCATCGATAATGCTGCAGTCCAAAAGACCTTATCCGGCGGTAAACCGTTCGGACAGTTACATGATTGCCTTGTTCTCCTAACCACTCATCAGCCAAATATCAAGTTGTCGCAAATCGGTCTCTAATAGCCATAAGTCCTAGACGTCGATCTTGAACTTTATTTGTGCCCCTTCGACGTCCGGTGCCTAGTCTTCTTCGATTTTGGGCATTATCAAACCACGCTTGACAACATCTCATAACAGTAGTTGGATTTCTGTTCGTACGGTTAGTGATTTCTCGAAATGACTACCCCGCCTCCCGTAGACCAATAATTCGACCTCATTCAAATTCACTTAGCTGGCGATAAATTCCGCGTACACGTGCTCTAGGCATTTGAACAACAACTAAACATCGACTTTGGATCTCCTCGAACAGCTGGTTTGTTGAAAAATTTAAATATTTGCAAAGAGCGACTACAATATGTGAGTAACAAAAAATGTTTACATGAAAAAACCTTCACGATTTTCTTCTCCAAATTTTAATCATTTACCTACTATACAATCGAGAGTGCAAGACCCAGAATTTTGGATACGAAGACCAATATTAGAAACGATTGAGTTATAAATGTTATTTTCTCTATTTCAGTTTCGTAATGAGTTCATTCCAGCACTAAAAACAGTGCTGGAATGAACTCATTCCCGCATTGTTTCTAGTTATATTTTTCGTTGTGTGGTAGTCAGCACTGACATTTGCTCCTATCAAATTTCAACACACGTCAATTGACAATACAATATAATCTGGATATAGTGAAATAATTGTTGAGGAAAAGCTTTATTTTCATTAAAAAATATGGTACTAGAGATTTCCTTCTTGCTAATTTTGAATGATTCATGCTATTAGAAAACTGTTTTACATCTGATTTCCATGTCCTATGTACGTTTCAAATTCAAATTCCGTAATCTGTCAACTTTCGTAACAGTCACTCCAACTACCAAGATACAATACAAAAGTCACTAGGATGTATAATCCGAATTCTTCATTAAATTTCAACATTATTTTACAAAACTTGCCTGAGAAAATATCGTCTAATACTCGTTGTAGAAGGCAATTCCAACACTCATGCGTTCGAAATCTCGCTCCTTCGTCGCTCGTTTTCGAATTTCGCATTCGTGTTTTAATAGGAGCCCATTCAGCAATTTGTTTTAGAATATTCTATTCTATCTCTATGCGGAAGCCAATTTCATATAATATAGGGCCGTTCCATTTGCGATGAATCAGAAAAGAAGTGTTATATACACGTGAACAATATCCATTTTTTCTATTCCTTCACATATCCATCATCATATTAATAGGTCTCAAATTCAGAGCCTCGGATGGGCTATTTAAAATTGACATCGACTCGAAACTATAGGCAAGTCATCAGACTAAACATGCAAGCTCTGTGTACTCTGTGAACCGGAAAACGGAAAAGCAGCACATGTAGTTGGCAAATGCCCAGAGCTGTAAGGTTTCTGGATTTTTAATTATATTTAATAGCATTCAAAGAGGAACATATCGAAGACGGTATGGTTTAGCAGAATAAAATGATTTAATTTTCTAAAATGATTATTATAGTTTCTTATTTCTCATAATATTTTAAGATAACCTGTATCTGCAGCGACACGAAGACTTCGTGAGAATAAAATTTTGAGAAAATGAAAAAGTACATTTAAAAAAATCCCTATCTCATAAACTAACCGTCAGATGTCGCTGAGAGCCTTTAATACCTCAATTTACAGAAAAGTTCTAGATATTAACTTCATCGGATCTATATTATTGAATAAATTTGGAAAATATTAATTATTTTCAGGAACCAAGCAGCCTTGGACAAGTTCACCACCTGGATGGATGACCACTCTGGTAATGAATTTAAACAAATGTATCAAAGCAGCCTGACATTACGTCAGTGTATTTGCAATTTCGTCGGCCTAATTCGTTAACCTGCTAAGTCCATTTTTTGGTCAATTTCACTTTTTGAGCTGGTCATAAGGTTAAGACGATTTCCACCTACCTTATAGGAAAAGGAATAAGTTCGATATTATCTTTGAATTGGGTAGAAAAGCTGTGCACGAATTTTCAGAATCTTGATATGTAAAAAAGGAAATATATCATTTAGTGTTTTCTCTCTCCTGTAAAATATGTAGAAATGACTTAGCAGGTTAACGAATTAGGGCGACGATTTGATTTTTGCTCATTAATTTAGTTTCTGAATATTACGTCCAATATATTGGTCTGACATTGTGTCACAGAGACAATGTTGCGTTAGTGTACCACATATGCTTCGATGATAAGCACCAATAGTTTTTTTTCTCAATTTCAACATATTCCATTTATAATGGAGAAAAAATGCTTCAATATCGGTCAAACATACATAAAATTTACTATTGATTAGCCACACAGAGATAATTAAATATGAATTGGTACAACATTTGTCTAGTACTCTGGAGAATACGGTTATTAAAATACTCTATAGGTGTTTTACTATAATACAATTATAAATCCTATAAGTGAAATAATTTCTTATACAAACTATGGTATCAAGTTCCTGAACAATTAATAGTTTATCGAAAATATGTGTGGGTATAATATTTAACTAAGAGTCCTATAATATTATGTGTCTTTTCTTCTGCAGTATATTGAATACAATATCAATAACAAGTGTATGAAGTATGAATCAGAGTTGAGTTCCTATCGCTTCCTAACATTTCCACATTGTTCTTAAGTGTACTTAAACTCAAAATCGAAGATAACATTTGGCTATCTAAAAATAGTATATGATCTACGGGAATTATGAACACGAATCCTGATGAGTTTGTGAGAAAAAGGTTCATCATACCTCAATTTTGTTTCCTCATTTTCTCAAGTATTAGTTAATTTATGTTCTAATTTGATAAACCTTGGAGTGATTGACCAGTAAATAAATTTAATTAGGTTGTTTAATTTCTACCCAAGACCACTTCTTAAAGTGAAACGGATTAACAAATAACTTGAATGATCATCCTTCAGAATTATTTAATTTATGTAACTATAATCATGTACCGAATTCCATCAATTTCTCTACTGCTAATTATAAAAAAAAAAAAAGCACTGACGTGAAGTCAGTACTCTTTGGCGCGCGTGTTCACGGTGGCTAATTTGAATTGAATGATGAGTACTTCAAGCTCAGTGGATAGAGCAAGCCAAAGATCTACCCAAAGGATAGTGGACACCATTCACTGTCAGTTCAAAAATTAACAGTTCTGTATCTAAGCTGCCATCAGGATAGAGTAACAAAGTTGTAAAAGAACACAACTGACTCTCCTTAGTCGCACAAGCTCCTAGAAGATTTGGGAGGATCAGTATAATCCTACTCATGTTTATAGCACGCAAGCCAAAGCAGATTGACTTTTTACACTTTTTCTTTAATTGTTAGGTCAATCTGCTTTTGCGCGCGTGCTATAAACATGATTAGGATTATACTGATCCTCCCAAATCTTCTAGGAGCTTGTGCGACTAAGGAGAGTCAGTTGTGTTCTTTTACAACTTTGTTACTCTATCCTGATGGAAGCTTAGATACAGAACTGTTAATTTTTGAACTGACAGTGAATGGTGTCCACTGTCCTTTGGGTAGATCTTCGGCTTGCTCTATCCACTGGGCTTAAACTACTCATCATTCAATTCAAATTAGCCACCGTGAACACGGGCGCCAGAGAGTACTGACTTCACGTAAGTGCTTTTTTCTTTTCAAGTCCCTTTAACAAATATAGCTATCAATACAGTTTGGCTGTTAGCTTTACCGTAAATCGAAAAAAAATGCGGTTGTGGGACCTCCGTTAGGAAAGCAATTGCCTCTTCTCTAAATCCGAACGTATTTTAATATAGATCTACCGCGTATAGTTATTTATAAATTCGCTTCAGGGCCACCATACAGACATTTCAACTCCGAAACAACGCTAATTCCCCCAAACTGACTTGTGTCCGTGCACTGAATTGACATGAATATTCGGTTAAAACCTCACAATATCGGCTCATTACTCCCAACATAACCCAAACAACCCAAAACCATTCACTTCTCGTCTGCGCATGCGCAATATACTCGTAGCTGCAAGTCCTCCCAAAATAACACACCTCACAAAAAACTCCGATTCTCCAACACTAGTGGCTCAGGAGATATCCTATCTTTAATCCACGCATGCGCAGACCCTCACCAGGGGATTCTATAGTGGAATAGCATCCACCATCCCAAAACCCCAATCCTCTCTGAAGAAAGCACCAGCAGTTAAATCACTGATGGTCTGCTCATGCGCATAACGAAAAATGCCCGTAAGGGGTAACATCAATTTCGATTTAGCCCCAGGGTCACGGTACGGACACTTTAACTCGGAAACAACGCTACATCCCCCAAACTGACTTGTCCTCGTACTGAATTGCCATGAATATTCTTTCAAAACCTCACAATATCGGCTCAGCACTCCCAACATAACCCATACAACCCAAAAACAGTCACTTCTCTTCTGCGCATGCGCAATCTACTTGCGGCTGAAAGTCCTTCCATAATCACACACCTTACAAAAAACTCCGATTATCCAACACCAGTGGTTCAGGAAGTATCGCATCTTTAATCCACGCATGCGCAGATCCTTACCAGGAGATTCTATGGAGGAATAACATCCGCCACCCCAAAATACCAATCCTCTATGACGAAAACACCAGCAGTTAAATCACTGATGGTCTGCTCATGCGTATAACGAAAAATGCCCGTAAGGGGTAACATCAATTTCAAAATTAGCCCCAGGGCCACGGTACGGACACTTCAACTCGGAAACAACGCTACATCCCCCAAACTGACTTGTCCTTGCACTGAATTGCCATGAATATTCTTTTGAAACCAAGCAATATCAGCTCAGCACTCCCAACATAACCCATACAACCCAAAAACAGTCACTTCTCTTCTGCGCATGCACAATCTACTTGCGGGTAAAAATCCTCTCAAAATCACACACCTTACAAAAAACTCCGATTCTCCAACACTAGTGGTTCAGGAGATATCACATCTTTAATCCACGCATGCGCAGACCCTCAACAGGGGATTCTATGGAGGAATAGCATCCGCCATCCCAAAACCGCGATCCTCTCTGACGAAAACACCACCAGTTAATCACTGATGGTCTGCTCATGCGCATTGTAAGGTGTAACATCAATTTAAAAATTAGCCCCAGGGCCACGGTACGAACACTTTAACTCGGAAACAAGGCTACATCCCCTCAACTAACTTGTCCTTGCACTGAATTGCTATGAATATTCTTTTAAAACCTCACAATATCGACTCAGCACTCCCAACATAACCCATCCAATTCAAAAACAGCCACTTCTCTTCTGCGCATGCGCAATCTACTCGCGGCTAAAAGTCCTCTCAAAATAACACACCTTACAAAAAACTCCGATTCTCCAACACTAGTGGTTCGGGAGATATCGCATCTTTAATCTACGCATGCGCAGACCCTCATCAGGGATCTGGATTCTATGGAGGAATAGCATCCGCTACCCCAAAACCCCAATCCTCTCTGACGAAAACTACAGCAGTTAAATTACTTCTCATCTGCGCATGCGCACAACGAAAAATGTCCGGAAAGGGCAGCATGAACCTCAAAAGAATGGGTTTCGGCATTTTAAGCAAAGTATTCCGCAAAATAGTAGTAATTTTTTGATTTTTTTCATGTCACGTGATCTTTACGAAATTTTCAAAAGTGTTTGCATTGGTCTTGTCCATCTAACTACTGAGTTTCAATTTAATCAGATTAGTATTTTTCGAGTTATCATGAATACAAAATTTTAAAATTTTTAAATTTTTTTTTGCCACTTTAGGGCCGTCCGGCCATTACAAAACTTCGCAGGCATATAAAGGTCATGATTCTACAATTTGATGCCAAATTTCAGAAAGATCGAGTGATCCATTCCGGAAATATTCATAAAAAACGTTTTGACTAAAAACGGCCTTAACTCCGAAACCGCACGGAGATTTCACCCGTTAACGATCTTGTCCGAGATATTCACGCTACAAAACTGCCCTGCAAGTTTCAACGCTCTAAGTCGTTCTGTTCGAGAGTTATCGTGCTAACGGTCGGCCGGCCGGCCGGCCGGACCGGACGGACAGAATTGAATTTGACCTCGAATTCTTCATCAGGGAGTCGAACCCAATCGTGTGAGACCATTTTCGAAAAAAAAATCGAAAAATACAGACATTGTGACGAAATGATAGCACGCTGTTCCTTGCGGAACACGCGCGCAAAAATATTAAAATTTCTAACTATTCCTGAATTCCTCAATATTTCATCAATACCGATCGAATCGGTAGATAAATTAAACAAAATATCGAATGAAAGTGAGAAAAATGTTGCAACTACGAAACCAGCACCATAACCGGATGTGGTATACTACCGCCTACGAGAAGTCTATGGGATAGGTTTACGATATGCTTGAAAGTTGAGGGGTACAGTTTTTCGATCTAATTTTTTCTCTCCTGACTATTGCAATATTTGACCAGGGTCGATAATTTTTGAAAAAAAAAATAATAGTAGAATGAAACCCATTGGAGAAGGAAGACAATATAACAAAAAATTGGTTCAAGCCCTGTGGACAGGAGCTTTCTGGCGCTCTTGTTCAAACAAACAAATTATATGTCCTAAAGTATTGGTTTCTCAGAGTTGGGAATTATATCAATGTATTCTCATGATAGAACTGCATCATAAAGGAAATTCAATTCAAATAATAGTTTACTTATCAAGATTAAATTAGCCATCTGAGAATGAGAACTGCACAATGGAAGAAATCAAATTGAAATAGCTGAAATGAATTTCACTCTATCTTATAGAACAGGATGACGTGTTCTATAAGAGATTCATTATTGAAATTTCGAAAAATCATATCTCCGAAAGTATTAGCCTGTTGGAGTTGAAAATAATATCAGTGGATTTTTATGGTGAAACTGCATCCTAAAAAATAATTGAGTTTGAAATTTGTTAGTTACAAAAAAATTTTTTTTTCGATTCTCCGAAACCATCAGGCCTATTTTGCTTAATAACGAACTTAGCCGAGATATTCATCTCCCTAACCTTCTATGAAAATTTAAATTGCCTAGCTCATTCCGTTCGAGAGTTATTGTAGAAAAACAATTTAAAAATTTTCAAATTTTTGTTGACACTTTACGGTAACCTGATCAATACAAAACTTCACATGCGTATAAAGGTCATGATTCTACAATTTGATGCTAAATTTCAGATAGATCGAGTGATCGGTTTCGGAAATATTCATAAAAAATGTTTTTACTAAAAACGGCCATAACTCCGAAACCGCTTGATGGATTCCGCCCATTAGCGAACTCGTCCGAGATATTTATGCTCCAAACCTACCTTGCAAATCTCAATCCTCTAACTTCTTTCGTTCGAGAGTTATCGTGTTAACAGCCGGCCGGACGGACGGACGGACGGCCAGCCGGACAGAATCGATTTCGACCTCGGATTCTTGATCACTGAGTCGAACAAAATCGATTGAGACCATTTTCAGCCAAAAATTCGGAAATTACAGACATTTGGGCAAATTGATAAGCACTCTGTTCCGAGGAACAAGAGCGCCAAAAATTAAAGGAAAAGTAATTTACGGTTGATCTGTGGTCGGGAAGTGGAAGGGAGAGAAGGGTGAAAAATGGTTTATCTCGATTTTCGGCAAAACTATAAGTGGAAAAGCAAAGTTCTAGGTAATAAAGAGATCTATAACTTATGACTTCACATTCAAATTCAAATAACCAATTTTTTTGGTTATTTATTTTTATCTTCTACAAAAAAATTGTTAGTTCCACGAAATTTGGTGAAAAGTTACATTTTGATGTCTCAAACACACTATAATTTTCTTGATTTAAAATATTAATTTTTTTAACATATTTTGACTTAATACGAAAGAGCAACCTAATTTTCAATCGAACATTTTCGCGCCAAAATATCTGCGTTTCTAAAAAGTTCGGTGGGATTTTTGTTCGTTTACTTTCTGATGGTGTAAAAAAAATACATTACTGTGATGAATTCTCAGAAAATGCTACGAAATAAGTTACTAAGGCCCAGGTGTTGAATCAATACTCACGAAGTTTTCATGCCATTTAAAATGCATTTATCTTCCTTTTCACAGATATTTAATCGATTTTTCATAAGAATAAGTTTATATTTCTCCTGAATAACATCATATTCACCACGAAAAAATATCATGTGAAAATTAATATCAACTTGAACTAACTAAAGGTACCTATTTGAACTCACCAAAACTAATGTATTTCGATACTGCAGCGATGATGTATATTTCTTCGAGTTTGATAATTGGAGAACGTAAGAAAGCCTTGATGAAGTTTTTATCATTCACACCCATCATTTTTCGTACTCATCAAATAGCAATAAATAACAGGGCAATGTGAAACAAATAACGGTGATTATTAGATCTCTATACTTAGAGCATCCTGTACTTGCGTTGATTATTATTCCGTTCATTGCAGGCAAATATTCTGTTGTAGTTTCGAAAATGATTACTGATTGTTAAACTTGGATTGAAAAAATTAATAATTATTGGCTCCTCTTCGCGATTAGAAAACATGCATCTCAAGTTTGGAAAGAAGCAATTCATAAAACGCTGCAATTTTCACATAAGGCATCAATATACGAGTATTCTCCTCGGAACATTCCAATTTATCCCTTCTATAAAAAAGTTGGAAAACTGTGTGGACATTGTCTTTAGCGCTCTTGTCAAACTACTAGCGAGTAATTATTCAAACTTTGACAAATCTTATCTCTTAAAGTATTGACTTTTCAGAGTTGGGAATTATATCAATGGATTACTATGATGGAACTGCATCATAAAAAATTTAATTCAAAACGTAGGTCTATGGCTCACCTCATATGTTGGATATACATACATCAGCAAATTATAACTAGGCTGGTAGGTTACACCGTCAATCTGGCAACTATCTGACATCAATCTTGTCATCAATCTGAACCATCAGTCCATCAGTCTACGCGTATACAATCAGTTTCCGTCAATCTGACATCAATCCATGATTGTTGTCAATCTGACCCAGATGGACCGTGCAACCTCCGTCATAGAGCATTCTATGAAATCATAAAACTAAGATTAATTGAAATTTTGTGAAATCATATCTCCAAAAGTATTAGTTTGTTAGAGTTGAGAATGAAAACAAAATCTTAATATGAAGCTGCATTTAAAAAAAAAACTAAATTTGGAATTTGTAAAGTAAAAAAAATTTTTTTTTTCGTTACCTACTCCGAAAGCAGCGATTTTGCCCAGTTACAGATTTAACTGAGGTATTCGTCTCTCAAACCTACTCTGAAAATTTCAACTGTCTAGCTCATTCCGTTCGAGAGTTATCGTGTTAACGTCCGGATGGTCGGACAGAATCGATTATGACCACGGATTCTGGATCAGTGAGTCGAACAAAATTGTTCGCCAAAAATAGTAGTAACATTGAAGATCTCGCAATATAAAATATGTAATACCCCTCTTACACAAGCGAGAGAAAACTTGAAATTTCTTAACCTACATTGGGTAATATTTTCAAGTGTTTATGGATCAAACTTGAGGTCCACCGTTTCAATAATACATTGCAAGTCTCTAACTTGGAAGAAATTCAGTAAATCAAAGACAGTTTTTTTGTTGCAAATATGCTCGGATAGGTTGATTAGTTTTTCAATTTGCTCTCTTTTTGGCGCTCTAGTTCCTCGGAACAAGGTGCTTATCAATTTGCCCAAATGTCTGTAATTTTCAAATTTTTGACTGAAAATGGTCTTCAACAATTTGGTTCGACTCACTGATCTAGAATCCGTGGTCAACATCGATTCTGTCTGGCTGGCCGTAACCACGATAACTCTCGAAAGGAATGAGCTAGACAGTTGAAATTTTCAGGGTAGGTTTAGGAGATAAATATCTCGGCTAAGTTCGTTATTGGGCAAAATCGGCCAGATGGTTTCGGAGTAACGATAAAAGAAATATTTTTTTACATTACCAATTTCAAGTTTATTTTTTTTTAAGATGCATCATAAGAATCCATTCATATCATTTTCAACTCTAACACGCTAATACTTTCGGAGATATGACTTTTCAAAATTTCAACCTTCAAATCGTTATTCTGTGATTTCACAGAATGCTGTCATCGTAAATATGAATTTGATCCGTGTTCATACATATCACACAGAATATATCCTAGGTAAGATATATGCTATATGCTAGGTAAGATATATGCTATATACTCCATTCACTTTTATAAAGTCTCCCGGTTGGCCATGATTTAGGTCTATCATGTTTTTTTAACTAAAGCAGAGGCTGGTTGGCACTACTGAAATGTCGGTAATGTCAAAACAATTCTTCAAGACGTTGCCAAATTACCTATTTCCTCTATTTCTACTCTCAACTCCCAACAGTCAACAATCAACATAATCCTTTATAAGTATAACTAATCTTTCATCTTAGACAAGATAAAATGCCGAAAGTAGTTTTAAAGAAGCAGAGAGACAGCATCCGAAAATGCTATACAGAACTGAAATCCGCTTATTCTGATCGTAAACCTGATGTTTTGGAATCTATAATTTATGAGAAGTTATCTAACATTTTCGACGTATGTGAGAGAAAACCAAGTTATTATATTTTATATGAATAGATATTTGGTTTTTAGATTTTTTAGATTCACGTCACCACAGTGAAGAAAATTTTAAGTGAAAGAGACGACAAAGAATTTCCCTCTATAGGTGCACCCAAAAAGACACTGACTGAAGACTTTATGTTGAAGGAAGATCTGCAACGACAAATTTGGAATTTTAATTTGAAAAATGAACACTTTTCGATTGGCACACTACTCACTTTTGCAAAGGAACATTTGGAATATAACGGAGGACGTACGTCACTTTTTAAAATTATAAAATCAATGGGTACAAATACAAAAGGGTAAATGAACGCAAAATTTTATGTGAACAAAAACATGTTGTTGCAGCCAAAATTACTTTCCTGCGAAAATTTCTACAGTATGAATCGTTGGATGAAAATATCAGGTTTGTGTTTCTAGATGAAACTTGGATTTACCAAAACGGTTCTTCAGTTCGTCGATGGACACATCAGTCTGATATGATGAGCAATCCATCCAAAATAAAATCAGAAGGAAAACGTTTCACGGTTTTACACGCAGGAAGTAATTTTGGATTTTTAGAGGGTTGTGATTTTATTTTAGATTCAAAGAACAATGACCGTGACTATCACAAGACAATGACCAGTGAAATCTTTCAAAATTGGGTTATTAATCAACTGATTCCATCTTTATCTAAGATTCCTGTAAAATGTGTGGTTGTCATGGACAATGCACCATATCATTCGGTGCAATTGGATAAACCACCCACTTTTTCCAGCAAGAAAAGTGAGATGCAGGATTGGTTGATTAGATGACCTCAAAATTTATAGCGCTATTCGAACTGTTCATGATTTTCAGATGTTCCAAGAGGACTTAGATCGATTATATAGGTTTTGTACCGAGCGTCACTTCAAATTAAATGTTGATAAATGCCAACATATCACTTTCACCAAAAACGTTGGAATTCTTGTTTCTGATCTTTCTGTTGGTGGGCTTGTGATTTCAAGGGTGGACCAGATAAGGGATCTCGGTGTATTGTTAGACTATAAATTATCATTTCAAATTCATATTGACCAAATTGTTTCCAAGGCATTCAAGATGCTAGGATTCATACTACGCATCACGAAGGATTTCAAAAATGTGAATTCCCTGAAGGTTTTATATTATTCGCTGGTCAGAGACCACCTTGAATATCTCACGCCTGTATGGACCCCATATTACCACAAGTATGTTGACAGGATTGAAAAGGTTCAAAGGAAGTTCGTCAAGAACTTAAGTTACCGTTGTAGGATCCCGAAATGCGAGTATACGAGTTTTCTGCGCAAGCATAAAATGTTAAGCTTGGAGCACAGGAGGGTTCACTTCGACGCGGTTTTCTTATATAGAATAGTGAATAGTTTCTTTGATTTTCCACTGATTAACTACATTAATTTTAATATTCCTTACTATCCAACCCGTCGGGGAGCACTCTTTTGTGTTCCCAGAGCTGGAACACTTCTGCATTATCATTCTGTTTTTCTGAGACTCATGCGTTTGTTCAACTGGCATTTTAACAACACAGACATATTTAACACCACTTTCTTCGTCTACCGGAAAGATGTCATTTTATACCTTTCAGAATCTTATGGTAATTGAGGAATTTTGTTTTTTTTTTTTATTATTGAATGTTTTTCTTTTTCTCTGTTCATCTTTTCCGCTTATATTTCACATATATTGCTTTGTAAAATTGTGTATTTTATGGACTGGCAGTGTCACACTTGATTTTAATCATGCATTCACTGTAAATATTGTGAATCCCTGTAATTGGATTTTTTCTGTTGGGATTCCTGGTTACAAATAAATAAATAAATAAATAAATAAACAAAATTGATTTCAATCAAAATTTCACCAAGAAACAACTTTGGAATTTGATATTACCTCTCCGAACTGACAGACAGAGATTATATGTAGTTGATGACCTTTTGAAGGAGCATGGACATGAGGTTCTTAGATTACCCCCCTATCATTGTCAGTATAATCCTATTGAAATGGCATGGGCGTTTTGTAAGAATTTTTATAACAAGAACATAAATTCGCATTCCTATTCAAAGGATAGAGTGTTGAATTTATGGAGTTTGGCTCTTTCGAAATGTACAACAGATATGTGGCAAAATTTTTATTTACATTGTGAAAGACTCACCACAGAGGACTGGACGAAACACATGGGCAATCTTCCAATAGCAGATATTCCTCCATTCATTATTTAATTGGAGGAATCTGACTCAGATTTAGAATTTTCTGAGGATGACTCTGATTCAAACGATGATCTAATGGATGTGGAATAATATGTAGTGAAAATTCTGAGTGCTTGTCTCTTCGACTTAAAATGCATGCTGGTCCAAAAATTCTAATAGGAACATCACTATTGTTGGACACCTGATCTACTTAGCGATAGAGCTGCCTCTTTCAACAAGACAATCTATCCGGCAGTGTGAAAGACCCAACCGTTAGATTTTCTAGTGTGCATAAATGTCCAATGCCCCCCTTCTTCAATTAGTACTGTATTGAAGATTTCCTACGATCAAGGAGGTTCAACTGAATCAAACAAAATGACTCAAAGCCTATACTATACTATGACAGTAGAAGCTGCTGCAAGCCACCTAGGTGGAAAAATAATCAATTAGAAATCTTTGGGAGAAGATTCTCCAGTATAAGGGACACGTAGCGTTCTTCATCCACCTGTCAGGGACCAAATGTAGGTGATATTATTTACTACTTCCTGCTGATTTTCTATCTTTTTTTTTGTTGTAGATATGATTTCAAGATATTTTGTCAGCAACATGTGCTCAACTGATGCAGTTAAGTTGTAAACAAATAAGACAGTAATCAGCCACCGACTCCGGGTATAAAAACCAGGATTGATCGAGCTTGTTTGCTAAAATTTGGACTTTGCACAAATACGAGCGAAATTGGTTAATCAATTATTGTACCAATATAAATATATTGGATTTGCATTAATTCAGAAGAATTGATAATCAACACAAACGTGATAAATTTGACCAGATGTTCCAAGAAACAGATAACTGTTGATAGCGAGGAACTAAACATGAGTTCCACGCCTGGGGATCTGATAAACTCAAACCAGAATGATATACAGGAGGTCCAGATGACAGGCACTACACAAAATAATCACTTCCCTGGGAAACTTTATTGGATTTGATCAACATGGTCATGCAATATAACAAGTTCCAAAAACTCACACATGGCAAACAGTCATCAACAACAAGAATTCAACGGCAATCTTCACAAGAAAGTGAGGAGCAAATAGAACAAACAACAGATTTCAACAACTTCAAAACGATGATGGCGGAAATACTTTATCTGATGAGCAGAGAAAAGGCAGAAAAAACAACGAAACAGAAATAATCCACAAACCACACCCTATAAATATTTATGGTGTGTCTAACTATAAGGATATGATAGCAGGCTCAACAGCAGCGATCCCTCCTGAATCATATGTCATTAAAACTATATGGCAAACAATATAATGAAAGTCAACCCAGTCAATTCGGAAACGTATCAAAAATTAAAACATCACCTAAGATCAGAAAAAAATCATACATCAAATGTACTGGTTATTGAACAAAAGATCGAAGCTACCCTCGAAAATAAAGTGACAATCTATAAATGCATCCTTAAACCAGTACGGAAATACGGAATAGAACTATGGGGATGTTTTAAGCCGTCCAACATAAGAATATTCGAGTCAATACAATCAAAAACACTCCCTATGATAGCAAGAGCACCTTGTTATGCCTACAAAATGATCTGCGAATAAAATATATAAAAGATACAATGAAGCAAAGAATCAACAAATACAGGGACCGAACCACAAATCATGACAATATTATGATAAGTAATCTCTTCACCCAACCCCTCTAGGAGAAGAGATTGAAATACTGAAAATAACCTGGCCCGAAGACAACCTGGAGGAATAATTGTACGGAGAACCATTGATGGATGGTACCCGTCTCAAGCCAAGAATCAATATTACAGCACATTTACTGATCACTGTGTGAAGTAGATTGTAAATATGTCGGCCTGTTAATTCCAATTACTCTATACTTATTCAGTAGAGATATAGGTTTTTATATTTGTCCTCTATCTATATCATAGATAGAAATGTATGATGTCTTGTTCAAATGTCTTTTGCTACTACTGTGATTTCTTTAAACATGCTATATTGTTTCATATATCAAAGAACCTAATGCTCTTTCTAAAAAAAATATGTGTACTTATATGTAATGATGTTAGAAAGTATTGTCTCGTTCTGGCAAATTATTGAAATTTTATGTACTGAAAAACAGTTTCTTTATTTTGTTACCGTTTTCTCTTCAATCATTATTTGCCAGCTGGTAAAACATTGAACTTATGTATGGAAATGACATTATGAATTATACTTTATATATCTTATTTCATCCTATATTATTTCTAATGTTTTAGGTGATTGATTTTATGCTTTCTTTGTATGATTATAACTTACGTGTGATATTGAATCTGACATGAATAAATATTATTGTTCTTATTGAAATTAATATTGCTTTTATAGCTGTTTTCATGAATGAACATGCAGGATTTATACAAAAATATAATAAATGTATGTGATTTTCATAATAACATTTTACTCTAAAACCATATCTTCGCTTAAGGCATATTTGGTTGACGATTGTAGGAAAACTTCATTCTGTCTCGGGGCATGTTGAATTATTCTCGTTTTCTATCACTATATTTCATTAAGTTTTAACAGTAACTCGGGTTTCGTAGTGCTACTATACATTTTGAAACTGGTGTATTTCAAGTTGTGCAACAAGGTATTTTAACGTCTTCTCGAGAAAAGTGGGAAATTCCCTAGGTACGTCCGTTCGTTTAGAAGTTTTCCTGCCGGGTTATTCAGGTACTTTTATTCTTTTTTCAGATGAACTATCACAAAGAAACTACTCTATCCATTATTTTCCATTAAAATTTTAACACTTGATTCTTGATTTCCATACAAGAAGATAGCATAACTATAACTGAATCTTCCAACCAGTTTATATACGTGAAATATTTCCAATTACAACAGAGAAAACATTTTCTTCTACAGTCGTCAGGTCTTTGGAATTGTTGAATTCACATAATATCTTCACAAATTCATTATTTTTCCCAAAAAAATTCACATTGTGAAAAATACGTAATTACTACGACTTCTGTGTAGAGAGGACAACGTTGCGTAGTTATCTGACAGGAAAATGAGCATAGCCTAACATTTTCAGAATATACACGGTGAAATGTGTCAAAATTTCATGGCCAACCGGGAGACTTTATAAAAGTGAATGGAGTATATGTATGTGTCGTCATTGTCATATATTAGTGTTCTGTGATTGTCATCTCATAGAGAAATAGTAGGTATTGTCTCTGCCTACAGATAAGAGATTTCAAACTGACAATAATGTCATATTTATTCCTAGTTCTATTCAAAATTTTTGATATAAAATACCTACTGTTCTAGAAAACAAAGTAAGATTGAATGCAAAATGAACCATGATAGAATCTCAGCTATCATGGATAGTTCTTGCATAATACATATGATGATGGAAATATATACTTTGTCAGTTCAGAATATCTCCAGTAAAAACAAAACTGGAATATTGACTTAGTTTCGATTGATATAATATAATTTTCAGAGTAGATTTAAGGAATTAATTTCTCGGATGAGTACGTTATTGGATAAAAACGGTCTGGTGGTTTCGAAATAATAATTTTCGGGACTGTTGTTTTTTTTTAATGACAATTGAATTGAAGCATTGCAGATTGTTAATTTTTTTCAAATGATAATTTTTTAAGCATTAAAGATTGCTCATTTAATCTTGATAAGTGACCTATTATTTGAATTTGATTTTCGTTATGATGCAGTTCTGTCATAAGAATCCATTGATATCATTCCCAACTCTGAGACATCAATCCTTTCGGAGATATGTTTTGTCAAACATTGAACAAGAGCGCCAAAGCTCCTGGCCACAGGGCTTGAACCAATTTTTGATGTAAGAAACTGTTATACATCACGTCCCAAATTTGAGATATGACAATGTCGATAATTTTTTCAAATAGCAATACAAATTTTATTATGACTATCCTTAACGGCTATATCAAGTTACACATGCAGGATATCGAAAAAGGTTACAAAAATTGGTTCAAGCACTGACGTGAAGTCAGAAGCTTTTGCGCGTATGTTCTATTGTCCATTCTTCTGTATAGAGGAGAATGGACAACATAATTTACCATGGTAAATTCGATTAAGGGTGTCAAATACAGAAGAATGGACAATAGAACATACGCGTCAGTGCTTGAACCAATTTTTTTTTCGTGTTTTTTTTGAAATTTTCTAGGGGTGCGGTTCTTAAAATTTTTTTTTCGTCATTTTTTTCAAATTTTCTAGGGGTACGGTTCTGACAAAATTTCAAACACGTCTTTTTGTTGATTTTCTACTACTAATTACCAAGCTTCAATTCGATCGAATATTTATTTTTTGAGTTATCAAGGAAATAATATTCCAGGTGGGTATAACTCGGAAACCGTTTGACCGATTATGCCCAAAAACGAACTCAACTCTTCCTTTCAGATACGCAACCTACCCTGAAAATTGCAAGTCCCTGTCTCCTTTCGTTCGAAAGTTATCGAGGCAACGGCCACCCATCTACTGAACTCACACAAGAATGCTCGAATCTCCAACAATATTTAACCGATCGTATTAAAACTTGAAACTTGGCAGTAGAGTTACGTTATGAAGGCTCTTGCAAAATTTCAGCAATTTCAAACCAATAGTTACTGATATATAGAATTTTTTTTCTTCGATTTTCAATGATTTTTTTAAAATTTTTTACAAATACTATCCTCACGAAATTTCACAGGAATTTTTGAGTTGGCATTCTACAACTAATTACCATGTTTGAATTCAATCGGTTCAGTATTTTTCTAGTTAATGAGGAACAAATAACAACCAACTTTCAGATGGCTATAACTCTAAAACCGTTTGGCTGATTATGCTCATAAACAAACTGAAATGTCGCGTTCTGTTGCACATCCTAACCTGAAAACTTCAAGCCGCTATCTCTTTCCGTTCTCAAGTTATCGTGACAACAAAAATATTTTTAAATGATTTTTTTAAATTTTCTAGTCATACGATTCGCACAAAATTCACAAACGTGCCTAGGTTCATATTCTACAACTACTCATCAAGTTTCAATTCGATCGGATTTATATTGGTTGAAAACAAAATTATTACTCGGAAACCACTGGGCCGATTATGCCCTTTAACGAACTTGTCCGTCGTATTGGGATACGCCATCCACCCTGAAAATTTCAAGTCACTAGCTCTTTTCGTTCTCAAGTTATCGTGGCAACGGCCGGCCGGACAGAATCAAATTTGACCTTGAATTGTTCATTGGGGAGTCGAACTAAAGCGATTTAGACCATTTTCGTCAAAAAATTCGAAAGTTACAGACATTTGGGCAAAATTATAACGCGATGTTCCCCAGAACATACGCGCAAAAAATTGTTTGCAAATAAAAAAAATCATTAAGTAAATTCCCAGTTTTCTTCGGAGTAAACTTCATTTTTCAAGTGTCCCCAGAGGAAACAATCCAAGCATGTAAGATCTGGGGATCTTGCAGGCGAGTAATAAGGTCCCCTTTATAATGAGTTAGAATGGAAATATACCGCCGTATTCACAAAGCAATCAATCTCCGTTAAGTCCTAACTGAGGTCATCAGTTAAGGATAAATAAGAATCGCAACCTCAGTTAAGGTATCTAACGGTGCTGAAACAGGCCTGTTTCACGTTAATGTTCACTTAAACTGAGGTTGCGATTCTTATTTATCCTTAACTGAGGACCTCAGTTAGGACTTAACGGAGATTGAATGCTTTGTGAATACGGCGGATTAATTTGTAAAGTTAGTTTTATCCGGCGAAAAAATTCAAGAATTTCTTCGCGAAGTTCTTCATGAAGTTACTTCAACTAAAACTTCATGAAGAATATATCGGAAAAGCTATGTAAAACATAAACCGGTGGTCAATGAAGTGGTTGTTTGGATGTTCTAGTTGTGTTTTGTGGTAGAAAACGAGTGAAGTTCAGAATCGAGCCACAGCTGTCTTTGATTGTCGCCTGGATATTTGCTAGGTTAGAAGCTTACACTTGGTATTACTGTTATTTGACATTTATATTCATGAATTTCTTCGCCCGTGAATAAATTCGTGAATAAATTCCTGAAGAACTTCTCGAAGAAATTCATGAATTTCTCCACCGTATAAATCCAGCTCTACAGCTGTACACAGTTATCAGCTCCTGAGAGCGAATAACTCACAGTTTTTTTTTAGTTTAGTGTCATAGTTGTAACTCACTTTTCAATAAAATTAATTTTCAAACTAAATATCTTTTTGTGTTTTTGCTTCTATGAAATCTTTGATTCTGCTATCATCTGTTTCAGCTATTCAAAACAAAGAGATTTCGAAGATAAATAATTCGAGAATGAGTATTTCTATCATTTGAACCATGTTTTGGAACATAGCAGTATTTTTTTGAAAAAATCTTTTGGGTAATCTTTGGGTAATAAGTCAAAACCCTGAATTTGTTTATTGGGTGAAATAAGATGTACCACATTCCTGAAGTCATGATACTGAGAAATTCAATTCATGCAATATGTATTAACGCATTATTCGAAAGCACACAGGTCCGTGTTTATTATGAATTGAAAATTAATATTCAATGGTTCATAAAATATTGTTGCGAAGTTTGCCATTATTGCTAATAGGTTTGTTCGAAAGAGTATTCATATTCTGAAAAAAATTTCACTTAATCGAAAGTTGATGTACAGGTTGTTTTACAAGATGTGGAATTTAGAAAATAATTTTCTCAGTCCGGACATGCGCTGTCCACAATTCATAATGAATGAATATTAGGCATAGAACCCTGAAATTTTTATGAAGATCCATGCAGGCGTTCAAGAGTTATGCCGATTGAAAATTTTTGATAAAATACATAAAACATGTCTTAAACGAATACAGTTAGGACATATTTCGAACACTGATTTATCACTCATCAAAATGTCCTGCATATGCAATGAAAGCCTATACAAACACCCTGTATTTCATTTCACTGAGCGAATTTTAGTCAGTTAATTACTTTTGTTGCTACGAGTTTACTAATTTCCTTTTTAATCGTCAAAATGGGTTGAAAAATAATTATTTCTCAGTAAGCATTTGACTACCGAATGTATTTGACTACTTAATCAATCAATTCCCAATAAAAATTTCAAATTTTGCTAACAATATTGATTCCTTTATCGCTTTTGATTATGCCATTCAACAAATTCTAATTAAAACTATTTACTATTTATCTTTTTTTCGATTTTAACGACGCAAAGGATACGGATCTATGACTGCCAAGAATATCAATCTCTTGTATTTTCTTCTCACACATATCTCACTTTAAATAATGCATCCTTTCACTGAGAACAGTAATTATTGTTTACTAATGGCGATTTCCATTGACACGCTCGGATCACTCAGAGTCATATTTGACAGATATTTTCGGTTCAATTGGACAGATGCATGACAGATGAGATTGATTTCGAATGCTCCGAGCGTGTCAATGGAAATCGCCATTACATAATATTAATGTATTTCTTAGAACATGTCTTTCTTAGAGTTTTCGGATCAAATATTTTGATCTCATTTCTGGAGCGTCAAGAAAGCAAATACCAATAATGGAATGAATAATTCTGAAGGCACTGACGTCGGATCGAGCTTGAGCATGCTAGTTCGTGTAATGACCAATATATTCCACTAATTAGATATGTATGATTCTTTATAATAAGAAAACACAATTTCAAATTTGCCCAAATGTCTGTAATTTCTTGATTTTTGCCGAAAATTGTCTCAAACTATCAGGTTCGACTAACTGATGAAGAATTTTAGGTCAAATTCGTTCCTGGCCCGCCGTTAGTTGCCACGATAACTTTCGAAAGGAAAGAGATAGCGACTTAAAATTTCGACTATGATGGTTAAGTTTGTTAATAGGCATAATAAGATGATGGAAGTTTGTTTGCAGGATGAAGGTCAGGGTATTGATCAAAAAACCACTTCTTAAAACAATGTAGACTAGTTTCGGTTTTATTCTAAAACCTTCTTCAGGGCTCTGAAATGAACACAAAATTTTTCTATTATAGTACACATTATTAAATTAACAACAAAAATTTTGAAAAATGGGGACATTAAAATTGTATATAAATAATATTTAAAGTTGTCTAGACAAAGAACCAATATCACATTCAACAAAAAGCAGCAATCAATCTATCCTATCAACAGTCAATATATTTATTTTTAAATTTGACCAACAAATATAATTCTAAGAGGATCTGTGGGAGTTACTCACAGTTTTAACATGGTTTAGATGTCAGAGCATTCAAAGTGGGAAATGAATACACCTTAGACAACATCAAAAGAGAACGATCAGGAAAAAAACTGGCAGATTCATTTAACATTTACAATCTGAAATATGTCATACACATAACATAATATATAGGTGTTTGAATGTTGATTAAGCATTTTTAAATCAGGAAATAAGTCTTGTCTGATTTTATTAATAAGGTAATAATAAGATGTATTTAAATTCTCTATATCAGTTCTCTTATTTATAGAATTTTCATCCTGTCTAATCGATATAGTGGGTTGAAATAGTATTTCAACCCACTGAAAAAGAAGAAGGAAAACAACAACGCGCTAGTCTAACATGTGTCGAGTACGCTCCATTCCTTCGACTTCAACATAGAATCTGTTAAGGCATTAGGTAATTAAGAAAACGGTCACTTCATGAGATGATATCGATTAGACAGGATGAAAATTCTATAAATAAGATAACTGATAAAGATAATTTAAATACAGCTTATTATTACCTTATTAATAAAATCAAAGACAAGACTTATTTCCTGATTTCAAAATCCTTAATCAACATTCAAACACCTATACCTATATTATGTTATCTGTATGACATATTTCAGATTGTAAATGTTAAATGAATCTGCCAGTTGTGTTCTGATCGTTCACTCTTGATGTTGTCTGAGGTGTAATCATTTCCAACTCTTAGTGCTCCGACATCTAAACCATGTTAAAACTGTAAGTAATTCCCACAGATCCTCTTAGAATTATATTTGTTCGTCAAAATTAAAAATAAATATATTGTCTATTGATAGGATAGATTGATTGCTGTTTTTTGTTGATTGTGATATTGCTTCTTCGTCTAGACAACTTTGAATATTATTTATATACAATTGTAATTATCCCATTTTTCGAAATTTTTGTTGTTAATTTAATAATGTGTACTATAATAGAAAAATTTTGTGTTCATTTTGGAGCCCTAAAGATGGTTTTAGAATAAAACCGAAACTAGTCGGCATTCTTTCAAGAAGTGGTTTTTTGATCAATACCCAGACCTTCAACCTGTAAAAGAACTTCCATCATTGATGGCAAAGGTCTCAATTCAACAATTATTTCAATAATAAGACGAACCGTTTCGGAGTTATACTTACCCATCTGAAATTTTCTTATTATTTCCTCAATAACTCAAAAAATACTAACCTGATTGAATTGAAACTTGGTAATTAGTTTTAGGATACCGACCCTCTAATTTGTGGAATATTTTGTGTGGATCGTGTCTCCAGAAAAAAAAAAAAAAATTTTTCTTCGAAAATTTTATTTTCAGAAACCGTTTGTCATATTCCGCTAAAATCAGAAGAAACCTTCAAGCCAGCATTTGAAAGTCGTCTACTGAATATCAGCTCGATCGGCTCTTTAATTTGGGAATTATTACGTTTTAAGATCGGAATTCAGTCGATGCTTGTCACGTTTTAACGCTAAAAAGACGGATTGAAGGTTCATGCACTATTTCATGAGAACTTGTGAGGTGCGCACAGACAATAGAACATGCGCGCAAAAACTTCTGACTTCACACCAGTGCTTTTAAGAATTTTTGAAGTTTCAATACTAACACAGGCAGTGAAAATTGTATCGAATGTTTGGGTGTCATTATTTTCCATTTTAGGATGTTAGTGTAACCAAGCATGCTAATATTTCCTTATTATTATTACCACAAAAGGAAACGGAAATTGGCATACCGTAAGAATGAAATAATGGAATTTTTTTCAAAATTTGAAGCGTTTTTTTTGTGGGATTTAGAAAACAACTCGAAATCGTATTTGGCAACGTAAGTGTTTATATTTAGGACGTTGTTATTTGCTGCAAACCATTCATAGTGGCTGTTGTTTATCTCAATTCCGTCTAAATTGATACACACGATGGCGTCAACAGAAAGGAGAGCACACCTCCAAATTTTAGCTGAAACTGAATGTCAACAACGTATCTTGTATGTTCGAAATCCATTCTGACGATGAAAAAATTATAAAGGGATTGGCGACTAGAGCTTAAGTGCGCTCCTTAAACTTCTTAAGTCCAAAGGATTCCCCTTCAGTCAGTGTTTCAAACTTATAGGTTTCTAATCTATACAGGGTGAGTCTTTGACCACTGCATCAATTTTAACCAAAGATTCCTCTCATCAAATGAAACACTTTTTTCATTTACTATTTTTCCAGATTCGGCTCAAGTAAAAAGTTACAAGCGTTTAAAGATTCCACAATGTGCTAATACACTCCCGCATATAAATTATCTATGACATTGTTGGCGGACGAGAATAAGGCATGGTAACGTGGCTTACAGCTTGATTCGGGATTCCAACGCTCAGAGACGGATCCATAAAAGTAGTGAAATTTCAGGAGTTTTCCATTTTAAAACATTCATTGAAGAATATCTCGAAAACGGTGCGTTTAAGGAGAAATGATGAAGAATAATATAATGTTCTGAAACGACGGAATATTCTTGAAATGACTCAAGAAAAACTCTATATGCTTTCTTTATGCTAATTTCGTTTAGTTTTATGAATCCATGAGTCCATAACTAGAAAACCAGTAGAAGTAGAAAATAACTAATATTTGGAAAATATGTATCATAGTTATAGGAAACTTTACGTCAACATTCATTTTATTCGAAAAAAGGATGTCAAAGCTACAAAATAAAAACTGATTTTTTTTCAAAATTTCAACAGCCTGTATCTTTTTAGCTGAGCTGAATTTGGAAAAATGTTAAATGAAAAAAGTGTTTCATTTGATGAGAGGAATCTATGGTTAAAATTAATGCAGTGGTCAAAGACTCACCCTGTATATCTTTATCAGGGGCAGCCAACTTCATTAGACTCAAGATCTACTGCGTACTGACGAGATCCTATGGAATCTATACAGGATTGGGATAAAGTATGGAACCAAGTAAATATCTTTTAAACGAAAAGAACGATATTTATCAAAATTCGCAGGTAAGTGCAATGGAACAAAATGCATCTGATTTCTGATGTACATTTTTTTTGTTAATAATATACTTCCGGTTTAACCGGAAATGCCATCAACTTCTCTAATTTAATTTTTACAGATTTTGAAAGAGCTTGTTATTTTGAATTCATAAATACTGAGTTTAGTGTCAAAAAATAATAACTCACTGTTAGTTGTACAATAGATGTACATTTCATTATTTTAGAATAATGAGATACAAAATTACTTCAAATGTCAAAATGCTCGCCGTGTCCTTGCTGACAATATGTCATCCTATTAACAAATTCTTGAGTCACTCTTTCCAAGACTTCTCCACCTATTAGTTCACATTCATCAATAATTCTTTGTCTCAATTCCTGTTAGTTTGTTGGTCGTCTAACGTAAACACGTGATTTTAGATAACCCCAAAGAAAAAAATCTAACGGGCTAAGATACGGAGAACGAGCAGGTTACTCTATGAATCCTCTACGTCCAATCCATCGATTTGGAAAATTCGCATCCAAAAAATCCCTTACTCGTCTATCATAGTGGGGAGGTGCTCTATCTTGTTGAAACCAAACATTTTGTGGTAATTGCCCATTCTGTTGGAGTGCGGGAATAATTTCGTTATTTAGTAGATCCAAATACTTGTCACCATTCAAGTTTCCGTCGATAAACCTATAAACTATTTTCGACAATTACCATCCAAACATTCAACTTCAGTGGATGCTGGGTATATGCTTTAGGAATCCAATGAGGATTCTCATTTGACCAATACCTTGAGTTATGGCGATTAACTGTTCCATTTAAACAAAAAGTTGACTCATCGGAAAAAACTATGCTAGAAGCAAAATTTTCGTCGACATTACTGATGTCCATTTGCCGTTCGCAAAATTCCAGCCGTCGGTCAAAATCATCGTCTGACAATTCTTAAACCAACTGTACCTTATACGGATGATACTTTTCACTTTTTAATATCTTTCCTACAGAACGTCGACAGATACAATGGTTTAGTGCCAGATTTATGGTGGAAGTTTGAGGTGATTCTTCTAAATCGATTGCAATATTTTGTTTAACAGTTTCGTTCGTTGCAGTCCGCGATCTTTCAAGTTTTTAGCAAATTTTTTACCATCCCAGTTGTATAAGAACGTTGTAATATGTTAGTTACTGTTGAGCGTGATATAGGATTTCTCTCCGGATGCAAATTATTAAAAATGGGTTCAAGCCCTGTGGACAGGAGCTTTCTGGCGCTCTAGTTCAAACAGACAAATTATATCTCCGAAAGTATTGGTTTCTCAGAGTTGGGAATTATATCAATGTATTCTTATGATAGAACTGCACCATAAAGGAAATTCAATTCAAATAATAGTTTATTTATCGAGATTAAATGAGCAATCTGAGAATGAGAACTGCACCATGGCAGAAACCAAATTAAAATAGCTGAAATGAATTTGACTCTCTCTTATAGAACAGGATGAAAAGTACGAGTACGAACACAGATCATATAATAAAGCTTGGATAGAATAATTATAGCATTCTGTGAAAACATAGAAGTATGATTCATTATTGAAATTTAGAACTTCATCTTAGGAGAAATTGAATTCAAACATCATAGAAGAATTCAAATTCAACAAGAGTGCCAAAAATTATCAATCCAAAACCAATAGACGAATTCTACCCAACAACGAACTCATCCGAGATATTCATTCCTCAATTCTATGAAGAACGATAATATATATCTTTCCTCAAATCTACTCCAATACACCAATATTCCAGTTTTGTTTTTAGTGGAGATATTCTGAACTCAATATTATTAACTTACCATTCCCATCATCATATGGATTGACCATCGGCATGAAAATATCAACCAACAAAAAGTATGATATTATATTATAATTCTCATATTTATACGATTGCTGGAATGAATGACAATGCTATTAACTTACCATTACCATTCCCATCATCATATGGATTGACCATCGGCATGAAAATATCAACCAACAAAAAGTATGATATTATATGAGGAGTAACTTTTCAAAACGCATTATGTCCAATTTGGGCGAAATTGAGTTTGAAGCGGATTCAGAAATGTTTTCTGTTGCTCTATAGCCCTATGTAAACAAAATCTTCGAAATGGCATTATGTCCCTCTGTAATTCAAATCCAAAGTATGTAAGCCGCATCGCAATGAATTATGTTTACGTTTGCATTTTTAAAAGAAATAAAATATAACCAAAAACATGTTTTATCGATTTGCTCATGTCAATTAGGTTACAGGCCAACACTTACTGTGCAGACTGTTTTCTCTAAATGTATAAAAAATCGCAACAAACAGCATTATTTTCAATTTCAACCACATCAAAACGCATTATATACAATGAGATGAATCAAAACGCATTAAGTCCAAACGTTTTTTACATTTTCTGTGTATATCTGATCAATATTGATTTAAATGAGATTAGTTATTACCTTTAGATGTTAATTTCTATCAAACAAACTCGACATACTCAAATTATAAGCCAGGGAGGAAGAAAAAATCGTTTTTCGTTGATTCCCAATAAAATGGTTTTTGGACTTAATGCATTTTGATAAGTTGCTCCTCATATTATGATTCTCATATTGATACCATTACTGGAATGAATGACAATGAGACAACGTCAAAGTTGACATTATAACAATTCATAGAATAGCCACAGAATAATTCTATCATTGAAATTTTGAAAAATCATATCTCCGAAAGTATTAGCTTGTTAGAGTTTAAAATGATACGAATGGATTCTTATGGTAAAACTGCTTATTGAAAAAAATTTAATTTGGAATTTGTTCTGTAAAAAAAAAATTTTTTTTTTGTTACTCCGAAACCATCTGTCAGATTTTGCCCAATAACGAACTTAGCCGAGATATTTATCCCCCAAACCTACTCTGAAAATTTCAACTGTCTAGCTCATTCCGTTCGAGAGTTATCGAGCCTACGGCCGGACCGGCTGGACGGCCGGCCGGCCGGACAGAATGAATTTCGACCACGAATTCTTGATCAGTGAGTCGAACCAAATCGTTCAAGACCATTTTCATCGAAAAATTCGAAAATTACAGACATTTGGGCAAATTGATAAGCACTCAGTTCCGAGGAACTAGAGCGCCAAAAATTGTATATCACTCGGACCCTTTTCATATGGGAATTCACAGAGACGCTATAATTTGTTGAAAACATTTGACAGGCTGCTTTAAAATTAAGACATATTTACTCATATCAATAAGGTTGGTGTCAGTTAAAGCCTCAATAAAAACTAGTTCAAACAGACAAATTATATCTCCGAAAGTATTGGTTTCTCAGAGTTGGGAATTATATCAATGTATTAATATGATAGAACTGCATCAAAAAGGAAATTCAATTCAAATAATAGTTTATTTATGAAGATTAAATGAGCAATCATGAGAATGAGAACTGCACCACATTTTCAATTTTTTTTTTTGACACTTTGCGGTAATCTGGTCAATACAAAACTTCACATGCGTATAAAGGTCATGATTCTACTGTCTTCTACAGTCTGGTGCTAAATTTCAGATAGATCGAGTGATCGGTTTCGGAAATATTCATAAAAAATATTTTTACTAAAATCGGCCATAACTCCGAAACCCCTTGATGGTTAACGCCCATTAACGAACTTGTCCGAGATATTTACGCTCCAAAACCACCTTGCAATTTTCAATCCGCTAACTCCTTTCGTTCGAGAGTTATCGTGCCTACGGCCGGTCGGCCGGCCGGACAGAATCGATTTCGCACTCGGATTCTTGATCAGTGAGTCGAACCAAATCATTTGAGACCATTTTCAGCCAAAAATTAAAAAATTACAGACACTTGGGCAAATTGATAAGCAATCTGTTCCGAGGAACTAGAGCGCCAAAAAAACAAGTTTCGTATGACAATTGCCCAAAACAGGTTTAAAGTACCTACAAATAGTAGGTATTCCATAAAACATGTATAAAATAATAAATTACCTTGTAATCGATCAAAAATTTCCTGATCTACGTTCACAAAATTTTCTCCTCTCTCGAACTTTGGAATTATTCTTTCAAATTTACGTAATATTTTCAAACATTTTCGGGTGAGGTCCCCGTTGCATCGCTAAAATACGAGTATTTCAACCCCAATATTCTTGAAGTTACAATATTCCCTTCTGTCAAGTTGACTTTATGGCAATTCATACATAGAATATACATTTATATCAACCTGTGAAATACGATTTACATTGAAATTTTTAAAAATCATATCTCCGAAAGTATTAGCTTGTTAGAGTAAAAAATGATATGAATGGGTTCTTATGATAAAACTGCTTATTAAAAAAAAATTAATTTGGAATTTGTTTTGTAAAAAAAAAATTTTTTTTTTATTACTCCGAAACCTTCTGTCCGATTTTACCCAGTAACGAACTTAGCTGAGATATTCATCCCCCAAACCTACTCTGAAAATTTCAACTCTCTAGCTCATTCCGTTCGAGAGTTATCGTGCCTACGGCCAGACGGCCGGCCGGCCGGACCGGCCGGACAGAATGAATTTCGACCACGGATTCTTGATCAGTGAGTCGAACCAAATCGTTTAAGACCATTTTCATCGAAATATTCGAAAATTACAGACATTTGGGCAAATTGATAAGCACTCAGTTCCGAGGAACTAGAGCGCCAAAAATATGACACTTCTTCATGAGTTCTAACACGATCACCATAACCGATCATCATTAAAATTTCAATTTACTCTTTATAACTTAATTGAAGCATTCTAAATTGTAAAATTTATTTCTGTCAATTAGAATTTGACACTCGGAGAAAAAAAGACGTACCAAACAGTACTCGTTTATTTATTACTATGCATAGTTTATCTAAATATTTTTTTGCTCTAATGCAAAAAACTAAAAGGAGGTTGATCAAAGTGCTATATTCCACTTTTTTACAAATTTTCTCACTCTAAACTCAGCATGTATGAATTCAAAAAAGCCAGCTCTGGCAAAATCTGTAAAAATATATAGTGTGTCGCATTTAAATTAAAGATGTTGATGGCATTTCCGGTTAAACCGGAAGCATATTATTAACAAAAAAATGTACATCAGATGCATTATGTTCCATTGCACTTACCTGCAAATTTTCATAAATATCGTTCTTTTCGTTTAAAAGTTATTTACTTGGTTCCATACTTTATCCCAACCCTGTATGACACAATGACATAAATGCGCCCAGCAGTTGCTGATTACGTTGCGCGCATGTTCTAGGGAACAACGAGCTATCATTTTGCCCAAATGTTTGTATTTTTGAATGTTTTGCCAAAAATGGTGCTACTAGGTTTGACTGATGAAAAATTCGCGGTCAAATTCGATTACGATAACTTTCGAACGGAAAGAGATAGCGACTTGAAATTTTCAACTACTACTGAGCATAATCAGCCATTTTTTGAAGCGAATACGTGTGTCAATGAAAAAATCATGAAAATGTATAGTTCTCAAGGAAATTGCTTCCATATAAGTGTACAGAATTTTCGGATTTGGTTGCTAGTAAGTATTATGTATTATAACTTTTTTAATTTATATTAAAATGAAACTGCTGGTCACATTTTGTTTTCTTTCACTTTTGTTTTCAAGATCTTATTGAATATCTTGATCATAAGCCTCAAATATTATTTAATTCAATGATATCTGTAGGTTTTGTGCTGTTATCAATACTGGCCTCCAACAAAGTCCAAGTTTTGGGCACGTTGAATTATTAAGACTTATCTATATACTTGGCTCTCTCATACAGTAAGGCATCTTTTGTTTTCGTGTCATACGTTACTGCCGGACGCTGTACTTATACATTCTGAAATCATGGCGATAAAACACAGTTTTTTTCGTGATGTAATAATTTTTGAAGTATTATTCCGCGGACATTGCCTGAAAATTGGATTCTGAAAAACGGGGTCTAAATGATAGAAAACAATCCTTTGGAAAAAATCTAAATATCTTTTATTACGAATTTAATGTATCTTAGTAATCTAGGTACTACAGTGGCGAAATAATTGTTACTTAATTCAAGATAAATATGTGAAAATTTGAAAAATCCACGATATATAAATTATTATTATTTGATGATGGCAATTTAGAACTTATTGGAGTTGCATCTAGGTTTTTTAAATAAGGAAAACAAACATTTGAAATTCGACATACAAGGTTAATTTTTCACAGTCGATCCATACTCAAGTCCTACTCTCTGGTAAGAGTCGGTACAGTAACTCGGGAGACCCTGTATATTAAAATCAGATTCCCTGAAGGGAAGATGGATTATACATAAATTATGTATAAAATGAATTATGCATAAAATAAATCAAATTATTTCCTATGATTTACTACATATTGAATTTTGATAATGGCAAGAAGAATGTCATGCTAGGTGTCAACTTTGAGTGACTTGGAAGGGTTGGTATATTGTCTAATTCAAGTAATAATCAATATTACAATATCAATAATCCATATCCATATTCTTCAGGAGTTTGAAAGATCAGGGCCTGTCGGAAGAATTATCCTTTGCCTTTTTGAAGTCCGCTGGGCTCAAGTCGGAAACGGAGGGAATCGTTATGTCTTGTCAAGATGGGGTGATAAATACAAGATGGTATAAAAAGAACATCATGAAAGTGGACATCCCAACAACATGCAGAGCATGCCACAGTCAGCAGGAAACTGTTATGCATATTCTAGTCCGGGAGCCAGGTGAAAATTTGGTTGATCATTTCCTCTCGAGAGATAATTGGTGAGAATCATCAGAGAATAGTAACATAAAGCCTCGTAAACGTCAGCTGCGGCTCCATTGGGGGGATGAGCGGCGGCAGCCTCCCACGCACGAAGAAAATAAAAATACATTCAGTGATTTCCTCCCAGCTAAAAATTCGTCAAATTGTAGCTAACCCCATATCTTGAAGAAAAAAAATAATCAGCTGGCTATAACATAGTGGATTGTACGTCAGCTGATGCCTACAACATGAAATAAAAAACACAAAAAGGCGTTACGTTAGACATTTTGACAGATTTTTAACGTTTGCTTTAATAGCGACTACGTTTGCTCGTCTATTCTAGACCAGGGCCGTAGTACCCCGATTATGCGTACATCTTCCCCCTCTCCAAGCGTACCTTATTACTTTCTATGTAATGCTTCCGTGTGTTGCCAGGGACGGGACTAAGGGTGGTATGAGGGGAGAAGACCTACCCAATGTTGAATGCAATTGGCAAATTTTCAAAGCAGTTGAAAAACAAATTTCAACATTGGATAATTAATTCATTTTTCTTTGGAATTGAACTGACACCCCCCCCCCCTCCCTTTACCTTCGGTTATCTAATCCTTCAATGCAAAATTGGAAAATTTCGGGTGCTTCTCCCCTCTGTGTTGCTTCGATCTTTAGAAATAACGAGAATTATAAAAGATACGTCATTTCCTCCCAGATGAAAATTTGTAGGCTGATTGTTAATATACTGCTGTGATAAATCATCAGGTTAATTTTTATTTGAGAGGAAATCACTGAAATTAATTTTTTTTCTTTCATGTTCTAGGCATCAGCTGACGTACAATCCACTATGTTATAGCCAGCTGATTGTTTTTTTTCTTTGAGATATAGGGTTAGCTACAATTTGACGAATTTTTAGCTGGGAGGAAATGACTGAATGTATTTTTATTTTCTTCGTACGTGGGAGGCTGCCGCTGCTCATCCCCCCAACGGAGCCGCAGCTGACGTTCACGAGGCTTTATGTTACTATTATCTGATGAATTTTACTAATTACAGCTTGAGAGGATTTTGGTCATGTATATCTGTTACTGGCTCCCGGAGTATTCTATCTGCTTGCAGAGTCCATGCTCCAACAGGATATGTGGAAAGACACAATGCAGCACTCCCAATTCTCTACTTCCTTCTGAGAGAGGTTTATGGTATAGACAACGAACCAGTGCTACCATATATGCCTCTAGAAATTGAAGCAGTTGTCGAAAATGACAGAGCTCGGATCTACTGGAACTATGCGATTCCAACAACTCGGCAGATCCACGTCATAAAGCCAGTTATACTTTTGCTGGACAAAGAACTCAAGGAAGTTTTTGTCATCGAATTTTCCTCTCCAACAGAAAATAATGTGGTGATGAAAGAAGAACAGAAGAGGGAAAAATACAAGGATTTAATTTTATTTAGAATGGTCATACTAATCATAGGATGGCTAGGCGGAATGAGAGCGAACTACATGACCGAATTGAAGATTATTCCGGCCTACAAATCTCTGGCCGAGGATTAAGCGCACAGAATGAGAAAGCGGTGTTGCTCGGGTCACTTCGAGTCATCAGGTCCCATCAACTATGAAGGCCGCTTACAGCTCATCTCTTTTGTTAAGAGATGCTGTGAGGGCAGAACGAAGAACTACTCCAAGGAACGTGCGAGAGGTTTTTTAGTGAGTAACCAACATCTGGTGAACATTTTTAGTGAGTAACCAACATCTGGATAACATCTGGAGTCTCCCACTCCTCTCGAGCGGATAAAAAAAAATAATAATAAGAGATTACAGGCGCTTGGTATTGAAGATTGTTCGCCTACAAATTCAGTTGAGGAGATCTTTTGAAATTCCAGTATTTCCCGCGCATTTCTCCAAAGAATTGCAGATAAATTCATGGAATTATGCACATGACGGCCATTCTAGTATTTCTATACGGTTCACTCTAAGGGGTGAAAAACAGGGGTGGAAATTCAAAACAAAACTTTCCTTGAAAGACGTGCTGAAAAAAACTCACAACGTGCTGAAAAAAAATCACAATACTTCAGGGTTGAATTTCAGATTAAATTGTCTAAGCGTAATACTCTCTTATTGTGCCAAATATTTAGTAATTCTGAATCGAGTTATGTTAATTATTTTCTCAATCAATCTCTGAAAAATTGCAGTAAAGAAATTCTGTTAAATCAAGGATTTACATATATAAATTCGAATGTAATAAGTAACAATATCGTGTTCATGTCCTATCTAGAAACTTATACCATAATGATTTATAATAAGTAATTTTTCAGTCCGATTGATTTTTTTGAAGGGTTGGAAATTTGGGTCAGGAATAAAAAAAATATTTCTCATATTAAATTAACCCGCCTACATCAAATTCTGTTCTTTTTCCACGATCAGTCATAGGCCAGTGGAGGAGCATATCTATACTGAAAAATTTTCAGATATTGAGGTGATTTATGTTTTTTGTTGAGATAATACTAAACAACTAAACTGTTGAGATTAATTTGCAACCTTTTTATAGAAACTAGTCAGTGTTGATCGTTTTTTTACATTGTGTATGAAAACTCCTCATAAATATTGGAAGGAAATAGTATATTTGGCAAGGTTCCACAGTTTTTATTTACAGGTGGTAAATATCTCGTTCAGTCGGTTGAAATTATGAAAAAATAATGGGTGAATGTTTGAAAATTAATAGATAAGGAAGATGCTTTCATGTTCAGCGTTTTATATTCGAATCTAGGGTTCGAACTACAGGGTGTTGCACGAATAATTGTACAGACTTTCAGTGCAGATGTAGGACACTTTGGTAAGTCTAAATCAGTGTTCGTAATATGTCCTAACTGTATTCGTCTAAGAGATACAGGATGTTTTATGTATTTTATCAAAAATGTTCAAATGACATAACTCTTGAACACCTGCCTCGATCTTCATGAAAATTTCAGGGGTTGAGTACAGGCCTATACATAACATTCGCTCATAATGACTTGTTAATAGCGCAGGTCCGGACTGAGAAAATAAATTCCTTTTTTCCACATCTTGTAAACCACCCTGTGCATAAAATTTTGAATCAGGTAAATTTTTCTCAGAATCTACAATGAATACTCTTTCAAACAAGCCTATTGGCAATAATGGCACACTTCGCAACAATATCTTATGATCCATTGAAAATCTGGAATTTTCAATTCATAATAAACATGGAAATGTGTGCATTCGAATAATGCGTTAATACCTATTGAATGAATTGAATTTATCATTATCATGACTTCAGGAATGTGGTGCATCTTATTTCACCCAATACACGAATTCAGGGTTTCAACTTCAGATTACCCAAGAGAGTTTTTCCAAAAAATACGGCTACGTTAAAAAACTGGTTCAAATCATAGAAATTCTCATTATCGAATTATTTATCTTCGAAAACTCTTTGTTTTGAATAATAATATATGGTTTCATGGAAACAAAAAAATATTAACCTAGAAAATTAATTTTATTGAAAAGCGAGTCACAACTATGACAGGTAAACTAAAAAAAATTGGTTCAAGCCCTGTGGACAGGAGTTTTGGCGCTCTTGTTCAAACTTTGACAAATCATATCCCCGAAATTATTGGTCTCTGGGAATGGAAATATAAATGGATTCTTACGATAGAACTGCATCATGAAAGAAATTAAACAGACCGATTCTCCCCACTAACGAACTTATCCAAGATATTCATTCCTCAAATATACTCTGAAAATTATATCATATCAATTAAAACTTAGACAATATAGAATAATCAAGTACAACATTCGGTGGAAACATTGAAATTTCGAAAAATCATATCTCAGAAAGTATTAGCTTGCTAGAGTTGAGAATTATATCAGTGGATATTTACGGGAAACTGCATCTTGAATAAAATTGAATTTGAAATTTGTAATGTAAAAAAAATTTTTTTTTCGTTACTCCGAAACCATAAGGCCGATTTCGTCCTGTAACGAACTCAACCAAGATATTTATCTCCCAAACCTACTCTGAAAATTTCAATTGCCTAACTCATTTTGTTCGAGAGTTATTGTAGAAACAAAATTTTAAAATGTTTTAATTTTTTTTTGACGCTTTACGGCAACTCAATCACTACAAAACTTCGCGTGCATATAACGATCACTATTCTACAATATGATGCCTAATTTCAGTCAGAACAAGTGATCGGTTTCGGAAATATTCATAAAAAATGTTTTTACTAAAAAAAAAGCACTAACTCCGACCACTTGATGGATTTCGCCTGTTAACGAACTCGTCCAAGATATTCGCGTTCCAAACCCATCCTGCAAATTTCAATCCTCTAACTCCTTTCGTTCGAGAGTTATCGTGTTAACGGACGGACGGCCGGACAGAATCGATTTCGACCACGAATTCTTGATCTGTGAGTCAAACCAAATCGTTTAAGACCATTTTCAGCCAAAAATTCGAAAATTACAGACATTTGGTCAAATTGATAAGCACTCTGTTCCGAGGAACAAGAGCGCCAAAACCTGTGAGTTATTCGCTCTCAGGAGCTGATAACTGTAAACAGCTGTTACAAATTAATATTCCCATTCCAACTCATTATCAAAGGGACCTTATGACTGGCCTGCAAGATCCCCAGATCTTACATGCTTCGATTGGATTGATTAATCGTATTCAAGCTTCATGTGAAGAGATACGAAATCGTCCAGAAATGGTAAAGAAAGCTGTAGCGCATTTGATCACAAGAGCTAGAGAATGTTTAGAACAAAGAGGGGGTATTTTAGAAAATATAGTTATGATTTTTTCTCATTCATTGTCATTCGTTTTTAGTTTAATGTGTTAGTGTCAGTAGCGAAATATCGGTCTAAGCAACCAAAACACATACAACTATTCCTTCAGACTTCTATCCATACTTAATTCGAGTTTTCGGTTGTTTGGCCTATAATCTCCAATTATGCTAACATCTGTGTTGAATTTATTAAAAAAAATAATTTTCAAAAATGAATAATTCGAAAATGAGTATTTCTATCATTTCTATTTTCAGGTACATAGGTAATCAAATGTGGAACTCCTAAATTCATGTATTGGATGGAATACGATGCAGCACTATAATTAAGGGATGTTACTGAGAATTTCAATTGATTCACCATGAATTAACGCATTATTCGGAGATTCACAGGTCCGTGTTTATTATAAATTGAAAGTTCCAAATATTCAATGGTTCATAAAATATTGATACGAAGTGTGCCATTATCGCCAAGAGGCTTGTTTGAAGGAGTATTTATTGTAGATTCTGAGAAAATTTCACTTCTCGAAAATTTTATCTACAGGGTGTTTTACAAGATGTGTAATTAAGAAAATAATTTTCTCAGTCCGGACCTGCGCTATGAACAAGTCATTATGAGCGAATATTAGGCATAGGCCTATACTCAATCCCTGAAATTATCATGAAGATCCATGCCGGATTTCAAGAGTTATGCCTTTTGAAAGTTTTTGATAAATTACATAAAACATCCTGTGTCACTTAAACGAATAGAGTGAGAACATATTTCGAAGACTGTTTTAGACTCCTCTAAATGTCCTGCATCTTCACTGAAAGCCTGTACAATCATTCGTGAAACACCCTGTATATGTACCTACTTCAAATCATAAATTCTGAAAATTCCGACAATTTTTTTGGGGGGATATGATAAACCAAAATCGGAAGTTTTTTTAATCTAATCCAATGAGCATTGTGTAAATTGAGCATCCGAAAATCACGTTATGCCCGCGCTATAGAAATGAATATAGATATACCGCCGTATTCACAAAGCATTCAATCTCCGTTAAGTCCTAACTGAGGCCCTCAGTTAAGGATAATTAAGAATCGCAACCTCAGTTTAAGTGAAAATTAACGTGAAACAGGCCTGTTTAAGCAACGTTACATAAGTTAACTGAGGTTGCGATTCTTATTTATCCTTAACTGAGGACCTCAGTTAGGACTTAACGGAGATTGAATGCTTTGTGAATACGGCGGATGATGAATGAATGAAAATGATTAAATCTGCAACACCAGCTGAATTTTATCGATAATTAGAGGATGTTGTTTGTGTAATGGAGCGTTTCGCGAATTTGTTGATGATCTTCATAAATGAACCGGTGCGCAGGAAAATATTTTTTTCCTTAATCTCACATCCTCGTGGGTGCTATTATATCCAAACAAGATTAAATAACTATACTGACTGACAAAGAAATTGCAACACCCAGAAGGAGCTGCTTGAATTTGATTTTTTTTTTGGTAAAACGTAGATAGTATAGCAAGGAGTAAATGATTGAAATTTGAAGAAAAAAACGAAGGGTTTACAATTTTTGGCGCTCTTGTTCCTCGGAACAGAGTGCTTATCAATTTGACCAAATGTCTGTAATTTTCAAATTTTTGGCTGAAAATGGTCTCAAACGATTTGGTTCGACTCACTGATCAAGGATCCATGGTCGAAATCGATTCTGTCCGGCCGTCCGTTAACACGATAACTCTCGAACGAAAGGAGTTAGAGGATTGAAATTTGCCGCCAAAGTCCGTGGGGGCTGGGGTAAATTTCCAAGCCTTCTACCTATGATGTCCAAAACATGCTCTATGGGCAAAAGATCGGGGGATCTCGGTGGCCATGGAAAAAGATTCACTTCGGTCGCTTCAAATAAGTTTAAACTAACTCTGGCAACAAGAGGTCGAGCATTATCTGAAATATACTGAAATAAGCTGAAATATTGGATTCTCGAGCCGGTTAAGGTTAAGGGAGAACATATGGCTCCACTATTTCTTGAAGGTAACGCAGCGCTGTCATGTTACCTCGAATAAAGACTAAAGGTGACCTACTTGCATGTGCAATAGCACCCCATACCATAAAGCCTACTGTCCGGTGTACATGACGCTCAATATCAAACTGAGGTTCACGTCTTTCTCCCCGACGTCGTCTAACCCTTCTTCGGCCATCATGTGCATCCAAGGAGAATCGAGATTCATCAGAAAAGACGACCTGATGCCATTCCACATTCCAATGTTGACGTCCTCTGCACCACTGTAATAGTTGCCAACGATGCACAACCGTCAGAGGTAACACAAGATGGGGTCGATAATGCTGCAGGCCAAAAGACCTTATCTGGCGGTAAACCATTCCGACAGTTTCAGGATGGCCTTGTTCTCCTAACCACTCATTAGCCGATGATCAAGTTGTCGCAAATCGGTCTCTAATAGCCATAAGTCTTAGACGTCGGTCTTGTACTTCATTTGTGCCCCTTCGACGTCCGGTGCCTACGCTTCTTCGATTTTGGGCATTATCAAACCACTGGACAACCTCTCATAACAGTAGTTGGATTTCTGTTCGTACGGTTAGCGATTTCTCGAAATGACAACCCCGCCTCCCGTAGACTAATAATTCGACCTCTTTCAAATTCACTTAGCCGACGATAAATTCCGCGTACACGTGCTCTAGACATTTTAACAACAACTAAACATCGACTTTGGATCGACAGCTGGTTTGTTGTAAAATTTAAAAAATTTGCAAAAAACGACTACAATATTTAAGTAACAAAAAATGTTTTCATGAAAAAACATTCACGATTTTGTTCTCCAAATTTGAATCATTTACTCTTTGCTGTACTATCTATGTTTTACCAAAAAAAATTTAAATTTAAACAGCTCCTTCTGGGTGTTGCAGTTTCTTTGTCATTTAGTATATTTTAGGTGGCAACTACGTGATACAGGAATAATTGTGAATTTTAATCCTGGAGTCCTAAAGGAGTACACATCTCTTCCAGTGAAGGCTCATCAGGGTATGCAGGGTTGGCCGGGCTGACCCAAAAATAATCGAGAACTAGAAAATAATTATAAAAATTTTATTCGTTGAAACTTATTACGAATGATCAATTTCGAGTAATTGCCTTATTACGAATGATCAATATCGAGTAATTCCCTCGATATCTTATATTTCCACTTCCACAGGAAACTTATTTCGATCAACATGACACCTCGAATTATTTCGAACGATTTCCGAGTTCTCTTCTCTCTCATCTTTCCTTATTCTAATCACACTGGATCGGCCAGCCGAGCGACCGCTTCAAGTGAAGGTACTATGTAACACCTACGACATACGCAGTTCCACTAAAAAGAAGGTACAATACTTTTACTTCGATATTAGGTCGCTGCTTGATACATACAAGGTTGGCCCGATGCCCGAACGAGCTGCCCTACTCTCCAAGGCGCAATGTTATGGCTTTAACAGTTTCCTATTGTTTATTTCAAATATTAAATTATTAAATGAATAGTTAATCATTCGATATTATATTTAATTCAGAAAGGAACTTCTTCGTACCGTTTAAGAGTAGTTTAGTTATTTTCTGACCATATATAGATATTAGAATCGCATCGCAGTTAGAATTAGGTATTGAATTAGGTTTGTGTCATTAAATAAGAGAAAAGGGTGCGCGTGTTTTTTAGTTTTATTTCCTTCGGTTCATTTCGTCAATTTTGTTATCTTATTGGATTCTGTATTACTTTTTTTTAATTGTTGAATTTAGGTGATCGAGTGATGGCAAATATAAGCGAGCTAGTATCAAGTAGAGTTGACTCGGAAAGTTTTTTAGTAGAGAAGTTTTTGACATTTTCATACGACGACAAAAAATTTGTGAAAAATTTTTCCAGTTCTTAGACCCTCTATGTTGTATCTGGTTCAGCGCACAACGAGTCACAATCGTGGTTTTTGGCGCTCTGGTTCCTCGGAACAGAGTGCGTATCAATTTGCCCAAATGTCTGTAATTTTCGATTTTTTTGATGAAAATAGTCTTGAACAATTTGTTTTGACTCACTGATCAAGAATCAGTGGTCAAAATGGATTCTGTCCGGCCGGTCCGGCCGGCCCTCCGTTAACACGATAACTCTCTAACGGATTGAGCTAGGCAGTTGAAATTTTCAGAGTGGGTTTAGAAGAAAAATATATAGGTTAAGTTCGTTATTGGGAAGAATCGGTCAGAAGGTTTCGGAGTAACGAAAACATAAAAAAATTTTCTTTACAAATTTCAAATTTAATTTTTTTTAAGATGCAATTTTATCATAAGAGTCCATCGATATCCTTTTCAACTCTAACAAGCTAATACTTTCGGAGATATGATTTTTCAAAATTTAAAACATAAATCGTATTTCTATATGTTTTCACAGAATGCTGTACTCGTAGAGTCATAGAACTCTATACTACGTTAGTATAAAGTTCATTGGCTGTACTTAATTATTCTATCTATGAATTGTTATATGATCTGTGTTCATTCATGCCATCTTATTCTGCTTTAAGTGACATTCTGGTTCGTTATTCTTCATTTAAAATACCCTTCCTGTTACAAAGAACAAAGTATGATTGAATGCCCAATGACTAATGAAATAACCTCAGCTAACGTAGAATTGAGGGGATGATATGATATTATACTTTTAAGATGATAATATAATGCCCGTGGATAATTCCTATGATGATGGAAATATACACTTTGGTAAATTGGGTTCAGAATATTTCCAGTATGAACAAAACTGGAATATTGGCTAAGTTTCAATTGATGTAATATAGTTTTCATAGTAGATTTGGGGAATGAATATCTCGGACAAGTCCGTTATTGGGTAAAATTGGTCTGTTGGTTTTGGGTTAATGATTTTCGGCGCTCTTGTTGAATTTAAATTCTTTTATGATGTTTGAATTTAATTTATTTTATGATGAAGTTCTGTCATAAGTAACCAATGATATAATTCCTAACTCTGAAAACCAATACTTTCGGAGATATGATTTGTCAAAGCTCAAACCAGACCGCCAAAGCTCCTGTCCAAAGGGCTTTTCCACTTTTTGCGCGTATGTTCTGGGGAACATCGCGTAATAGTTTTGCCCAAATGTCTGTAACTTTCGAATTTTTTGACGAAAATGGTCTCAAACGATTTAGTTCGACTCCCCAATGAATAATTCGAGGTCAAATTTGATTCTGTCCGTCGGGCCGTCCGGCCGTCCGGCTGGTCGTTGCCACGATAACTTGAGAACGAAAAGAGCTAGCAACTTGAAATTTCCAGGGTGGGTTGCGCATCTCAATACGACGGACAAGTTCGTTAATGGGCATAATCGGCCGTGTGGTTTCCGAGTAATGATTTTGTTTTCAACCAATATAAATCCGATCGAATTGAAACTTGGTGAGTAGTTGTAGAATATAAACCTAAGCACGTTTGTGAAATTTTGTGCGAATCATATGGCTAGATAATTTTAAAAAAATTATTAAAAAATATTTTTGTTCTCACGATAACTTGAGAACGGAGAGAGATAACGGCTTGAAGTTTTCAGGTTAGGATGTGCACCAGAACGCGACATTTCAGTTTGTTTATGAGCATAATCAGTCAAACGGTTTCAGAGTTATAGCCATCTGAAATTTGGTTGATATTTGTTCCTCATTAACTCAAAAAATACTAAACCGATTAAATTCAAACATGGTAGTTAGTTGTAGAATGCCAACGCGAAAATTCTTGCAAAATTTCGTGAGGATAGTATTCGTAAAAAATTTTAAAAAATCATTGAAAATTGAAAAAAAAATTCTATATATCAGTAACTATTTGTTTGAAATTGCTGAAATTTTGCAAGAGCCTTCATAACCTAACTCTACTGCCAAGTTTCAAGTTTTAACACGATCGGATGAATATTGTTGGAGATTCGAGCATTCTTGTGTGAGTTCAGTAGATGGGTGACCGTTGCCTCGATAACTTTCGAACGAAAGGAAATAGGTACTTGCAATTTTCAGGGTAGGTTGCGTATCCGAAAGGGAGAGTTGAGTTCGTTTTTGGGCATAATCGGTCGAACGGTTTCCGAGTTATACCCAGCTGGAATATTATTTCCTTGATAATTCAAAAAATAAATATTCGATCGAATTGAAGCTTGGTAACTAGTAGTCGAAAATCATCATAAAGACGTGTTTAAAATTTTGAAAGAACCGTACCCATAGAAAATTTGAAAAAAATGACGAAAAAAAAAATTTTAAGAACCGCACCCCTAGAAAATTTCAAAAAAATCACGAAAAAAAAAATTGGTTCAAGCACTGAGGTGAAGTCAGAAGCTTTTGCGCGTATGTTCTATTGTCCATCCTTCTGTATTGGACACCCTTAATCGAATTTACCATGGTAAATTATGTTGTCCATTCTCCTGTATTGGACACTTAATTCGAATTTACCATGGTTAATTCGAATTAAGAGTGCCCAATACAGGAGAATGGACAACATAATTTACCTTGGTAAATTCGATTAAGGGTGTCCAATACAGAAGGATGGACAATAGAACATACGCGCAAAAGCTTCTGACTTCACGTCAGTGCTTGAACCAATTTTTTTAATGATTATATACACAAGCATTCTTGGCATTCTTTCTCAACTCTAATTTACAATCATTTGTTTCAATATATCCGAATGAAATAATCATTTCTTTCCCTTGTAATGGCTTCAACAACTTGAAATTCTTAAAGAAATGTTATTTCCTTATTGCAAGAAACCAACTGAATTTTATCACAGTTATATTGATTCCCTTCTTCAGATGACAGTTAAAATGAAACAAATTTAATATGAATCGCCACAAAATGATTTTAAGAAAAAAATTGTGTGATCAAAATTTCTACACAATTTGCGTATCAAGGTATTATTAACATATTCCTAATTATCAGCGTACATGATAAACGTTCCGTCTGATGTTGATTTGAAAAAATAATTTGTTTTGTTCCAGAGCTCATGGATGTTAGATATTTTTGAAGGACACCAATCGATACAGAAATAAATATTTTAGCAGAATCAGGCACGCTGAATATTTTTAGAGAAAAAGGTTTTCCTAATTTCAAAGAAACAAAATATACTCTGGAAGCAAATAAATCTCAAAGCATGAACGTTGGTTAGGTCATGCCAACTATATCTAATAAATGCGCAGTAACCACCATCAAGCATTGACCGATAAAATTCGCAGGATGAAAACAACTTAAATTAACTTTGAACATATACTTTGAGATACGCCAGTATCACAAATACTTTTCGTTATTTATTTTTCGGTATATAGTATGAAGAAATTACATAATTGATAATGTTTCACAATTATTATCCTTGATTTCAAATTTAACAAACAGGGTATCGAACTAACCCTGGATACGTTTATTGCCTTTATTGTAATTAAATATTGTAGTATTTCTTGGTTTTAGAGTTGAAATTTTTTTCTTTTATTCATTCCGTTGCAACAATTTAAATTTTGGTTTATTTTGTCGATTTTAGACCTCAGAAATGGTTCATTGAATAAATACATGCAACCGATTTATTATATTCTACTTTTTCTCTCAGTTCCAAAACAACGAATTATCCTATGTATGAACATATCCTAATTTAATGCTAACGTTTAACGAGTGTTAATAATTAATCAATAACAAACTGTAACGAAACAAACCAACGATGAAACAACTCTTTGTAACGTTGACACTGGGCGGAAATCCTTAGAATTAGTTGTTGTAGAACACTCTGAAGTTTGATACAACGGCAGTTTTTGAAAAAAGTTTGGGATAAATTCCCCTCTTTATTTAACAAATTAATCCAAATATGTTCATTTCCAACTGAACAATTTGTAAAATTGTTTTCTCTGTTCAACAAAATACAGGTCCACTACTTAAGTTTCTTTTTTATGTTCGCAGACTCTGTCATCAGAATCTTTGTTTTACTCAAATCTATCTTGTGAACTACATAGATTGTACATACATGTTCTGCTATTTATGTATGTATATATTCCTCAAGTCTTCCTTACCTTTATTGTTCTCGCGGTTTTTCCTGTTTATTATTTACCACAAATAGAAGTTATATTTTTTACACGGTTTTTGAAATTTTCATTTTCAATAATCGGTTTTTGTCTCAGTTAATAAAGGCTTTCGTTATATATTTTTATGAATTGTTTCTAACGCAGAGGTGATTTAAAAAGATTAAAATTTTGTTTTAATATAATTTTATCTAGATATTTTTCAGAGCTTGGAGGAGAAACACAGAATAAGAAACATTGAATGAATTTGCACGATGTTCACAATACTTCACTTTGCGAATATGAATTTCACATAGCTTATTCCAGTAGCGTAGATAGCCTTTGGGATATGAATTAATAATTATGAATTATTTGAATAATTAATCATTAAAGGTTACTGTGGGAGTTATATTCATTTTTAAAAGGTTTCTTTTTGGGTTTTCTCACCCAAACGCTAAGAAATATCAATTGAATAAAAAATTATTTTTTGTGAATTGCTTCTGCGAAAGAAACACAAGATTTTTGTCAGAAGAAATAAATCGAACAATGCTTCCTAACAAACAATAACGAGACAACATCAATTTCATCACTTTTCTAAACTTTCCTAAATCAGACTACTTCGTCAGACACTAAAGAAAATCTGATATTCGAGAATTGTCACTTTGAGAGTATTTGAAAATCATAGTAACCAGAGCTGAGCTTAAGCATTGTGCTTAGTGCTTGTGAATGTGCACATTCACATTCAGCTTGAAGCCTTTTTGTGCTCCCGAGTACTTTTTAAAACCAGTGCTTAATACTTAGTAATTCAAACACTTCATGAAAAGGCTTAGTGCTTAGTAATCGCTTAAATGATCCCGAGCACTTCCGAGGATTACTAAGCACTAAGCCTTTCCGAAATCTTGTCGTAACACGAATAGACGTTGACGCGCTATGGTCGGAGGAGTTAATGAGTACCAGATTTATTCGATATATTCATTTAAATTTCTATCTTATTTACAATGCTAAATTGCTTATGAATACAATCACAATAGAAAATAATGCTACCCGATTTCTGCGGATTACATTTTTGACGTGTTGAGAAATTAAAAAAAAAGCTCATGTCATGTTGATCAATTCGAATTCAATTATGTATTAATCAAAAAATGCCCCAAAGAGCACTGAATTCACGTCAGTGATTTTTTTATTATAAAGGGAAAGAAAATACTTGACCTTAGTTTCATAATATAATTCTATGTTGTTGTCATATATGTTTCGGGTTTTGTCCCATATTTACATAGGGAAATACATTTTACAGAAAAAAAAACTAAGACGCTTATGGAATTCATATTTCCATTCATTGTATCATTTCCTTAAATAATAAAGACCTTTATAATATGTGTGAAAATAGAACGAATTTTGAGATCCTTAGTTTTTTAGAAATTTGTTTCGCTGCACTCGATTTATTATCCTTCAATGATGCATATGAGCAATGCAAGTTTGCTAGTTTACATGTTTCTCCAATTCAATACAATTTTATATAACAATTCGGAGTAAATACCCTCAATTCTATCTAAACGTGCTTAGTGCTCAAAAAACCGAATTACTTTAATAAAAGAAAAGCTTAGTAATCACAAGCCTTTTGTGAAAATGCGGTGCTTTGTGCTCGCGGCTCGGGATCATTTTTATTGAGTGCTTAGTGCTTAGGGCTCGGAGCACTTTTCTTCAGTGCTCAGCACAGCTCTCATTATTATTATTATTATTATTATTATTATTATTATTATTATACTGATCCTCCTGGGTCTTCCACAAGGAGACCCCTCATAAGCTCTAAGAGCTTGCCCTGAGTTAGGAGAACCAGTTGTGTTCTGTGTAGGCTTTGTTACTGTGTCCTTACGCCACATAGTAACATAGTTTAACTCAGCATAGCAGTTTCCAAGTTCCAACTCCTCTTTTAATAATACCAGCCAAATATGATCAATTCCAAATGAGCAGCTTGCAAAATTTCATTCTCTGTTCAACAAAATACAAGTTGACTGCTCAAGTTTCCTTTCAACGTAATCTGATTCTGTCAGTAGAATCTTTGTATTACTACAATTCATCATGTGATCTCCTTAGATTGCACATATATTTTCTGCTATTTTTTATTTTTGTATGTGTCTATTTCCCAAGTTGTTCTTTTGTTTCGACTTTCTTACTTCTAGTGGTCTCGATGTTTCTCTTGTATACGATTCTAATGACAGCATCTGATTACGTTAAAAGGAAACTTAAGGTGTCAACTTGAATTTTGTTGAACAGGAAATGCAATTTTGCAAGCTGCTCATTTGGAATTGACCATATTTGGCTAAATTTATTGAATTTTCAAATACTGTCAAAGTGACAATTCTCAAAAAATAATTCAGAAGATTTTCTTTAGTGTCTTACAAAGGAGTCTGATTTAGACTCCGAAACGTTACGAAATAGTTGTTTCATCGTTGATGTTGTTTCTTTATTGTTTGTTAGGCAACATTGTTCGATTTATTGCTTCTGACGAATATCTTATGTTTATTATCATTTAATATTTGAATGATTTCTAATAAGATAATTAGGAATATTTACTGAGAATCATGAGGGGGAGATTTATCTCCTTGGACCCCGTAAACCGCCCCAGTGGCTTATTCTGATAAATTTAAATGATATTTTGGATTTTAGGCTCAACAATCTTCACCTTGTGAAAATTGAATTCAATACATATTAAACATCAGAAAATAATACACCGGGTGGACCAGATCTTAAGGAAGAAATTTTAATTTCTACGTCTAAAATAAGTCATATGAACATATATGTTCATATGACAAACTAGGGCTTATTTTAGACGTAGAATACGTGGTTAAAATTTCTTGGAAAAAAAGGTTAGTTGTTTTTTTCTTTTACTTCTTAAAATTCGTATTTGAGTGTGGCTGTTAACACTTATTTTTTTTTTTAGTTTTATTATTGTTATGTACCATATCAAATTTTAGCGATTCTTCATGCATGCGAATATGTTATATGATTTTTTTACTCGGAAACGGTGCCTCATACGTCAAAAAGTCAGGAAAACGAATTTGCTTCAAATTAAATAGGGATTTCAGATTAATTTTTACTGTTGGAAAAACCAGTGGCGTATAATTTTTCTGTCTAAAATTTTCTCGATGCAGTACGGAGGCCACTAGTAGATTAAAAAAAATTAATTTCATGCAAAAAGTGCTCCTTGTTCCTCAAAAACTATGTCCCAAATTTCATAGAAATATTTTAAGAAGTGTAAAAGTTATTGATAAAAAACAAATTTTTTTATAATTTTAACACCCTGTATCTCGGAGAGGAATCATTTGCCGACGTAATATGTTTATATGACCAACTGGGGCTTATTTTTGACCGTGACACAGAATGATGCTATGTATAATATGTACCTACATGAATCTAATGAATTCATTGCATTGATTAATACATAGGAGAATTAATTCTTTCATAGTAAAATGTGAACCTTATAAAGTACAAGAATATTTTGAATTTTGTAAAGCTTGTCTACTTCATTAGGTTCTCTTCGGAACTCCCATATTAGCTTACACTGGATAACATGGGAGTTCAGAGCTTTAATAGCAGCTTGCATGTCAGAGTGGATTGTTATATCACATCTCTGATGTGTTCATTTCCACATTTCTTTCAATTGCTACTATTTCTGCCTGAAAGACGATCGGATAGGAGCCTAATGAAATGCACTCGGTAAGAGAGGACCATCAGGTTTTCTGGTTTTTGGCGCTCTAGTTCCTCGGAACTGAGTGCTTATCAATTTGCCCAAATGTCTGTAATTTTCGAATTTTTCGATGAAAATGGTCTTAAACGATTTGGTTCGACTCACTGATCAAGAATCCGTGGTCGAAATCCATTCTGTCCGGCCATCCGGCCGGTCCGGCTGGCCGGCAGTAGGCACGATAACTCTCGAACCGAATGAGCTAGAGAGTTGAAATTTTCAGAGTAGGTTTGGGGGATACATATCCCGGCTGAGTTCGTTGTTGGGCAAAATCGGACAAATGGTTTCGGAGTAACAAAAAAAAATTTTTTTTTTCAAAACAAATTCCAAATTAAATTTGTTTTAATGAGCAGTTTTATCATAAGAATCCATTCATATCATTTTCAACTCTAACAAGCTAATACTTTCGGAGATATGATTTTTCAAAATTTCAATGTAAATCGTATTTCTACGTTTTCACAGAATGATAGAATTATTATGTGGGTATTCTATGAATTGTTATAATATCAACTTATTCTCCTGAGAAATGACGTTGTTTCATTCTAGCAATCGTATAAATATGAGAATGATAATATAATATCATACTTTTTGTTGGTTGATATTTTCATGCCGATGGTCAATCCATATGATGATGGGAATGGTAATGGTAAGTTAATAATATTGAGTTCAGAATATCTCCACTAAAAACAAAACTGGAATATTGGTGTATTGGAGTGGATTTGAGGAAAGATATATATTATCGTTCATCATAGAATTGAGGAATGAATATCTCGGATGAGTTCGTTGTTGGGTAGAATTCGTCTATTGGTTTTGGATTGATAATTTTTGGCACTCTTGTTGAATTTAAATTCTTCTATGATGTTTGAATTCAATTTCTGCTAAGATGAAGTTCTAAATTTCAATAATGAATCGTACTTCTATGTTTTCACTGAATGCTATAATTATTCTATCTAAGCTTTATTATATGATCTGTGTTCATACTCGTACATTTCATCCTGTTCTATAAGAGAGAGTCAAATTCATTTCAGCTATTTTAATTTGGTTTCTTTTGGGTAACTACACCGATCTGCTAACCAATCGAAATTGACATTAGAGATTAGAATTTTGATTACAATACCAATCATATAGGCTTGCCTGCAAAATATCGTTTATAAAATATTATTGCCAAGCTACAAAGTTTTAGAGATTTAATTATTTGATAGGTGCGAGAGAGAAAGTACAGCGTTCGAGGTCTATGCGGTAGAATAGGACACAACATAGCAGCTGCACAGACACTATTTTCTCTATTTCAGGCAAGTTTTGTTAAATACTGTTGAAATTTCATGAAAAATTTGGATTATACATCCTAGTGACTTTTGTATTGTATCTTGGCAGTTGGTGTGACTGTTACGAAAGTTGACAGATTACGGAATTTGAATCTGAATCGTATAAGTAGAGCATGGAGATCAGATTTAAAACAGTTTCCTAAGCGTTGAATGTACTCTCTAGTAACTAATTTTTTGCTGATAATAAAACTTTTCCTCTCAACAATTATTTCACTATATCCAGATTATATTATATTGAAAATTGACGTGTGTTTAAATTTGATAGGATCGAATGTCAGTGCTGACTAGCACAAAACAAAAAATATAACAAGGAACAATACGGGAATGAGTTCATTACGCCACTGTTTTTAGAGCTGTAATGAACCCATTATGATACTGAAATAAAGAAAATTAATTATTTCTGTGTCCCGATATTATGTGATATATTCGAGATTTATTTTTAGATTTGAAAATTTCCAAATTATTAAAAGTTTATGATTGATCTTGTTTGATTTATATTTCTAATGATAAAAAATGTGCACATGTTATTGTTCTATGGAAGGTATCTGCGATCCACAAAATTTAATCAATATCGGGTAATTTTCACGAAATCCCGAAATTTGGTCATTAAAATTGACAAATAATATTGAAAAGGATTCTTATTAATACCTATTCTATGAAATTTTGTGGTACTGATGTTGCAAGATTATAATTATATAGCGGTCCCTAGAATAAACGTGTTTTAGGTGGATTATGAGGATTAAAAAAAAATTGAAAATGAGGGGATGAAGACTAAGTGAGGCAATGAGAAAATTGTTCAATTTTAAATTACCTATCAATTCATTAATCAACTATTAGTTTTTAACATTAGAAGGAACATAAAATCACAAGGTTATTGTAGATCAACTGAATTATTTCCATTTAACCTAACTTCAATCATTATTTTGCACTAAATCAAAGTGGCAGTATAAAAATGAACAAAAACAAAATATATTCACTTAAAAATTAACTTAGTTGTCATTTTACCAATGGATTAAAGTTCTGTTGTACTATTTAATCTTAACAGCATTAACAAAACAATTTCTTTTTTATGCAAAATTAATAAAATAATGAAAATTAGTTATACTTAATTAGAAATCTACCAACACAAAGTACTTTTCTTATCTATTCATTCTCAAAGTTAATAAAACAGTCTCATCTCAGTTACATATTTTAGTATATTTCCTTGACAGCATAACATCCCTTTTTGATTAATGTTGGTGGCCTGATCTTCTGGTGAATACCATTCCAGGCATACAACTGTTCATCCTTGATTATTGGCCATCTCCAAGAATTGGTTCCTCTTTTCATACACTTTACTAAAGCACCCCCTGGACAAAGTTTTTCGTCCCAATTTATTAGGACATGATCACCTTTATTATAAGTGTGATTTTTAGATGTCATACAAATAACATCATTTGATGAATGTCCAACATGTGACTTGGTTCGTGTTTGTGTTGTAATACGCATTGGTTATTCAATGCAAGTATTCGAAGATTATCAGCAAAAACAAATAGGCAAATTTTCACTTATACTATTTTTTCTTGGCATTAATTGACTGCACAAAAATATTACAGCGGTGAATTAAAGAATAAACTGAAGCAAATGTTCGAAAAAGCAAGTTGACTTTGGTGAAAATTACTACTTCATAAATCATCATTCCCTCACTAGAAATTTATATGAGGGAATGACGGTGAGGGAATGATGAAACAAAGAATAATAAAAAAAAAACTCACGATATAAACTCACTATTAAAAAGTTGTTTTGTATAAAATGATAACTCCCATAAGTCTACTTCTCTATGTAATTAATAACGAATAAAGTATTTTACTTTTTGTTTTTCCTGGATGTGAGGGAATGACCTTAAAAAATGCAATTCAAACAAAATATCCTATTATTTCTTTTTCAACGCAAAGTCTAACACGCTGTCGTTAAATTCACCATAATGGTGAGTTGACAGGACTGCCACCTATCAAAAACTCATAGTAGCGTTCTTGTTGGATTAACAATGCGATCAAAATTCGATTATCGGTAACAATGTGAGGGAATGATTTATTTTTATGGGACACGTGTATATTCTCTATTTTTGCATACAGTTTTTAGGATATAATCCAAATTAAAATTTTTTTCATTAATCTATCATATTTTTAATCGAAAAGTCTCCAAAGTAGACTTTTATTATTTTTTCTTGTTTGTTTGATAATATAAAAGTAATCGAACGAGTAGCTTGGGACATAGTGAGGGAATGATTTTACGGGCTAAATATTGGTGTATTTATTCTTATGTATGTATTTGGTTCCGAAATATTAAGTGAAACTTCTAATGTCGATTACATATATTACAAGAAAATTTTGATATCCGTTATAGGGTTGTTAGATTTTCGATAAAACTTAAAGGACAAGAATTTCGGTATTTCGTGAGAATTACCCATCAATACTTTCAGAATATTTTTGATGCAAAATTCCTAAGGTTTATGTGAAAATATCAAACCAAACTTGCATATCCACGGATTCAAGGGGGTCATCAGACACTCGTTCAAAGGCTTCAATGGAAAATATGTTTACTCTCGTTTTAAATATAGAATAAGAAAATGGACTACGTGGAAGTTAACTTGCCAAAACGAAATCTGTGACGCACAATTGGAGAGTGGGAAAAGTGTTTTGAAAGGGAGGGAATTTCTCGCTGAAACATGAATAAAATTCGACTTTTGTAAACAAGTTCCACAGTGCATTGAAATTAAAGGTCATTTCAGTTTTACAATTCGAAGAATTCGTACAGTGAAGGTATTGTGTTGTCTGTGGATATTTGCAGTCCAAAGTGCTTAACGTTTCACTAGTTTTACAAATGGGGATGATAACGAGAGTGAGGGGTCGTCTGAGGAGTTTCCATAATATCTCGAAGATCGATCCTCAGAAAAGGGACGAAAAAATTGCAGAAACAGGTGAATACGTTTAGGAATTAATTACCAGACGGATATCAATAGATCAAGTGGGCTGTGCTCCAAGATATTCATTTAGTTCTCGAAAAATTTGGTGCGAATACGAAATACAAATAATTGTGAGTGAATTTAATATCTGCTGCCTTCTTATAATTGTTACACCGGGCGAAAAAGAGAAAACGCTGCCAATTTTATGGAATGGTTTATCATTTTCTATTCTATATGTACAGGGTGATTCACTTATCTTGGTCACCCCAATTTTCTCCGAAACGGCCGAATACATTTCAATTCTGTAAACGCCGTTTTGTACAAGTCAATGTTAACTCGAGATGCGTGTAGAAGTCGGCATAAAAAATAAAGATGGCTGGCGTCGCAGCGTCGTCAAATTTTTTTTTCCAGGAACATACCTTTTTTATCATGCCATTCGAAAGATGATTCAATTCTAAATTTCATTTCCAAATACCGTTTTTCCCATTTTGAACCGTGAGTGATCTACAGTGTGTTATATGTTAATTCTATTCCATCTTTGCGCGTATGTTCTGGGGAACATCGCATTATCATTTTGCCCAAATGCCTGTAATTTTCGAATGTTTTGCCGTAAATGGTCTCAAACGATTGGGTTCGACTCCCCATTGAAGAATTCGAGGTCAAATTTGATTCTGTACGACCAGCCGGCCGTTGCCACCATAATTTGAGAATGGAAACAGCTAGCTGATATTTTCAGGGTAGGTGGCACATCCCAATATGACGGACAAGTTCGTTATTGGGCATAATCGGCCTAATAGTTTCCGAGTAATAGTTTTGTTTTCTACCAATACAAATCCGATAGAATTGGTACTTGGTGATTAGTTGTAGAATACAAACCTAAGGACGTTTGTGAAATTTGCCATTTTCGGCAAAAAATTCGAAAATAACAGACATTTGGGCAACATGATAACGCGATGTTCCTCAGAACATCGCGCAAAAATGGAATAAAACTAACATAAAACGCCCTATAGATCGCTAACGGTTTTAAATTACAAAAAAAACTAGTCGGAAATAAAATTTAGAATTGAACCATCTTTCGAATGGCATAACAAAAAAGGTATGTTCCTGGGAAAAAAAATTAACGGTGCCGCGACGCCAGCCATCTTTATTTTTTACGCCGACTTCTACACGCATCCCAAGTCAACATTGACTTGAACAAAACGGCGTTTACAGAATTAAAATATATTCGGCCGTTTCAGAGAAAATTGGGGTGACCAATATAAGTGAATCACCCTGTACAGAGTGCCACAATATCAAAGTTTGCCATCTTAAGAGATATGGGGATGCTGTTTCGAAGTTCCAAATTGTGTATGAAATGAAAAATGCAGAAAACAGAAATTTCATATCTGACTTAGTTTCGGAGATTCATGGTGAAATTGGAAATTGATATTTTCTCGTAAAATTTATTTTTATCATGTCGATGAGTCTTAGTACAGTTTTTAACGTAAATTGAGTGACCTTCTGTTCTATCAAAGATGGTTCAATAGTTTTGAGAAATGTATTTTTATTGTTTTTGGGGACACCCTGTATATCATTTCATAGATAGGTATCTCCTTTCAATTAAAATAATACATGTCACATATTGACATTCCATTTCATAAATTTGAAGTGAAAAAATTAATTTTATTGATAGTTCAAAATTTTAATAAAAAAAATCATATGATATGCGGAGATGCAGAACTCATGTTATGCACGTAAATTCAGGTTCAATAAAATTTCTCACGATTTTTCATCTGTTCAGAATCATCTTTGAGAGATGAAAACAAGGAGTTTGGAGTTTGGTGACTCTCGTTTTATTCCCGGGTAACAAACTGTATACCTATAGGATTTATGAAGGAGGTTTGACTGCATAAGGCTAATTAGAACTAAACTGAAATATGTGATACAAGAATTGTTTTCAACACGATGGTGTATCAGGGCATAATTTTAAGATAAAAATTCTTAAAAAGCACTGCCAAGTCCGGACCTTATGGGTTTATATTCCATTGTCTATTCACGCGTCATGCGAAGTCGATCGAGCTAAAATAAGGTACTGGATTGTTAAATGGTGTCTTGAAGGTAGGTGTCGCATTTTAGCGGATTCTGACGATTAGTATCGGAAATATAACATTTTCGACACAAAATGTTTTCTGGAGATACGATGTTTACGAAATAGCATTGGCATTCTACAATTAACTACAATTAATTAAGTTTTAATTGGTACGGATTGAATATCTATTGAGGAAATGACAACAATATTCAAGATGGGTATAACTCTAAAACCGTTTGGCTGATTATGTCCATGCAACAACCAGAAAAATATTCTGTTTATCAAAAACTCTCCGTCGGATATCGCTGACATTTTGCGAGAACCTTCAAAACCTAACTTAACAGCAAAGTTCCAAATTTGAATACGATCGGATATAGATTGTTGGACATCCAAGCAGCCTTGAGTGAGTTCAGCAGCTGGATGGATGAGCGTTACCACTATAACTTTCTAACGGAAACAGATATAAAATTGTAATTTTCAGAGTAGGTTACGAATCCGAAAGGGTAGATAAGTCCGTTGTTGGGTATAATCGGCCAAACGATTTCGGAGTTATACCCATCTGGAATGTTGTCCTCGATAACTCAAAAAATACAAATCCGATCGAATTGAAACTTGTTAACTAGTTGTAGAGAACTGTATGTGACATTAAGTGAGGCTCATAGTACTAGAAAATAAAAAAAAAATATGCTAAAAATATTGTGTACCTCACGATAAGTCAGGAACGAAAAATTATAGCGACTTGTTGTTTTTGGGGTAGGTTGCACATCCGAATTCAATTTTCAATTTATTTTTGGCTGAAAATGGACTAAATTGATTTGGTTCTACTCACTGATCAAGAATACGTGGTCGAAGTCGATTCTGTCCGGCCGTCCGGCTGCCGTTAACCCGATAACTCTTGAACGGAATGAGTTAGACAGTTGAAATTTTCAGAATAGGTTTGGGAGATAAATATCTCGGCTAGGTTCGTTATTGGGCAAAATCGGTCAGATGGCTTGGGAGTAACAAAAAACATTTTTTTTTACATTACAAATTTCAAAATAAGTTTTTCTCAAGATGCAGTTTCACCATAGGAATCCATTGATGTCATTTTAACTCTAACAAGCTAATACTTTCGGAGATATGATTTTTCAAAATTTCAATAATAAATCGTACTTTTGTGTTTTCACAGAATGCGATAATTATTCTATCTATGAATTATTATAATATGATCTGTGTTGATACATTTCAACTTATTTTCCTGAGACATGATATGTCAAATTTCGATATTTATTAATCCATATGATGATGGGAATGGTAACGGTAAGTTAATAATATTGAGTTCAGAATATCTCCAGTAAAAACAAAACTGAAAAATTGGCTAAAGTTTCAATTGATATAATATGATTTTCAGAGTGGATTTTAGGAAAAAATATGTCGTTCATCATAGAATTGAGGAACCAATATCTCGGATGAGTTCGTTGTTGGGTAGATTTGGTCTTTTGGTTTTGGATTAATAATTTTTGGCACTCTTGTTGAATTTAAATTCTTTTATGATGTTTGGATTTAATTTCTGCTTTGTGAAGTTCTATCATAAGAATCCATCGATATAATTCCCAACTCTAACCAATATGATTTGTCAAAGTTTGAACAAGAGCGCCAAAGCTCCTGTCCACATGGCTTGAAGCAATTTTTTTTTTATTTTATATTTCAAAACCTGTGCTTCAGAATCAGCTGAAATTCCGCACATAACTTCAGGCCACCATTCTACAATCGAATACCGAATTTCAGCTCCATCGAATTCGCATGAGGCGTATAAATAGACAATGGAACAACGGCGCAAATGCTTCTGACTTCACGGCAATGCTTTTCTCAAATATTTCACCCTTCGCAGGAGTAAAGGATCAGCCCGAATGAGACACTCCGTAACCTTTTACAGGCTGAATAGCATTCACATGTCCATGTTTTAAAAATATACAAATAACCGAAATTCTTCCCTAACATTAAGTGATCTTTTGTTAGATACACAAAATTAAGATTGGACACTTTATCTTCTTGGAAGCATATCAAATTAATTTTGTTAACTTCATATCTGGAAAACGAGTCTCCTATATGTAGAAATCGGAAAATTATTTATGTAGCTAGTTAATCCGCATACAACGCCATCTCTGATACATGATAGAAACAAAACATCGACAAAAATTACCAAGGCGTTGCATACTGGTTCGGTTTGAGTGCGCAAAAATCAAATCTATAACTGACTACAATATCTGAACTCATTTTCACACTTTATTTATTATATTCATGCTTATATTGAACACTTATACAATTTATAGTCATGGATAAAATAATATTGTGACAATGAGTTGATTTTTACTCCACACATTTAATAAGATTTTTCTCTCCCCAACTCTCAAAAATAACTATAAAATAAAAAATTGTTTTGAAATTTCTTGTGTTAGAAACACTAGAAATTTGTCAGAAGCAATATATACAGAACAATGGTGCCTAATATACAGTATCGAAACAACACAACGATAAAACAACGTTTTTGTAACGTTTCAGAGCCTAAATCAGACTCTAAGCGCAAATCTTCAGAATTACCTATTTGTTGTTGAATATTAATCTGAAATTGTCAAACTGGCAATCAAAAATTTTTATTTGCAATAGATATTTTTCACAATTACGGAGTAAAAACCAGAGAAAAACAATTAATAACAACAGTCAGCCATGATTCAATATTATATAAATTTGTCATGAGAATATTTTCTACAAATACTGGGATAGGTAAAAACTGAGTCAACAAAAAATTTTCAAGAGTGGAAGGTCTTTATGTGCATAATTCCTTCACTGAATCTGCTGAGGTCTAGATTTAATTTCGAATGGAATGATCAAATTGTATATAATTTGTCACACTGGCAACTTTCAGAATAATATTCAACAACAAATAATTCTCAAAATTTTCGCGTAGTGTCTGATGAAGGAGTCTGTTTATTAGGCAACATTGTTCTATACAGGGTGATTCACGAAGACCGTTCGTTAGAATATTTCGAAGAAAGGCTCGAGCAAAACACTTTTATAGTTGAGATTAGTACAATTCTATAGTTGAGATTTGTTAGGAGAGATGAATTCTTGGAAAAAATTTCAGATTCGTTCGACTTCCGGTTTCACTGAAAATGATACCAACTCTCGTTTTTTAAATATAATACCCAGTTTTTTCATTTATAATCAGATTACCCATTGAATTCTACATTATTTCAACTTGTCACTTGTCACATATTATTCTCAGAAAATTCGTGTGAAATCTGGAAAAGCCCTTTAAATTTTCCCAAATAGGGCTTCATTCCAATGTTAATAACTTGATTTTTGCATGAAAATTCCTTGTCATGGCTGACTTTGACATTGAAATAGAAACACCCTGTATGTTCTATTGAATTTTCAATTAACGAAGGAGAAGCATTGGTATGTCTTCTAATAGAAACTAGGAATTTTCATGCAAAAACCTACAAGTTATTAGCATTTAAATGAAAACCTATTTGAGAAAATTTGAAGAGTTTTTTCAGATTTCACACGATTTTTCAGAGAATAATATGTAAGTGACACATTAAAACAATGTAGAATTCAATGGGTAATCTGATTATCAATGAAAAAACTGGGTATTACATTTAAAAACGAAAATTGGTAACCGGAAGTCGAACGAATCTGAAATTCTTTCCAAGAATTCATCTCTCCTGACGAATCTAAACTATAAAATTTCGAGTTTTTATCTCGGGTCTTTCATTGAAATATTCTAACGAACAGTCTTCGTGAATCACCCTGTATATTGCTTCTGAGAAATATATTGTGTGTCTAGGAGCAGAAGAATTTCAAAACAATAATTTTTTTTATTTTATAGAACATTATCTAACACAGAAGAATTTCACAATAATTAAAATTTTTATTTTGTTGATATTTTCCGGGAGAAAAAGCCCAGAAAAAAGAATCGAGAAACACATAATGAATTAATTGTATTGTTCCTTCGCTAATAACCCTTGCGGTTGATGCGATATATTTAAATAAAACCCAGAAAAAAACCATCGAAGGATTAATTTTCTTCCCAATTGATTATTTTTTGATTACATTTAATGATAACCTTCAAATTACGAAAATATTTTCTCGGTTTCAGTTTGCCTGCTATCAATTCTTTTCTTGTTGCCATATTTCTCAAGAGGCCATTCACCACTCCTTCTGAGTCTTGGAGGATGGTGTGTTGCATCATATTCCTTTCTGGTTTTGCCCGTGCTGATCTCAGCAAATTACAAGTACCCAGTTAGATGGATCAAAACTTTGGCCGCTAAAATACCAAGTAAGTGAAACTCTAAGTATTTTTTTTTTATTTCCTAGGCTAGGCTGAAATGAAGGGTTCCATTATTTTAATTTCCGCGTTTTCAATAATATTCCGGAATTTTTAATCTTCACATTTTGAGTAGACACACATGCAAGGAGCGAATGATTTTGTTGTTAAGCTTGTTTTTTGTTGCTTCGACTTCGGAGTAATGTATTCCATGTCTTTCGAATATATAATTTTAAATTTCTATAAATAGATGCCCTTGCGGAAAAGCAAATGAGAGAAACCATTGAAATATCAAAGCTTTGAATTTCTAGGATGAACCATTACCTAGTTATTGCTTTACAAAGGGCGTGTTTCAAGTTTCAGACCGACTACTCAAGAAAATAAATCTTTTAGTTCAAAGAAATAGGCCACCGATTATAGCCAGATCAAAAATTAAGTATTGGTGACCTGAAGTCAATGTATCAAAGATTAACCAGAAACAACTGATTATAATAAATCGGAAAACCATACTGATATATTGCGATAATTACATAGTGAAACTCCTTGGTCTTCTCAAAACAATCTTGAACGCTTTTTAAACAAGGCCCTCCTGAAGAAAAAAGTTTTCTTGCATGATTTATTTTTATAATTGGAATCGATTTTTATTCCATAAGAATACAGAAAAAGTTCAACCGCCATCAAAAATTTCAAATTTCAACGAGAAAACGATCATTCAAATTTGGTTGCACATAATGCCTGTTCAAACGACCGAAACTTGGCGCCAGTCCGTGACGTAACCCGTCATATCTACTCTCACTCTCTTTTCGTGTCCGTTTCACTCTTTATTCCAGTGTAACACAGCTCCCTATAAAGGGCTCGAAATCAGCATTGGCTGTAACAAGCAGATGGTACATTTTGATTACGTCATCCATCATAGCAACGATTCAGAAGCGTTTCACCTCATTTGAAATTGCTTCTTGATTTACCGATTTTCAATACCGAAATATTCAAATTTTATAAATTATGAATGATCAATATCTTCTTGGCGATCGTTAGCTTTAAATTATGCATAAGATATTATCTGCGAAATCAGAAATAGACAAGAAATCTCTCCGAGGAAATTCAGTATGAATTCGATGATTTCCATCGGAATATAAAATAGTTGAAAATAATGTTCAGTGAAGAGTAAAACTCACCCTTGAAGAGAAGGAAGAATGACTAGACAGAATCGAGAAAGGGTCTACCTTTTATACGAAGTGCAAACCCGCCTTGATTGTTCCGATTGACAACCATCGATGACACTTTGAAATTAAGTTTTTAATTGGAAAACACCGAAGATGAAAATTATTAGTGGTCCTGATAAGTCGAGTGGAAAAGTTTCTGGGGGTTAAGTATGTGGGCTGAATGATTAAAATAATGCAATCAAGGGTGCAAACATGAAAAAAGAGATAATTCAACAGTATGTATCTGTATCATGTGTGGTGATGAAGTTCAAAGTAGGTAATTTCTTCTATTAACAATATACGGGATATAGTCAATTATGCTCTCTCCAGATAATTACAGGCCCATTTAAATTACGTCTATTGCAGTGAAAACTATGTAGAAGATTATTGCCACATCTCCGTTACCTTTCCTTATCTCCAATTCTCCCTGATGGACAACATGGATTTATTCCGGGAAGATACATCATTTCAAATTTACTGGATTGTTCGAATGTGTGGACCAAAACTATTGATGCAGTTAAAGCGATGGAAGTGATATATCTTGACTTCTCCCGTGCTTTTGATCGAGTTCCTGTTAGTCGATTGTTGTACAAGTTGGACCATCTGGGTGTTCGTGGTGACTTGGCTATTTGGATTGGGAGATTCCTATCGAATGGGCAGTTCTCTGTTAGGGTTGGATCAGCTCGGTCATCGCTAAGGGACGTTCTCGGTGGGGTACCTCAGGGCTCCTTATTGGGACCCTTGTTATTTCTCGCATATATATCTGATCTGCCCTCGCTGGTTCGCTCTCATTGTCCGTCATATGCCGATGACACCAAGTTATTCAACATTCCTTCTTCTCTCAGTCAGGATGATCTGAACTCCCTTGTGAGATAGTGCAGTGCCAATTCCACTTGATCTTGAGAAATGTAAAATTTTACATTCGGGAAGAAGAATCCCAGAAGAACTTATTTTATTGGTGGAAGGCAGATTGACAGTGTATCCTCACATAACGACTTGGGTGTGATCGTCACGGAGGACCTGACGTGGAGCCAGCTGTTGCCTATTGCACGGGAAGGGCAAAAAAGATGATGTACATTTTTCAGAAAAGTTTTAGTGGCTGTGATGCTCTTACCACTGCACATCTTTATGAAACTCATATACGCCCAGTACTTGAGTTTGCTGGCTCTGTCTGGCATCCATGGTTGCGCAGGGATGAGAATCTTTTGTCGATCCAGAGCAGAGCTACCCGTATCCCTTATGGTGTAGTATGCCCCAGTCACCAGGATAGATTGAATAACATGAATCTGACCAATTTTGTTCAAAGACGATTGAGGGGTGCTTTTATTATCGTGTAGAGGGCAATGCGGGAACTCTTCGACTGTGATCTGGGTCAACTTTTCCCGGTAAATAATAATAATCTTAGAGGTCATGCATTCAGGTTTGCCATGCAGAGGTTTTTTTCCACTACGGGGCAATGTTTCATTTCTAATCGAGTGTTTGGAGTTTGGAATCGCCTGCCGGCTGATGTCGTTGGTGCACCATCTGTCAAAAGCTTCAAGAAAAGACTTGACAGGTGGTTCTCTAGATCTAGATCGGAGTTACTTTGAGTGGTGTGTGGTGTTTTTTAGCGCTCTAGTTTCTCGGAACTGAGTGCTTATCAATTTGCCCAAATGTCTGTAATTTTTGAATTTTTCGATGAAAATGGTCTTAAACGATTTGGTTCGGCTCACTGATCAAGAAACCGTGGTCGAAATTAATTCTGTCCGGCCGGCCGGACGTAGGCACGATAACTCTCGAACGGAATGAGCTAGAGAGTTGAAAGTTTCAGAGTAGGTTTGGCAGATAAATATCTCGGCTAAGTTCGTTATTGGGCAAAATCGGACAGATGGTTTCGGAGTAACAAAAAAAAAATTTTTTTTGCATAACAAATTCCAAATTAAATTTTTTCAATAAGCAGTTTTACCATAAGAATCCAATGATATCATTTTCAACTCTAAGAAGCTAATACTTTCGGAGATATAATTTTTCAAAATTTCAATAATAAATCGTATTTCTACGTTTTCACAGAGTTATATAATTATTCTATGTATGCATTGTCATAATGTCAACTTATTTTCCTGAGACATGACATTGCCTAATTCCTTGCTAATAGTTGGTTCGAGAAACGTCAAAATCGACTTAGAGAGACAAGGGTAAAAAACCGTCAAATAAACCCCCATGTGGCGATTTTATGTCGAAAAGTGAAAATTAAGAATATATACCTATCCCAGGTAACTACCGACGTTTTATTCTAATACCGGAGATCGACAAGATCGTACGAGGAGCCCGATAGCTGGTTCGTTTAGTCAGTCGAGTTTTCGGTTTCGGAACGAGAGAAGGCGGGCTCAAATCCCGGAAAGGGAATTACACTTTTTGGCGCTCTAGTTCCTCGGAACTGAGTGCTTATCAATTTGCCCAAATGTCTGTAATTTGTATTTAAGATGCAGTTTCACCATTAAAATCCATCGATATCATTTTCAACTCCAACAAGCTAATACTTTCGGAGATATGATTTTTCGAAATTTCAATAATGAATCGTACTTCTATGCTTTCATAGAATGTTATAATTATTTTATCTAAGGTTTATTATATAATCTGTGTTCAAACTCGTACATGTCATCCTGTGCTATAAGAGAGAGTCAAATTCATTCCAGCTATTTTAATTTGATTTCTTCCATGGAGCAGTTCTCATTCTCAGATTGCTCATTTAATCTTGATAAATAAACTATTATTTGAATTGAATTTCATTTATGATGCAGTTCTATCATAAGAATACATTGATATAATTCCCAACTCTGAGAAACCAATACTTTCGGAGATATAATTTGTCTGTTTGAACTAGAGCGCCAGAAAGCTCCTGTCCACAGGGCTTGAAACCATTTTTTTAGAGAGCTCTTTCTTTTTCTCTAGAATTTTGTTTTGTTATCTATTGTTATTCCCTAAGTTAAAGCGTTTTATAGGCTAAAAGCCTCTACTCTGCATTATGTTTAATAATAATAATAATACTCAGTGACGTTAGAAGTGTTACACCACGAAGGTATAGTTTCCTCCACTTTTTTGGGCATTGTGGTACATCAAGAATTGAATGGTAGCATGTGCAAGAAGTTTCATGAATATGTAATCCGATAACGATTAATTATGTGTTTGGTGACCCCGTAGTTTAGTACACTCCAGAACACTTCTAGACATCGAGAAAGTGAGATGATCAATATCTGCTTGTGGCACCTCGTTCCAAGCAACTTGAACTAGGATTAACAGAGGCAATCTATGGAGGATAGTACAAAGTGGACAGTCTCCTCCCTATCATATCTCACACAAGTTAGATGGGATTTGAATTCGTTAAACTGGGGGGCCACGTCAGAAACATTAATGCCTGTTTCTTGGAGGAATCCCATAGTTTGAAGAGCACTATGAGGACTTCCGTTGTGTTGTTGAGAAAGGACGTATGGACGGACATCTAGATAAGGCAGAAAAGAAGTTTTAAAACATAACATGCAGCTGTCCTATGGTGGTGATCGGCTTCCATGGACAATAGTCCCCCAAACCATCAGGTACTCCAACAGTCCCGTAGTACATGCCTTGGCGAACCCTATATCACGTGGCTCTCCACTCTTTTACGGCCATCATGCATACTTAGACAGAACTGTGATTCGTCACTGAAGAAGACGTTATGCCGTTAGGCCCCCCAATGTAGCTGTTCTCTGCATTAGTTCCAATTTGGACGATAGTGTTCCGCAATCCAGAGCAAGTTCTGGAAATGTGCATATAATGTGCTCAGCCATTTTATTGATCAATTTACAGTCTGGATTCAGTGCAGTATATTTTGATATTTGGCCAATATTTCCAACAATATAGATTCGATCGAGTTTAAATGTAAAACTTGGCTGTAAAATTTTGAGGGCTCTTCCAAAGTACAGTGATATCTGACGGATAGTTTCTGAGACACACAATTTTTTGGAAATTTTCTAGTCATAGGTCTTTGTGTGGACATTTTTCAAATAACTACTGAGTTTCAATTTGATCAAATATGTATTTTTCTAGTTAATGTCTGAACAAGATTTTGCCCATCAACAAACCAAACTAGCGCAGTTGAGCTCCAATCCTACCTAGGGCTTCACACGAGACTAGAGTAGGCGAGAGTATAAAAATTGGTTCAAGCACTGAAGTGAATCAGAAGCTTTTGCGCGTATGTTCTATTGACCATTCTTCTGTATTGGACACCCTTAATCGAATTTACCATGGTAAATTATGTTGTCCATTCTCCTGTATTGGACAATCTTAATTCGAATTTACCATGGTAAATTCGAATTAAGTGTCCAATACAGGAGAATGGACAACATAATTTACCATGGTAAATTCGATTAAGGGTGTCCAATACAGAAGAATGGACAATAGAACATACGCGCAAAAGCTTCTGACTTCACGTCAGTGCTTGAACCAATTTTTTATTTCGTGATTTTTTTGAAATTTTCTAGGGGTACGGTTCTTACAAAATTTTAAACACGTCTTTATGATGAATTTCTACTACTAGTTACCAAGCTTCAATTCGATCTAAGATTTATTTTTTGAGTTATCTAGGAAATAATATTCCAGGTGGGTATAACTCGGAAACCGTTTATGACCGATTATGCCCAAAAACGAACTCAACTCTCCATTTCGGATACGCATTCTACCCTGAAAATTGCAAGTCCCTGTCTCCTTTCGTTCGAAAGTTATCGAGACAACGGTCACCCATCTACTGAACTCACACAAGAATGCTCGAATCTCCAACAATATTCAACCGATCATGTTAAAACTTGAAACTTGGCAGTAGAGTTAGGTTATGAAGGCTCTTGCAAAATTTCAGCAATTTCAAACGAATAGTTACTGATATATAGAATTTTTTTTTTCAATTTTCAATGATTTTATTAAAATTTTTTACAAATACTATCCTCGCGAAATTTTGCAAGAATTTTTGCGTTGGCATTATACAACTAATTACTATGTTTGAATTCAATCGGTTTATTATTTTTTGAGTTAATGAGGAACAAAAAACAACCAAATTTCAGATGGCTATAACTCTAAAACGATTTGGCCGATTATGCTCATAAACAAACTGAAAAGTCGCGTTTTGGTGCACATCCTAAGCTGAAAACTTCAAGCCGCTATCTGTTTCCGTTCTCAAGTTATCGTGACAACAAAAATATTTTTCAATAATTTCACGAACGTGCTTAGGTTCATATTCTACAACTACTCAACAAGTTTCAATTCGATCGGATTTACATTGGTTGAGAACAAAATTATTACTCGGAAACCACTGGGCCGATTATGCCCATTAACGAACTTGTTCGTCGTATTGGGATACGCCACCCACCCTAAAAATTTCAAGTCGCTAGCTTTTTTCGTTCTCAAATTGTCGTGGCAACGGCCGGACGGCCGGCCGGACAGAATCAAATTTGACCTCGAATTCTTCATTGGGGAGTCGAACTAAATCGTTTGAGACCATTTTCGTCAAAAAATTCGAAAGTTACAGACATTTGGGTAAAACTATAACGCGATGTTCCCCAGAACATACGCGCAAAAAGTCTCGTCTCGGTCTCGTCAATTCCCAAAAAATTAAGTCTCGTTCTCGTCTCGTTATCAGTTGTCTCATCTCGTCTCGCTTAATTCTGAATAACGATGATAAATATTATAATATATAAACGAAATGGTAGATATATCAATGAATAAATTTGTAAAGCTATATTTATTACGCTCTTATACAAAAATGTCTGTACATGTACAGATTATTTTCAATTTTAAACGCTGATAATTTCAACTTTTCAATTACTCGAAGACCAAGAATTCAAACATAATCACGCTTGCATCACATCATCTTTCAATGATGTACGTGTTTTTGCCATAATCATACTTGCTGTGGAAAATGATCTTTCAACAGGTACGGATGTAGCCATTAATACATCATCGGCCATCTCTTTCCAATATTTTGAAAGTTTTGTTGATGTTTTAAATAGGCTATCGATGTCGATACATTTTTTAATAGAATTGCACAATTTGGTATAGTTTTCAAAGAATACCTTCCAAGTGGGTAGCTCATGGAGGGTGTTCTTCGTGTATTCCTCACTTTCCCCACTTTTCGAAAAATTGAATAGCTTAATTTCTTTACCAGTTTTATTATACGTAATTCCACAGATGTATACAATAATTGTTCACATCTTCACTACAAGGAGCACAAGAGAATACATTTCTCCAGATGTTCAGATAGAGACGAAATTTTCAAAGCATTTAGGGGCAATAAAAGTTGTCCGTTAAGTATTGAATTCATAATGGCATCCGTTTTTATGTTTGTGAATTCTATTTTTTCTCGAAAAATAATCTCAATTATCGCAAGGACATAACGAATTAATAGTCTTCTAAAAAATCGTGTATTTCTAGAACTATGGATATAATTTAGACAAAATATATTGGTAATTGTAGTGGAAACTCTTAATATTCAATTGTTATCTGTGGGTGTTGAAAAAAGTCGAGTCGTATATAAAACTCCATACAAAAAATTTAACGTCTCGCATTTGCGAGACGAGAACGAGACGAGACGAGAAAAATCTCGCTCTCGCGTGAAGCCCTAATCCTACCTTGCCAATTAAAACTATTCAATTAATTCCGTTCGACAGAATTAAGTTTGATTTCTGATTCTTCATTCATGAGTCGAAACTATTAGTTTGAGTCCATTATCGTTTAAAAATTAAAAAATGGGTTCAAGCCCTGTGGACAGTAGCTTTCTGGCGCTCTTGTTCAAACAGACAAATTATATCTCCGAAAGTATTGGTTTCTCAGAGTTGAGAATTATATCAATGTATTCTTATGATAGAACTGCATCATACAGGAAATTCAATTCAAATAATAGTTTATTTATCAAGATTAAATGAGCAATCTGAGAATGAGAACTGCACCATGGAAGAAACCAAATTAAAATAGCTGAAATGAATTTGACTCTCTCTTATAGAACAGGATGAAATGTACGAGTATGAACACAGATCATATAATAAAGCTTAGATAGAATAATTATAGCATTCTGTGAAAACATAGAAGTACGATTCATTATTGAAATTTAGAACTTCATCTTAGCAGAAATTGAATTCAAACATCATAGTAGAATTTAAAGTCAACAAGAGTGCCAAAAATTATCAATCCAAAACCAATAGACGAATTCTAACCAACAACGAACTCATCCGAGATATTCATTCCTCAATTCCAGTTTTGTTTTTAGTGGAGATATTCTGAACTCAATATTATTAACTCACCATTACCATTCCCATCATCATATGGATTGACCATAGGCATGAAAATATCAACCAACAAAAACTATGGTATTATATTATAATTCTCATATTTATACGATTGCTGGAATGAATGACAATGAGACAACGTCAAAGTTGACGTTATAAAAATTCATAGAATAGCCACAGAATAATTCTATCATTGAAATTTTGAAAAATCATATCTCCGAAAATATTAGTTTGTTGGAGTTAAAAATTATATGAATGAATTCTTATGGTGAAACTCCTTATTAAAAAAAAATTTAATTTGGAATTTGTTCTGTAAAAAAAAAAATTTTTTTTTGTTACTCCGAAACCATCTGTCCGATTTTGCCCAATAACGAACTTAGCCGAGATATTTATCCCCCAAACCTACTCTGAAAATTTCAACTGTCTAGCTCATTCCGTTCGAGAGTTATCCGGCCGGACCAGCCGGACGGCTGGCCAGCCGGACAGAATGAATTTCGACCACGGATTCTTGATCAGTGAGTCGAACCTAATCGTTTAAGACCATTTTCATCGAAAAATTCGAAAATTACAGACATTTGGGCAAATTGATAAGCACTCAGTTCCGAGGAACTAGAGCGCCAAAAATACAGACATTTGGGCAAATTGATAGAAACACGCTTGTTCAGGCGAACAAGTGTGCCAACTACTATAATTCAATTTCATTGGGGTTAAAAATTTTGATTTGTTTTACGATTCCAAAGGTTCGCAATTTAAAAAAATAATTCAGAAGTGAATTGTTTGTCAACAGGAATATAAACCGTAATAATAATTATTATTATTATTGTTTTGGGGGCAGAAGATATGCAGTTACTAGAAAGCAACTTTTTATTCTTCCTCAAAACACAAAACATCAACTACTAATGAAGAGATATTTCATGGTAGTTTGTACTCCATTTGGGGTCAATATCTGTACTAGTTTATAAACGTCAACAAATCGACGTCTAGGTTGTTGTTTCTCCTTTGAAAGCGGTTATTTTTTGATATAAATGGATTCCAATAATGAGACAAAATATACGAGTTATCTATAAATAAATGAATGCAAGACATAAATAACACATGTCTCCGACATTCATTTATACATTCGCGGAAATTTCTTCCCATCTTAGCATCAAGGACCAAATTATCCACCGAAAAAAAAAAGAAATATATTCCAGAAATATACATTTATACATAAATATGACTTGAACTGGCTGCTATTCGATATGTTGTCAGACTATTGGGGTCAAAATTATAAAGCCACAGCGTGGCCTTACGAGCTGCAGCTCCCCCGTTCATCGTATCCCTCTAATATAATTAATCCGAATATGTGGTTGTTCGCTTGTTTGTTTTTAACATTTTACGCCTCAACCACTCAACCCATCTTTCGAAAATTTCGCACTAGCTGAGGGAGAAAGAAAACAGGATGAATATTTGAAATAAAATAGGAACATATTGATATGAAGGTAGATTAATGAATTTCTAGAATCACTAATATTATTGGAAATCTGTTACCCCAATTTTGACCTTAAACCTGTCCTTAATCTCGATCTCATTTCGAATTTGGAACGATTCCATAAAGAACTACGGACTCCTAAATAATTCGTTGTTATTTCATGAAATAATGTGTATTTTAAGTGCGATCGAACAACATGGGCGAAAAGCGAAGGGGGTCAATAAAATAAATTAGGAAATAATAATTTGTAGTAGGTACTGTATGTAAAAAATGTATAGCAAGTTATAGCAAGAAAACAAAATAGACATCCTGGAAATGCTACAGAACCATCATTCAAAAGAATTCGTAAATCCATTGAACATCTGATGGACGTAACTTGTCGATACAAATCTATTGATTTAAATTCATTTTAGTGAATCTATCAAATCAACAGTAACCCAAAAACAATTCTGATAGTAAATCAAACTCATAGCAACGAATAAATCGTATGCTAATAAACATATCATCCATGGAATACCAGTATAGTTTCCAAAAGAATCTCATTATATGCTTCGATGAAAAATATATACAGGGAGTCCCACATGGAGTGCCCTTTAGAAATTTACGGAAAAAACAGGTTGAGTATTTAAGTTGTACATAAATTTTAACCATATATTCCACTTAAGTAATCATTAAAGGATACTGTGGGACGTATACTCATTATTGAAAGGTTTTTTTTCTGGGTTTTCTCTCCCAAACTCTGAAAAATATCTATAAAATAAAAATTAATTATTTTGTGATTTGCTTCTGCGTAAGAAACACGAAGAAACAACTATATCGGAACGTTTCGGAGTCTATATCAGACTCCTTCGTCAGACGCTTAATGAAAATCGTTAGAATTATTTTGTTGATAGTTATTTTGTGAAATTCAAGAATTGTCACATTGACAGTATTTAAAAATCATAGCTAACATAGTTTTACTTCGTATAGAAATTTCCAAGTTCCAACTCCTTTTTCCATAAATTTAGCCAAATAATATGGTCAATACCAATTGAGCAATTTGCAAAATTGCATTCTCTGTTCAATAAAATACAAGTTGACTCCTTAAGTTTCCTTTTCATAAAATCAGGTTCTGTCATTAGAATCTTTGTATTTTTCCAATCCATCATGTCATCTCCTTGGATTGTACATACATGTTCTGCTATTTTTGATTTCTGTATGTCTCTATTTCTCAAGTTATTCTTATGCTCTGACTTTCTTACTTCTAGTGGTCTTGATGTTTCTCCTGTGTATGATTTACCACAAATACAAGGAATATTTGATACACAGTTTTTTTATTTTTGTTTTTCATTTATGGGTTTTGTTTTCGTTAATAAAGACCTAAGATCATTCTGTGTTTTGAAGACGGTTCTTATATTGAACTTAGAACCGATTCTTCTATTTTTTACAGAAAGGACACGAACATAAGGGATCACATTCAACAGATTGGGTTGCTGTTCTTGTTGATTATTCTGTTGTACTTGTTGATTATTTTGTTGTTCTAGATTATTTGTTCTTCTATCTAAATTCATGATACATGTATTTATGAATTGCCTCGGATATCCATTTCCTTCAAGAAATTTTTTGTCGAAATCAATTTCATTATTTCGAATTTCAAGAGTAGAACAAATTAGGTTCGCTCTATCATAAAGTGTTTTAATAACACCTCTTTCTACACTAATCTGATGGTTTGAATAGAAATTTAAATATCTATTTGTATGTGTCTGCTTCCTGAAGACACTCGTTTCGAAATGGTTCGGATACTTAATTATCGAAACATCCTGAAAAGAAAGCTGATTATTTTTCTCTATTTCCAAAGTGAATTTTATTGTAGGTTCCTTTGAATTTATGAAATCGAAAAATTTGCCTAACTCTTCTCTACCATGTTGCCAAATTACAAATATATCGTCAACATATCACCACCAAGCTTTTGGTATCAACAAATATGTATCCACAAATTTTTATTTTATAGATATTTTTCAGAGTTTGGGAGAGGAAACCCAAAAAACCTTTCAATAATATATTCCACTTATTAAAAGAAACACATTTTTCATTTTCAATATTTCCAAATTCAGCTCAGGTAAGAAGATACCTGCTGTTCAAATATCAAATAAAATAATTTTTTACTTTTTAGCGTTGGTCCTATACCCAATATTGGTGTGAATTACCTATAACTGTGCCACATATTCCCCCATTATCATTTTGTTCCAATTTCCATTGGTTTCATAGTTATATTCCCTTGGTTTCAAATAACTAAATGATTTCAAATGGACGAATCATATCTCCGAAAGTATTGGTTTCTCAGGGTTGGGATTGATATTAATGATTCCTATGATACAACTGCATCATAAAAGAAATTAAATTAAAAAAAAAACAGGAGTGCCAAAAATTCTTAATCCGGAACAACCAGACCGATTCTACCCAATATCGAACTTATCCGAGATATTCATTCCTCAAATCTACTATTATATCATATCAATTGAAACTCAGCCAATTTTCCAGTTTTGTTTTTACTAGAGATATTCCGGACCCAATTTAATTAAATTACCAAAGTATATTTTTCCATCATCATATGGATTATCCAAGGGTATTATATTATCACCCAAAAATGATAATATCCTATAATCCTCATAATTCTACGATAGCTGAGGTTGTTTCATTGGTCATTTTGCATTCAATCATACTATGTTGTCTAGAACTGGAGGTATTTTAAATCACGAGGAATAGAACTAGAAATAAATATGACATGTCTCTTATCTATAAATAAGATAACATGTATTAACACAGATCACGAAATTCATAGATACAAATACCGACGTCAATTTTCGCTTACAGGTACCGCATCTTGAATTTATGAAACTAGTGCTAGCTTTACCTAAGAGCGATAATCCCTTTGTATTTGTGAATATATACAAGTTTTGTTTTGATACCAAAAATAATATTGACATGTTGCATATTGAATAATTCATGTGCAAATATTGGGGATGATGTTTCGGGAGATTTAGAATTGGATCATTATAATTATGTAGGTTATGAAGGAAATATGAAAGAAAAACATAATGAAATCATCAAAATAAATTACTCTTCGTTGACAAACTGCGGTTAATATTACCCTTAAGTAGTGAGACATGTTCCTATATACAGTGTTTTCGTAATGTTGCTAGCAAAAAAATTATTTGTTCGTCAGCCTAGACCTATTCAAATATCAGGAATAAATGGACAATCTGCTATGATTGTCTCCAGCCTGCTGTAGACTATTCGATGATACTTTCCTTAAGTATTTCGAGTTGTGTAAACTATACACCGTGTGTAACCATTCCACGAGGTTCAATCATTGCAGATTGCTCATTTAATCTCGAAAAATAAACTACTATTTGAATTCAAGTTCTTTTATGGTGCAGTTCTATTATAATAATCCATTGATATCATTCCTCACTCTGAGAAACCAATACTCTCGGATATATGGTTTGTCAAAAATTGATCAGGAGCACCAAAGCTCCAGCCACAAGACGTTCCCCCTTTTTTTCCTAGAGCTAAGCAGCTCCAGGTTCAGTACCTAAACCTAGAGCTAAGTAGCTCCAGGTTCAGTACCTGGATGGGTGACCACTCTGGTTATAACTTTGTACAGCGCGCCAAGGCTTCCTGAACTCAGTGCTTTTCCAACTTGTTTCGCAATTAGGCCCATAACATCTTCGAGTATTGTACAATTCAACTCGCAAAAATATATTGAACTCACTCTAAAAATTGACGTTTTATTCCTTATTTCACAAGAACCACAAACAACACGTAACAAAATCAAGAGACGTCTGACCGTCTGGCTTTGATAAACAAAGATTATTGGAAGGTATACCACAGGCTGCAAAAACCGACGAACATAAAATCAACCCGCTTATTTGACGACCTACGAGTCTCATCAGACCCCTCACCTCAGTTCATATACCTAGTGTGTAAAAGGCAACAGTGATAGTTTAATACAGTCAAAATTTATTTATGTATCAGGTGGCAAACGGGGGGTCCTGAAATGAAACAGAAAAATTGATTCAAGCCCTGTGGACAGGAGCTTATTGGTGATCTTTCTCAAACAGACAAATTATATCTCCGGAAGTATTGGTTTCTCAGAGTTGGGCATTATCCATTATTAATGGATTCCTATGATAGAAATGCATCATGCAAGAAATTAAATTAAAAAAAGTTGTCGTTTAAAAAAAAATAATTTAAAAATTATCTAAGAAAAAGAGCAATCTACAATGCATGAATGCCTTAATGCTTCAAAAACTGTCATTTAATTTATTTATCAAGATTAAATGAGCAATCTGCAATGCTTCAACCTCGTAGAATGGGTTGTTGCATCTTACACTCGGTGCATAGTTTTCACAACTCGAAATACCTAAGGAAAGTATCATCGAAATGTCTAGAGCAAGGCTGGAGACAATCATAGCAGATTGTCCATTTATTCCTGATATTTGGGTAGGTAGTGGATTACGAAGAAATTATTATACCCAATAATTCAAAATATATTAATAATATACTATCCTCTTTTCATTATTCAAAATTTAATAGTTCACACCACTAACACATTCTTTTCTGTATTATGAACCTTCACTCAAGAAAAAATGATTGATACACAAATGTAGATCCATATCTCAGTATTTTTTTGCTAGCAACAGTATGAAAATACTGTATATAGGAACATGTCTCACTACTTAAGGAAGTAAAAGGTAATATTAACCTCAGTGGTCAACGAACACTAATTTCTTATGATGATTCCATTATGTTCTTCCTTCCTATTGCCTCCATGAACTACATCAAAACAGTCTTGTATATATTCACAAATTCAAGAATCGAATTATTGCTTTCCAAGAGAAAATATGCATGTTCTTACGTACTGAACAAAGTGATTTATGTAACTAAAATATGTTATAAATCACAATTGTAGTCAAATTATTTTTTAAATAAGACTAATAAACTTATTTTAGGGTTCTGGAAACAAAATCTTACTTTTTTTTGTCTCTAATTCTATTAAAATCTCTCCAAAAACCAACTTACATTTCAGTTCATATATTTTCAAACTACTTCCAAATGTTTTATGTTTCAATGGAACATGCATGGAAATTCTATCACACACACTCTATTCAGATTTACATAATATGCAAACCTATCTAAAATAATAATTCCAGACCATATCGATATACCGGGTGTCCCAGTATACATGTTACAATGCATCATCTCAGCCATTTCAAAAGATAAAAATTTGAAAATTCTTGATTTTCAATTCGTTCAAGGAACCTTCAACTGCGGATTACAAAAATTGAAAGTCACTTCCGGTTTGACTGGAAGTGACTTTGACTTTTTGCGCGTATGTTCTGGGGAACATCGCGTTATAGTTTTGCCCAAATGTCTGTAACTTTCGAATTTTTTGACGGAAATGGTCTCAAACGATTAAGTTCGACTCCCCAATGAAGAATTCGAGGTCAAATTTGATTCTGTCCGTCCGGCCGTCCGTCCGGCCGTTGCCACGATAACTTGAGAACGAAAAGAGCTAGCGACTTGCAATTTTCAGGGTAGGTGGCGCATCCCAATACGACGAACAAGTTCGTTAATGGGCATAATCGGCCCAGTGGTTTCCGAGTAATAATTTTGTTTTCAACCAATATAAATCCGATCGAATTGAAGCTTGGTGGGTAGTTGTAGAATATAAACCTAAGCACGTTTGTGAAATTTTGTGCGAATCATATTGCTAGAAAATTTTAAAAAAATTATTAAAACATATTTTTGTTGTCACGATAACTTGAGAACGGAATGAGATAGCGGCTTGAAATTTTCAGGTTAGGATATGCACCAGAACGCGACATTTCAGTTTGCTTATGAGCATAATCGGCAAAACGGTTTTAGAGTTATAGCCATCTGAAATTTTCTGAAATTTGGTGGTTTTTTGTTCCTAATTAACTCGAAAAATACTGAACCAATTGAATTCAAACATGGTTATTAGTTGTAGAATGCCAACGCGAAAATGTTTGCAAAATTTGGTGTCAGTAACTATTCGTTTGAAATTGCTGAAATTTTGCAAGAGCCTTCATAACCTAACTCTACTGCCAACTTTCAAGTTTTGATACGATCGGTTAAATATTGTTGGAGATTCGAGCATTCTTGTGTGAGTTCAGTAGATGGGTGACCGTTGCCTCGATAACTTTCGAACGAAAGGAGATAGGGACTTGCAATTTTCAGGGTTGTTTGCGTATCCGAAAGGGAGAGTTGAGTTCGTTTTTGGGCATAATCGGTCTAACGGTTTCCGAGTTATACCCACCTGGAATATTATTTCCTTAATAACTCAAAAAATAAATATTCGATCGCATTGGTGCTTGGTAACTAGTAGTAGAAAATCAACATAAAGATATGTTTAAAATTTTGTAAGAACCGTACCCCTAGAAAATTTGAAAAAAATGACGAAAAAAAAAATTTTAAGAACTGTGCCCCTAGAAAATTTTAAAAAAATCACGAAAAAAAAAATGGGTTCAAGCACTGACGTGAAGTCAGAAGCTTTTGCGCGTATGTTCTATTGTCCATTCTTCTGTATTGGACACCCTTAATCGAATTTACCATGGTAAATTATGTTGTCCATTCTCCTGTATTGGACACTTAATTGGAATTTACCATGGTAAATTCGAATTAAGAGTATTTCTGAAACTGATCACTCGATCTATATGAAATTTAGCATCAAATTGTAGAATAATGACCTTCATACGTATGTGAAGTTTTGAATAGACCAGGTTACCGCAAAGTGTAAAAAAAAATTTTTGAAAATTCAAAAATTATTTTTTTACAATAACTATCGAACGGAATGAGCTAGGCAGTTGAAATTTTTAGAGTAGGTTAGGGAGATGAATTTCTCGGTTAAATTTGTTATTGGGCAAATAGACCAGATGGTTTCGGAGTAACGAAAAAAAAAATTTTTTTTTAAGTACTAAATTTCAAATTCAATTGTTATTTAAGATGCAGTTTCACCATAAAAATCCATTGATATCATTTTCAACTCCAACAAGCTAATACTTTCGGAGATATGATTTTTCGAAATTTCAATAATGAATCGTACTTCTGTGTTTTCACAGAATGTTATAATTATTCTATCTAAGCTTTATTATATGATCTGTGTTCATACTCGTACATGTCATCCTGTTCTATAAGAGAGAGTCAAATTCATTTCAGCTATTTTAATTTGAATTCTTCCATGGTGCAGTTCTCATTCTCAGATTGCTCATTTAATCTTGATAAATAAACTTTTATTTGAATTGAATTTCCTTTATGATGCAGTTCAATCATAAGAATACATTGATATAATTCCCAACTCTGAGAAACCAATACTTTTGGAGATATAATTTGTCTGTTTGAACTATAGCTCCAGAAAGCTCCTGTCCACAGGGCTTGAACCCATTTTTTATTTTTCAATCGGAAACCGTGCGTCGGACAAAAAAAACCTATTAGATCAAATTTGATCAAAAATTAATGAAGATCTAAAAGTAATTTTCTTTTCAAAAGAAAGCAGTGACGTAGTAATTTTTTCTCCAAAATATTCTATGTGAAACCCGCCACTGCTAAAGAAAATGAAAGTTTTTGTATATCACAAAATGCACCTTGATTCATAGAAGGTATGTACCAAATTTTATGAAGATGTCTACAATATAATCTGAGTTTTTATTGAAAAACTGATTTTTTTTTTAAATTTTATCATCCCGTATCTCAAAAGTTACGACTTTTAGGAAATACGTCCATAAGGAGTTTTTTTCATAAAATAAGTGAAAAAATCACCCCCTTGAATATTAGCATGTCCTTAAGGAACACCCTGTATAATATATACAGGATGATTCTAAATTAGACTTGAATCTTGGAGGAGGTGTTAGTATAACTCATTTGCTGTCATTTGAGCCATATTTATTGATAAGCAAAAATTAACAGTTTCCGAGATATTTGAGTTTTGGTGATTTATAAAAGATTTCTCGCCTTAGTGAGGGAGGATCTATTTCGTGGCCAGAGAGAAGTCCGGATCTAATACCTCTAGATTTTCTTGTTTGGGACTGTTTAAAATAAATGGTATATAAAAGAGAACTTAACACACGTGCACAACTTGTTGAGAGAATAGACGAAGCAGCGAGAAGATTGAGAGTTAATATCTATTACTTCTTAAGGTTGGTTTTCCTGTACGCTGACGGTCGGCCCTGATGGGTCAATATGTATGTAGCTATAGGTAGCGTTTTCGAGTCACGCAGCGCTGACGGCCGTCAGCGCTGAGCTATATACGCGCACGTACGCGCCGGCGCGTCGGCGCCGCTGACTAGCTGGCACCGACAAGCCTCCACATTCAGTGAGCCAGAGACAATTAGCATCCTTCTATTTCTCTATGTGATCAGCGCGATACTAAAAGGATCCGAGCTGACCGATCAGCGCTGACCGTCAGCGCCGACCGTCAGCGTGACAGGAAAACCAGCCTAATACCTTGAAAATATAGAGACTATTCCTAATGACACTCACAAGAGAAAATATGTCAAAATGGTCAAAGGTGAAAAGTTTTGGAATCTAATTCATTATTAGTACGGTACCTTGAAAAAAAAATCAATTATTTTAAAAAGTACCCCTTCCTTTTGTTTTAGTGGTGGTTACAAAATATTATTTCACAAGGCTTTACAAAGTACTCGAGCAGCTTACTCAAACCGTCAAATCTCATTGCTCTATGTGAACTGGTCTCTAAAATATTTGCAAAATAAGGAAACTTACCCCTGGCGTAAACCATCCATAACTTCCATCAGAAGACCCGAGGGAAAGTTTAACAACAGGAAGTGTGACACCCTAATTGTACCCCTTGTCCGTGTCGGTGTGGCAGTCTCCGACCCTGTATTATACCGTTGAAGCATTTATTTGAATTCTTAGTATTATTCTGATGAATTCAACTTCACAAATTTGGTAGTATTTCAAGATTTCAACAAAATGGATTATTGTTGGTTAGAATACACAATTTATTAGTTTATTGTGTTTGCTTCCTATCCATTTTTAGTTTTTCTAAATAATATAGAATTTAAGTTATATAAACATAAGAGAAAAGTTGATAATTCGAAAATACAAGCATTATGTAGATGTTCAAGAATAATTCCAGTAAAAATTCCTCATCATATTTAATGTGAGCGTACTGAGCTATATAGAAAAAATTTTAATAATTCATCTCGAATTTTTTCAGATGTGACAAGAAAATACTACCGTCCAGTTTATAGTTTTGTCTTGAAAGTATACGCTCCACTGGATAGATGTGAAAATGTTTTCATGAAGATGTCGAACATCTATAATTTGACGACACAGGTGAGTTTATATTAAATGTTTAATGCGAGGTAAAAATAATAAAAGGACTGATATAGCGATAGCTACTTTTTCCTTCAACGAGATTGAATGATTAATGAATTTTAATCATTTTCACCTAACACTTATTGAAGTTTAATGAATTAAGAAGTAAGGTGAATTACTCAGAAAATTGGGTATTTAGATAAATACACACATTCGTTGAATTGCGAGAATTTCAGAAAACGTCATTCACTGATTGTCTTTCGAATCTATACAGGGTGAGTCTTTGACCACTGCATTAATTTTAACCAAAAATTCCTCTCATCAAATGAAACACTTTTTTCATTAAACATTTTTCCAAATTCAGCTCAGGTAAAAAGATAAGGGCTGTTGAAATTTTGAAAAAAAATCAGTTTTTATTTTGTAGCTTTGACATCCTTTTTTCGAATAAAATGAATGTTTGCGTAAAGTACCCTATAACTATGATACATATTTTTCAAATATTAGTTATTTTCTACTTCAACTGGTTTTCTAGTTATGGACTCGTGGATTCATAAAACTAAACGAAATTAGCATAAAGAAAGCATATAAAGTTTTTATGAGCCATTTCAAGAATGTTCCATCATTTTAGAACATTATATTATTCCTCATCATTTCTCCTTAAACGCACCGTTTTCGAAATATTCTTCATTGAATGTTTTAAAATGGAAAACTCCAGAAATTTCACTACTTTTATGGATCCGTCCCTGTGCGTTGGAATCCCGAATCAAGCTGTAAGCCACGTTACCATGCCTTATTCTCGTCCGCCAACAATGTCATAGATAATTTATATGCGGGAGTGTATTAGCACATTGTGAAATCTTTAAACGCTTGTAACTTTTTACCTGAGCCGAATCTGGAAACATGGTAAATGAAAAAAGTGTTTCATTTGATGAGTGTAATCTTTGGTTAAAATTAATGCAGTGGTCAAAGACTCACCCTGTATACAGAGTGAATCTTTGAGTTGTATATTAATTTTAACCATATATTCCTCTCACCTAATAAAACACCAGGCTCGATAATTTTTGAAACAAAAAAAAAATGGTTGTGGGTTGAAACCCATTGGAAAAGGAAGAAAATACAACAAAAATGAAAGGAAACATAATTTACGGGCGATCTGAGGTCGGCCAGTGGAAAGGGATGAGTTTGTAAGGGTAAAAAACGGTTTATCTCGATTTCCGGCAAAACTACCGGAAAAAACCTATGAAAAAAAGTAAAATGGCAAAGTTATAGGTATCTAATTGTATATTGTAAATTGTATATTGTTGTAAGGGGTAACGTTGCTCTGCGACCTTAAGTCTATTGTGCCCCCTCCTTCAGAGCTGTTATAGTTATAGGTTATAGGTAATAGAAAGATATACAACTTTTTTCAAATAACCTCAAAATTTATGTGAAAAATTCGAATAACCAAGTTTCTGGTTTTTTATTTTTATCTCTGACGAACACAATTTTTTTTAACAAATTTGTTGAAAACTTATTTTTTTTATGTCTCACATACACTGCAATTTTTGTATTCAAAATGTCTATTTTTAACCTTATTTTAACTTATTATGGAAAGCATAAGTTTTGCTCCAACCAATAATAGCTTTTACAGTCCCTTATCAAGAGCATTTCGGCTGGCATGATATATTCCTAGTCTCGATATTCACTCTGAAGAAACACTTTGAAACCCAAGCTCTAACTAGGTCGCAGGCACCTTGAAATCTGATATTACTGATTGTCCAAAATTAATTATATATGTTCAATACTTGAAATCATATACTCTATGCATAGAGTCATCCATGCATGGATGACTGCTTGTTGTGCTTATATGAATTTAATTTTTTTTCTGTTCTTTTTCGGTCTAATTTTGTATTTGAATGATATTCTCCATCAATGTGAAATGGCTTTGCCGTATGTAAATAAATAAATAAATAAAAGCAGCCAATTTTCAATCGAAAATTCTCACGTCAAAATATCTGCTTCCTTAAAAACGTCGGTGAGATCTTTATTCCTTGGAATCTCTACTTTTTGATGGTGCAAAAAATATACATAACTATGAATTTTCTCAGAAAATGCTAAGTTAATAAAGTCAATATTCAGTAGGACATTTACAATATTTTGAAAAAGTTGTAGAATCTTCTCTAAATCATATGCGTAGATGCCTATTTATTATTTATTATTTTAAGATAACTTATTATATACCTGAGTGACATACGGAAAATGTAAGCTTAGGTATTTCATAGAGAAGTGCGGAAGCCCCTTCTGCACTGCTCTATGAAATACCTTGAAATACATTACAATACCTTAGCTAACATTTTCCGTATGTATGCGAAAATATATATACATTACTATGGTATATTTCCTCAGAGAAGCAGAAATTTTGATGTGAGAATTTTCGATTGAAAATTAGGCTGCTTTTTCGATATTAGTCAAGATAAGTTGAAAAAATTAATATTTCAAATCAAAAAATCACAGTGACATAAAAAAGAAAGTTTTCACCAAATTTCGTTAATTTTTTTTTTTTTGAATTCCACATAAAGTTTGAGATTATCTGAAAAAAGTGTGAAAAAAAGTTGTAGATCTTTTTGTTAGCTACAACTTTGCTTTATATTTTTTTTCCATAGGAATTGTGGTTTTGCCGCAAATCGAGATAAACCGTTTTTTACCCTTAAAAACTCATCCCCATTCATTTCCCGACCTCATATCGCCTGTAAATTATTTTTCGTTTAATTTTTATTATATTCTCTTCCTTTTTCAATGGGTTTCATCCTTCTATTATATTTTTTCGCTTTTTACCATTGTCAAAGGTTCAACACTGGTCTAATATGCATATAAGATGACTTTGATGGTGAACGAGGGCAAGGTACGGCAACGTGGCTTGCAGCTTGATTTGGGGATTCCAAAGCTCAGGGTTGGATCCGCAAGAGTAGTGAAATTTCTGGAATTTTAGATTTAATAACATCCAATGAAGGATATCTCGGAAATGGTGTGTTAAAGCACAATGGATAAAGAATAATTTATTTGTCTAAAATGATTAAATATTCTCAAAATTACTCAGGTCGAACTTCGTCTGCGTTCTCTAAGCTAACTTCATTCAGTTCCATGAATCCACGAGTCTATAACTAAGAAACCAGTGGAAGTAGGACAAAAATGACAATTGGAGAATACGTGCCAAACTTCACACCAATATTAATTTCATTTGGAAAAACCATGTAAAAATTACAAAATAAAAATAAATATTTTTTAATTTCAACAGCCTGTATCGTTTTACCTAAGGCAAATTTCGAAAAATGGTGAATGAAACATTACTGAACAATTTAAAGACTCGCCCTGAATTTTGAATCCGTTTTGTGACTTCTTGTATGGTTATTTGTCAGAGATACGTAATATGCAGGAAGCTTAATTATTGAAAGCGGTCATTTCTGGAATTCCATTTCTCAGTTTGTAATCTGCCACTTATAAGTCTTTTGTACCGCGGTGATCTTCAGAAATGAAGATCTACCACTCTTCTGATCTCTCATAAAGTAGATTGACTTTTAATGTGGATCAATCTTGTTTAAACATCCATAAAAATAACTGATTGAATGTTTTCGAATGAACTTTAATCAAAAGATGGTATGGACCCTAAAAATTCCTGTATTATCCTGCATATCTCATACCCATACACCAAATTGTACAACCACCACAACTATCGAAAGATTTTCGTTCAAGATATTACTTTTAAATGTTGCTTTATAATTTCTTTAGTTAACATATCATTTACCTTTTGCAGTTGGTATTCTTCCTGATTTGTGACAGAGTCCTGCTTTGTGATATGGGGAGCAAAACATGTCCACAGAAGAAGATCACTGGACTCTACACTCTCATGTTCTATAACGTGATAGCATACTGTGTATCCTATATAAAAGAACTGATAGAGAAAGAGGATTGGTCAGTAACAGTCAACATGACCCATCATAGTAACATAAAGCATTTGGCGATGTCAGCCACAAAAATAGTTCTCGAATGGACAAAAGCAATCACATTTATTATCACAGTAACATTTATGCTTCTGGTATTCGGTCTTGAGCAGGGTCTCAAACATTATCACCCAACAACATTATACACCTTCATCACGTGGACTTACTACATTTCAACAGAAAAAGTATTCGTGGAAATATTTCCCTCATTATTAACCTTCTTGAAATTCAAATATTTCGAGGCTCTTGAAGCTTTATATGCTCCTGTGATCTTGAAAATGTATACAGTATTTTTGTCTCTTATTCTTGTGGTCATTTTAGTTTTTCACGGTTTAATACGTTTTACCTCGATAGCCGTTTACATAACAGTATTTCTGAAGACCAAAGATATGTTTCAGAACTCCTTGAAAGATTTACAGAAAGAAAAATCTGTTCTCAGCCAATTTCGAAATGCAACGCAACAAGAAATTGAAAACTGTGATGACGTATGTGCTGTTTGTTTAAGTCCAATGGATAAAGCAAGAATTACCCCTTGTCAACACATGTTTCATGCGATTTGTCTTAGATATTGCTTGAGTAATTCAGAAGTATGTCCCATATGTAAGAGAGAATATACGTTTGTTCATTAGATGGCAGAGGTAGGTTCTGATTAAGTGCTTAAAAGGATGCTTTATATGTTGAATATTTTTTATATCTACATATATAATTATTATTATTATTATTATTATTATTATACTGATCCTCCTGGGTCTTCCACAAGGAGACCCCTCATAAGCTCTAAGAGCTTGACCGAGTTAGGAGAACCAGTTGTGTTCTGTGTAGGCTTTGTTACTGTGTCCTTACGCCACCTTAGGCACAGCACTGTTAATTTTTGACCCAACAGCGAATGGTGGCGATTACCGTGACTAGAAAATTTGTTTCCTAGCCTCGGAATTGAACTTGGGGCTTCCGCTCCCAAGTCAATTACTCTACCACTGAGCCAACCGCAATAGATAATTATTTGCGTTTGCTTCCAGAATGAAATGAAGTAGACTCTCTTTTCCTATTTTGCTAAAGCTCTCAGGTTTTTTTAACTTCATCAGAATATGCTACAAATATGTGGCTTTGAAATACATTGGTGTTTAACATGTAATTATTTTATTATCATATTATTAAGTTGTAATTTTTGCTAACCACAATAAGTTTTAAAATCACGTTTTTGTGATCAAGGGAAATAACATTCTTAAAGCTTGAGAAAACATACAAAAAAAGAGTCTATTTCATTTCATTCTAGCTGCAAACCCAAATAATATCATTGGCTCTAAATAGTCCAGCCGACTACCCGCCATTATTATATATATTATCTATATAAAATGTTTTGTCGAAAATGTTTAGGTACATCTGTAGTATTGAATGATAAGGAGCAAATAATATTGAGATGCTTGATATTGCGTTTTGACTTTAAACGCCAGATAAATCTTACAATCGATTTCCATCCCTTTGAGCTTTCTTTGAATCACGGAAAAACCTGTGAGGCTACACCTTAGAAAACAGCATATTGGAGTTTTGCAAAGCTTCAATATGCTTTCAAGATAAAATGATCATTGTTGCCCAAAGAAAATAGATAAAAATTTTGTTATAGTGGCTGTTTCTAAATTGATTCTAAAAATTTTAAGAAGGTGCTCGGAAATATTATGCTTTTATTGAATGTCGAAATTTAAAATATTTGTCATTTAGAGTTTATTTGACACTTACTTGATATTAGTGAATATGATTGCATTTGGCATCAGCCTACTTAATCTTTTCAACAAATTATGTTGTCTCTGAGTTAATGTGAAAAGAAGTAATATTTTATTTTAAATACAAATCAATTGTTCCTTTCGCAAAATGTTGGAGTATCAAATAGCTATGATGCCAAATATTGTATGGGTTGATTTTCTCACCCCTTTGTGATAATATTTATGAATTACAATAACTGCCAAAAAGTGACATTGAATTAACTTTAGTGATGTGTCAAATGTTATTCTTCTGAAATATTCATAGAGGAGAAAGTTATATTATTAAAAAAAACAAAAATTTTTCCCCAATTGCAAAGGGCAGAAACTTGGAGAGGAAGGGGTCTAGAACAAAAAATCATATGAAATGACCTGAATAAAATAATGTTTGCTCAATAACCATCTATCTTGCGCATCAATTTAGGAACAGCCTGTTTATTGGTAAGGGAATATTCAAAAATGTGTGGACAAAAATAGTGAGCTTGTATATTAATGATAAGATATGTATTTAGATGAGTAGCAATATGTTATAGTATAGGTAGTTCGAAAAGTATTAACTATAATATGTATTATATTTGATTTGTATATAAGAGAGATCATATGACTGTTTTTATACCAAGTTGGATAAATTAAATTACAAATAATACTTGTCTATTATTTATGTTTGAGGATTTTTTTCAGTAGTGTATAATGTGAATGATTCCGATAATATTTATCAATTAATCAGCTGAAAGATCACTAAGGAATCCCTTGGTGAATTTATGGACAAAATTCTTTATTGTTCTTCTTCAAAAGTTGTATTACCCTTATATATACTGCTGGCAACGAGAGAATATATTTTGTATTTATTTTTCCATTTACCATTACAAAAAAATTCAATTCAAATGGATTAATCATTCAAAAAAGCTCCTACGGAGTTTATTATTGTTCTAAAAAAACAGGAAATTTAATAACATTCGATTGATTTGATTTCACCAATAGGTACACAGTAATTTGGACAGAAATGAAAATGAGTTCTAAAAACGTAAATTGTCAGTACACAGTAGAAAATATCCAGAATAAATCGCATGAATGTTCATTGGGCAAATACTGGCAGCACCATTTTTAATTAATTTTGATAATGAGTCAAAATGAGTATTAAAATACACAGAGGACGAATTGAGTCATTGAGAAGAAGTTGAAAAAACAATTTGTTGCCCATACATAAATGTCAAAATTATGATGCTGATTCAAGAGGTTGAAGGTATAAAACTCTGATTCATGGAAGATGATTGATGAGAAGGCGATAACGCAGTTAGCAGGCTGACGTTATTAACACGTCAATTATTGGTGATTATTGGTCATCAATTACGTAAATGGGACGTAAACAAGACGTGAGTAAATCACTGACAAATGATGTCGTTTTTAACATGAAAGAGATGTTTCATAAGAGTTTGCACTATTCCAGGCTAGTTTGGGGGCATTTTTGTAATTATAATGCTGAAAAATGGCCGATACTGTTGTTGTCTAAATGGGCTTCGAGCAAATCCAGCTTATTGATGAAGTCGATTATCTTATTCAAGGATAGGTTGGAATCGCTCTAGGGTAACTATACTGAAATCTCAAAACTGTGTGGTGGAAAGGCTAATTTGGGTGCATTTTTGAAATTATAATGTTGAAAAATGGCCGATACTGATGTTAATTAATCAACAAGTTCGAAGAGTTTTTCCAATAGCGTATCTAAATGGGTTGTATCGTTTTTATACTTATCCATAGAGTTCACTAATCAAATTGCTCTCGTCAAATCAATGAAATCGCCTAGGAGTGGATTTGATTTGTGTCTCTACGCATAAGTATAAAAATTACGCTAGTTAACGAACTTAAATGTTGTATTCAGATGCGCAATCTACTCTGAAAACTGCAAGTCGCTATTTCATTCCGAACTCAAGGAATCATGAGATACATATAATTTTTTCGTAATTTTTAAAAAATTTTCTAGTGGTACGGTCCTCACAAAATTTTACACACGTCTTTATGTCGATATTCTACAACTAGTTACCAAGTTTTAATTCGATCGAGTCTATGTTTTTTGAGTTATCGAGGAAATAATATTCCCGAAGGGTATAACTCCGAAACGGTTGGGCCTATTATGGCCAACAGCGAACTTAACTCTCCCATTCAGATGTGCAGTCTATCCTGAAAATTACAAGTTCCTCACTTCTTTCGTTAGAGAGTTGTCGAGGCAACGATCACCCATCACCAACTCACACAAGGCTGCTCGGATCTCCAACAATATAGATCCGATCATGTTCAAACTTCGAACTTGGTAGAAGAGTTAGGTTCTGAAGGCTCTCGCAAAATGTCAGCGATGTCGGACCAACAGTTTCTGATATATAGAATTTTTTTCAATAATTTTCTATGATTTTTTTAAAATTTTCTAGTCGTATGATCGTCACAAAATTTTGCAAGAATTTTCGCGTTGCCATTCTACAACTAATAACCATGCTTGAATTGGATCGGTTTCGTATTTTTTGAGTTATCGAGGAAAAAACAACCAAATTTCAGATGGGTATAACTCCAAAACCGTTTTGGCGATTGTACCTATAAATGAACTCTAATGGCGCATTCCGAATCTCAGCCTAACCTGAAAATTTCAAGTCGCTATCTCTTTCCGTTCTTGGGTTATGGTGACGTAGATAATATTTTTTAATAATTTTTTTTAAATTTTCTAGCGATGCTATGTCCACAAAATTTCACAACCATACTTAAATTTATATTCTACAACTACTCACCAAGTTTCAATTTGATCGGATTAGTATTGGTTCCAGACAAAATTATTACTCGGAAACCATTAGGCTGATTATGCCCATTAATGAACTTGTCCGTTGTATTGGGATGCGTCACCTACCCTGAAAATTTCAAGTCGCTATCTCTTTCTGTTCTCAAGTTATTGTGACAACGGCCAGCCAGTTGACTGGCCGGACAGAATCAAATTTGACCTCGAATTCTTGATCAGGGAGTCGAACTCAATCGTTTGAGACCCTTTTCGGTGAAAAATTCGAAAATTACAGACATTTGGGCAAAACGATAACGCGATGTTCCCCAGAGCATACGTGCAAAAAACTGTTGAGATGAATTTTTTAGGACTTCATACCGTTACAAACATATTGTTGAAAAGATATACTGACACTCCTGGATCTTTAGAGGCACAGCACTGTTAATTTTTGATCCAATCATGATTAGGTGTTGCTACCGTCTGACTAGAAATGTTCCTTATTACCCCGGGACTGAGCTTGGAACCTTCTGGTTTCTAGTCCGACACTCTACCACTGAGATTGATGAGTTAACTACCTGATATGTATCAGGTTAATTCAGAAATCACTTTTTTTATGTTTTCTGCATTGATAAATAAAAATTTGTAGGATCAGTGTTTTATTTATAAAAGCATTCAATTATATAATATAAGAAAAAACCACCTCATATGCTGTCTACTTTGAACTCTACTACCCTATGCTCAAAAAAATTGAATAACCAAATTTCAAAATTGCATAATAGTAACATTATACTAATATATGTATAAATTGCGTCAAAACTACATTTGTTGAAAACAAAATTGAAATTAACGTGTTCGTTCCTTATAATTATAAATAAAATACACGTCACAATTCGATAGATTTGTTTGGGAAAAACTACTACAAAATTGGTTCCTTGCACTGACGTGAAGTCAGGAGTTTTTGCGCTCATGTTTTATTGTCTATTCACCTCTATTAGACTAATTTAATCACTGTAACGAGATAATCGTCTATGATCCCATAATTTTTAATTCGGACATATGCATTCTATTGGAATTGAAATACGAAAAAATTTAGGCCTTAAGTAACTCCAGGATACAATATTCTTGTAATTCAGCGAAAATTAGTGCGTCGCCATTCTACCAGTAATATTCTGTTTTAATTTCTGATCAGATTTGTTTATTTTGAGTTATAGAGGAAATAAGAATTAAATTTCAGATGAGCATAACTACAAAATCATTTGGCCGATTATGCCAATTAACGAACTTAAATGTTGCATTATGATGCTCAACTTACCCTGAAAATTACAAGTCGCTATCTCTTTCCGTTCTTGAGTAAACGTGAGATAAATAATAGTTTTTCGTAATTTTTAAAAATTTTTTTAGTGATACGGTCCTGCAAAAATTTCTCACACGTCTTTATGCCGATTCTAAAAATAGTTGTCAAACTGCAATTCGATCGGAACTGTATTTTATGAGTTATCGAGAAAATAATATTCCTGATGGGTATAACTCCGAAACCGTTAGGCCAATTATGCCCAACAACGAACTCTTCCATTCGGATGAGCAACCTACCCTGAAAATTGCAAGTCCCTATCTCTTTTTGTTGAAATGTTATCGAGGCAACGGTCACCACCCATCCAGCTACTGAACTCACCCAAGGCTGCTCGGATCTCCAACAATATAGATCCTATCGTTTTCAAACTTGGAACTTTGCAGAGTTAGGTTTTGAACGCTCTTGCCAAATTTTAGCGATTTTGGACGAATAGTTTCTGATATAAGGAATTCTTCCCAATGATTTTCAATGATTTTTTAAAAATTTTCTAGAAATACGATCCTCATGAAATTTTGCTTGAAATTTTTCGTCGGAATTCTACAACTAATAACCATGTTCGAATTCGTATTTTTCGAGATATTGAGGAAATAACAATAAAATTTCAGATAGTTATAACTCCATAACCGTTTGATGGATTATGCCTATTTTGCATTCAATCATACTTTGTTTGTTAGAACAGAAATACATTTGACATGTCTGTTATAGGAAGATAAGATTACATGTATAAACAGTGAACACAGATTGAACAAAGACCGACAGAATTCGCATTCTGTGATTATATAGAAGTACGATGTATTATTGAACTTTTGAAAATTAATATCTCCGAAAGTATTAGCTTGCTAGAGTTAAAAATTATATCAATAGAGTATTATGATGAACCTGCATCTTCAAAAAAAGATGAATTTGAAATTTGTGATGTGAATAGAAGTTTTTTTTCTCGGTACTCTGAAATCATCGGGCTGTTTTTGCCCACTAACGAACTTAACCGAGATATTTATCTCCCAAACCTACTCTGAATATTTCAACTATATAGCTCATTCCGTTCGAGAGTTATCGAGCCGGACATAATAGATTACGACCACGGATTCTTGATCAGTGAGTGGAACCAAATCCTTTGAGACCATTTTCAGCCAAAATTTACGTCATAAAATATTTTCTGTCTATTATGGCTTAAAATGTTCTTCCAGCAAATCCAGCTTATTGATGCAGTCAATTATCTTGTTCAGGAATAGATCCTCCGGTAGGATAACTATACTGAATATCTCAAAACTGTGTGGTGGAAAGAAATCGAAGTTATTGTGACGTCGCCTGAAAAGTTTCAAACAAATTGGGTTCTATGAATACTCCTGGGTTGCGTTCGAATATTAACTGTGTAGAGTATGATTTACTAAATTGCATTTGAAAACCTAGAAGTTGTGTAATATTTTCCTATAAGACTGTCGTTCGAAAAACTCAGAGTATTTGACTTCGAATTAAACCTCCTAACTCTACATAATAGCTGGGTTAATTTAACTCCACAAAATTGACATAACTCATGGGACGGAAAATCTCGTATTTTCGTACCACTGCTTTATGAACAGTATATTTTATGTTCTGTGAGTACTCAAATTAAGGTAGTTCAATAGTTTTAATACTGCTCACTATAATATTTATTATTAGAGTTGCATTATATGTGAAGACAACAATAATAATAATAATGGGTACTTTCTTAATACCAACATAACCTATTCCGATATCGGCACCTTCTGTCACAACGATATTAGACACCTTGGAAAGGATGACGGATACTCTATGTATCTTAAATTTACTATTTTTTCAGAAATTCGCATATCATAGAAATTATATTTGTTCATAGATAATATCCACTTTTTAATTGGTTTCGACGCTGTGGTGAAATTTATTGTTCTTGTCAAAATTCTAGTTCTATTTTTCCTATGATTCCACTCATATTCAACAGTTCTGGATATATTTTTCAAAGTAATTATTTTTTATCCATTCAAACTCGAGAATGATTAATGAAACAATGTAATCCAAAAATGATGTCTGTCCTCTTAATTTTCATGTGATTTTCCTGTTTTCAGCATGGAATCAGTTAACCACCCTCCACTTTGTACGGATCACTATTAGACTTCTTGAGGAAATACATTTTATGGAACAATTTTTCATTAAAATGACTAGTATTTTTGCCTTCACTTGCCAGGTAAAGTGAATTGAATTATAATATTATTGTAAGGTGGGTTTTCCCTTTTGTGTTTTTCGTTGTAGCATTTTCTCATTTCGAGCACTTTTTCTTGTAGACAATGGCTGGAATGAATAGTAGTAGGATTGTTGACGATGTTACCCAATTTGTCTTCCTGAAAGTTCGGCTTATAACAATTCACGAAACGAGGATGATTTTTTATAATTTTATATCACAGAAAGTGAGAGCGTGAGTATCAGCATCTCAGCCTTTGTAATCTGTTGCTGGTGCATATATTAAAGAAACTAGTTGGAAAAGCACTGAGGTCAGGTGCTTTGGCACGCTGCCGCCAACGGCAACTCAGATCCAAGGATAAAAAATACTAAAAAAAATTGGCTCAAGCACTGACGTGAAGTCAGGAGCTTTCGCGCGTATGTTCTATTGCCCATTCTCCTGTATTGGCCACTCCTAATCGAATTCATCATGGTAAATTCGATTAAGAGTGTCCAATACAGGAAAATGGACAATAGAACATACGCGCAAAAGCTCCTGACTTCACGTCAGTGCTTGAACTAATTTTTTTTCGTAATTTTCCAAGAATCTTCTAGTGGTAAAGTACTCACAACATTTCACACACGTCTTCATGTCGATATTCTACAACCAGTTACCAAGCATCAATTCGATCGAGTCTATTTTGTTTTGAGTTATCGAGGAAATAATATTCCAGGTGTGTATAACTCCGAAAACGTTAGAACGGTTATGCTCAAAAACAATCTTAGCCCTCCGATTCAGAAATCCCTTCAATATTTGAGTTTAAAAAGTAAAATGTCGTTGATCGTAAGGCCGGGAGGTGTTTTTTCAAAACCAGGCTTGGCTTATCCAAGAATCCAAGCGATGATTATTCAGAACTTCAAATGATCGAAGACCACTACAGGACCCTAATGTAGGGCCATCATCCCCCATGAATATATGCTTCACTTTCTGTTGTATAAAAGAACGAAAAAATTAGCCGGAAAATTTACGTTATAATTCAATATGTCTATTTTGAGTTCACTGTGGACTTATTATGAAAACTAAAAAAGTAACTACACTCTTATCCACTACAATTTTCGTCGTCTGACATATGTTTCGGAAACAAAGTTTCCATCTTCAAGGACGAAGCGTTACTAAAGCATGCCATAAATTTTTACATTCCTGTGGGTTGACAATATACCCTTGGTCCTAAACCAATTAGTGAGAATAATGGGTTGTTAATAGGGATTAGATCATTATTGAGTAAAATATCCTTTCTCTTATACATTTCGATACCTTCAAGTGTTCCTAAGTACACTTTATTGGAATTTTTCGACAATTTGATGGAATTTTCTGATATTGTGTGGCCAGTTGTTAAAACGTGATATGCAACAGCAGATTTATCGATGTTGTTGTTCCGAATTTGTCCCGTATGTTCTTTTTACAGTGTGAGAATGTTTCTGGTTGTTTGCCCGACGTAACACTTGTTGCAATCTAAACATTTAATTTCATATATACCCGAATTTAACTTGTCCGGAGTTTTATCGAATGTTGTTTAAAATCGGGTATATATGAAATTAAATGTTTACATTGCAACAAGTGGTACGTCGGGCAAACAACCAGAAACATTCTCACACGGTATAAAGAACATACGGGTCACATTCGGAACAACAACATCGATAAATCTGCTGTTGCAAATCACGTTGCAACAACTGGCCACACAATTTCAGAAAATTCCCTCAAATTGTTGGAAAATTACAATAAAGTGTACTCAGGAACACTTGAAGGTATCGAAATGTATGAGAGAAAGGATATTTTACTCAATAATGATCTAACCCCTATTAACAACCCATTATTCTCACTAATTGGTTTATGACTAAGGGTATAGTGTGAACCCACTGGAATGTAGAAATCGATTGCATGCTTTATAGCGAATTCCATTGGTAGAACTCGTGCGCACTGAGTGCATGAATCGTATTCCATTGGAGAATTTCGTCGAACACTTTGACATATTTTGACGTCCAGTGCAACATTTATTGCACTCAGTGCAGCACCAGTGCACCACTGGTTTTGCCAATGGAATTCGCCATTAGTAACGCTTCGTCTTTGAAGATGGAAACTTCGAAGTGGATAAGAGTGTAGTTTCATTTGTAGTATTCAATACGTCATCATGTCAATGGTACCCAATTTTACATTTCGAATATTATTACAGGTAATTTTCTTCATTCTCTGTGATTTCTTCCTGAACAATATTTTTGGAATAACAGCGATTAAGACGAACAAAACAGTTTTGATGGCTCTGACAACAATACTCTTTTATGCAGTGTTTGGCTATTTTGCAACGAGGATGAGAGATATTTTCCTGAAAAACAGAATTCCAACAACGATAGATAACAGTGCGAACTGCCTGAAATTGTTCATGAGACTCGTACTTGAATGGGCCAAAACAATAATCATCATTTTATGTATTAGAGAGCAAGGTATCCATTATGCACCGCATCCCATTTATACCTTCCTAACATTGAGTTATTACTTATGTTCTGAAAAAATATTCTGTGAAATATTGGCGACATTAATCGAAAATTTATTCGCATTCGAATATTTAGAGAATTTGGAGTATCTTTATATTCCCATGTTTCTCAACATCATCACCATAGTGATGGGAGTAATGGTGAACACATATTTAATGGTTTTCTGTTATACAAATTTCGTTTTGATGTCAACGTATTTCATTATTTTTCTAAGAACAAAGGATGTATTTTGCAATTACTGGCAAATGATACGTGCCGAAAAAAGAACTTATTCTAGTTTTCGTGCTGCTACAGATCAAGAAATCAGAGATAGAGACGATATTTGTGCTGTTTGTTTGAATAAAATGAGCAAGGCTAGAATAACACCTTGTAATCACTTCTTTCATCCTATTTGTCTCAAACAGTGTCTCAAAAATTCATTTCTGTGTCCACTGTGTAAATATAATTTCATAGAAAATGAAAGATTGGAATCATGAATATAATTTCCTGACTTTTAAATAGTTATATGTAGCTAGTTTTATCTGCATCTAGCGTAAACAGTTCTGTCCGGTTTTCTAGGATGGATATCAAGGAGATAACTTTGTATTATATGAAAAATACTGACCATAGAATTGTATAATTGTTAAATATATTTCTCCTTATGTACCCTTTTAGAAATCAATATTTTATCGACAATAAAAATTCTTGCAACTGAAGGAAATATTCATTTCTGATCTACCCCCGTATTTCCCCATTTTTGTTCTGAGACGGAATTTAGCATTTTTAATTCATGCAATTGTCAAATTAAGAAAAGTAGAATTTCTACATGGACAATAAAAATGGGTTCAAGCCCAGTGGACAGGAGCTTTCTGGCGCTCTAGTTCAAACAGACAAATTATATCTCCGAAAGTATTGGTTTCTCAGAGTTGGGAATTATATCAATGTATTCTTATGAAAGAACTGCATCATAAAGGAAATAAAATTCAAATAATAGTTAATTTATCAAGATTAAATGAGCAATCTGAGAATGATAACTGCACCATGGAAGAAATCGAATTAAAATAGCTGAAATGAATTTGAGTCTGAACACAGATCATATAATAAAGCTTAGATAAAATAATTATAGCATTCTGTGAAAACTAAGAAGTACGTACGATTCATTATTGAAATTTAGAAAAATCATATCTCCGAAAGTATTAGCTTGTTGGAGTTGAAAATCGATGGAATTTAATGGTGAAACTGCATCTTAAATAAAAATTCATATGCGCTCAGATCCGAGGAACTAGAGCGCCAAAAAGTGTAATTCCCTTCCGGGATTAGAGCTCGCCTTGTTCCGAAACCCGACGGGTCAGACCGACCGACTATCGGGCTCCTCGAACGATCTTATCGATTTCCGGTATTGAAATAAAACGTCGGTACTTACATGGGATATATATTCTTAATTTCGACATAAAGATCGCCACTTGGGGGTTTATTAGACTGTTTTTTACCCTTATATTCGCTTTTCGTCAACTTTCAGGCCAGAAAACTGTCATGTCTCAGGAGAATAAGTTGACATTATGACAATTCATGCATAGAATAATTATATAATTCTGTGAAAACGTATACAGATACGATTTATTATTGAAATTTTGAAAAATCATATCTCCGAAAGTGTTAGCGTGTTAGAGTTAAAAATGATATCATTGGACTCTTATGGTAAAACTGCTTATTGAAAAAATTTAATTTGGAATTTGTTACGTTAAAAAAAAAAATTTTTTCTGTTACTCCGAAACCATCTGTCCGATTTTGCCCAATAACGAACCTAGCCGAGATATTTATCTCCCAAACCTACTCTGAAAATTTCAACTGTCTAGCTCATTCCGTTCGAGAGTTATCGAGCCTACGGCCGGCTGGACCGGACGGACAGAATGAATTTCGACCACGGATTCTTGGTCAGTGAGCAGAACCAAATCGTTTAAGACCATTTTCATCGAAAAATTCGAAAATTACAGACATTTGGGCAAATTGATAAGCACTCAGTTCCGAGGAACTAGAGCGCCAACAATCAGAGTGAAATATATCCATTCTATTTTTATCAGTATACACATCTCAATTTAAGTACATAATCATTAGGATCATTAGGATACTTTGGGAGGTATACTAACTGCTAATTGGTTTTTTCTGGGGTTTCTGTCTCCCAAACTCTAAGAAATATATACAGTGCTTCCCAGCAACTCCACACCAAGAGGGACTATTCTTCTATATTGATATTTCCGGATTTTACTTATCACTAAAAGTTGGTGCATCAAAAATGATATGAGAGTCAGCTGAGTGCAACTTCCGGTTTGAGCGGAAATCACCATTTTCAAACAAAAATGTCGACTATCTCGGAACATTTGAACGTTTTGTATGGGACGCTCTAAGTAAACTTGTTTGAAATTGCAATTCAGATCAATGTGGCAAAATCCAGGTCGGAAAACCTGAAAAAATGGAATATTATTTGGTAACTAGGCAATATTAGTTTCAACATGAAAAGCATAAAACATTTTGTTTGGACTCGACTCGAGATTTGCATTCTTGGGATTCTTTGACGAGAATTGAATGTGAAATTGAAAGATTTTACTGGCGAAAATAAGAATAGGAGCAACTCTGCACCAGAATGAAACTACTTTTCAGGGAAAATTCGAACAAATGTCGAAAAACCAAGTTCAAACAAAATTTGCTAGTTGCAATCATATTCATACTGACACTAATGTCTTCTAGTTACTGAAAAAAAGTCCATTAGGTAGTAATTCAATTTTTGAAAGAGTTATGAGAAAAAAAAAATTTGTTGGTTTTCCGACCTGAAATTTGGCATATGGATCTAAATCGTTATTTCGAATAAGTTTACTTAAAGCGCTTCACAGAAAAAGTTTGAATTTTCCAAGATAATAGACATTTTTGTTTGAAAATGGCGATTTCCGCTCAAACCGGAAATCCCAGTTGGCCGATTTTTTTATCATTTTTGATGCACCAACTTTTTGTAATTAATAAAATCCGGAAATATTAATGCAAATGAAAAGTCCCTCTAGGTGCGGAGTTGTTGAGAAGCACTGTATAAAATAAGGAAATTATTATTTTGTTTATTGTTTCTGCGTAGAAACATAAGATATTTGTAAGAAGCAATGTATCAAACATTGTTGTCCAACAAACAATAACGGAAGGATATCAAAGATAAAACAACTATTTCGTAACGTTTCGGAGACTATATCCGACCCCTTCGTCAGACACCAAACAAGAATCTTCAGAATTATTATTTGTTGTTGCCTATTCTGAAATTCGAAAATTGCCAAATTGACAGTCTTTGAAGATCATAGTAAAATATTTTCACTTTGCATAGAAGTTTTAAACAAATTCAACCAAATATGGTCAATTCCAATTGCGCCATTCGTAAAATTACATTCTCTATTCAACATAATACAAGTCGAGTCCTTAAGTTTCCTTTTAATGGAATTGGACTCTGAAATAGAATCTTTGTTTTACTCCAATCCATCATGTGATCTTCTTGGATTGTACAAACATTTTAGATTTCTGTATGTTTATATTACTTAAGTTGTTTCTCAATTTAATACATCATTTCAGGTCATAAAATAAGTTCAGATATTATCACAAGGAAAAAATGTATTGTCAATTATATACATCTTTCAGAGTGCTCGTTCTAGAGGTCTATAATTCCCAAACTTCAAGTTCGTTAATGAAACTGATCCACAATCGAGTCCAAAATTATGACCATTTAGAATTTTGTTCCGTTGATATCCCAAGAAATATAGATCCAAACAAGTTTGGATTGAGATACAATGTTGAATCATATTTTTAATACTTATAGGTACTCAAACAATTCGAGAAAAGTACTGACGTGAAGTAAGGAGCATTTGTGTGCATGTTCCATTGTCTATTCAAGCCTCATACAAAGTTGATCAAGCTGATATTCAGTACTAAGTTCTAAAATGGCGTCACCTAATTGTTATGATATTAGGGATATTCTTTCGAAATGATCCAACTGATTAAAGTTACATAAAATCACTTCGTTTTCTATGGTTTAGTACTAATTCAACTGATTCTAGTTACATAAATCACTTTGTGCAGTACGAATGAACTATTATGATTTGAAGAGATTTTTATAGTTATAGATGGCGCCCTAAGGAAGAGTGAGCAGTACACTGCTACTTTTAAACAACTCTATCATTGTATATAGAATACTTATTATTATTATTCTTTATACAATGACTCTATGTTTTGTTTTATTATTGTGCAGGAATTATGTGCATATCTTCTTATTGATATTGAATTGAGCGGATATAATTTCTTGAATAGACTCCTGCTTGCCAGGATTAGGAAATTTCCTCAGAATATTTCCACCCATCTCTACTAGAGGACGCCACAATCGCAAAATATGTTTACTGTAATAGTAATATGTAGGTGCAGTGACTCTAACTCTTAATAGAGTCACTGTAGTAGATGTACTTCTTCGAAGAACACTAAATACGATATCTCAAATATAGCGTTCTATATAATATCTCTATTCTCTATTAACGGCTGTGCCTCAACTGTGTTTTGATGATATTCAAGCTTATGAAAAATACTCGGCAATCTAAATTCATTAGATTTCTGAGTAACTTACAGAAAAAACTGTCTAGAATATTGAAATTGGAGCCATTCAAGTTTTTATAGCAGAGTTCTGTAGGCTACCGTTTACAGGACTCTATGGCACTGTAGTGTAGCGCTATCGACATCTCACGGCGTTGAAATAGAACTACAAGTTACTAACTAGCAACAAAATTAGAGGGACACGTTGGATGAGCATATGCAGCTTCGGTTTTGCTTTGTCGGGGCAAGTTTTGGACAAACCATGAAGAATTCTTCACTGCAGATATTCCACAAACTTAATACTGACGAACGATGCCACGATAAGAAAACCGCACTAACTAAAACTAACCATCTTAACTTATATTCATTAGACACTTAAGAATTAATTCTCTTTAATAAGTCTTTAATATTTTTTGGCGCTCTTGTTCCGCGGAAGAGAGTGCTTATCAATTTGCCCAAATGTCTGTAATTTTCGATTTTTTTTATGAAAATGGTCTTGAACGATTTGGTTCGACTCACTGATCAAGAATCCGTGGTGAAAATCAATTCTGTCCGGCCTGTCCGGCCGGCCTGCCGGTTCGGCCGGCCCTCCGTTGACACGATAACTCTCGAACGGAATGAGCTAGGCAGTTGAACATTTCAGAGTGGGTTTAGGGTATAAATATCTCGGTTAAGTTTGTTATTGGGCAGAATCGGTCTGATGGTTTCAGAGCAACGAAAAAATAAAAGATTTGTTTACATTACAAATTTCAAAATAAATATTTTTAAGATGCAGTTTCATCATATGAATCCATCGATATCATTTTCAACTCTAACAAGCAAATACTTTTGGAGATATGATTTTTCAAAATTTCAATAATACATCGTAGTTCTATGTATTCACAGAATGTGAACACAGAATCTATCTGTGTTCACTGTTCACAAATTTCATATTATCTAGCTATTAGTGACTTGTCAATTCGTAGTTTGAAAATATTTGATGTTGGAAACGAGTATTCGATTCTTGAATTTGTGAATTTATACAAGACTGTTTTGAAACCGAAAATTATTATGACTGATCACATATTGAATAATTTATGTATAAAAATTGAAAATGATGTTTCAGAAGATCTAGAATTGGATCATTTTAATGATGTAGTTTATGAAGGCAATAGGAAAGAAGGACATAATGTAATCATCAAAAGAAATTACTGTTAGTTGACCACTGAGGTTAATATTACCTTTTACTTCCTTAAGTTGTGAGCCATGTTCCTATATACAGTATTTTCATAATGTTGCTAACATAAAAATGCTGAAATATGGATCTACATTTGTGTATCAATCATTTTTTCTTGAGTTAAGGTTCATAATACAGAAAAGAATGTGTTAGTGGTATGAACCAATACATTTTAAATTATGAAAAGAGGATATTATTTTATTAATATATTTTGAACTATTAAAATAATTTGTTCGTAATTCACTACCTACTCAAATATCAGGAATAAATGGACAATCTGCTATGATTGTCTCCAGCCTAGCTCTAGACATTTCGATGATACTTTCCTTAGGTATTTCGAGTTGTGATAACTATGCACCAAGTGTAACTTGCAACTCCCACGAGTTTGAATCATTGCAGATTGCTCATTTAATCTTGATAAATAAATTTAATCAAAAATTCTTGAAGCATTCAAGTATTGCAGATTGCTCTTTTTTTCAAATAGTAATTTTTGAAGGATTTTTTCTAAATGACACTTTTTTTAAATTTAATTTCTTTAATGATGCAGTTCTATCATAAGATTGATATAATTCCCAACTCTGAGAAACCAATACTTTCCGAGATATAATTTGTCTGTTTGAACAAGAGCGCCAAAAAGCTCCTGTCCAAAGGGCTTGAACCAATTTTTATATTCATGAGGATATATGTTGGTTACATAAAATGAACAATGCAGAACCAGTCCCTGTTGCATAAATAACTATACTATGTAGTATCCGTTAGTATTAATATATTAATACTCAATGATAGTATAAAATGACGTAGTAGGATGTCAGGAACTTTTGTGCGCATGTTCCTTTCTCTATTCACGCCTCATACACCCTCACGAAATACTGGATGAACCTTCAGGCTTTTTTCAACCGGGTACTAGATTTCAATTCAATCGAATCTGTAAATTTGAAAATATTGGAAAAATAAAATTCCACTTGTAGGTTTCAGCGGAATCTGACAAAAAGATTATGAAATACATACATGATATTGAAAAAACAAATTTTAAGATATTTTTCGATTTTTTCTTGTGATACGATGCTCGCGAACAAAAATTTGCGATATAGCATTCTACAACAAGTATCAATTCAATCGGATCTGTTGTTTTATTATGGAAGAAATAAAAAAACATTTCAGATGAGTATTACTCCGAAACTATTTGGCTGATTATGCCCATTAACGTACTTTACTGTTGCATTCGTATGCGACCTGAAATTTGCAAATCGCTTCTTCTTCCGTTCGAAAGTTACCGTGGCAATCGCCGACTGGCCTCACAGAATTTGATTTGAGCAAGAATTCTTCATCAGTCAGTCCAACATAATCGAGAGCATTTTCGTCACAAGATTCGAAAGTTAAAGAATTTGGGTAAAACGATAGAACGCTGTTTCCTAGAACATGCGCACAAAAAGTTCAAGTACACTAGAGAAAAATTGGTTCAAGCCCTGTGGACAGGAGCTTTCTGGCGCTCTTGTTCAAACAGACATATTATATCTCCGAAAGTATTGGTTTCTCAGAGTTGGGAATTATATCAATGTATTCTTATGATAAAACTGCATCAAAAAGGACATTCAATTCAAATAATAGTTTATTTATCAAGATTAAATGAGCAATCTGAGAATGAGAACTGCACCGTGGAAGAAATCAAATTAAAATACCTGAAATGAATTTGACTCTCTCTTATAGAACAGGATAACATATACGAGTATGAACACAGATCATATAATAAATCATAGATCATAGAATAAATATAGCATTCTGTGAAAACATAGAAGTACGATTCACTATTGAAATTTCGAAAAATCATATCTCCGAAAGCATTAGCTTTTTGGCGTTGAAAATGATATCAAGGGATTTTTAGGGTGAAACTGCATCTTGAAAAAAAATTATTTTGAAATTTGTACATCAAAAAAAAAATTTTTTTTCGTTACTCCAAAACCATCTCGCCTATTTTGGGCCAATATCGAACTCAACCGAGATATTTATCTCCCTAACCTACTCTGAAAATTTCAACTGCCTAGCTCATTCCGTTCGAGAGTTATTGTAGAAACAAAATTTAAAAATATTCAAAATTTTTTTTTTACTTTTTACGGTAACCCGATCAATACAAAACTTCACATGCGTCTAAAGGTCATGATTCTACAATTTGATGCTAAATTTCATATAGATCGAGTGACCGGTTTCGGAAATATTTATACAAAATTTTTTACTAAAAATGGCCATAACTCCGAGACCGCTTGATAGATTTCGCCCGCTAACGAACTCGTCCGAGATATTTACGCTCCAAATCTACCCTGCAAATTTCAATCCTCTTACTCCTTTCGTTCGAGATTTATCGTGTTAACGGACGGCCGGACAGCCGGCCGGCCGGACAGAATCGATTTCGACCACGGATTCTTGATCAGTGAGTCGAACCAAATCTTTTAATACCATATTCAGCCAAAAATTCGAAAAGTACAAACAATTGGCCAAATTGATAAGCACTCTGTTTCGTGGAACAAGAGCGCCAAAAAGTGGTAACATATAGCACGATAGTAAAGAAAAATGAATCTTCAAGCTTTCCTGTTAGTTGTAGAACGCCAACGCGCAAATGTTCCTGAGTATTGTGTTACTAAAACGAAATCAAGACAAAATAAAAATTGGTTCAAGCCCTGTGGACAGGAGCTTTGGCGCTCTTTTCAAACTTTGACAAATTTATCTCTGAAATTACTGGTCTCTGGGAATGATATAAATGGATTATTACGATATAAGTGCATCATGAAAGAAATTAAATTCAAACAGACCGATTCATTCCTCAAATCTACTCTGAAAATTATATTATATCAATTTAAACTTAGACAATATTGCAGTCTTGTTTTTACTAGATATATTCTGAACCCAATTTGATTATGTATCTTACCAAAAAATATATTTCCATCATCCTATGGATTATCCACAGGCATTACATTATAACCTTAAAAGTATAATATCATATTATCATCCTCATAATTCTACGATAGCTGAGGCTATTTCATTGGTCATTTTGCATTCAGTCATACTTTGTTTTCGAGAACAGGAGGTGTATTTTATATCAAGAATAATGAACCAGAAATAATTTTGACATTTATCTCTTATAGGAAAATAAGATGACATGTAAGAACACAGATCATATAATAATTTATAGATAGAATACTTAAGTACAGCATTCTGTGAAAACATAGAGAAGTACGATTAATTATTGAAATTTCGAAAAATCATATCTCCGAAAATATTAGCTTGTTAGAGTTGAAGGTATTTGGTAATTTTGCAGTTTACCGCCCCCTCGTAAATTTCATCTTTTTCGTGTTTTTCGAAGAAAATATGCATTGTACAGTGATTTTTGATCATTTTCAATAGTGGCAAATCAGTTATTTTGGAGCAATCTAACGGTATGGGGAGTGAATTGGGGTACTGGGTGGGGTAATAAATTCAATAGGATAGCTTAGAAATTTCAAATTTTTGGCTAATAAAATGAGAAAAATGGTAAAATTTATGACGAAAATTGAAATTTGGAGTAAATTTTTGAAATAAAAAATTCATCGTTTCGAATATATTACCCCTCCCAGCACTCTCGTTCACTTCCCCTCCCGTTTAGATTCCAGCAAATGGACTATTTTGCCACTATTTAAAATCATCAAAATTCACTTCACGATACAATTTTTTTTCGAAATAATGAAAAGCGAAATGCGTCTCTAAAGCCGGGCCTGGAAACAGTTAAAACTAACATGGCTGCCAGTTTGGGCTTACGTTTCTGAGTGTCTATCATAATACAGATGAATGGACAAAACCGGTTGCCACAAAAACACATTTGGATAGATTTAGCATGATATATATATTGAACCTAATATGATTCTAGTATCTTTAACTAACCTAAAATAATCCATGAATCCACCTTCAATTTCTTTCTTGCGTTTTCTCTCTTATTATCTCCCTTTAATCTAATGAAATCCTTGTATCCTCCTTCGATTTCTGTCTTAAAATCTTCTCCCTTTCAAAAAACTGAGATATCTCTATATAACTTGTTTCTTCTTGTATTGTTTTGTCTGGAATAATATCCTCTTTAACTTGATACTAATTTCAACTCTATAGGTATTTCTTTAGGAGCCTTTAATATTCTCTCTTGGACACTTTGACTTCTTTCAAACTGGATAATTTCATTTATTTTTCCGTTACCTCGGTTTCTCTCCCATAAACTACTTCATAATTTTATATTTTCAATAAATCTATCAACATGACAATTATAATTTTGATATTTCTAAGCTGTTCCTAGATATTTTACAATTCTAATTTTCAATTTTCATTTTGAATTTTCTCGAAAAATACTCATTTGCCAGTGCTAAAATTGAAACTGTGGTATATCAACATCATGCAGATACTATATACAGAATATTTTGAAAATCGGTGAGGGGGCGTTAAACTGCAAATTAAATTATGTTAATGGATTTTTATGGTGAAACTGCATCTTATAAAAATTGGGTTTGAAATTTGTCATGTAAAAAGAAATATTTGTTTTCGTTACTTCGAAACCATCAAGCCGATTTTACCCAATAACGAAATTGACCGAGATATTTATCTCCCAAACCTCCTCTGAAAATTTCAACTGCCTAGCTTAATCTGTTCGAGAGTTATTGTAGAAACAAAATTCAAAAATAAATTTTACTTTTCACGGCAACCTGATCAATACAAAACTTCGCATGCCTATAAAGGTCATTTTTCTACAATTTGATGCTAAATTTCAGACAGATCGAGTGATCGGTTCGGAAATATTCATAAAAAAAGCTTTTACTAAAAACCGCCATTACTCGGAAACCGCTAGGTGGATTTCGTCCGTTAACGAACTCGTCCGAGATATTTACGCTTCAAACTTACGCTGGAAATTTCAATCCTCTTACTCTTTTTGTTCGAGAGTTATCGTGTCAACGGACGGTCGGCCCAACGACTGGACTGTGTCGATTTTGACCACGGATTCGTGATCAGTGAGTCGAACCAAATCGTTTAAGACCATTTTCATCGAAAAATTCTTAAATTACAGACATTTGGCAAATTGATAAGCACTCTGTTCCGAGGAACAAGAGCGCCAAAAGAGAAAATCCTTCATCTTAAATTTTATATTTCAGATTAAACTGAAATTCCGTACAAACCTTCAAGTCGAATTTTATTTTCCCGATATTTTAAAAAATCCAGATCCGAACGATTTGAAATATACTATTCGGTTGAAAATAGACTGCTTGAAGCAAATATTACTTAAGGGTGTGTGAGGTGAGGCATAAATAGACAAAAGATCATGCACGCAAAAGCTCCTGACTTCACGTCAGTTCTTTTTAAGAATTTATTTTTTTTTGCTTTCAGACTATGATTTTTATTATAAACAATGTATTTTTGTGGTGATTATTGCTGAATAAAGTTAAATATTATTATTTTAAACATGACAGCATACTCTCAATGCACTTTAAACAACGTTGATACTTATAGTTCGTTGCAATTTGCACAAGTTAATACATAAACTTCAAATTATTATGTCAGAATTATGCCCAAATTTACCTGGATATAAATTTACATTGCTGATCCTCTGACAGTCAACTTATTTCACAGTTAGCGATTTTCAATCGCATAAGCGTATTACCTTTTTTCATTCGTTCATTATTTATCAATAAAACAATTCAATGTAACCATTGTAGCATATATTTTTATTCTATAGTTATAATACTGAGTTAAATACGTTTATAATGCATATCTATAACATCACAGTTTTTCATAAAAAGAAAAGTCTGGACTGGTCCATTCAGATTGAATTTTATACTTATATCATCCTTTACGCTAATAAGCAAACTTTTATTTTTATGTTTCACGTATACAGATGATAGTTTTAGGTACTTTTACCCGTGCACAATAAAGCTACACTCCTGTCCTCATAAATTATGCTAATTTATATACATATCGATATCTTTACAATACAAATTATTTTGCCCACTTATTCAACTTGGTATTTTTTTCAACGGCGCAGTTAGAAACCTTTCATATTCGTCTAGATATTGTAGCCGTGATCTGAGTATTTTAGATTCTGATTTCATTTGGTCTCGCATTTCCCGTGGTAAAAGATAATCGATCGTGTCTGGAAGGTCCCTTGGATGTTGTATATTTTTGTAATCGTTCATTTGAAGGTAAGCACTATATGTGTCCTCTGAACCATCCAAAAGTGCTTGATATGTGCAATATTTCCGGACTTGGACAAAATCTGAAAAATAAGAAGGATATTAGAAAGGTGTAATTTTTCATGTTTTTTCAAGAACAGTAAAGTATGTTCAATTTTATTCAAATAAGAAAAATTCAAAAGTCTTGGGTTTTGCTTTAAACAAAACTTCTTTATTTATAAGTAATCATTAAAGGATACTGTGGGAGGTATAGTCATTATTAAATGGCTTCTTTCTAGGTTTTCTGTCCCAAACTCTGAAATATATCTATGAAGTAAAAAAAATATTATTTTGTGATTTGCTGCTGGGTAAAAAACACAAGACATTTGTCCGACGCAATTGTTCGAATAATGTTCCCTAACAAACAACAACGAAACAAGATCAACGATGAAACAACTACATCGTAACGTTTAGGAGTCTTTATCAGACTCTTTCGTCAGACACTTAGGGAAAAACTTCAGAATTGTTTTTTGTTGATAGCTATTCTGAAATTCAAGAATTGTTTCAGAACATTATTTCGAGAATTGTTCAATATAATTATTTCGAGAATTGTTTCAGAATAACTATCAACAAAAAATGATTCTGAAGATTTTCGTTAAGTGTCTGAAGAAGGAGTCTGATATGGACTCCGAAACGTTACGATATAATTGTTTCATCGTTGTTGTTGTTTCGTTATTGTTTGTTAGGCAACATTGTTCGATTGATTGCTTCTGATAAATCTCTTGTGTTTTTTACGCAGCAAATCACAAATAAGAAATTTTTTATTTTATAGATATTTTTCAGAGTTTGAGAGAGAAAACCAAGAAAGAAACCATTTAATTCTTCATTTATAACAAACAATTATCTGTTATTTATTCCTCGTATTATATCTATATGTGTGTCTATATCTTCTGATATATTCTATTTTTGGTCCTCTTTTTCATAATAACTCGCAAAAGGCTAATCTTAGAACAATTTGGGAAATGAGCATTAAAATAGGAATGCGCTTCTCGAAGTTCATAAAAATTAGTGTATCAAGTATGCGAGATTTCAGCCGGGGTCAAAAACTTATTTGATTTAAAAGGAATCCCAAAAGCATTTCGATAGATTCCACGTTTAATACATAAATTGTTCCATAATTCCTAGAACTAAATAAATCAGAAAAAAATTTAGATTCATTCATATGAAATTGAAAATGTGTATTTATGTTGTAATTATCGAATTGAACTTTCATACCATAATGCTTAACGATCAATAGATATCGATTTATGGATAAAAATATTGGTGAAAATTCGAACAAATTACAGGATATCCAGACATAATTAAAAAGATCTGTCATATTTCGACCATATCAGAGTGTGATTCACTCTTTAATTCACTGGAAGAAATATGTATAAATTCAAATTAGTGCCTCACAAAAGAACTCATCAAAATCAGCGGAAAATTTTTAGAAGCAGAAATATTACGAGGGCTGTATCAAGGGATATATTGAATAAAAAAACTTGTGAAAACATGGGGAACAGGATTATTAAAAATTATATATCGCAATCCGCGTAAAAGTCAATAGTTTATGGCTATACCAATGAACTACAGATTTTCTCAAAAAGATTTATGGTGGGTTTCACGAAGCTCCGATTACCTTAATTGTGGATTTAATTCGATGGTTGCATCAAAAATGAACTGGGAATCGACATAGAATCATACTTATTTGGCAATTAAGCACTGAAAATCTTTGTGAAACCCAATATTAATATTCAAAGAAATAAAATAAGAATTATGCGTTTAATGAAAATTATTGGAATTATAATTATTATACATTGTACATAAACATAACAAATCTAGTTGTGAACAAATTTCAATCAAATCTTGATTTACCTATTGAAGTTATTGAACACAATTATGATGAAGAATTTACTAAACTTACATTCTGTACCAACATTCAACAAAATGGGCAATAAGGGTCGAAAACTTAATACATTATTAATGCGCTAGATTTACTATGCAAAGTTTATGACCTCTATTGAATAAGAATTTGGTTTTTCACCACAATTACACAATTTGAATTATTAATATTACAGGTAGAAATTGTGTTGAAATGTATTCAGGATTATACTGATAAAGTGAAGACTAATTATAAACAATTGTGATCCTTAAAATGACCATTGAATATTAAGTGTCGAACTTATTACGAATGAGATAAGATAAAACCCTTAGTAATACGTAATTAGATATGCATCATATATACTTATTGAAATTGCCCTAACGCACCTAGTAGAAAATCGAAATCAATACAATTTTTGTTAATTCCAGGATAACAGAAAATTTCACAATTTCTCAAACTGATCGAATGAGTTATGCAGCCCAAAGATTGATTCAATTATATTTTATTTGATAATTATTTTGGATAGCATGTTTTTCCAGGACTTAAGTTAAATCGAATGTACTGGATGCCCTGCGTCAGCTAAGAATATAAAAAAGTATAAATGAAACACCTTTCAAATGAATTATTTTTTTCAGTAATAAATATTAGCAATAGTGTAACTATGAATATTTCTACATATCAAAAACTTCTCATAATTGAAATGCGATTACCGAGAAAATACAGTGGTAATGGCTATTACCACAGTATTTTTTTGTAGCCTTGGCTGCAAACAAACCATGGTCATGAAATCACCATATTCTATATTCCATGGATCTATTATAGTCACATCATTTTATCACTACTAATTTATTCAAGAAATATTCCGATGAATTACAATCGTCACTAAATGGTTCCTTTTGGGTTTTCTATACCAAACTCTGAAAATATCTATGATAAATTTAAATTATTTTGAAATGGTTTCTGCTTTAGAAATACTATAGATTTGTGAGAAGCAATAAATATATAGAACAATGTTGCCTAATAAACAGTAACCAAACAACATCAACGATGAAACAACTATTCAGTAACTTTTCGGAGACTATATCATACTACTTCATCAGACACCAAGCGAAAATATTCAGAATAATTATTTATTGACTGTTTTTCTGAAATTTGTCACACTACGGAAAAGGATAACTGTCTACAAAAAAATTCTGAAGATTTTCGTTAGGTGTCTGAATTCGCCTTCCAAAGTATCCTTTTATGATTACTTGAATTACACTCGTGTATCAAAATTCCTAGATAATTTTAGATTTTAGCGTGTTGGCTCAGAATAACTGTATTCATTCACTTCCATATTTTGTCAAAAGAGCCCTCTTCCTTTGTCGGGCTCTATCTCAAAATATGAACATGAACTCATGCAGATTTTAGGCAATACGCTGTCATGCAAAATTATCGTTAATTTAGTGCACTTTTACTACTTCCGAAATGGGAACACAAAACTAACGCAAAAAATCCGGTTTTGTGCCCAGGTCCAGGGCATTCCTATTGGAAAGAAGTTCAAGAAACTTACAAATATTATCCAACTATGAACTTGAAACTTCTCATAGGATGTAGATCACTCTAGGTCTTGATAATTGAATAAAATAATTTCTTGTGAACGAACTGAAGTGCAGGTTGTTTGAAATGAACTTAAAGTTTTTAGTATTGTCAAAGCATAATTTTTACCGCGATATTCATTCAATACTACTAAGTAAGGAAAATAAGATTATTCATCTATGAATTTATTTCAATATTTTCCGGAAAACTATTGTAAACTGCGAAATTTGTAGCGTTTGGAACATCCAGATTTTAACATAAGATATATCATATAAATAGCTAAAAGTACGCAAGTTATAGATCATACATTAAATTACGCAAGTAATCTAATAGCAATTCATAAAATAAGAAACATAGTCTATAATAAAATTCAAACACATAAAAGTTTCTAATTTCACTGTATTTTATTCTTGACAAATAAGTTTCAGAACATTGTGTTAACTGGATTGCATTGTAATGTGTTTTAATTAACTTCTAGAACTCCTGATGATGCTTATGAGAGCAAACATGTCGAGGGAATATTTAAATAAAATAAAATAAAGAATCCATCACTACAACCTATTTTCAATTGAAATTTAAAACATGGATTTGCGCAGTCAAAGTAGAAACTTATTAAAATAAAATGAACTCATGAATCCATGAATATAACTTATTTTAAATTGAAATAAATAATTATCTTCAATGTTTAATTCATGGATAATTTTAAGAAAAAAAATCAAAATACTCACAGCATAACTCTCCGCATTCAGTTGTCTGTTCGGGCACTCTGAGATTTTCAAACAGATCAATCTCAACATCTTCCTTTTCATTGTCATGGTGGTTGATATCAATATGGGCAACAGGCTTTGGGGAATGATGCGGTATATTTCTTTTTATCCTTTTAGGTTTCAGAGCATAATTATGTTCCTCCAAAATTAAACTTTCAAGATCAACACACTTTCTTTTAACCATTTTATAATTCGATTTACAGATGGAACAATTACTAAACAGTTTACGAATGTATACAAAAGATTTTCTAATAAGATCCGATACATTCAAACGAAGCACAGAAACGGATATAATACTCTATTATATCCATCTCTGTGGTTCACAACAACCTAGTGGAAGTTTTTTGGCGTGGCTACGAAGCTGTTTAACCAGCAAAATTCTATGATAGTATAGTATAAACAATGACCTTATAATATAAGCTTAAATATATATAGTTTTTTTCGAAAACTATGAAAACAGTATTACGGGTCAACAATATTGAAAGTAAGTACATACTTCCAACTAAATTAAGCAACATAGACTGATATTGAAATATTTGAAAAGTACAGTTTATACTGAAATGATGGAAATATATTCGAAATCACCAGCTACAATTCAATAAAAAATAGCATCTCCTATATATTTAATTCTGAATATTATTTTTGTTCATTTATCAAAATACTTGAAATATTATTATGAATGAACATTATATTATTTTTACTCAAAATACACCCGTCATCTGTCACTATACTGAAATTACAATGTTACATAAGAATATTTAAAAAAGGTTGACCGTACATTCGTTTCAAGGTAACTTTAAAAAAATTAAATCTAAAGAATATATTAGGTTTGTGTAAGCATGGTTCCGAACAGGTTCCGAACAGTACGGAACTGGTCGACGCATGCTCAGTCGAGGAGTTTGAGGAAGGAGTTTGATATAGACTTCAAAACGTAACGAAATAGTTTTTTCATCGTTGATGTTGTTTTCGTTATTGTTTGTTAGGCAACATTGTTCGATTGATTGCATCTGACAAAAATCTAATAATGAATATACCTCCCACGCAGTATCCTTTAATGATTGCTTAATCCAATTATAGCTTCCAAATTCTAAAATAAACTGTAAGTTATAATATTTCAAGACAACATGGAACATATATTTATTAACAACTTAAGAAAGTAGAAGGTTGCAAAAATATTAAAAAATGGTTCTATAAAATATCCAGCAAGATTGAGATGGCTTAAGCATGCGTTTATCTGATTGAGACCATCAGTCATGCGCATCATGAACCAGGAACATAAATCTGAAAAAAAAAACCGGTGGCGTATAAAAAGGGTGTAAATAAGGAATGGATCCCCTGAAGAACGCCACTGGAAATTATCCGATATAACTATAGATTATCCGAAGAAGCCTCCTGAAACGTTCAATGGTTGTGCAAAATTTGACCGATGTATATCTTTTAGTATTTGAGATATAGTGAAATCTTTGAACAAAATGTAACTTCAACATCTTGTTTCTCGGACACTTTGCATATTTCGCTATATGTTCCTAAGAAAAATGATCTTATTTTGATTAGTTCTATTGACTCATGCTATTTGGTCCTAAAAAGTTGGACAATTTGACCTGTTTTCATCTATCATTTCTAGACCGCAGTAGGACGGGAGTAGGAAAATTTTGAAATTTACCATCTTTGTAATATTAGATCACCCTATAGGTGTCAACTGAAAATGTTTGCCACCTTTATGAACGTAGAAGAGTTGTTCATCAAAAAAATAAAATAGGATGTTACTATCATACAGGGGTAATTAATAAATTTTATTGTTGAAAGAATACCATTTTTTCATCTAGCTAGATTGATGTTTCCATCTATGTAGCAATGATATACAAAGTCGTACATAGTGACAAAGTATGACATAACTTTGAGCAATTTTTGCTATCATTTAGCACAAATGTCTGTAATATTAGAAATTTTTACCCCAAAAGATTAGGTGCGACTCACTGATGATGAATAATTAAAAGTCAAATTCGATCTGTCGCTGGTCGTTGCCAGGATAACTTTCTAACGGAAAGAGATAGTGACTTGAAAATATCAGGGCTGGTTGCGTATCTGAATACGACGGGTAAGTTCTTTAATGAGAATAATCGGCCAACCGATTCCGGTTTTGGAATATTGATCTCCCAATAACTTAAACAATCCAGATCCAATCGAATTGAAACTTGGTATCTAGTAGTAGCCCCCACAAAGACTTATTCAACATTTAGTGGGGATGGTATCAGAAAATTGGAAATAAATTACTTAATTATCAATAAAACAGTGTAACCATTGTACCATATATTTTTATTCTATAGTCATAATATTGAGTTATATACAGATCTATATCATCACAGTTGTTACAAAAGAAGACATGTTGACAGGTCCATTCACATTGAATTTTATATCTTTCATCTCTTACGCTAATAAGTACACTTTCTATTTGTACATTTGGCGTATAGATGTTAGATTTAGGAACTTTTTACCCTTGCACAATGGCACTCCTGTCCTTACAACTTGTGCTCATTTATATACATATCGATATCCTATTTATTACAAATTATTTTGACAAAACATTCAAGTCGGTATTTTTTTCAACGGCGCGGATAGATAGGTACTGTTCATACTCCTCTAGGTATTGTACCGAGCTCTGATAATTTCAGATTCAGATTTCATTTGATCTTGCATTTCCTTTGGTAACAGATAATCGCTCATATCTGGAAGATCCCTTGGATGTTGTACATTTTTGTAATCACTCAGTTGAAGTAAAGCACTATAGGTATCAGTCCTCTGAACCATCCAAAAGTGCTTGTTGATATGTACAGTATTTGCGAACTTGAACAAAATCTGAAAAATAAGAAGACTTTCAGAAAGGTGTATTTTTCATGAACAGTAAAGTATATTTAATTTTATCCAAATTAGTTTGAAGATGAATGATCAAAAAATCTCGCTTCTTGCTTTATGGAAAGCTCCTTTATTTATGCCAAACAAAATGCGCAGCTAGATATAAGCAATTATCAATTATTTATTCCTCAGAATGAGGATTATATTTGTGTGTCCATATCTACTGACAATTTCAATTTCTGGTCCTCTTTTTGCGCGTATGTTCTGGGGAACATCGCGTTATAGTTTTGCCCAAATGTCTGTAACTTTCGAATTTTTTGACGAAATTGGTCTCAAACGATTTAGTTCGACTCCCCGATGAAGAATTCGAGGTCAAATTTGATTCTGTCCGTCCGGCCGTCCGGCCGTCCGTTGCCACGATAATTTGAGAACGAAGAGAGCTAGCGACTTGGAATTTTCAGGGTGGGTGGCGCATCGCAATACGACGGACAAGTTCGTTAATGGGCATAATCGGCCCAGTGGTTTCCGAGTAATAATTTTGTTTTCAACCAATATAAATCCGATCGAATTGAAACTTGGTGGGTAGTTGTAGAATATGAACCTAAGCACGTTTGTGAAATTTTGGGTGAATCGTATGGCTAGAAAATTTTAAAAAAATTATTAAAAAATATTTTTTTGTCACGATAACCTGAGAACGGAAAGAGATAGCGGCTTGAAAATTTCAGGATATGTTGTGCCAATGAATGCCACATTTGAGTTTGTTTATGAGCATAATCGACCAAACGGTTTCTGAGTTATAGCCATCTGAAATTTGGTGGTTTTTTGTTCATCATTAACTCGAAAAATACTGAACCGATTGAATTCAAACATGGTTATTAGTTGTAGAATGCCAACGCGAAATTGCTTGCGAAATTTGGTGAGGATAACATTTGTAGAAAATTTTTAATAAATCATTGAAAATAAAAAAAAAAATCTATATATCAGTAACTATACGTTTGAAATTGCTGAAATTTTGCAAGAGCGTTCATTACGTAACTCTACTGCCAAGTTTCAAGTTTTAACACGATCGGTTGAATATTGTTGGAGATTCGAGCATTCTTGTGTGAGTTCAGTAGATGGGTGACCGTTGCCTCGATAACTTTCGAACCAAAGGAGATAGGGACTTGCAATTTTCAGGGTAGGTTGCGTATCCGAAAGGGAGAGTTGAGTTCATTTTTGGGCATAATCGGTTTAACGGTTTCCGAGTTATATCCACCTGGAATATTGTTTCCTTGATAACTCAAAAAATAAATATTCGATTGAATTGAAGCTTGGTAACTAGTAGTAGAAAATCAACACAAAGACGTGTTTAAAATTCTGTAAGAACCGTACTCCTAGAAAATTTGAAAAAAATGACGAAAAAAAAAATTTATGAACCGCGCCTCCAGAAAATTAAAAAAAAATCACGAAAAAAAAATTGGTTCAAGCACTGAGGTGAAGTCAGAAGCTTTTGCGCGTATGTTCTATTGTCCATTCTTCTGTATTGGACACCCTTAATCGATTTTACCATGGTTAATTATGTCGTCCATTCTCCTGTATTAGACACTTAATTCGAATTTACCATGGTAAATTTGAGTTAAGAGTGTCAAATACAGGAGCATGGACAACATAATTTACCATGTTAAATTCGATTAAGGGTGTCCAATACAGAAGAATGGACAATAGAACATAAGCGCAAAAAGCTTCTGACTTCACGTCAGTGCTTGAACCAATTTTTTATAATAACTCGCGAACTGCGGAATAAATTTTGGAAATGAGTAGTAAAATAGAAATGCGTATTTCAAATAAATTGCATGTAAGTATATGAGAGATTTCAGCCGGGGTAAAAATCTTCCATCATTTAAAACGAACCCCATAAACATTCCAATAGATTCTTGTGAAATTCGACATTAAAAAATACATAAATTGATGCATAATTCCTAGAATTAAACAAATAAAAAAAAATTACAATAGATTGATTCATTCATATGAAATTGGAAAAGTGTAATTATTATATAATAATAAATTGAATTTCCACACCACAATGTTTAACGGTCAATAGTTATCGATTTCAACAAAATACAGGATATCTAATCCTAAATCAAAAGCTGATTCAATTGTAAATTGTGGGCTTTAGGACAAAATAAACCAAAATCGATTTACATGGTATTATATTTGGCAACGTCTCGCAGAATGTTTCATCTGCTTCCTCAGGCCTGAAAAATTTTCTAGTAATAAAACTTGGACAAATATAGTATCTTACAAACATTCAAACATATTTCTTAACAAACAATTAACTACATTAATCTATATATTTGGCTATTTATTTTCTTTTTGGGCAGAGCATCTAAGTAACGGGAAATGTGCAATAATCAACAGTTAACATAACCTCACCCAATTTCAACTACTTATTGTTCTTCTTTTTCTTTTCACAGTCGCAGCGTAAACAACTCAAAGAGACCACCAACAATACACATTCATCGATTTATTATTATTATCTATATTAGCTTCAATTTATAATTTTTTTTAGGTTTCTCGTGTCATATGTTCAAATTTTATTAGAATACTATTATATAACTTGCCAAGGTGTTCCGTGTCTGATCTGAAATTAACTGTCTTGTTAGTATTTATGATGTTTCTTTTCCTACAATTCTTCACCTTCTCGTATATCTTTACATTCTCAAAATCAAATCGATGGTCCGCATTGAAGTAGTGGGAGCACAGGACTGTCTTTTCTTTGTTTTTTATAACTTTTATGTCATTTTTATGTTGTTTCGTTCAGTTTTTGCCGGCTCCGGTGGTCCAGTGGGTATAAAGACCTGCTGTGGTGCCGGAGGTCGCGGGTTCGAATCCCGCTCAGGGCATGGATGGTGGTTGTGATTGTCCGGTATGAATGTGAAAATAATTCATATAACTACGTTGATCTGGGTACATGGCAAGCGCCGAGCCCAATAAAGAGAAAATTAATTTAATTTTTCGTTCAGTTTTCTAAATATTGCAGACGAAACAATATTTAGAAAACTGAACGAAACAACATAAAAATGACATAAAAGATATAAAAAACAAAGAAAAGAAGTTGCAATTGGCTCAGTGGGAGAGCAATTGACTTGGGAGCGGAAGCCCCAAGTTCAATTCCTAGGCTAGGAGAGACATTTTTTAGTCACGGTAATCGCCACCATTCACTGTTGGTTAAAAAATTAACAGTGCTGTACCGAAGGTAGCGTAAGGACACAGTAACAATGCCTACACAGAACACAACTGATTCTCCTTACTCGCTCAAGCTCTTCGAGATCTTATGAGGGGTCTCCTTGGGAAAGACCTAGGAGGATCAGTATAATAATAATAATATATATGATATGACACGAAAAACCTTAATAAAATAAAATTAGAAAAAATCAAAAATTGAAGCTAATATAGATAATAATAATTAATCGATGAATGTGTATTGTTGGTGGTCTCTTTGTTTGAGTTGTTTACGCTGAGTCAGACTGTAAAAAGAAAAAGAAGAAAAATCAGTAGTTACAAATGGGTGAGGTTATGTTAACTGTTGATTATTGCACATTTACCGTTACTCAGATGCTCTGCCTAAAAAAAATTGCCAAATATCTAGATGAATGTAGTTAATTGTTTTTGTTTAATGATTTTAAGATTCCTAATTATACATTGTACATAAAAAATCTTGTTGGGAACAAATTTGAATAGAATTTATATCAAATCTTGATTTTCCTATTGAAGTTAATGAAAACTATAAAGCTCATGATGAAGTATTTACTAAACTGATTATGTACAAACATTCACCAAAATGGGCCGCAAATAACAAGGGTCGTAAACTTAATACAAGTTTATGACCTCTATTGAATGTGTCTTTTCACACACAATTAACCATTCGGAATTATTAATATTACAGGTAGAAATTGTGTTGAAAGTTATTCAGGATTAAACTGATAAATTGAAAATTCATTATAGATAATTGTAATCCTTAAAATGATCATTGAATATTAAGTGTCGAATTTGTTCTGAATAAGATAAAATCAAACCCTTAAAAGTACGTAATTGAATATGCATCGATATGTAATTATTGAAATTTCCCTAAAATTCCGAGTAGAAAGTCAAATTCAATAATTTTTTTTGTACTTCCAGGATAACAGAATTTTACAATTTCTCAAAATGATCGAATGAGTTATTCAGTCCAACGATTGATTCAATGAAAAAATTGTATTTGAGAATCATACTGTATAGCAGCTTTTTCTAGAACTATAGTTAAATCGAATGAACAAGATGCACTGCGTCTATTATGAATATTTCATTAAATATGAATGAAACACCTTTCAAATTAATTATTTTTCTGATGAATAAGAAATAGTATAAATATGAATATTTCCCTCGTATCAAAAACTTCTCATAATATAAATGCGATTACCGAGAAAATACAGCGCTACGGCTATTACCACTGCAATTTTTCATCGCCATGGCTGCGCTATCGCTTTATTCCTTGCGTCAATTATAGTAATAAACGTCATTTTATCATTTCTAATTTATTAACTATTAACTATTTCCATGAATTACACATGTTTCCTTTCTGGGGTTTCTTTCCCAAACTCTGAGAATATCTATGAAATTAAAAATTAAACTATTTTGAAATTGCTTCTGCGTTAGGAACACTGAATATTTGTCAGAAGTAATAATTAGAACAATTTTGCCTAATAAACAGTAACGAAACATCAATGATGAAACAACTAGTCTGTAACTTTTCGGAGACTAAAGGGTTTTCCAATAAGAGGTGTTATTTTGATATTCAAAGAAAAATGCCATTTTTCAATATAAATGATCGGATGTTTATTTCATTATAAAGAAGAAGCTATGCCATTAATAGTGGGAAATAAAATCAGGCAAATGACCACCACGACCACGCTTACAGGACCGTATCCTTTTGATGAAATTTTCCATAACCAAATCGCAAAGTGGCTGGCCTATGTCCTCGATAGCCTCACGAATTCCATCTTTGAGGTCTTGAATCAACGCTGGGCTATTGGCGTAGACTCTTTCACGTGGCCCCAAAGGAAGAAGTCGCAAGGTGTTAAATCACAAGATCTCGGTGGCCAATTGTGATCACCTCTTCGACATATAACACGGTCCGGAAACTTTTCCCACAAAAGATCAATGGTTTCGTTGCTTGTGTGGCACGTAGCGCCGTCTTGTTGAAAGTAAACGTTGTCCAGATCAGTACCATCCAATTCCGACCATAAAAAATCATTAATTATCTCTCGATAGCGCAATCCATTCACCGTAACTGTTGCTCCAGCCTCATTTTCGAAAAAGTTAGGTCCAATGACTCCGCCGGACCATAAACCGCACCAAACAGTCACACGTTGAGGATAGAGAGGCTTTTTAACAATAACTCTTGGGTTTTCCGAGCCCCAGATGCGACAGTTTTGCTTGTTGACGAAGCCATGGAGTTGTAAATGGGCCTCATCACTCGAGATGATTTTTCGATGGAATTCCGGATCATTTTCATGCATTTCAACGACCCAATCAGCAAAGACACGACGTTGTTGATGATCGGACGGCTTGAGTTCTTGTGTTAACTGAACTTTATAAGCCTTAAGTTAAGACCCAAATCTTTATGCAAAATACGGTGTAATGACGTTTGTGGAAGGCCTAATTCCAAAGAACGACGAGGAATGGACAAATCTGGGTTTTCTTCAAAACTTTCGGCTACAGCAGCAATATTCTCGGCTGTTCTTGAGCGACGTGCACGGGTTTTATTCTTCACATAACTAGCTTCTCCCAAAAAAAGCTCGAATTTTTCCACCAATTTCTATATTGCAGTCCGACAAGGTGCTTCACAACGACCCAAAAATGTTCGAGTTTTACGAACTCTTCCAAATTTTCACCATTTTCATAGTGAATTTTAATAATTTAAATGCGTTCTTGAAGCTTGTGTCGTTCTATTTCTATTAATGGCGTAGTTTCTACTTGTCAAATGTCAAAAAATGACAACTTCTAAAGTCACATCTACCGAAATAGCGGGCTATTCAAAATAACACCTCTTATTGGAAAACCCTTTATATCATACTCCTTCATCAGACAGCAAGCGAAAATATTCAGAATTATTGGTTACTGCTGACAGTTATGCTGTTATTTGTTACACTAAGAAAAAGGATAACAAAAAAAATTCCTAAGATTTTCGCTTGGTGTCGGATTAAGGATTGTGATTTGCATCCGAAATGTTACAGAATATTAGCCGATTATGTTGTTTCGTTATTGTTTATTAGGCAACATTGTTCTATATATTGATTCTGACAAATATCTGGTGTTTCTAACGAACTATAGCAATTTCAAAATAATTCAACAATTCATTTCTTATTTTCAGATTACAGGCTGATCAAAATTCGTCTCGCAAAGTATTCTTTTATGAATACTTGAATTACACTCGTGTATCAAAATTCCTAGATAATTTTGCAATTCAGGGCGTTGGCTCAGAATAACTGTATTCGTTCATTTCCATAATTTGTCAAAAGAGCCCTCTTCCTTTGTCGGGCTCTTCCGCCAAATATGAACATGAACTCATGCAGTTTTTAGCCAATACTCTGTCATGCAAAATTATCGATAATTTTGGTGCACTTGTTCAATTACTCCCGAAATGGAATACAAAAGGAACACCAAAAATTGATTCAAGCCCTGTGGACAGGAGCTTTCTGGCGCTCTTGTTCAAACAGACAAATTATATCTCCAAAAGTATTGGTTTCTCAGAGTTGAGAATTATATCAATGTATTCTTATGATAGAACTGCATCATAAAGGAAATTTAATTAATATAATAGTTTATTTATCAAGATCAAATGAGCAATCTGATAATGAGAACTGCACCATGGAAGAAATCAAATTAAAATAGCTGAAATGAATTTGACTCTCTCCTATAGAACAGGTAGATATGTACGAGTGTGAACACAGATCATATAATAAATACTAGATAGAATAATTATAGCATACTGTGAAAACATAGAATTACGATTCATTATTGAAATTTCGAATAATCATATCTCCGAAAGTATTAGCTTGTTGGAGTTGCAAATGATATAATTGGAGGTTTATGGTGAAATTGGATCTTAAAAAAAATTTATTCTAAAATTTGTAAGTTAAAAATCCATTTTTTTTCGTTACTCCGAAACCATCTGGCCTATTTTGCCTAATAGCAAACTCAACCGACATATTTATCTGTCTAATGTACTCTGTAAATTTCAACTGCCTAGCTCCTTCCGTTCAAGAGTTATTGTAGAAACAAAATTTAAAAATTTTCAAATTTTTTTTTGACTCTTTACGTGAACCCGATCAATACAAAACTTCACATGCGTCGGAAGGTCATGATTCTACTATTTGATGCTGAATTTCAGATAGATCGAGTGATCGGTTTCGGAAATATTCATAAAAAATATTTTTACTAAAAACGGCCATAACTCCGAAACCGAGAGATGGATTTTGCCCGTTAACGAACTCGTCTGAGATATTTACGGTCCAAACCTATTCTGCAAATTTCAAACCTCTAACTCTTTTCGTTCGAGAGTTATCATGTTAGCGGACGGACAGAATCGATTTAGACCACGGATTCTTGATCAGAGAGTCGAACCAAATCGTTTGATACCATAGAAAATAGTACATACGCGCAAAAGCTCCTGACTTCACGTCAGTGCGTCAACCAATTTTTCTTTATATTTTGTAGCGAATTTTAACAATTTCGATTCGTTATCGAGTTATTTATTTCAATGGCATAGTTTTTAGTTGTCAAAATCTAAATATTTCACATCTTTATGCGGCAGCTACCAAAATAGGGGGCTATACAAAATTAAACCTAAAATTGGGAAATCCTGTATGTGTATCCTTGACTTATTCGATTATACTGTTGGATTTGGATGGATCAATTAGTTTTTTTGGCGCTCTTGTTCCTCGGAACAGAGTGCTTATCAATTTGCCCAAATGTCTGTAATTTTCGAATTTTTGGCTGAAAATCGTCTTGGACGATTTGGTTTGACGCACTGATCAAGAATTCATGGTCGAAATCGATTCTGTCCGGCCGGCCGTCCGACCGTTAACACGATAACTCTCGAACGGAATGAGCTAGACAGTTGAAATTTTCAGAGTAGGTTTGAGCGATAAATATCTCGGTAAAATATTTTTTTTACATTTCAACTTTTGAATTAAAATTTTTCAAGATGCAGTTTCATCATAAGAATCCATTGTTATCATTTTCAACTGTAACAAGCTAATCCTTTCGGAGATATGATGTTTCAAAAATTTAATAATACATCGTAAGATCTATGTATTCACAGAAAGTGAACACATATTCTGTCTGTGATCACTATTCATAAATGTCATCTTTTCTAGCTATTAGAGATTGTCAATTGATAGTTGTTATTTTCTCTTGGCAAGCAAGTATTCGATTCTTGAATTTGTGAATAAATACAAGACTGTTTTGATGTAGTTTATGGAGGCAATAGGAAAGAAGAACATAATGAAATCATCGATAGAAATTACTGTTCGTTGAACACTGAGGATAATATTACCTTTTACTTCCATAAGTAGTAAGACATGTTCCTATATACAGTATTTTCATAATGTTGCTAGCAAACAAATACTGAAATATGGATCTACATTTGTGCATCAATAATTTTTTCTTGAGTTAAGGTTCATAATACAGAAAAGAATGTGTTAGTGGTATGAACTATTACATTTTAAATGATGAAAAGAGGATAGTATTTTATTAATATATTTTGAACTATAACTAATTTGTTCTTAATTCACTACCTACTCAAATATCAGGAATAAATGGACAATCTGCTATGATTGCCTCCAGCCTTGCTCTATACATTTCGATGATACTTTCCTTAGGTATTTCGAGTTGTGAAAACTATGCACCGAGTGTAAGTTGCAACAACCCATTCCACGAGTTTGAATCATTGCAGATTGCTCATTTAATCTTGATAAATAAATTTAATGACAATATCTGAAGCATTAAGGCATTGAAGCATTGTAGATTGATCTTTTTTTGGCGCTCTAGTTCCTCTGAAAATGGTCTCAAACGATTTGGTTTTACTCACTGATCAAGAGTCTGAGGTCAAAATTGATTCTGTCCGGCCGGTCTGGCCGGCCGGCCGTAGGCACGATTACTCTCGAACGGAAGGAGCAAGAGGATTGAAATCTGCAAGGTGCGTTTGGAGCATAAATATCTCGGTTGAGTTCGTTAATGGGCAAAATCCATCGAGCGGTTTCAGAGTTATGGCCGATTTTAGTAAAAACATTTTTTATGAATATTTCCGAAACCGATCACTCGGTCTATCTGAAATTTAGCATCAAATTGTAGAATCATAACTTTCATACGTATGTGAAGTTTGTATTGGCCAGGTTACCGCAAATTGTCAAAAAATTTTTTTTAAAATTAAAAAAAAATTTTTTTTACAATAACTCTCGAACGGAATGAGCTAGGCAGTTGAAATTTTCAGAGTAGGTTAGGGAGATGAATATCTCGGTTGAGTTCGTTATTGGGCGAAATAGGCCAGATGGTTTCGGAGTAACAAAAAAAAAAATTTTTTTTTAAGTAACAAATTTCAAATTCAATTTTCATTTAAGATGCAGTTTCACCATAAAAATCCATTGATATCATATTCAACTCCAACAAGCTAATACTTTCGGAGATATGATTTTTCGAAATTTCAATAATGAATCGTACTTCTATGTTTTCACAGAATGTTATCATTATTCTATCTAAGCCCTAATATATGATCTGTGTTCATACTCGTACATGTCATCCTGTTCTATAAGAGAGAGTGATCGTGTTTCGGAAGGCCTAAGGTTCACAATACGATATGGTAGGTGGAACTACATTCGGTTTCTAGGAACTCAAAAACGCCTCGACATATTTCAAAAGGACTTTCACACAACAGGACACGTTAGATGGCGTTGAACTACGGGTTCGTACCATTAAAAATGCAGATCTACCGGAAAAATGTAGATCTACCGGAAAAATGAAGATCTACTGAAAAATGTAGATCTACCGAAATAATGTAGATCTACTGGAAAAATGTAGATCTACCGGAAAATGTAGATCTACCGGAAAAATGTAGATCTACCGGAAAAATGTAGATCTACCGAAAAAATGTGGATCTACCGGAAAATGTAGATCTACTGGCTAGGTAGATCTGCGGGCCCACTAGTTTCAGCTATTTTAATTTGATTTCTTCCATGGTACAGTTCTCATTCTCAGATTGCTCATTTAATCTTGATAAATAAAGTATTATTTGAATTGAATGTCCTTTATGATGCAGTTCTATCATAAGAATACATTGACATCATTCCCAACTCTGAGAAACCAATACTTTCGGAGATATAATTTGTCTGTTTGAACTAGAGCGCCAGAAAGCTCCTGTCCACAGGGCTTGAACCCATTTTTTTAAAGATAGTTTTTGAAGAATTTTTTTTAAACGACACTTTTCTTAAACCAATTTCTCTCGTGATGCATTTCTATCATAGGAATCCACTGATATAATTCCCAACTCTGAGAAACCAATACTTTCAGAGATATAATTTGTCTGTTCGAACAAGATAAGAGTGCCAAAAAGCTCCTGTCCACAGTGCTTGAACCAATTTTTTCTACTTCCAATCAATGAAAATTCATGTTGACCTAATGCAACTCTAAAAATAGAATTAATTAATTTTTCGATTCAAAGCATTTAAAAACTTTTATCGAAAGTCTCGTTTCTCTCCGTCTACTATCTGTATCTGTACAGACCGGTGTCATCAGTGCAAAAGTTCATGGGACAACACTTCGATCCGACAGAAATATTAATTGTCTACGACCCAGCCGGCTGGAAAAGAAACAATGAAACCCAATTACAATCTTCATTGTGGTCACATAACGATATTTTTTTGTAGTATCGATATCGAGAGCTCGTAAAATGGGAGGGGACAGCTTCTATTCTCAATCGTTGCTGACTTACTGCGAACACCATTTCGGTGGATGTATACTCCATTCACTCTTAAGGCGAAAATTCATGAGACGATTTTGTCGTCCAAAACCAACGACTGTCGTTCAAAATTTCCCTTCCCCTATATTTCATGGAACGACGAAATCGGACGACAGCTTATTTTGAACTGACATAGAAATATAACCTAATTGAATTTAAATATTACTAAATACATATGTAGGTACAAAATGAGTTCCCAGAGTACTACAATTATCTCTAATAATTATATAAATGTATTAAATCGCAAAAGAGAAACAATTGGGAACTTCCAAGACGGTGCAATTTCTGGAGTACATAGGAGCTTGAACTCCTAATTCTAGAATCCTTGTAGAAGGAGAAGAGGTTCTAAATGTAGATCATGTAATCGTGTATGACAAAACAAATTGTGGTCCCAGTTTTATAGACATTTGATCCTTATGTTTACAAAGTAGTGCCCTTAATTCAGAACCACATAAAACTGATGGCCCATATTAATGTGGAGAATGATAAACTTAAAAAAAAGTATGGTATATTCTTGTAAAGTCGGAGCATGGAGCAGGTGTAAACATATTACTGATGTTTTAATTCAAGTTCAGGTGCATGCTGTTCTAGTTCATTTATGAGGATATATATATAGTGTCTAATTGTTATCTATCTAATAGTTATCAATAATTAAAATAATTTTTTAAAGATATGATACATACATATTATGTGAAAATAATTATTAACAATAACCCCCGGTTTCTGAAAGGCTGATCAACACAAATGTTAACTAATCAGTGATCAATCTCTTGTTAACCCTCATCTGAGTTGCGCAAAGCGCGAAAACTTGGACTGATTTGACATTAACAGTTCTGTTAACTTTGACCAGCCTTTCAGAAACCGGGTGTAAGTGTAATGTTTGAGGTATAATAAAATTGCTTTTTTTTGTTTTGTTTCCAAGAGTTTTGATGACCATCTCTTTTATTCAACCGAAAATATCAAAATTGTTTATGCCTGTGAAACTTTTCAAAGCACTGTCACTGTTCAAGATATCACTCTTTGTAGATAACCGGGATGTATCAACGGCACAAGTGTTAGGTGGTCTGGTAACAATGTACACAACCAAGTCTACTACTAGCATTATTATTGCTGTTCAACTAACTCAAGGATGCTTGGGCGATGATTATTTCTTCTTCTGAATGAGGTTTTTCAGCACACCAAGTCATCGACACATCCTTCCTCAGTTCTCTTTCGAGGTACCTCCTTGTACTCTGTTTGAAGATGATGTAGTTCCAAGTTGAGTACTCTTCGGTCTATTAGTTATCCTCCTAACGCAGTTTCAATAAATATATTTATATGTATTTGGTTTTCCGGAGGTACGAAGTGAAAACACAAACCTATACATTTAGGCATTTTTTTCGCCCATGATGCACACAACAATAGTAATTTCTGGTCGAAGACATATTAGTTAGGATAATATTATCTACTTTCCTTTGAATTTGTCCAATAGAGATGAATGGACAATAGAATATGGGCGCAAAAGCTCCTGACTTGTCGTCAGTGCTTGAACCAATTTGAATTTTAGTGGCTATCAGAGGTATGTCATCAGATGTCGTTGGAATGCTGGATTAATCCAGCGACATGGACGACGTCGTCCAAATGACTGTATACTCATTTGGACGTCGTCGTGCGTTTAGAAACGAACGATGAGAATCTGGTCGTTGCGATTTAATCGTTCCATGAATTTTCGCCTTTATAAAGTCTCCGGTTGGCGTTCAAACATTGACACATTTCACCATGTATATTTCGAAAATGTTAGGTTATAGTCATTTTCCTGTCAGATAACTACGCAACGTTGTCCTCTCTACTTAGAAGTCGTAGTAATTACGTATTTTCACAATGTGAATTTACTTCGGAAAATTATTGAATTCACATAATATCTTCTCAAATTCATTATATTTCCGAAGTAAACTCACATTGTGAAAATACGTAATTTTCTTCTATAGTTAGAAGAAAATTTTTCTTCTGTTGTTACTGGAAATATTTCACGTATATAAACTGGTTGGAAGATTCAATTATGCTATCTTCTTGTATGGAAATCAAGAATCAAGTGTTGGAATTTTATTGAATAATAATGGATGTCCGTTACTTTGTGATAGTTCATATGAAATAATAATACAATTACCTGAATAAACCGGCAGGAAAACTTCTAAACGATCAGACGAACCTATGGAATTCCCGACTTTTCTCAAGAAGACATTTAAATAAATACCTTGTTGCACAACTTGAAATACAACAGTTTCAAAATGTAGTAGTACTACGAAACCCGAGTCATTCTCACCTCAATAAAATATAATGATACGAAACTAAGTAATTTCATTCGAGAGTTCAACATGTCAGAACGAAGTTTTCCTATTGCAGATTTCGGTTCTGTATGGCACTTCTGCTTCTTCAAAACTTTCGGCATTTTCAATCTCAAAGCGATGAGTTCTTTATTATTCGAAGATTATGTTATGAATATGTTGAGAGTAGAAATTGACAACGTCTCGCCAAATTGTTTTGACCTTGACGATATTTCAGCGTTGCCAACCTACCTGTGTTTTAGTTATAAAAACGTGATAGATTTATGAAAGTGTATGGAGTATATACACTCCATTCACTCTTATAAAGTCTCTCGGTTGGCCATGATTTAGGTCTATCACGTTTTAGTAACTAAAACTAATGCAGGTTGGCCGTTTAGAAATATCGTCAATGTCAAAACAATTCTCTGAGACGTTGCCAAAGTCTACTCTTAACAATCAACATAATAATCCTTCCTAGACAAGATATTATCACAGATCTTTAACTTCAAATAATAAATAACTCTTCGCTTTGAAACTGAAAATGCCGAAAGCAGTTTCGAAGAAGCAGAGATAAAGTATGAGGAAGTGCTATACAGAACTGAAATCTGCAATAGGAAAACTTCATTCTGTCTTGGGACATGTTGAACTCTCCAGTGAAATTACTTAGTTTCCTATCCTATCACTATATTTTATTAAGGTTTAACAGTGACTCGGGATTCGTAGTACTACTACATTTTGAAACTGGCGTATTTCAAGTAGTTCAACAAGGTATTTAAATGTCTTCTGTAGGCTTATATCTTGACAATTTCGGAAAGTGGGGAATTCCATATGTACGTCCGTGCGTTCAAAAGTTTTCCTGCAGGGTTGTTCAGGTGGTTTTATTCTTTTTTCAAATGAACTATCACGAAGTAACGGATTACTATATCCCTTATTTTCCATTAAAATTTCAACACTTGATTCCCGTACAAGAAAATAGCATAACTGAATCTTACAATCAGTTAATATACGTGAAATATTTCCATAGTTACAACAGATGAAAAATTTACTTCAACAGCCATGTCTTTGGAATTGTTGAATTCACTAATATCTTCGCAAATTCATTATTTTTTCCAAGAAAATTCACAGTGTGAAAAATACGTAATTATTACGACTTATATGTAGAGAGGACAACGTTGCGTATATACCTGACAGGAAAATGAGCATAACCTAACATTTTCAAAATATATGTATACTGTGAAATGTGTCAAAATTTCATGGCCAACCGGGATACTTTATAAATGTGAATGGAGTATAAGTGTTTTTTGGATTTTCCTACGTCTGTACCTGGAGGGCCACATTTTGCACATTTAAAGAAAAAGTACATTTTGCGTGCTCGTTCCACACGAAACAGCATGCTACCGTTTTGCCCAAATCATTGGATTCGATTTACTCAAGAATGTTCCGGGGTCAAATCAAATTCTGTCCGTCTGGCCTTACACTTACGTCTTTTTTGGCGCTCTTTTTCCTCGGAATAGAGTGTGTTGTGATGTTCTATAAATCTGAACATGTATGATTACCTTAGATCATAAGAAGTGTAAAATCATATATGTTAGACAGAGAATAATAAACCAGTTCATCTCTACGTCTTATGCAGTTAGCATCATTTCACTAATATGTCTTAGGACCCAATTAATATAAGAACCTACAAATTCATACAAATAAATACGAAACATGGCGCAGTCGTAGAGTTTTAGTGAAATAAAATTGAAGTGAAATTAATAATATAAAATGGAAACTCGAGCATTAGAACAGATGACCATGAAGGGAAATTTATCACAAAACTGGATGGTATGGAAACAAAAATTTTTGAACTACTTAATTGCAACGGAAGCATCGGAAAAACCAGAAGCTGTACAATGTGCGAAACTGATTTATTTCATCGGCGATGAGGGCCTTGAAATTTACAACACATTCACATTTTCGGATTCCGAAAAGGATAAAATTAAACCATTGATTGCAAGATTTGAGCAGTATTTCGTACCGAAGAAAAATGTTGATTTTGAACGATACAAATTTTTTACCCAGAGACAACGTAACGAAACAATCGAGCAATTTGTAACCATTCTAAAAACTACCGCCAAGAATTGTGGATTTCATGCCGACAACGAAGATGGACTCATAAAAACTATGTTGGTGATTGGTGTGAAAAGTGAATCTTTGCGAGAGAAATTATTGCAAAATATTGATTTGAAATTAAATAAAGCTATAGAACTGTGTTTAGTGTATGAAAGTGCAAAATCGCAGTGCGAATTAATGAAGAGTGGAAACCATGCTATGGATGTTTCTACAGAAGTCAATAATATACGTGAAAAATCCAGGAAACAGCGACAACAGGTATCAACGTCTATGGCATCCTTAGCAACACATGCGAAATTTTCTGGTGGCCGACGAAGCCAACGAGATAAGAGTGGTATGCACAAAAACATAATTGATTGTACGCGTTGTGGATATTCGCATCCAATAAATAAATGTTCAGCCTACAAAAAAAAGTGTTCGAAATGCGGCAAATTTAATCATTTCGCTGCATGCTGTAAAAATAAGAATATAAATTCTATTGATCATTCAAATCAAGAAAATGAATTCATCATAAATTGTATTGATGAATTACATCAAAATAATTGTAATAACAAGGATTGGACAATTAATATCCAAGTAGAAAATAAAATCATAAAATTTAAAATTGATACTGGGGCTTGTGTAAATATAATTAATTATAAGGACTTCGTGAATATTCAGGGAAAGCAAAAGAATATGCAGATATTTAGGGCTGATGATAATTTGATTTCTTATACTGGTAATAAAATTCCAGTTATTGGTAAATGTTTACTGAATGTAAGATATAAAAATAAATTGTATGAGATAGAATTTCTAGTAGTTAAGGGTGATCAGTATCGCGGGATCATTGGCCTAAACACTTGTTTGAAATTGAATTTGATTAAGAAAATTGAATCTGTTGAAAATAATAATTTTGAAAATTTAGAATATGAGCAATTGATTTCTGAATTTAAGGATATTTTTGAAGGAATAGGAAAACTTAATAAGCATTATCACATTGAATTAAAAGATGATGCAGTGCCTTGCATACACCCCGTTCGGAAAGTTCCATTTGCAATTGAATCAAAATATAAAGAAACGTTAAAACAATTAGTTAATCAGAAAATTATTGAACCAGTGGAAGGGGTATCCACTTGGGTAAATCCGGTAGTTATTGTCAGAAAGAAAAACGGTAATTTGCGCATATGTTTGGATCCTCAGGATCTAAATAAATCGATCAAAAGGGAATATTATAAATTACCCACAATTGATGAATTAATTTCAAAATTAAATGGTGCATGTTATTTTTCCGTGTTGGACGCAGCTAGTGGATTCTGGAATATACCTTTGGATAAAGCTAGTAGTGACTTATGCACATTTGGTACCCCATTCGGTCGTTTTCGTTTTTTGAGAATGCCATATGGTCTTAAATCAGCACCAGAAGTTTTTCAAAAAAGATTCAAAGAGATTTTTGACGGCGAAGGTACTGAAATATATATCGATGATATATTGATTTTTGGACGAGATAAGAATGAGCATGATTTGAGACTGAGAAACGCTTTGAAAACTGCGCGAATACAGGGAATTAAATTTAACCTGAATAAATGTAGATTTGGTTTACGGCAAGTCAAATATGTAGGACATGTATTTAGCTCAAGAGGGATCGAAATGGATCCGGACAAAATTGAAGCAATAAGGGACATGCAGGTTCCCACAGACAAAAAAGGTGTTCAGAGATTTCTTGGTCTGGTTACTTATGTCGGCCGATTTATTAATAATTTGTCTGAAATTACACACCCAATTCGTCAATTAATAAAAAATAATGTAGTATTTCAGTGGAATTCGGAACAGGATACAGCCTTCAATAAATTAAAAAAGGAAATTATCAAAGGTACAACACTTCAGTATTTCAATCCTAAATTACATGTAACAATATCAGTTGATTCAAGTCAATCCGGTTTAGGGGCCGTATTGATGCAACAAGGTAAACCGTGTGCTTATGCGTCGAGATCTCTAACTGAAACGCAAAAACGGTATGCCCAAATTGAAAAAGAGCTTTTAGGAATATGTTTCGGAATTGAAAAATTTCATCAGTACGTGTATGGACAGAAATTTTCTGTGGAAACTGATCACAAACCGTTATTACCGATTATGAAGAAACATCTTAATTCATGTCCTGTTCGTTTGCAACGTATGCTCTTGTCTCTGCAAAAATATGATTTTGATTTATTTTATAAGCCTGGAAAGGAATTAGTCATTGCGGATACATTGTCAAGAGCTTATGTGAATAAACCTTATTTAAACGATCTAGATCTGGAGGAACAAATATGCATAATAGAGAGTCAAATTAATATAACTGATGAAAGAAAGAATCAATTAAAAGAAGCGACACGTAATGATGATGAATTGAGCTTGATTTTAAAGTATATTCGAAATGGATGGCCAAATTCAAGTAACCGTGTTCATCCACTAATTAAAAAATATTATACTTTTAGAAATGAAATTACCGAAGCGAATGGATTAATTTATAAAAATCAAAAAGTAATAATTCCGAAAGAAATGAGAAATTTAATACTTGAGAAAATACATGTTGGGCACCTTGGAATAATGAAATGTCAAAAAAGAGCAAACTGTGTAGTTTACTGGCCGAAAATGAACGCAGAAATTGAATTGATGGTAAATAAATGTCGCGTTTGTCAGAAATATGACAATTCTAATACTAGAGAACCTTTAATTCCACAGTCAATACCGAGACAACCATGGTCAAAATTGAGTATTGATATTTTTGAATTATATGGTAAAAAATACTTGATCGCAGTTGACTATTACTCAAAATTTTTCGAAGTAGAATGTCTCAACAAAAGTATGACCGCCGATATCGTAGTAAGTAAATTAAAACGAATGTTTAGAACTCACGGAATTCCATTTACCATTGTATCGGACGGTGGTCCCCAGTTCACTGGTTCAGTTTTTGCAAAATTTGTATCAGATTGGAATATTAATCACATTATAGTTGCTCCACATCATCAACAATCAAATGGAATGGCAGAACGAGCAATACAAACAGTTAAAAAAACAATCAAAAAATCAATTGAAAATGGCGATGATTTAGACTTAGCATTGCTTATTTTGGTGAATACTCCAATCTATTATGATATAAGTCCTTCTGAAATATTAATGTCAAGACGTCTACGTGATAATTTGACTATCAATGAAACTATATTAAAACCTAAAATTATCAATAGGAATGTCATCAATAATAAAATTAATGCAGACCAATTTAATTCCAAATGTTATTATGACAAAAAATCAAAGAATTTACGTGAATTAAGACTTTTTGAAAACGTGAAGTACCAAGAATATCCAAAATCAGTTTGGAAATTCGCGAGAGTAGTAGAACTTTTAAGGAATAGAACTTATAGAATCGAACGAGAAGATGGATCAACTCTCATAAGAAACCGAGTACACTTAAAACCCACGTTAATCCAACCAATGAAATATTTTGAATCCTCTAATAATGATATATTTGACAAAGTCCTAATTGAAAAACTTTTGGAAGAGGACAGTAATAATAATTGTAATAAAAACAATATCTCATTAAACGTGACAGAATGTAATAAAAATTTTGAAACTGACAATGATAAGGTTAGTACTCATACGGAGGATAGAAGGCCAAATGAAAATAGAACTAGATATGGAAGAGTAGTGAAAAAGCCTAATTATGTGTAGTTATCACATTAAAATGCTACTCTTTCGTTTTGTTATTGTATAACTTCAGTTATGTATTATTTTTAGAATATTTTTATGTTCTTTTGGTTTGAGTCAAATTAATTAAACAAATACTGTTTTGAGAATGTATAATTTTCTGTTGATTTATAGATATGCTGTTTTTCAATATTAAAAAAATATAAAGTGTTGATAAACAGTTCATTTATTAAAAAAGGAAGATGTTGTGATGTTCTATAAATCTGAACATGTATGATTACCTTAGATCATAAGAAGTGTAAAATCATATATGTTAGACAGAGAATAATAAACCAGTTCATCTCTACGTCTTATGCAGTTAGCATCATTTCACTAATATGTCTTAGGACCCAATTAATATAAGAACCTACAAATTCATACAAATAAATACGAAACAGAGTGATTATAAATTTGCCCAAATGTCTGTAATTTTCGAATTTTTGGCTGAAAATGGTCTTAAACGATTTGGTTTGACTCACCGATCAAGAAGCCGTGGTCGAAATCGATTCTGTCCGGCCGCCCGGCCGTTAACACGATAACTCTCGAACGGAATGAGGTAGACAGTTGAAATATTCAGAGTAGGTTTGGGAGACAAATAACTCGGCTAATCTGTCTATGTTCACTGTTCATACATATAATCTTATCTAGCTATGACAGATATGTCAAATATATTGATTTCTGTTCTAACAAAGTATGATTGAATGCACAATGAACAATTATAGGATATTATTATTACCCCTACCCTATAAGCCCTTGGATAATCCATATGATGATGAAATTATATTCAGAATAACTTCAGTAAAAACAAACTGGAATATTGGCTAAGTTTCAATTGATATAATACCCCACTACTTTTTTTTTCAAATGGAAATATATGGATTGTGATACATCAAACGGAAGGTAATTTGATAATAATTTACAATTTTTGATTGGACAGTACTGTAATCAGACCATTATTCTTTAACTAATTACTAATAAGGGAAATCCATGAATCCATGGATTTGTAATTTCGAAAGCAGGTCTCCCTATGCTTTTTTGAATTTGAAATCTCTCACCCTTTAAGCTCCACACCTCTCTATTCTTTGTTCAAATGAAAGAACATTCGATTGCACATTAAGCGGTGTGACTGAAAAAAGAATCTATTGAGCTATTTCTTTAATACAAAATTAACAATTTGTGATTAGTGTCAGGTTCTAATTCTTGAAATAATAAATATTGAGAAATATCCTCCTACCCGCCGATTTCTATTTTCGAAGTTCGGGAAATGCTTGCAGTTTTGAAGTTGGACAACAATAAAAACAGTTTACTATAAAAGAATTTTGTTGCTTGCCATCAATTGATTTATATGATTCTCATCAAAAAAATTGCAAAAATCAATGGCATACATTTTTTGTTGTCAAAAAGATTGGTTGACATGCTTTCCACTGCCAAATTTCAACAAAAAACTGCTAAAGGATTATTAAGATATTTGAGAAAAGACGATTATTTTTGAGAAGTTTGACATCTTGTATCAGGAAAATGTAGCATTACCGGACCTATGTTTATTTGAATTTTCCGTAACACCCTGTATAGATGATTTTTTGGATAATTCTATGTATTGCTGCCTTATATGCCGCTACTGACAAAAAAAAATATTTCTAACCTTTCAAAAAAAAGGCATTATTCCTCACCAAAAACCCAAAGCAAAAGTTTGATATGCTCCAGGAAAGGGAAAAAATGCCATAGCCTCAACTTTCGTCAGAGGAGACGGAAATTACCTACTAATTATCTTCTCCGTCTAGATTGCTGTCGTCACTTCTGCGCGTCATTATTTCATTATATAAAGTCCGTTTGTGTTATTCGCATTTACTTGTAACTTAGCTCTTTTGTTCACGTGGCCGCACGTCAGAAGCATAACATCGTCATTTCACGCTAGTGTGAACCTCTTGCATCTTGCGTAGAAAGAGTCGAAATTGTGTCCATGGTGTCGTCATGCGACATTGCCACACCATGGACAAAGACTGACGTGCGGTCTATGTTGACAATAGGGCATAATCATGATTTTTGATTTGGAAAGTATTTTGGACTGTACCAATACTTCCCAGAAATGGTAAATGAAGAATGAAATGAAATTAAAAATCTTCTAAAACATGATCCCCAATATTAATTTATACATAATTCATTCAATATGCAACAAATAAATATTATTTTTGGTATCAACACAGTCTTGTATATATTCACAAATTCAAGATTCAGAAAATTGTTTTCAAAGTACGAATTATAATCAAATAAAAACAGTAATCAAGAATGCGATTATTTGCAAGAATCTGCAAACAGCTCCTGATGATCTAGTCGATCTAGGGTTACACCATATACAATAGATAGTCTATTATGTATATGGGTTACATTTTCCGAAAAGCCCTAAGATGACATGTATGAACATAGATCATTCATTTTACTTATTCATAGATACGATTACAGCATTCTATGAAATCATAGAAGCACGATTAATATCGAAATTTTGAAAAAATCATATCTCCGAAAGCTTCAGCTTGTTAGAGTTGAAAATAGTATCAATGGATTCTTACGATAAAAGTGCACCGTAAAAAAATTCAATTTAAAATTTGTAATGAAAAAAAAATGTGTTTTCGTTACTCCGGAACTACCAGGCCGATTTTGCCCAATAACGAACTTAACCGAGTTATTTATCTCCGAAACCCACTCTGAAAATTTTAACTGTCGAGATCTTTCCATTCGAGAGTTATAGTGTTACTGGCCGGCAGGACAGAATCGATTTTCACCACGAATTCTTGATCAGTTAGTCGCACCAAATCGTTTAAGACCATTTTCAGCCAAAAATTCGTAAATTACAGAAATTTGGGCAAATTGATAAGTACCTACTCTGTTTCGAGGAATAAGAGCGCCAATATTTAAAAAAATTTAGAAAAGCACTGACGTAAAGTCAGGGGCTTTTGGCGCATGGTCCATAGTCTATTCACGCCTCATACGAAGTCAATCGACCTGAAATTCGGTACTCAATTGTAAAATGGTTGCTTGAAGTGAGGTGCGGAATCATAGTTGCGGATGCATAGTTTCTGAAATTTTTTAAGAAAACATTTTTTTTATATTTTTTTCTAGTGTCACAATATTACCTAACGAAATTTTGCAAAAATTTGCGCGTTGGTATTCTACAAGTAATAACCGAGTTTTAATTGGATCGGATTAGTATATTTCGAGTTATAGAGGAAATAACAACAACATTTCAGATGGGTATAACATCAAAACCGTTTATCCGATGATGCCTAAATTCACAAACATTAAATCGCTTAGAGAGAAGTGCAAACTGCTCTAAAAATTGCACTCAGATTTCTCTTCCGTTCTCCAATTATCACATGATGCATAATATTTTATAATATATTTTTTTAATTTTCATGCAATACGATCCTCACAAAATTTCATGTACGTCCTTTGCGTCTACAACTAGCTACTAAGTTTCAAATCAATCAGATCTGTATTTTTTGAGTTATCGAGAAAATAATATTCCACATGGCTAAGTATCACTCCGAAACCGTTTGGCCGATTATGCCAAACAACAAACTTAACTGTCCCATTCAGATGCGCAACCTAGCGTGAAAATTACAAGTCACAATATCTTTCCTTTCGAAAGTTATCGTGACAAAGGTCACCCATCCAGATACTGAACACACAAGTCTGCTCGGATCTCCAACCAGAGTGTGAGAGTGAGAGAATAAGTGAGATAAAGTTCAGGGGGTGATTCTGAATGAAAAAATAATGACAGTTTGCTATATAACTTTTGTTCGCAAATGCTTCATTTTCCGAGATACTGGATGTTAAAGTTTTTCTTAACAAATGACCTTAAAACATTAAATCATATAACCGACATAATTTATAAGAAATTAGATAAGAGCAAACCAATAATTACAGCCTTTCTTGATTTGGCGAAAGCTTTCGACACAGCAAATCATGAAATCTTGTTAAACAAATATGAAAGATATGGCATAAGAGGCAATGTCCTAAAATTGTTCAGAAGCTATCTTTCTGGTAGAAAACAGAGAGTAAACATAAACAGAGATACAAGTGATTACAGAGAGAAATCTATCGGTGTTCCACAAGGAACAATTTTAGGTCCTATACTTTTCGTTCTCTACGTGAACGATTTACTGAAAGATATGCCAGAAAATTCAATACTATCCTACGCAGATGACACCGTCATCATCTCGAGTGATGACACGTGGGAGAAGGCGCGGGTGAGATTGATAAGAGATCTAGAAACTGTGGTAAATTGGCTTAAACAGAATAAACTATCGCTAAATCTTGAAAAGACTGTATATATAACATATGGTAAATACTGTGATAGTGTGCCAAAAAATGTCAACATAGGTCATCATATACCTACTGAAAAAGGTAGATTATCACGAATACTTGGGTTTATACTTCGATTTTAATATGATATGGGAAAAACATATTGATTATATTGTTAAGAAAACTAGATACCTGATTTTTATCTTTGCCAAAATTAAAAAGTTTATGGCAACTGATGCTTTGATGGTAATTTATCATGCATCTAATGAACTATGGAATAGTTGCCCGGGGCGCAGCTTATGATAATAACTTAAACTTTATTCAAAGAACTCAAAAAAAACTAAAAATAATAAATAAGAATAATACTCAGACGCATTACAATACTCTAACTCCACGCCAACTCTTCCATTTAGAAGCAGTATCATTACACTATCTTGGGTTAAAAGATAAGTACAAAAACTTCAGAATCAATACAAGGAATAAGAGCCTACAGTTACCAAGAATAAACAAACGAATAGGTACGAAAAATAGTTATTATGTTGCTATAAAAGTGTTCAACACGTTAACAGATAGTCTAAAACTTTTGACAGATAGAGCAAAAATAAAGAAGAAATTGAAAAGTTTCATGATAGAAAAATATTAGTTGGTAATCTGGTTATTATTTAAAAAAAAATTGGTTCAAGCACTGACGTGAAGTCAGAAGCTTTTGCGCGTATGTTCTATTGTCCATTCTTCTGTATTGGACACCCTTAATCGAATTTACCATGGTAAATTATGTTGTCCATTCTCCAGTATTGGACACTCTTAATTCGAATTTACCATGGTAAATTCGATTAAGGGTGTCCAATACAGAAGAATGGACAATAGAACATACGCGCAAAAGCTTCTGACTCCACGTCAGGGCTTGAACCAATTTTTTTTTTCGTGATTTTTTTTGAAATTTTCTAGGGGTACGGTTATTAAAATTTTTTTTTTCGTCTTTTTTTTCGAAATTTCTAGTGGTACGATTCTTACAAAATTTTGAACACGTCTTTATGTTGATTTTCTACTACTAGTTACCAAGCTTCAATTCGATCGAATATTTATTTTTTCAGTTATCAAGAAAATAATATTCCAGGTGGGTATAACTCGGAGACCGTTAGACCGATTATGCCCAAAAACGAATTCAACTCTCCCTTTCGGATACGCAACCTACCCTGAAAATTGCCCTATCTCCTTTCGTTCGAAAGTTATCGAGGCAACGGTCACCCATCTACTGAATTCACACAAGAATGCTCCAATCTCCAACAATATTAAACCGATCGTATTAAAACTTGAAACTTAGCGGTAGAGTTAGGTTATGAAGGCTCTTGCAAAATTTCATCAATTTCTAACGATTAGTTACTGATATATAGAATTTTTTTTTTTATTTTCAATGATTTATTAAAAATTTTCTACAAATGCTATCGTCACCAAATTTTGCAAACATTTCCGCGTTGGCATTCTACAACTAACAACCATGTTTGAATTCAATCGGTTCTGTACTTTTCGAGTTAATGAGGAACAAAAACCACGAAATTTCAGAAAATTTCAGATGGCTATAACTCTAACCCGTTTGGCCGATTATGCTCATAAACAAACTGAAATGTCGCGTTCTGGTGCTCATCCTAACCTGAAAATTTCAAGCCCCTATCTCATTCCGTTCTCAAGTTATCGTGACAACAAAAATATTTTTTAATAATTTTTTTAAAAATTTCTAGCCCTATGATTCGCACATAATTTCACAAACGTGCTTAGGTTCATATTCTACAACTACTCACCAAGTTTCAATTCGATCGGATTTATATTGGTTTAAAACAAAATTATTACTCGGAAAGCGCTCGGCCGATTATGCCCATTAACGAACTTGTCCGTCGTATTGGGATGCGCCACCTACCCTGAAAATTTCAACTCGCTAGCTCTTTTCGTTCTCAAGTTATCGTGGCAACGGCCGGACGGCTGGACGGACAGAATCAAATTTGACCTCGAATTCTTCATTGGGGAGTCGAACTTAATCGTTTGAGACCATTTCTTTCAAAAAATTCGAAAGTTACAGACATTTGGGCAAAACTATAACGCGATGTTCCCCAGAACATACGCGCAAAAACGTCTTCTTTATGAGTCTAGTAGTGTGTAATTTTGATTTATTAGAATTAAGTTAGTTTTAGGTTGGCCAGCCTATGTACAAGTAACTAAGTTTACTTCTGTAGGATTATCTAATCTAATATCTAATCTAATATTGTACGGGTGACCAGTTCACCTCGAAACTTCATGTAATATTTTGGTTAATAATCTATATTTATAAAAGAAAGTCGTGTTAGTTACACCACTTATAACTCAAGAATGGCTATACCGATTTGGCTAAAAATTGGTGGGGAGGTAGCTTAAAACCAGGAGACGGACATAGGATACTTTTTTGTGTTATACAGTGTGTTTTTCTTTTAACGTCAATTAAAACTTGCTGTTTTTCCTGCCATAATCGTACAATTTTAGTCATGTGTGTTTAAAAATAAACTTTCGAGGCATACACCATTGAAAATAAAGCATTACTATACAGGGTGTCCTTTTTCTCATGGCACAATTGTACGTGATTGAAGTGATTTGTGTCACAAACAAAGCATCAACTAAATAGGTACCTTGGATGGATTCTCATAATGTATTCGTCCGAAATCTCCATACAGGGTGTTCTTCTTTTAACGTCAAATGCAACTTGCTGTTTTCCATGCCACAATCGTACAATTTCATTCATTTGTGTTAAAAAATAAACTTTAGAGGGATACATCATTGAAATTAAATCATTACTGTACAGGGTGTTTTTTTCTAACGTGTATAATAAAATCTGAAATCTGCTCATTTATTGCCTCTAAGGCGGAACAGAGTTCGCTGGGTCAACTAGTAAATAAATAAATAAATAAATAAATAAATTAAGTTTCGTTGAGGATTTAAGGACTGACACTGAGGGGGTGTGATCTAACAAAATTAGACTTTAGTTTGACTCAAATGTTTACGAAAAGAATTTATGGTTGTGCGGATGTGAAGAAAAACATGCTTTTTGCGCGTATGTTCTGGGGAACATCGCGTTATAGTTTTGCCCAAATGTCTGTAACTTTCGAATTTTTTGACGAAATTGGTCTCAAACGATTAAGTTCGACTCCCCGATGAGGAATCCGAGGTCAAATTCGATCCTGTCCGTCCGGCCGTCCGGCCGTGCGGCCGTCTGGCCGTGCGGCCGTCCGTTGCCACGATAATTTGAGAACGAAAAAAGCTAGCGACTTGAAATTTTTAGGGTGGGTGGCGCATCGCAATACGACGGACAAGTTCGTTAATGGGCATAATCGGCCTAGTGGTTTCCGAGTAATAATTTTGTTTTCAACCAATATAAATCCGATCGAATTGAAACTTGGTGAGTAGTTGTAGAATATGAACCTAAGCACGTTTGTGAAATTTTGGGCGAATCGTATGACTAGAAAATTTTCAAAAAATTATTAAAAAATATTTTTTTTCTCACGATAACCTGAGAACGGAAAGAGGTAGCGGCTTGAAAATTTCAGGTTATGTTGTGCATATGAATGCCACATTTGAGTTTGTTTATGAGCATAATCGACGAAACGGTTTCAGAGTTATAGCCATCTGAAATTTTCTGAAATTTGGTGGTTTTTTGTTCCTCATTAACTCGAAAAATACTGAACCGATTGAAATCAAACATGGTTATTAGTTGTAGAATACCAACGCGAAAATGTTTGCGAAATTTGGTGAGGATAGCATTTGTAGAAAATTTTTAATAAATCATTGAAAATAAAAAAAAAAAATTCTATATACCTATCAGTAACTATACGTTTGAATTTGCTGAAATTTTGCAAGAGCGTTCATTACCTAACTCTACTGCCAAGTTTAAAGTTTTAACACGATCAGTTGAATATTGTTGGAGATTCGAGCATTCTTATGTGAGTTCAGTAGATGGGTGACCGTTGCCTCGATAACTTTCGAACCAAAGGAGATAGGGACTTATAATTTTCAGGGTAGGTTGCGTATCCGAAAGGGAGAGTTGAGTTCGATTTTGGGCATAATCGGTTTTACGGTTTCCAAGTTATATCCACCTGGAATATTGTTTCCTTGATAACTCGAAAAATAAATATTCGATTGAATTGAAGCTTGGTAACTAGTAGTAGAAAATCAACACAAAGACGTGTTTAAAATTCTGTAAGAACCGTACTCCTAGAAAATTTGAAAAAAATGACGAAAAAAAAAATTTTAAGAACCGCGCCTCCAGAAAATTAAAAAAAAATCACGAAAAAAAAATTGGTTCAAGCACTGACGTGAAGTCAGAAGCTTTTGTGCGTATGTTCTATTGTCCATTCTTCCGTATTGGACACCCTTAATCGAATTTACCATGGTTAATTATATCGTCCATTCTCCTGTATTGGACACTTAATTCGAATTTACCATGGTAAATTCGATTAAGGGTGTCCAATACAGAAGAATGGATAATAGAACATACGCGCAAAAGCTTCTGACTTCACGTCAGTGCTTGAACCAATTTTTTTGTTTTGTTTACTTACTGTTTGGTGGAGACGATAACTGGACAAAAACAGGTGTACATAAGTTGAGAAATCTGGGAGAAAAGATAAAAAAAACACCAAAAATCGGCCAAACATATGAACAAGATTGTAAGCTTTCATCTATTGGCCACAACTAATATCGTTTCTGGTTTAATCTATATTTATAAAAGAAAGTCGTGTTAGTTACTCCACTTATAACTCAAGAACGGCTATACCGATTTGGCTCGAACTTGGTGGGGAGGTAGCTTAGAACCAGGAGACGGGTTTAGGATACTTTTTTGTGTTATACAGGCTGTTTTTCTTTTAACGTCAATTAAAACGTGCTGTTTTGCCTGCCATAATCGTACAATTTTAGTCATGTGTGTTTAAAAATAAACTTTCGAGGCATACACCATTGAAAATAAAGCATTACTATACAGGGTGTCCTTTTTCTCATGGCACAATTGTACGTGATTGAAGTGATTTGTGTCATAAACAAAGCATTAACTAAATAGGTACCTTGGATGGATTCTCATAATGTATTCGTCCGAAATATCCATACAGGGTGTTCTTCTTTTAACGTCAATTGCAACTTGCTGTTTTCCATGCCACAATCGTACAATTTCATTCATTTGTGTTAAAAAATAAACTTTAGAGGGATACATCATTGAAAATAAATCATTACTGTACAGTGTGTTTTTTTTCTAATTGCACAATTGTACGTTCAATTATTGAGACATAAAGGGATTGTATAGAAACGGTGAATATAAACTATCTATATTTTATGACAAACGTGTATAACAAAATCTAAAATCTGCTTATTTATTGCCTCTAAGGCGGAACAGAGTTCGCTGGGTCAGCTAGTAAGTGTATAATAATAATATTGAAAAAAATGTCGAAAATATTCACAATAAAATGATTTCAAATAACCGATACGGCCTATCAAAAATTATCGATAGTATAAAGTTGTGTGGCAAATGCAATCTTGCACTACGTGGCCATAATGAATCGAAAGACTCGATTAATAGAATAAGAAAACGAGAACGTGATCTGTTGCTTACGACTTCAAATTTAATATAGTGTCGTATGGTTTGGATTCAACGTTTTGTGAAATATGTAATGTTTTGGATATTTTAATATCGATGTCACTGACAAACCGCAGAAACTGAAATATGTTTCTCTACTTTAAAATTGACCAAGACGTTTCTAAGGAATAGAATGTCAGAAGAAAGATTGCCGGCGCTCGCAATGTTGTCCATCGAACAAAATTTAGTAGATACATTCCTGAATTCAACGAAAAGGTGATCAAGAAGTTCAATTAAGACAAAATCAGAAGGATTGAGTTTAATTTTAAGATGTAGGTATTTGGTAATTACCCTTCAAAATATATTTACTTTTTTTGTATTCTTGAATCAGCGCCCCTCTGAACAAAATTATCACCAGGCGCCACTGTTCAGTCTGCATCAATATATCACCCCGTATCTTAGAAACGGAGAGCCTTAGCCCATATTTAATTGTTGTTTCCTGGCTCCCCTAGATAGCCCTAGATGTATTCACCATCAAACTTTGTACAGATATTCGTTGTCGACCCTGCATAAAATTATGAAATGTAGCTATATGAATTTTAAGGCAACATATTTGTTTTACTCTTCCAAAAGGAAAACGAAGTATTATAAATTACTGTACCCAGGTTTAATCCGAATATTTCCCCACCAAAGTAATGAATGTTTCCAACTTCAAACTCCAGTGGGGACCCAGATTAATTGGCGCTATATTGTTTCCCTGAATTAGAAGGTTTGTTTCCAATTCTTATATATTAATATTCTGTGCTGGATGTTTGGAATGAAGTTAGCTGCTTCCCCTAGCATTATTCTCTCCGTATACAACATGGTGGTCGAATTAATATCCTTCTGGATCAGCCGGAAGTGAACATATTTATTTTCGCACCGTAGGCGCTTAAATTCGTTTTCTTGTCGGAATTAGTTGACGACTGAGAAAGATTCCAATTCTATTACTTGAGAACCTGAAACTTCTAATGTGGATACTCAAAACACACGAGTATCTACTGGCACTGTTGCAATCAAGGAAAAAGTTCTAGATTTGACACTTAGCAACAAGAACATCACCTGTGATGAATAAACCATTTACACACAAGCTACGGACAGCATACTTCGCATTCTAACGTTCCATGTAAAAGCGTGTTAACACGACACGTGTCAATAATGTGTTTATTGACACGTGTCGTCTTAACACGCTTTTACATGGAACGTTAGAATGCGACGTATGTTGTCCGCTTTTGTCCACAGGCTGTTTCCGTAGTTATGCAACCCATGATGCGTTGAACGTGAATTGATGGTTGTGTTATAGTTTGAAATCGTTGTTTCATTTTGAGTCTAAATTAGAAATGTTTAGTCTTATGAATCCGTATTGATCTTCCACATTTAATTTTTAAATACAATACCTAATCATTTCAGTATAATTTTGTTCAATACTGTGAATGTATCGTTTCAATTCTGTGTACCCAGAATTTTCTGTGGTCATACAAGCTCCCGCGGATTTTTATTCGTTCTTCACTGTCGAAGCTCTCGAGCTAGATAATTCTCTGAAAACGTCCCTCGTAAGATTTCTTTGGTCTCAATAGTTGAGATGAAAGAAGTGGTGGTCTGAATATCTATAACAGTTTGTGTGATTTCTTGTAAAGATAAACGTCAAGTTTGACAGTGAGTAATTTTTAAATATATTTTTGTGATGGTTTTGGTAAATTAACTTACGAGATGATTTCCTTTTGAAATTAGTTAATATAGTTCTGCACTCCATTTTTATTACAAAATAATGTACAGTAATTTGTGTTCTATTCCTACGAATTTGTTCTGGTATATGTGAATTTAACATTGATGGTGTTCTAAGTGAATCGGGGGAGAGTTTCTTCGATTTTCAATGCATTGTGTGCCTCGTATTTTTTCCAGGCATTAATGAATTAGGATGAATAAAGTTTGCGTACTGTTAATTTCCCCTAGACTCATACCGAGAAATGTTGTATTTTGCGAAGAAGTATGTGTAACAATTGTTTCATTATTTGTAGTTTTCGGCTGGGACCTATTTTTTGGCTTCGACCTATTTTTTGGTTTGGACCTATTTTTTGGCTGGGACGGGAAGCTCGCTATTGCATTTTTTGTGAGTTTGCATGTATTACACATGTTAAGCTGAAGTTATTGTTGGATTGAGGTGAAAATCAACCTTACTGAACCCTTTGAATATCTTAATGTTTGATGTTGAAATGGGACTGATCTCTACATTACCTACACCGCGTCTGGAGATATCGTGAGTTCCAGTTAGAAGAACCCATAGTCATTGCCTGTAAGAATTCTGATCATCCATCATGAAGAATATACCTTAAATTTTTCCTGGAAAATCTAAGCTAAGTAGTTTCTTTGTGATCAAAGGAATTTTTATATTATTAAACCATTATAAACCAGTTGTATTAATTATCACTCTATATCCCAGTAAGCATATCGTTGACCACCTAGCTAGTCGGGCGCTAGGGTGTCAGCGTTATAATATTTTTTTAACACGTGTTAACACGAAACTCGATAATAATGAGTTTCTTCAAATATTCAGAATATCGGAATATTTTCACTGATAATAATAACAATCTTAACATTAGTTCACAGTTTCTCAGGATGTTTTGAATCATTATTCTTTCTGAATATGTTAATAAGAGGTTGAGACCTCTAAAGTTGCAGTGAGAATGAATGAATTACAAAGAGAAATTCCTGTATTTGAAAATGAAAGTTTAGTACATGCTATGATACAGAGCATGCAAGGGTACGTTTAGGGCATATACAAAAATATTAAATGTTAGAATAAAATATTGACGATTCATGAAGTAAACTGAAGCAAAAAAATATGAGTAGTGTAGGTACTATCAAGTTATATAATGAATTTCATTAACTTTACTGAGACTCATTAAATGAAAAAGAAATTTTAAAGATATCACCATATCTAACCCAGAATATTTTAAGAGGTAAACTGAAGCAAATATTATAAACTTCGATAAAGGCAATATCAATTTATATAATGAATTTCATTAACTTTAAGATAGATTCAATTGTTGAAATACAAATCACAAAGATATCAACATAAAATCAAGTATATTTCAAGAAACAAGTAAAGTAAATGCCTTTATCAAGTGAGACTCATTTTAATATCAAACACGTAATACCTCGTCTCGTTAGATTTATTGTCAAATGGAATACAATATTTGGAGTCACACAGTGGAGCCTATACAGTAGTTTTACCCCACTATATTGTTTTTGAAGGTACCTGTAAGATGACTCGATACTTTGGCGAAGTATATTTTATATTTGTGCAGGGTAAAACCAGCTGGACCAAAACTCTTTGGTGGGCTTTTTGGAGACAGAATAGCTCTTTGGAGAAATGGAATTGCACAGGCAAAAAGACTTCTGACGGAGCAATGTCGGTACAAATACAAATTGTACCACATGAGGAAGTCAGTAGTAGGGATTCACACGAGACGAGAATAGGCGAGAGTAGAAAAAATCTCGTCTCGGTCTCACCAATTCCCGAAAACTTAAGTCTCGTTCTCATCTCGTTATCAGTTGTCTCGTCTCGCCTCGCTTAATTCTGAATTCTGAAATATCTGAATAACGATAATAAATATTATAATATATGAACGAAATGGTATACAATAATGAATAATTTTGTGAAGCTATATTTATAACGCTCTTATACAAAAATATTTGTACATGTACATTATTTTTAATTTTAAACACTAAATTACTCGATGACCAAGAATTCAAACATAATCACGCTTGCATCACATCATTTTTCAATGGTGTACGTGTTTTTGCCATGATCATACCTGCTGTGGAAAATAATCTTTCAACAGGTACGGATGTAGCCATTAATAAATCATCGGCCATCTTGGAAAGTGTAGGAACAACTTTTTCATCACTCTCCACCACTGTAAAATATTTTGATTCCTATTTGCTCTTTCTGACAGCAAATATTCCTCAAAATCAGCTTTCCAATATTTCGAAAGTTTTGTTGATGTTTTAAATAGGCTATCGATGTCGATACATTTTTTAATAGAATTGAACAATTTGGTCTAGTTTTCAAAGAATACCTTCCCAGTGGTTAGATCATTGAGGGTGTTCTTGGCGTATTCCTCATAACATATTTCTAAACATTGAATAGCTTCATTTCTTTACCAGTTTTATTATACGTAGTTCCACAGATGTATACAATAATTGTTCACATCTTCACTACAAGGAGCACAAGAGAATACATTTCTCCAGATGTTCAGATAGAGACGAATTTTTCAAAGCATTGGGATTTAGGGCAATAAAAGTTGTCCGTTAAGTATTGCATGCATAATGGCATCCGTTTTTATGGTTGTGAATTCTATTTTTTCTTGAAAAATAATTTCAATTATCGCAAGGTCATAACGAATTAATAATCTTCTGAAAAATCGTGTATTTCTAAAACGATCGATGCACAATATAGACAAAATATATTGGTAATTATAGTGGAAACTCTTCATATCGGATTGTTTTCTGTGGATGATGAAAAAAGTCGAGTCGTATATAAAACTTCATACAAAAAATTTAAAGATTCCAAAAACGAGTGTTGCGCTGTATGTGGTCTCGGTTTCGCCTACAATATTTTTGAAAATGTCTCGTCTCGTCTCGTCTCGCTTTTACGAGACGAGAACGAGATGAGACGAGAAAAATCTCGCTCTAGCGTGAAGCCCTAGTCAGTAGACAGAACATGCAGGCCCTGGGGATCGGAAAAGGAAATTCAGAACATATAGTTTGCAAATGCCAAGAAGTGGCCAGCCCAAGAATTTTACATATGAGTTAGCCGGTTCTGAAACCTCACGACGTGAAAGCCAAGGCTGCTAAGGACGTTATCAGGTATGTTAACAGCATTGAAAATGTCCTTAGGATTGAATAAGTAGGGTAATAGAACAAAATATAGTATCGAACGTAGTCCTGAAGGGCTGGACCAAGCCTCACGACCCGTTCTAATAATAATAATAATATTTGTTCAAAATTTATTTTCACAATAATTGCTGAAATACAGAGCCGATCGAGCTGAAATCCGACACTCGGATTGTAAGGAGGTGGCTTGAAGGCTTGTTTGAAAACTCTTGAGATTATGATACGTGAATTTACAATCGAACATGGGTCCAAAAGTTCCCGACTTCATGTCAGAGTATTTCTTCTTTTTATTGAGTTCTAGTGCTCGATTCACATTTCTTGAATGTTCGTGAACGAATAATTACTGTTATGCCGGGTTAATGCAATTCAGCATTCCGCCCAAAGCACTTAGCTCATAGAATTTGACTCTAAGAACGAGAATTTAATGCTTGTGGCTTTTACTTGATGTAAATCCATATTAACTCAATGAAAAATTATATACGATTTACACTTATTTATTCAATTTTGTGACGCGTTTCGTCGACACAGCGACTTCATCAGACTACATCATACTGTACTGTACTGTACATCATACTGTACAGTATGATGTAGTCTGATGAAGTCGCTGTGTCGACGAAACGCGTCACAAAATTGAATAAATAAGTGTAAATCGTATATAATTTTTCATTGAGTCTAAGAACGAGTATTGGGTGTATCAATCGGTACAACCAATAGGAGAGGTCGTTGATAGAGTCATGTTCCAAGAGTCAAGTGCTAAGAGCCAAATTCTCTCTGCTTAAACCAGGCATTACTCACATTCATTTCGTAGGACAAGTGCGGATGTGGTAAAAGTAGAGGAATAAAAATCAATCGTACCATTTGTACTTTTCGGGTAAAAATTGGTATTTCTCTAGAAAAAAAAAACAGAATAAAAGATGAGTCTTCCAATTTTCTTTGTTTTACGAAGAGCACCCCTAATGCAATGCTGACTGTATATCGTGCGATATTTCTCACTGATAAAACTCATTAGAGTATTCAGTAATTCTACTTTCCATTCATTGCATTGCCGAGACAGGCAGGGCCGTTTCACTATGGGGATTTTCTAGTCATAACACGTTAAGGAAAAATAATAATGAATCTGTGAACCTACCGCACTCACGTTTTTCCGTGTGACGCAAGCGCGGACTGACTCATATAGAAGTGAAATTCCCTAACAGTCCTCAGTTCTTGCGGGAAATCGTGCTCAGTAGCAAGGAAGGGATGCGATGGCGAACATCCCCCTAGCTTGAATTGCGTTGCACCATGTGAAAATAGTACGGAAAATATCGGCGATGAAAAACTATCTAGTGTTTGAAATGAAAATGGGATATTGTTTTCTTTTAATTTATGGTTGATGATGAACTTGGTTTCCAGATGTGTACCCAGTTTTTAGTTTTTTAGACTGTTCAAGAATAATTTACGAAAACGAAGTTCTATACAGTTTTCGAAGTAAAGAAGTTGACGTTGGAAAATGCTTCTGAGAAATTCGTTGTTCTTCATACTGGGTAAAGTCTATATTTGATTTGTTTGTAAATATTACTACTCTGATTGCCTCTTTCGAAATCAATCAATTAAAAATTGGGCATCTTGATAAGGTTTAACCACAAGAAAACATTTGTTTAAATTTCCAAAAGTTAGACTAATGAGTTTTATAAAATATAATGTTTGATTTTAACGCCTGATTGGAGAATTTGGTCTGAATATCAAAGAGTTCTTTCATGTATGATATATTTTTTTGTAAGCTTGAATTAGGACGTTATATTTTCGCTTAACTGTCTGAATATTGAGCGCGGAAATATTGATATCATTCATGGATTATTCGCCATTGAATATGTACGTCCAGCGCGATTAATTTCGTGAAAAATTACACAGATGCTTAAAATTTGCGAGGTTGATATGAAGCTCGAATGGAAAGATCCTGTTCCTAAAATGGGAATAAAATATATATAATTTCCAATATAATATACCTATCTGGTAAAGCAGTCGTCTCCGCAAAATTGCTATATGGTTATTATGTTTTCGATTATTTTATTCAACAGAAATAAGCTAATAATGAGGAAATAAAAATAAAAAAAAAGCGTTGACTTGAATTCACGAGGTTTTGGGTGACTGTTCTATTTTCTATTCACGCCTCAGACACCCTCACGAAATGCTGCATGAATCTTCAAGACGTCATCTTAGCGTTAATACGCGAAAAATGTATTGGAGATAATGAATTCAAATTTTAAAATAGTGAACTTACTCAGCGTGGTTCTGAACCCGAATCTCTTGCGCGGCAAATGAAAACGCTAACATCGCGGACATCATGGTGTTGTTAAAATTCTGGGATTTATATGATTTTAAATGTCAGAGGAATACCTAGCAGGTCGAAATTTTATTTTCACAATAATTAATAAAATGCAAAACCGATCTAGCTGAAATCCAGTACTCGATTGAAAATAGAGATACTGGAATGTTAGTGCGAAATTTCAACGGAATCTGACGAATGGTTTAGGAAATAAAAATTGTGACAAAAAAATTTTTTTTTGTGATACTATCCCTATTAAATTCTGCAAAATTTGCACGTCGGCATTCTATAATTTACTACCAAGTTTCAATTCAATCGGATCTTTATTTTTTGAGTTATTGAGGAAACAATATTTCAGAATTAGATACCGATTCGAAAAGATATTTTGAAGATAATTCATAAAATAAGAATAGAATCGAGCTAAAATTCGGTACTCGATTATAAAATGGCGATTTGAAGGTTATGTGGAAATTCAGCGGAATATAAGGGATAGTTTCTGACAAATAAATAAAAATTTTTTTTTCTAGAATTACGATGCTCACAAATTCCACCAAAATTTGCACGCTGGCATTCTTTAACTGATTATCATATTTCAATTCGATCGTATATATGTATTATTTGAGTTATTCAAGAAGAAATATTTTGATAACTCCGAAACCGTTTTTGCCGATTATGCCCGCTGTATTCGGATGCGCAAGCTACCCTGAAAAGTTGCTATCTTTTGAAAGAGACCCTCCTGGCCTTACGAGCAACATTTCCCTTTTTGAATTCAAATATTGAAGGGATTTCTATGAACAAGAAGGAATATCTTTGAAAATTAGCGGAGGTGATTCTTCTCCAAAAGATCCCATGCGCCTATAGAGAAGTAAATTTGTGGGAGGAGACTTTTGAAAGGAGTCTTTTGAAATGTATTATTTATAATTTGTTCGTTCTTCTCCTCTTGTCATTTCATTTTTCAGGAGTTTCGGGTACCTTGGAGAAACCTCTCATTTTTTTTACGAAGGAATCCATATTGAAGAAATAAATGCCTATCAATATCAATATTTTTAAATGTCAGCAAATTTTGTAAACAATAGTTACAAATCACAACATTCACGGGGAGACAGGGCTTCGCTTCAAACTGTAGCGTTTATTTTTTATTGTCCCTCAAAACTCAGATCTACCACACCCTGCGAATTGTCGACATTATCTGATCAACGTGAATCGAAAGATTCTAATGGTCTACGAAATATTAATGCTATAATCTCAGTGATTAGAGGAACCTATTCCTTTACGTTTATATCAGTTTAATTGTAGTTTTGGATAGTTTCCCCATTCTCTTCCTCCCGTGATGTTCGATTGGATTAAAAATTAGCCCATGTGCTGTCTCCAGCTATACGTGTACCAAAATTCTCGACGATTAGTAGTATTTACGGTCTTCGGCCCATATCGTCATCTTCATCTCGTGAATAATGACATCCATAATAAGCTTATTGAATTATATACTAATATCGCGGTATGGAAAACTAAGTTTGCCGTTCGATCGACAGGGCGGACTACTTATAAGGGATGGGTGAGGTACAGGCGAGGCGTATTTCAAGGAGACTCACTTCTAGCAATAACAGCTGAGTTGAGGGCAACCAGAATAGGGTACAATGAGAGCCCACCAGGCAGAAGAGAACATCTGGTCTCATATCTCCTGTACATGGACGACTTATAACTGTGCGCTCTTTCCATAAAGCACTACAAAAACCACTGAATATCGTTGACGAAGCTGACAAAACAGGAGAAGACATCGAACTAGAAAGGTAAATATTCATTCGGCACCTCAAAGATGAAGATTCATACAAATTTTATGGAATGAAACAAAGAAGTAATTTGAAGACAACCCAAATCCAGGATGCCTTAGCATCCAGCTACAAAAAAAGCCCCGATATATATAAGTGTCCGCTACGAACAGCTTGGCAGGTCCGATAGTCACCTACTCTTTCGTAGTTAACTGGACAGTGAATGAAATTCTCGAGCTAGACAGATCCCGTCGTAAAGTGATGAACATGAATCGTAGCTTGCATTCCATCTGCTCGATACAAAGAATAAACCTTCCACGAAAACAGGGAGGCAGGGGTTTGCAAAGTTTGGAATACCAACAGTACCAACACCATCAACAAACGTTGGAAATGGCCACAAGGATATAGAGAACTGAAGACCTGCATCTGAAAATGCTAGCAAATCATGGAATTACGAACCAACAAGCTTTCCTATTTAGGGCTGGTCAGACTTCTTATGAGGAGCTCAGTATAACTGGCATTTACATCGATCATGAGCTAGCACGAACACCTATCACGCCAACAGACCAAAGAATAGTAGGCAGAAGACAGGCACAATTGAAGATACTATTCGAAGATCACATGACTGAAAACCTGCACCATATACATATATTTCAGGAGTTTGAAAGATCAGATCCTGTCGGAAGTCAGCTGGGCTTCAGTTGGAAACGGAGGGATTTGTTATGGCTTGTCAAGATGGGGTCATAAATACAAGATGGTATAAAAAAAACATCATGAAAATGGACAACCGAACAACGTGCAGAGCATGGCATAGCCATCAGGACACCGTTATGCAAATCCTGCCTGCATGCAGAGTCCATGCTCCATAAGGATATGTGGAAAGACGCAATGAGGCTCTCCAAATTGTCTACTTTCATCTAAGGGAGGTTTATGTTATAGACAAAGATCCAGTGTTACCATATGTACCACTGAAAATTGAAGCAGTTGTTGAAAATGACACAGCTTGCATCTACTGGAACTTAGCTATTCCATCAACTCGGCAGATCCACGCCATAAAGCCAGATATAGCCCAGCTGAACAAATATCTCTAAGATTTGTTTGTTGTCGAATTTTCCTCCCCCGCCGAAAATAATGTGGTGAGGAAAGAAGAACAGAAGAGGGAAAAATACGAGGATTTAATATTCGAACTGGGGATCCTATAGTCAAGGCTTAAAGTTAGGATGGTCGTACTAATCATAGGCTGTCTAGGTGGAATGAGAGCGCACTACGTGACCGAACTGAAGAGTATTCCGGCCTTTAAATCCTTGGCCGAGGATTTTCTGTGAAGGCCACTTGCAGCTCATCTCTTTTGTTAAGAGACGCTGTAAGGGCAGGAGGAATAACTACTCCAAGGAATGTGCGAGAGGTCTTTTTAGTTAGTAACCTCTGTCAGGGTAAGCCTACAGAAGGTTTTCTCTCTCAAGCGGAAAAAATTATTATTATTATTATTACTATTATTTCATAAGGAGGAGAAGGGTCACTTTTCATGGCGAGCTTGAGTTTACCCGCCGAACGGAGTGAGGCGGGTAATTGAAAGCGAGCCATCAAAAGTCACTTCTACTCCGAATGAAATATGTTATTTTATTTTCAAACGTTTTGAAATTAATAAAAATCTGAATATCCACTTTTGGATTGATTTACATAAGTAATTCTATCCATTTACGATCGTTTTATAATTGAGTGAATTATGGAAAATTTGCCTAGTTACGGTTGCCACGTAAAATTCATTTTGACAGATATAAAGTAAAATAATTGATAGTTATCATTTGCAAGCTGGTGAGAAGTGGTTGAAAGTGAAAACGTCTTCAGAAATCAAGGTTTTGGCGAATGTAGCAGTCTCTTCCTTTGGACCATCGAAGTCTATTGACAAATATTCTGCTGCTTATGATCACTTCGTCAATTGGTGCAATTCGAAAAACGTGACAGTTTACCAAGAGAATGTGCTTCTTGCATATTTCAACCTAATGGCTACAGAAAAAAAAATGGGTTCAAGCCCTGTGGACAGAAGCTTCCTGGCGCTCTAGTTCAAACAGACAAATTATATCTCCGAAAGTATTGGTTTTTCAGAGTTGGGAATAATATCAATGTATTCTTATGATAGAACTGCATCATAAAGGAAATTCAATCCAAATAATAGTTTATTAATCAAGATTAAATGAGCAATCTGAGAATGTGAACTGCACCATGGAAGAAATCGAATTAAATCTGACCAATTTTGCCCAATAACGAACTTAACCGAGATATTCATCTCCCCAACCTACTCTGAAAATTTCAACTACCTAGCTCATTCCGTTCGAGAGTTATTGTAGAAAAACTTTTTTTCAATTTTGTAATTTTTTTTGACACTTTGCGGTAATCTGGTCAATAAAAAACTTCACATGCGTATAAAGGTCATTATTCTACAATTTGATGCTAAATTTTAGATAGATCGAGTGATCGTTTTCGGAAATATTCATAAAAAATATTTTTAATAAAACCGGCCATAAGTCCGAAACCGCTTGATGGATTTCTCCCATTAACGAGCTCGTCCGAGATATTTACGCTCCAAACCCACCTTGTAAATTTCAATCCGCTAACTCTTTTCGTTCGAGAGTTATCGTGCCTACGGCCGGCCGGCCGGACAGAATCGATTTCGACCTCGGATTCTTGATCAGTGAGTCGAACCAAATCGTTTAAGACCATTTTCATCGAAAAATTCGAAAATTACAGACATTTGGGCAAATTGATAAGCACTCAGTTCCGAGGAACTAGAGCGCCAACAAGTTTCGTATGACAATTGCCCAAAACAGGTTTAAAGTACCTACAAATAGTAGATATTTCATAAAACATGTATCAAAGAAGAGTAATAATGAAAAATTACCTTCTAATCGATCAAAAATTTCCTGATCTACGTTCACCAAATTTTCTCCTCTCTCGAACTGCAGAATTATGCTTTCAATATTTACATTCTATTTGCATTCTATGTCTATGGATGAAAAGCAGTCTCACTACTCTCAGATCTCTTACTTCATGTTCCGTTCCGAAATGTAAGACTTTTCTGAGAGAAACTAATTTCGGAGCAAACAACTGAGATTTTTCTCACTTCGCTCACATTTCGGAATACACTTTATTATCATAATTCTTCGATTGATTAGATAATGTCATGTCTCAGGATAATAAGTTGTCATTATGACAATTCATTCATAGATTAATTATATCATTCTGTGAAATACGATTTATCATTGAAATTTTGAAAAATCATATCTCCGAAAGTATTAGCTTGCTAGAGCTAAAAATGATATCATTGGATTTTTATGGTAAGTCTGCATATTGAAAAAAATTAAATTTGGAATTTGTTCTGTAAAAAAAAATTTTTTTTTTTGTTACTCCGAAACCATCTGTCCGATTTTGCCCAGTAACTAAAGTAGCCGAGATATTTATCTCTCAAACCTACTCTGAAAATTTCAACTGTCTAGCTCATTCCGTTCGAGAGTTATCGTGCCTACGGCCGGCCGGCCGGAAGGCCGGACATAATGAATTTCGACCACGGATTCTTGATCAGTGTGTCAAACCAAATCGTTTAAGACCATTTTCATCGAAATATTCGAAAATTACAGACATTTGGGCAAATTGATAAGCACTCAGTTCCGAGGATCTAGAGTGCCAAAAAATGGAAATCTCTACTTTGTGGGCCCGCTATTCAATGATAAAGTCGCAACTAGCGATCAAACATGAAATAGATATTGGTAAATATCTGAAGTTGATCGCATTTTTGAAAAATCCAATGAAGGGTATCTTGCAAAAAAATCAAGAGTTTTTTCTAAGGAAGAGTTCGAGCGTTTTGTCTTCGAAGCACCGGATGATTCATAGGATTGAAGGTAACTATCATATTTCAAGTAATTATAATTTTGTATATCGATCACGTGTTTGTTTCAGATTATTCGGAGTAGCTGGTGCCTGCAGATGTGACGAAATGGTCAAAATGAAAACTACTGATATCGAGGACAAGGGAAATATTATAATAGTCAATATTCCTGATGGTAAAACTAGAAAAGTTCGAACATTCACAGTTATTAGGGAGAATAATCTAAATCTTATCCTATTTTTCGGAGATACACTGCGTTAAGGATAAACGATTTCGTTGAAAATATTTTTTTTTTGAAATATCAATATGGAAAATGCTACAGAGCTGTGATGGGAATACATAGTATAGGAAGTGTTCCAAGAAAGGTTTCCACTTTTTTGCAATTGAATCATCCAAATGAATACACAGGTCATTCATTGAGGCGAACTTCTGGCAACACTTTACTTATAGATGGAGGAGCCAACATTGAGTCTTTGCAACGACACGGAGGTTGGAAGTCAAGTAGTGTAGCAGAAGGCTACATCGAGGATTCGTTGCGAAATAAGAATGAGATTGCTGGTAGGATATTGAGCGTCAACGAATTCCCTGGAACCTGCAACTCAGAGGCATCACCTTTTGAACAGAATCCCAGGCAGCCCCAGGTAGCACACCGATATTGGTCCAATATTGGGCCAATATGGTACATTTATTGGTCCGATATTGTTTCTCTACATTGGGCCAATAACAACATGTTGACATTTTACAATGAAGTACCAATATTGGATATCAATATTGGCCCAATATAGTTTCTATATATTGGCCCAATATAGTTCCTCTACATTGGGCCAATGACAAAATGTTGCTGATATTGATATCCAATATTGGCACTTCATTGTAAAATGTCAACATTTCGTTATTGGCCCAATATAGCGAAACTATATTGGGTCAATATATAAAAACTATATTGGGCCAATATAGTTATACAATATTGGTGCTTCATTGTAAAATGTCAACATGTTGTTATTGGCCCAATGTAGAGAAACTATATTGGGCCGATATTGATAATCAATATTGGTGCTTCATTGTAAAATGTAAACATGTTTTTATTGGGCCAATGTAGAAAAACTATATTGGGCCAATACATAGAAACTATATTGGGCTGATATTGATATCCAATATTGGTACTTCATTGTAAAATGTCAACATGTTGTTATTGGCCCAATGTAGAGAAACTATATTGGGCCGATATTGATAATCAATATTGGTGCTTCATTGTAAAATGTCAACATGTTGTTATTGGCCCAATGTAGAGAAACTATATTGGGCCGATATTGTTAATCAATATTGGTGCTTCATTGTGAAATGTCAACATGTTGTTATTGGGCCAATGTAGAAAAACTATATTGGGCCAATACATAGAAACTATATTGGGCCGATATTGATATCCAATATTGGTACTTCATTGTAAAATGTCAACATGTTGTTATTGGCCCAATGTAGAGAAACTATATTGGGCCGATATTGGTAATCAATATTGGTGCTTCATTGTAAAATGTCAACATGTTGTTATTGGCCCAATGTAGAGAAACTATATTGGGCCGATATTGTTAATCAATATTGGTGCTTCATTGTAAAATGTCAACATGTTGTTATTGGGCCAATGTAGAAAAACTATATTGGGCCAATACATAGAAACTATATTGGGCCAATATTGATATCCAATATTGGTACTTCATTGTAAAATGTCAACATGTTGTTATTGTCCCAATGTAGAGAAACTATATTGGGCCGATATTGGTAATCAATATTGGTGCTTCATTGTAAAATGTCAACATGTTGTTATTGGCCCAATGTTGAGAAACTATATTGGGCCGATATTGATGAACAATATTGGTACTTCATTGTAAAATGTCAACATGTTGTTATTGGGCCAATGTAGAAAAACTATATTGGGCCAATACATAGAATCTATATTGGGCCGATATTGATAGCCAATATTGGTACTTCATTGTAAAATGTCAACATGTTGTTATTGGCCCAATATAGAGAAACTATATTGGCCCAATATAGAGAAACTATATTGGGCCGATATTGATAATCAATATTGGTGCTTCATTGTAAAATGTCAACATGTTGTTATTGGGCCAATGTAGAAAAACTATATTGGGCCAATACATATAAACTATATTGGAGCGATATTGATATCCAATATTGGTGCTTCATTGTAAAATGTCAACATTATGTTATTGGGCCAATGTAGAAAAACTATATTGGGCCAATACATAGAAACTATATTGGGCCGATATTGGTAACCAATATTGGTGCTTCATTGTAAAATGTCATCATTTTGTTATTGGCCAAATGTAGAGAAACTATATCGGGCCAATATATAGAAACTATACTGGGCCAATATTGATATTCAATATTGGTACTTCTTTGTAAAATGTCAACATGTTGTTATTGGCCCAATGTAGAAAAGCTATATTGGACCAATACATAGAAACTATATTGGACCGATATTGATATCCAATATTGGTGCTTCATTGTAACTTCATTGTAAAATGTCAACATTTTGTTATCGCCCCAATGTAGAGAAACTATATGTGGCTATTATATAGAAACTATATTAGGCTGATATTGATATCCAATATTGGGCCAATAACAAAATGTTGACATTTTACAATGAAGCACCAATATTGGTTTTCAATATCGACTTAATATATTTCTATGTATTGGCCCAATATAGTATCTCTACATTGGACCGATAACAAAATGTTGAGATTTTGCAGTGAAACACAAATATTGGTTATCGATATCGGCCCAATATAGTTTCTATGTATTGACCAATATAGTTTCTCTACATTGGGTCTATAAAAAAATGTTGACATTTGACAATGGAGTACCTACCAATATTGGATATCAATATCAGCCCAATATAGTTTTTATATATTGTCCAAATATAGTTTCTATGTATTGGACCAATATGGTTCCAACATATTGGTCAACAAAATGTTGACATTTTATAATATTGCAAATATCGACCAAATATAGTGTCTATACAGGGTGTTTTCAAAGGTAAGTCTTTTTTTTAACAGAAGGTAGGACTCATCAAAATAAATTATTTCACCATTTGCTAATTTGTATGCGACCTTGGGATTAGGTGTATACAATGGTTAAAAGCATGGGGACAGAGCCTTACACGGAAATTCGGGGGTGGATAGCAGCCCTATCATGCATATTTTTGATTTTTGGAGAAATGATTTATTTTGCTGCGTTCTATTAAAAATAAAATACTCACCTTTGAATACACCCTGTCAAGAGCGTAGCCAAGGAGGGGGTTTTGGGGGTTCACACCCCCCCCCCTCCCGCCGAAATGTTATTTTTCTCTTAAAAAAATTTTTGCTGCAGGAAGTGACCCTTATACCCCCCCCCCCTCCTCCCGAAATTAATTCCTATTTCAAAACCCCCCCGAAATTAATTCCTGGCTACGCCCTCACACCCTGTATATATTGGCCAAATATAGGTTCTATCTACTTTCCAATATTCTATACACTGGCCCAATAATAAAAGGTTAAACACTTACACATTATTTGAACAGATGTGTTTCTCTCATATAAACTATACTCTATCGGAGGTCTGCAATGGTTCCAGTGGAGAGTTGGACATATTGATTGAAGAATAAAGATGTATTCAAAAAAACATATATTTCTTTTTACCAACGGTAGGGTACATATATTTGACATAATTTTATTTCTTCGCTCAATATTTCCTCGAATGGTATCTGCAAAGTAGATTATGTTAAAGTGAGGAAAGGAAACCAAAAAAGGAGTAAACTTACCTGGTCTACTCAGCCTCCCACCATCCCGATCTCCGGATGTCGATAGGGCAAATCCAACTATTTGTGTGATTTTCAAATCGGTCACGTTTGAATGATTCCTCCTAACACTTACTATAATAAAAATGTAATTATCATTATGAGCTAGTAATATGAGAATAGATATTTCAGCATATAATGATGAATTTTTACCCATCACAAAATATACCTTTCTGGGGAACAGCCCAAATGTCTGAAATGTTCCAATTTTTTGACGAAAATGGTCTCAAACGATTAGGTTCGACTCACTGATGGAGAATCCGAGATCAAATGATATTCTGTCCGGCCGTTGCCACTATAACTTTCGAACGGAAACAGATAGGGACTTGAAATGTTCGACTAGGTGGCGTGTCCGAATGCGACGGACAAGTTCGCTTATGGGCATAATCGGCCAAAGGTTTCCGAGCACAAATTTTGTTTTTAACTAATACAGATCCGATCGAATTAAAACTTGGTAACTAGTTGTAGAATACCGACACAAATATGGATGTGGAATATTATGAGGATCGTATCACTTGAAAATAAAAAAAAAAATTATTGAAAAATATTATTTATCTCACTATAACTTGAGAACGGAAAGAGATAGCGACTTGCAATTTTCAAGGTAGGTTGCGGACCCAGAAGCAGCATTTGATTTTGTTAATAGGCATAATCAGCCGAACGGTTTTAGAGTTATACATATCTGAATTTTTGTTGTCATTTACTCAATAACTCAAAAAACACGAAACAAACGATTCAAACAATTCAATAAATTTCAAGAAGATCGTATCAAAGGAAAATTTTGAATAAATCTTTGAAAACATTCTAGAACTTAGATATTATCCCTCCGATATAGCTGAAATTTTGAGAGAGCTTTCAAAATCTACCTTTATAGCCAAGTTGCAAATTTGAACACGATCGGATCTATATTCTTGGAGATTCAATCAATAGCTGAATAGTTGACCGTTTCCACGATAACTTTCGAACCTTCTATAATTGTCATTGATTGATTATTGAAGGCAGGAATCAACTTTGGCTGACAGTGTGTGGCTTCCCTATCGTTCAATTCACCTTGAATTTCTGTTACCCAATACTTACATGAAAGTTTTGAAAGTAACCCCATTAGTCCCTAGGCCTGGAAGTAAAAGGGTTTAAGTGCATCTTTTGAATTTCTGAGATAAATGACTTCAAAGTTAACCTGAATTTCAAAATTCCTAGAATTAGTTCAGAAAATATTTCAGGTTTATATCAGACTGTCCAATAATGTAGAATAAAACCATTATCAGTGATTATTTCCTTCAGATGTAATATTCTGCACTCAGATCATTTGGACTTGAAATCTTTTACTTCCAGGCTCCTCAATTATAATATTTATTATAATAGTTCCTTATACTACAGGAGATGTAATTATCATTCACCAATCGAGGACGAGTTCGAGAGTATAATATATTAGATTTTTACCACTGCTTATTTCGAAATGTATTAATAAAACCGGATTGATTTGATTTGATTTGACGCATAAAGCACTTTAATTCATAACTTCAAGCTCCAAGGAAGTTTTCAAGTTACTTACATCTCTAGTGATGTGAGTAATTCATTTCCATCTCGTCATCATTAGCGACCGATACAATCGTTGTTAATTTCACCTACATCGTTCAAATCGATATCATAACGAACTAGTTATTTATTACTATGTAAGTATGTGGGTAGTAGAAAATTTGTATTTATATATCAAATAGACAATATTCTTACCTCACAATGCTTGGTATACCTTCAAAGCAGAAACAAATTGTGTTTGTCTTCTTCCCCGAGCTGAGTACTGTAAGCTCAGTTCCCTACCCATGAGCTTTTTCATAATGAGTAGAACACTTTTTTTTCGGCGTAACACCACCCAATCTGTATAGCATATTTACCTGGAATCCAAAATTAATAATTAATTGTGTGATTTGTGAGTAGAAACGATTAATGAGTGGAAAATGTATATTACCAAATCTTGGAAATCTTCACCACTTTCCAATTTGGACTCCAATTCTGCCTGATTATTCAGTGGTAATTTTAATCGTATAATGGTACTTAGCATATTTACATTATTCGATGGCTCGACTAATTCATTTAAGATTATTTTAGATTCCTGCATGTCCCTCTGCATTTCTGAAATGTCATATTTTATTCCGAGAAGCATTTTATCGATCTTAGTCAATTCTTCCAGTACAGGATCAGGGTTGCCTAGGGAAAAATACATATGAAATTGATTGCTTCAATAAAAAACTGCAGATTAGCTCACCAATACTTCTACTTGATGTCCTTACATAAAAGCAATTGCTTCTAAAAATTATAGGGAATATTAATTAACTGAATGACAGAAGACAATATTTAGCTTACCCCTGGACATAGTTGCCCTGACTTTTCTTAGTGAGTCCTTCTCCTCTCTCTTTCTTTTCGGTATTGTGTCAAGAACCGTAGCTACCTCCATAACACCATCAGACGATACGTTAGACGTATACGTATATTTTTCCTCCAACTTCCGTGCCTTTGAAATATTATGCACTGTGGACTTACATGTAGCAGCCTATTACTCAAAATCTACACTGGTTTAAGGGGACTCGCAATTGTTCCTCAATTTTTTTATTTGGGCGGCCGACATCTTCTTCTGCCATAAATAGGCATTCTTCTCCTCATCAACGGGCCACGAGGACGGCACGTACTCGCAGGAATTATACCTAGCGAAAATAACTATATTCCAGCTAGGCATGATGGTTTTGCTGAAATGGTAGGATTAATATATAATGACAGTGATCGAATCATGATCAAATGGAAGCTTATATTGAGGAAAATATGAAATATTTTCACGATAATCAATAGTTCACCAATATATTTGACTTGAAAATACTTTCTATTACAAACGGCAAGAAATATGTTGAAAACTTTGAATATGGACCTCCACCCAACATAACTATCCTAACCTAAGTATAAGTAATGAAGCCTCGTGCAATCGGCCCACAACATAACTCTAAATCGGACATGTAATGACGTACAACAGATATCATCTAACATATGAATCTTTCCAATAAGTATCACTGGTTCTAATTTAGATTCAACGATATGTAGAAGTGGATTTTATATGTGTAATGGACATAAAAACACGAACTTATGATTAAGATATCCAATATTTGATGTATCTGTTGTAACGTTCATTTTTAAATTGAGTTGTTTATTCTCAAAGCTGAACCTCCCGCCATGTTGAAAAATTTTAATATGGATCTCCCGCCAAAATAATGATTCTGACCTAACTAATGTAAACAGAAACATGGATGAATTCTTGGATCTAACTAATGTGATGTGATTGAAAAAAGGCTTTGAAAATTCACCATAATCACCATTCGATGACTAGTAGTGTAAATATGTTAAAAATATAAGATGGGCATTTATGATGAGAAAATAACTGATGGATAGTCGGGAACGAATTGCATGATAATAACATAAATGATCATTTCATGTTTTTCATTCAAAGGAGACTAGTGAAATTTAATGGGTTAAACCTAAAAATATAAGTGAATTTTAATTCCAACAGCTGTGGCGAATAGGGACATAACAAATACATGTGAATATAACAGAACAAAATACTTACTTAATTATTCCTAGCTTTCTATTTGACTGATTACATCAGTTGGAAGTGATGCGCATCACTTCAAACCAGAGAAATAGAGGGAAATTCCGGCTATTTCTCTGGTTCAAACTGATTTCGCATCAGTTTGGAAGTGATACAGCGTCAAATAGAAAGTCTCTATTGTAGAAAAACAAGTAATAACCAGAATAACGAAACTTCACAGCGTAGGCACAACGAGACAGCGAGGCGGAGGCACTCAATAACTAAGGTTAGCGACTAATAAGGCCTGCAGTGGAAAGTGGAACCACAAGCGCTCGACTCGACAGTAAACCCTCCTCCCCGTTTACCCCTAGCCAGTATTGAAGTAGAGGGTTCAAAAATTGGTACCACATGTGGCCGACTTCCACTCTATCGATATTTTCGACACGAAACTTATCGGGAATAATTATTTTGCCGATACGCCTTGTCGTGTTCGAATATTAGTATTATAGTCTAGTCAACAAGTGCTTTTTAGGTCAAAATTGTTGCGTATTATCCGAAAATTATGATTGAGGTGTCATTCGATTCGGAATCGCATGAAGAGAGTTTTTGAGAAAATGCTAAGGCCTCTCGCAAAAATTGCAATAGTTATAAACAATTAAGTGAAAAAAAAAAAAAGAAGGAAGTTTAGGTTATCGCCAATATCTCAAAATCTTTTTGGGATAGTTCAAATTTGAAAAAATATTCAAATAGAGGAGGAAATTTCCTGCAAAAAGTCCCAACTGCCGGAACTGTAGGACCAATATTTATACTTTTCCTAGAGGGTAGAAAATACGCCCGAAAACTGGTAATCCGGCTTGCGCAAGCCTCGCCCCCTTCGTACCTTTGATGAATAAATATTATTCAAACTTATTAAATATGAAGATTAAAAAATTCAGGCGCCTGCAGAATAGATCAATGAACAATAATCCTCAGTCCAAAAATGTTTATCGCGATTTTTCGATTAGTTATCCATTAGTTAATTATCAATTTTTTTGTAGCACGAACATTAATATTTTAAGTACGATAATTGTTAAACTATTAATCTGAGAATTTTTTCCTTTCGTGGAGCTATTTTTCAACGGTTAGAATAGACTCATATTGGAAAATTTAAAAAAAATAATTTTCGTTTTGTTATGAACAATTTACTCAAGTGAAAAATTATAGACCTTTGACCTTTAATTTATAATAATACCATTGATCCGTTTTCTTATGATCAGAAACTTCTTAAAAAAGATTTTAATAATTATTATCTCCTATTGTTTAAAAAATTGTTATGAACCAATGCGCTGTTTATGAGATAATTTTCTTTTCAAAACATAATGGAAGCTTTATAATTTTTCACTTAAGTAAATTGTTAATAACAAAACGAAAATTAACAATTCTTCAAATTTTCCAACGGGAATCTATTCCAAGAAATAGATCCACGAAAGGAAAAAAATCTCAGATAAACAGTTCAACAATTATCGCACTTGCAAAGTTAATGTTCGCGCTACAAAAAATTGTTAATTAACTAACGGATAACTAATTGAAAAATCGCGATAAACATTTTTGGACCACGGATTATTGTTTATTGATCTATCCTGCATGATCATCCAAATCAAATGGATTACATTTATTTCTCAGCATTATCCCATCAAAATCGAACTCCCTCAATTTCTGCCGTCTGCGTTGTCTGCTGATCAAAATATTCACAGGAAGCATAATGAGATGCAATTACAATTGAATTCCATAACGAATTTCACAAACATCTTTTTGTCAGTATTCTACAACTAGCTATCAAGATTCAATTCGATCGGGTTTGTATTAGTAGAAAACAAAATTATTACTAAGAAACCATTGTGCCGATTATGCCCATTAACGAACTTGTCGGTCGCATTGGGATACGCCACCTACCCTGAAAATTTCTAGTCACTATCTCTTTCCGTTCTCAAGTTATCGTGGCAACGGCCGGCCGGACAGAATCAAATTTGACCCCGTATTCTTTACCATCATCAGTGAGACCCAATCCCCCACACAACCTCGAATTCTTCATCAGGGAATCGAACCCAATCGTTTGAGACCATTTTCGGCAAAAAATTCGAAAATTACAAACATTTGGGCAAAATGATAACGCGATGTTCCCCAGAACATAGGCTCAAAAAGAATGAAGAAACTGCATGTTATGGGGAACATCGCGTTATCCTTTTGCCAAATGTCTGTAATGTCGAATTTGTTGCCGAAAATGGTCTCAAACGATTGGGTTCGACTTCCTGATGAAGAATTCGAGGTCGTTTGGGGGATTGGGTCTCACTGATGAAGATAAAGAATTCGGGCCTCGGGGTCAAATTTGATTCGGTCCGGCCAGCCGTTGCCACGATAATTGTACAACGGAAAGATATAGCGATATTTTCAGGGTATGTGGCGCTTCCAAATACGGCGAACAAGTTCGTTAATGTGCATAATCGGCCAACGGTTTTAGAGTGATCATTTTTTCAGGAACCAATACAGATCCGATGGAATTCAATCTTGGTAGGCAGTTATAGAATACTGACGCAAAGAAACTAGTGAAATTTTGTAAGAATCGTATCACTAGAAAATTTTACAAAAAATATTATTTGTCAGGAAAACCTGAGAACGGAAAGAGATAGCGACTTGCAACTTTCAGGGTAGGTTAAGTATATAGATGGGACCTTTCGAATGAAAATAATCGAATCTTTCGATGATTGAAACATCTCCAGATATCTGAAGATGTTCTGAAAAAAGCGAGCGAATTCATCTGAATGATTTTCGGTCGTCTATATGGCACCGAGAGAGATAACGCAACTCTATTTACGAGAATGTCGAGATATTTCGTCTACGTTTTGAATCTTTTGATATTCCGAATTACCAGTGGGCAGTGACGGTCAGACTCCAAGGCGAGATATCATGAGAAGTTCGTTTAACGATCGATAGAATATATGGGTGACATCTGGTGCGTTTTGTTGTCATTCCCGCATTTATTATTCGGAATTTTTGGTTCATACATTCATACTTCATTTCGAACAGCTGGAAATAAATATGGTATCGAGCCCGGCATTTTCTTTCAGCGGTGGGATGCAATCAAATAATACTGAATACTGTCGAAACGAGCTGAAGCAACCATATCGAAGATTAGGCATAACGAAAACAACTGACACGAAAAGGAGCGAGACTAGCCCCGAGCATATCATATCTCGAGTGATATTCAATTATTGAAACCTATCGAGAACTTATACATAGGTATATCGAATATTGAAACCATGCGATCATGCCCAACTCCAAGTACCTGAATACGTCATTTAAGTTTGTTAATAGTCAGAATCGGCAAAACGCTTTTGGAGTAGAATGAAAATTGGTTGTTATTTACTCAATAACTCGAAAAATATGAAACCGATCGAATTCAGACATGGTTTTTGGTTGAAGAATATCGAAGCGAATATTCTTGTGAAATTTCGTGAGGATCGTATAAAGAATATTTTTAATAAATCATTGAAAATCGTTGTATAAGAAATTATACGTTCCGATATCGCTGAAATTCTGCGGGAGCCTTTAAAACCTAACTCTACTGCCAAGTTCCAAGTTTGAACATTATCGGATCTATATTATTGGAGATCCGGACAGCCTTGTGTGAGTTCAGTAGCCGAATGGGTGCCTGTTGCCTCGATAACTTTCGAACGAAACGAGATAGGGACTTGAAATATTCAGGGTAGGTTGCGCATCCGAATGGGAAGTGCGTTGTTGGGTATATAGGTACTCGGCCAATCGGTTTCGGAGTTCTCGATAACTCAAAAAATACAGACCCGATCGAATTGAAACCTGGTATCTAATTGTAGAATATCGACATGTAGAAATGTGTGAAATTTTGTGAGAATCGTACCACTACAAAATTTTGAAAATATTACGAGAAAGTATCATGTATCTCACAATAACTTGAGAACTGAAAAAAATAACGACTTGCAATTTTCAGGGTACGTTGCGCATCCAAATGCGAAATTTAATTTCATTAATTGGCATAATTGGCCAAATGGCTTTGGAATGATACTAATCTGAAAGTTTGTTGTTATTTCCGCTATAACTCAAAATATACAAATCTGATACTCGGTGATTACTTGTAGAACGTCGAACCACTAATTTTCGTCAAATTTCGGGAACAGCGTATTCTGGAGTTACCTGGGGCGTAAGTTTTTTCAATTTCAATAGAATACATATGAAAAAATTAAAAACTGATGTGATCATAGTCTCTCGTTACTGAGGTGTATGTCATTAAAATTATATTAAACGTGTATATTCCGAAATTTGAGCGAAGTGAGAAACATTTCGGAAGCTTGTTCCGGTATTTTTTTCTCTCGCCAATTTCTTTATTTCGGTACAGAACAGGAATCAAGAGATCTGAGAGAACTTATTTTCTGTACCGAAATATAAAAACCTTCTGGGAAATTGCTGAGATGAACCAATTTCGGAACAAATTTCTGTGATTTTTCTCACTTCGCTAACATTTTAGAATATACATTATATGAATTCATATAATATTATAAAAGCTAGGAAAACGGTTTATATGGATGCTACATTCGATAAAGAGTGTCCAATAGAGGTGAGTAGACAATAGAACATGCTCGCAAAAGCTCCTGACTTGACGTCAGTGCTTGAACCAATTTTTTAGATCGATATTTCTCAGCTTTCGGTCCATATTCATCTGACTGATGAGTGAATTTCGGATTGATTTTAAAGAGGCAGTGTTGCCATATTGAGTTTTCTGAGAGCAGGAGTGCCGGGCAATAAAAAACAGGAGATTTTTCAATAAACGATTTTGTTCATAAACTACAAAAGATTGAGTTATTTTAATATATACATATACATACATATAATTTACAATAAAATATACGACATTGTTTATTTGATTCTTACTCTGAATCGGTCAATTCAGATTTGTTTGTATACAAATACATCTGTGAGCTATGTAGATGAAAGTGTGATTCATCAGGGTTAAAGGAATTGCATATTTATTCTTTTGAACTCTAATGAGCTTCGCTATGAAGTAACCCTACTCTACCAGCCGTAGATAGCTTATTACGCTGATCCGATCCGATCCTAAAAATGTATTAGAGTATGGTTTAAATAACACCCCCATAAATACTGCCTATTCAAGTTACCGATAGCCGACGTAAGTAATAAATAAATATTGTGGAATTCTGCTACCTTCTGAAAGCAAAGGTTCCGACGCAAAATGAATCTTCTTTATCTGTTTATGTTCATACTATTCTGACAATAGAAATAATGAGCTTAAAACGGCATCAACTGTTTTCAAAAGTAAATTCTTGGAAAAAATTGAAAAGGATTTTTGGACGAAAAAGTAGACTTATGTTATGTTCCATTCCGTGTATTTCTCATCTCGGGTGTAATTATGCCCAATAAACTATATTCAAGATATTATTTGCCACAAATTCTAGCAATATGAAATATGTCTGAATTTTTTTAAATGGTCTCAAACGATTTGGTTCGACTCCCCAATGAAGAATTCGAGGTCAAATTTGATTCTGTCCGGCCGTTGCCACTATAACTTGAGAAGGGAGAGAGCTAGCTACTTAAAATTTTCAGAGTAGGTGGTGCATCCAATACGACGGACAAGTTCGTTAATGGGCATGCATAATCGGCCGGATGGTTTCCAAGCAATAATTTTGTTTTCAACCAATTTAAATCCGATCGAATTGAAACTTGTTGAATAGTTATAGAATATGAACCTAACCAAGTTTGTGAAATTTTGTGAGAATCTTATTGCTAGAAAATTATTAAAAAAATATTTTTGTTGTCACGATAACCTGAGAACGGAAAGAGATAGCGGCTTCAAGTTTTCAGGTTAGGTTGTGCATCTGAATGCGACATTTGAGTTTGTTTATACCCGAAAAATACAAAACCGATTGAATTCAAACATGGTTATTAGTTTTAGAATGCCAACGCGTAAATTCTTGCAAAATTTCGTGAGGATAGTATTTGTCGAAAATTTTAAAGAAATCATTGAAAATAAAAAAAAAATTCATCAGTAACTATTCATTTGAAATTGCTGAAATTTTGCAAGAGCTTTCAGAACCTAACTCTACTGCCAAGTTAGAAGTTTTAACACGATCGGTTGAATATTGTTGGAAATTCGAGCAGCCTTGTGTGAGTTCAGTAGATGGGTGTCCTTTGCCTCGATAACTTATCTCTTAATCGAATTTACCATGGTAAATTCGATAAAGAGTGTCCAATACATGAATTTACCATAGTAAATTCGATTAAGAGTGTCCAATACAGAAGAACAGACAATAGAATACACCATGGTAAATTCGATTAAGAGTGTCCAAAACAGGACAATGGACAACAGAACACGCGCAAAAGCTCCTGAGTTCACGTCAGTGCTTAAGCCATGTTTTTTTCGTGAAGTCAGGAGCTTTTGCGCGTATGTTCTATTGTCTATTCTGACCGCTCTTAATCGATTATACCATGATTCATTCTATTGTCCGTTCTTCTGAATTGGACACTCTTAATCGAATTTACCATAGAATTCACCTTGCTAAATTCGATTAACCATCATTTAACAAATATTCTAGCTCGGCCAAGCGGAATATTTGTTGTCGGTTAAAATCAATGAATACTTCACCGTCTGTCTTCTTCATGAAGTCACAATATTGGCAAGATCTCGAAACACTGATATTGAGCCAATATTGGATGCAATAATGATTACCAATATTAGCCCAATATTGAAATATCAATATTCGACCAATATTGGATGCAGCATTTATTCATAATATTAGCCGGATATAGAAATCCCAATATTGGGGTAATATTGGAGACATTACCCCACATTAAATATTGGCCAACATAGTTTTGCCAATTCGGGGCCAATATTGGCGATAGGAAGAAGTCCGAATATTGGCTAGATCTTGAAATTGTAATATTGGGCCAATATTGGAGGCAATACTAATTCACAATATTGGCCCAATATGGAAATCTCAATACTCGACCAATATTGGATACAAAATTAATTCATAATATTGGCCAGATATAGAAATCCCAATATTGGGGTAATATTGGGGTAGTACTCATATTCAATATTGGCAAATATAGTTTCGCCAATTCGGGGCCAATATTGGCGGTAGGAAGAAGTCAGAATATTGGCTAGATCTTGAAACTGTAATATTGGTCCAATGTTGGAGGCAATACTAATTCACATTATTGGCCCAATATAGAAATCTCAATATTCGACAAATATTGGATGCAGCATTAATTCATAATATTGGCCGAATATAGAAATCCTTATATTGGGGTAATATTGGAGGCAGTACCCACATTCAATATTGGCCAACATAGTTTCGCCAATTCGGTGCCAATATTGGCGGTAACAACAAGTTGGATTATTGGCTAGATCATGAAACTGTAATATTGGGCCAATGTTGGAGGCAAAACTTATTCACAATATTGGCCCAATATGGAAATGTCAATATTCGACCAATATTGGATGCTGCATCAATTCATAATGTTGGTCGGATATAGAAATCCCAATATTGGTATAATATTGGAGGCAGTACCCACATTCAATATGGCCAATATAGTTTCGCCAATTCGGTGCCAATATTGGCGGTAACAACAAGATAAAATATTGGCTAGATCTTGAAACTGTAATATTGGGCCAATGATGGAGGCTATACTTATTCACATTATTGGCTCAATATAGAAATCTTAATATTCGACCAATATTGGATGCAGCATTAATTCATAATATTGGCCGGATATAGAAATCCCAATATTGGGGTAATATTGGAGGCAGTACCCACATTCAATATTGGCCAATACAGTTATGCCAATTTGGTGCCAATATTGGCGGTAACAACAAGTAACAATAATGGCTAGATCATGAAACTGTAATATTGGGCCAATGTTGGAGGCAATACTAATTCACATTATTGGCCGAATATAAAAATCTCAATATCGGACCAATATTGGATGCAGCATTAATTCATAATATTGGCCCGATATAGAAATCCCAATATCGGGGTAATATTGGAGGCAGTACCCACATTCAATATTGGCCAATAAAGTTTTGCCAATTCGGTGCCAATATTGGCGGTAACAACAAGTTACAATATTGGCTAGATCATGAAACTGTGATATTGGGCCAATGTTGGAGGCAATACCAATTCACATTATTGGCCCAATATAGAAATCTCAATATTCGACCAATATTGGATGCTGCATTAATTCATAATATTGGCCGGATATAGAAATCCCAATATTGGGGTAATATTGGAGGCAGTACCCACATTCAATATTGGCCAATATAGTTTTGCCAATTCGGTGCCAATATTGGCGGTAACAACAAGTTACAATATTGGCTAGATCATGAAACTGTAATATTGGGCCAGTGTTGGAGGCAATACTAATTCACAATATTGGCCCAATATGGAAATCTCAATATTCGACCAATATTGGATGCAGAATTAATTCATAATATTGGCCGGATCTAGAAATCTCAATATTGGGGTAATATTGGGGCAGTACTCATATTCAATATGGACCAATATAGTTTTGCCAATTCGGGGCCAATATTGGTGGTAGGATGAAGTCACAATATTGGCTAGATCTTGAAACTGTAATATTGGGCCAATATTGGAGGCAATACTAATTCACAATATCGGCCCAATATGTAAATCACAATATTCGACCAATATTGGATGCAGCACTAATTCATAATATTGGCCGGATATAGAAATCCCTATATTGGGGTAATATTGGAGGCAGTATTCACATTCAATATTGGCCAATATAGTTATGCCAATTCGTAGCCAATATTGGCGGTAACGGCAAGCTACAATATTGGCTAGATCATGAAACTGTAATATTGGGCCAATGTTGGAGGCAATACTAATTCACATTATTGGCCCAATATAGAAATCTCAATATTCGACCAATATTTGATGCTGCATTAATTCATAATATTGGCCGGATATAGAAATCCCAATATTGGGGTAATATTGGAGGCAGTACCCACATTCAATATTGGCCAATATAGTTTTGCCACGTCGGTGCCAATATTGGCGGTAACGACAAGTTACAATATTGGCTAGATCATGAAACATGAATATTGGGCCAATGTCGGAGGCAATACTAATTCTCAATATTTGCCCAATATGGAAATCTCAATATTTGACCAATATTGGATGCAATATTAATTCATAATATTGGCCGGATATAGAAATCTCAATATTGGGGTAATATTGGGGCAGTACTCATATTCAATATTAACCAATATAGTTTTGCCAATTTGGGGCCAATATTGGCGGTAGGATGAAGTCACAGTATTGGCTAGATCTTGAAACTGTAATATTGGGCCAATATTGGGGGCAATACTAATTCACAATATTGGCCCAATATGTAAATCACAATATTCGACCAATATTGGATGCAGCACTAATTCATAATATTGGCTCGATATAGAAACCCCAATATTGGGGTAATATTGGAGGCAGTACCCACATTCAATATTGGCCCATATAGTTTTGTCAATTCGTTGCCAATATTGGCGGTAACAACAAGTTACAATATTGGCTAGATCATGAAACTGTAATATTGGGCCAATGTTGGAGGCAATACTAATTCACATTATTGGCCCAATATAGAAATCTCAATATTCGACCAATATGGATGCTGCATTAATTCATAATATTGGCCGGATATAGAAATCCCAATATTGGGGTAATATTGGAGGCAGTACCCACATTCAATATTGGCCAATATAGTTTTGCCAATTCGGTGCCAATATTGGCGGTAACAACAAGTTACAATATTGGCAGGATCTTGAAACTGTAATATTGGGCCAATATTGGAGGCAATACTTATTCACATTATTGGCCCAATATAGAAATCTCAATATTGGACCAATATTGGATGAGCATCAATTCATAATATTGGCCTGATATAGAAATCCCAATATTGGGGTAATATTGGAGGCAGTACCCAATTTCAATATCGGCCAATATAGTTTTGCCAATTCTTTGCCAATATTGGCGGTAACATCAAGTTACAATATTGGCTAGATCATGAAACTGTAATATTGGGCCAATGTTGGAGGCAATACTAATTCACATTATTGGCCCAATATAGAAATCTCTATATTCGAGCAATATTGGATGCTGCATTAATTCATAATATTGGCCGGATATAGAAATCCCAATATTGGGGTAATATTGGAGGTAGTACCCACATTCAATATTGGCCAATATAGTTTTGCCAATTCGGTGCCAATATTGGCGGTAACGACAAGTTACAATATTGGCTAGATCATGAAACTGTAATATTGGGCCAATGTTGGAGGCAATACTAATTCTCAATATTTGCCCAATATGGAAATCTCAATATTTGACCAATATTGGATGCAGAATTAATTCATAATATTGGCCGGATATAGAAATCTCAATATTGGGGTAATATTGGGGCAGTACTCATATTCAATATTAACCAATATAGTTTTGCCAATTTGGGGCCAATATTGGCGGTAGGATGAAGTCACAATATTGGCTAGATCTTGAAACTGTAATGTTGGGCCAATATTGGGGGCAATACTAATTCACAATATTGGCCCAATATGTAAATCACAATATTCGACCAATATTGGATGCAGCACTAATTCATAATATTGGCTAGATCTTGAAACTGTAATATAGGGCCAATATTGTAGGCACTACTAATTCTCAATATTGGACCAATATAGATATACCAATATTTGACCAATATTGGAAGCAGCCCTAATTCATAATATTGGCCAGATATAGAAATCCCAATATTTGGCCAATATTGGAGGTCGTCCTCATTTACAATATTGACAATTGAAGTTTTGCCAATATAGGGCCAATATTGGCGGTAGCAACAAGTCACAATATTGGATATATATTGAAATTCCAATATAGGGCCAATATTGGGGATATATAGATTTACTATGAATCTATGTATCTATATTGGGCCAATATAGAATCGATACTCCGCCAATATAGTGTGCTACCTGGGGCATCCTACTAGCTCATTATTACATGGTTTTAATTTTCAAAATGCAACATTGACCAATTGTACATTCAATGCAACTTTAACGAATAAAAAATGGGTTCAAGCCCTGTGGACAGGAGCTTTCTGGCGCTCTAGTTCAAACAGACAAATTATTTCTGGTATTGGTTTCTCAGAGTTGGGAATTATATCAATGTATTCATATGATATCACTGCATCATAAAGGAAATTCAATTCAAATAATAGTTTATTAGATAAGTAATAATAAATTACCTTGTAATCGATCAAAAATTTCCTGATCTACGTTCACCAAACTACAGAATTATGCTTTCAATATTTACGTAATATTTTCAAACATTTTCGGGTGAGGTCCCCGTTGCATCGCTAAAATACGAGTATTTCAACCCCAATATTTTTGAAGTTACAATATTCCCTTCTGTCAAGTTGACATTATGAGAATTCATACATAGAATAATAATTATATCAATCTGTGACATACGCTTTACATTGAAATTTTAAAAAATCATATCTCCGAAAGTATTAGCTTGTTAGAGTTGAAAATGATATGAATGGATTCTTATGATAAAACTGTTTATTAAAAAAAATTTGATTTGGAATTTGTTTCGTAAAAAAAATTTTTTTTTTGTTACTCCAAAACCATCTGTCTGATTTTGCCCAATAACGAACTTAGCCGAGATATTCATCCCCCAAACCTACTCTGAAAATTTCAACTCTCTAGCTCAATCCGTTCGAGAGTTATCGTGCTTATGGCCGGACGGCCGGCCGGACCAGCCAGACAGAATTAATTTCGACCACGGATTCTTGATCAGTGAGTCGAACCAAATCGTTTAAGACCATTTTCATCGAAGTATTCCAAAATTACAGACATTTGGGCAAATTGATAAGCACTCAGTTCCTAGGAACTAGAGCGCCAAAAATGACGTTTGAATTAGAGAATTTTTTGTTCATGGTAACCAACTCATCTTTTGCATAGTAACACTTTTCCTGCCGGCGGCAGGAAAAGTGTTGCATAGCAACACTTCTCCTCCTAGGCGGAGAAATAGAACTTTTCGATGATCCTCTCAATCGAAAAATGACGTTATTATTGTACGTTTGAAAATAAAAACTATTATCGAATATGCAGCTTTTATTGAATGAATAATTAAATTTATGACCGACAATTTTCATATACAATTACGAGAATTCACATACAAGCATGAAACAGACAGCCATCAAAATTAGATTTGATCACATTTTGAATTACCAATCTAATATTTCTATTCATTTCATCCACAGGCTCCCAAATATGCTTTCTCGGTATTCAGCAGAGCAATGATTTATTGAATGAGTGCTAAAAGCCATTTCCTGACATTCTGACGATATCGGATTTCCTTTCGCTTTCAAGCGAAAGGACGATTTGCGAAAGGTTGCTGTATAGCTTAACCTTTGTAGTTCTACAGAATGGGGGTTCCCAGAGGCATACTTTTCATTCCATATCTCTGAACGTCGATCTAAATGGAAACCTCTCCGAAAGAATTCATTTAAGGGATTCGATATATTCATGAGAAAATTGGGCGATAATCCAATAATATTTTGAGTGTCTTTCCAATTGTTGCTTGTGTTTGTGTTGTATTAATATTATTAATTAATGGAAAAGTTTAACGGGTAATTCCACTTATTTATATTACTCTGCATGATCCATATTTCTATTATTAATTAATGTTCATTTTTGCTTACAATGATATATTTCATGATCCGGTGTAATAGTAAAGTTATATGTTTTGTTTCTTCAATTAATTAATTTTTCCTACTCGTTCCTTTCATTTCCTGATGCTTACTTCAATATTTATCAAGATGTATGACGAAAATAATTAACTATTTTGTGACTTGCTCCTGCGTAAGAAACACAAGATATTTGTCAGAAACAATCAATCGAACAATGTTGCCTAAATAACAACAACGAAACGACATCAACGAAAAAACAACTATGTATATCGTTACGTTTCGGAGTCTATATCAGACTCTTTCTGACAAATATCTTGTGTTTCTTACGCAGAAGCAAATCACAAAATAATTTATTTTTATTTTATAGATATTTTTCAGAGTTTGGGAGAGAAAACCCAGAAAAAATCCTTTTAATAATGAGTATACCTCCCACAGTACCTATCCTTTAATGATTACTTATAACATTGTTGAAAGAGTTACATTGATATAGTGTATTTTATTTCTTCTAGATCTCAGCAACGTTGAAATTGAATATTTAATGAGCTTATAATAATGTGATGATAAGATGACAAGAATGAACAGTGAACACAGATAGAACAAAGATAGATAGAATTTGCATTATATGAAAACATAGAAGTAGGTACCTACGATGTACTATTGAAATTTTGAAAAATCATACCTCCAATTGTATTAGATTCTTAGAGTTCAAAACGACATCAATGGATTCGTATGATGGAATTGCATCTTAAAAAGAATTTTATTTCAAATTAGTAATGTAAAAAGAATTTTTTTTTTGTTACTCTGAAACCATTGGGCCAATTTAGTGCAATAGAAAAATTAGCCGAGATATATTTATTTCTCAAACCTACTCTGAAAATTACAACTGTGTAGCTCATTCTGTTCGAGAGTTATAGTGCCTACGGCTGGATAGACCGGCCGGCCGTAGTTTTTAGCCACTTCACGACAATCCGATCAATACAAAACTTCGAATGCATATAATGGTCATGATTCTACAATTTGATGCTAAATTTCAGGTAGATCGTGTAAATATTTTTTACTAAAATTCATTTTGACCTCGGAATCTTGATCAGTGAGTCGAACCAAATGGTTTAAGACCATTTTCATCCAAAAATTCGAAAATTACAGACATTTGGGTAAATTGATAAGTACAAACTCTGTTTTGAGGAACAAGAGCGCCAAAAAGCCTACATATAACACAACTGATTCTCCTAACTCGCAGGAGCTCTTTACGAGGGGTCTCCTTGGAAGAACTAGGAGGATCAGAATAATCATATCAATGCAGATTTTTTTCAAAGGTGAGTCTATATTGACAGAAGGTAGAACTCATCTAAATAAATCGTATCACCAAATCCGCCTATATAAAATATGATTCGAAGAAAATTTCGAGTACGCCTCATAGCCTCCTTATGCTCACATAGTCTACCTCAAGCAGTTAGTAATCAGAAAGATCATATGAACGACGTGTTCCTCAGACTTCTTAATTAATGACAACAATGTCACAGAGACCTGCGAACTTACGTCTACGCAACACTGCAGAATATCAACATCAAGAAGTAATATGTTAAGAATTTTAGTCCAGTTTTCATGTGATTACGATTTATTCTGTAAAAAAAACATATGGAGAAGAGTTTTAGAGGTTAAAAGTATCAGTTTTTGAGTATTATTTATTGATTCAGTACAAATCCAGTGAATAATTGTTTCTAGATATCATTCACAATCCCTCGTTGGTGTTGTGTACCAGAAGTTGAGTTACATCCCACATAATAGATATGAGTTATTTTTCAAATTTCCAAATGATCCTAATCAAAAAAAAATTAAATCATCAGATATATTCAAACTTGAAAATGGTACGATTGAAAAAAACTATTTAAGATTTGCAGAATTGAATAAAAATGCAGTTTCATCAATTTTTCCAAACTTGCTCAGGTAAGAAAATCTCCAGATCAAAAACGTCAAAATTATGATCATGGTCTTTTTCAAGCCCACAGAAGGGTTCTGGTTCAGCAAATGTTACCCTGGAGACCCTTTCCTCAAGTTCATCGGCCTACTGATTTCTTTCAATACCAGTGTCCAGTCATCCATAAAAGAGTCACTTTATCGAAAGTCGAACCTTAGAAGAATTTTCACGGATGGAATCGAAGGAAAACAGGTGTTTTAATTTGAAAATTCGATACTAAATACCTATCTCAAAATAAAACCAATTGTTAGTATTAAATCAACTACACATTACAGTATTTGCTGATTTGCGCCATATTTGTTGTATCATGTTTAAAATGAGACCTTTTACATATGAAGAGGTAGGTATGAGATATACCAGGATATTTTCAGAACAGTGCGTAGAAATTGCTAAATTTATTAAAAATGTTCAGCATTGAGTTAGTTCAGTAACTGGATGGATGACCGCTCCGGCTATGAATTTGAACAAAGCAGACTGACCTCACTTCAGTGCTTTCACAACTTCTTTGTATTCCGTTCTAGAAGTTAAGGAGGAAAGCCTTAGACGAAGGACGAAAGAATTTCTAATTATTGTATTTCTTAATTCAAAACATAAATTGTGAACATTTCACAAGAGCTATAATTATTTTTCGTTGCTTGATTTGAAAGAGTTTTTCTCAGGATAATATTAACCTATAGAATCCTCGGAAAAACTTCAAACCAATGTTTTGTACTACAAATTAATTTTTCGCGGCTAACAATGAAGCCGGAATAAGGGTATATAATTCTGACATTCAAAATTGGAATAGATACAACTTTGGATAACAGACTTTCATCTTTTCGCCTTCATACCTAGGCATTATAACTTGACCTAAAAAACTGTAGTCTTCGTAATTTGTGCGGAAAATGTATTTATCAAATGATCCGATTTAGCTTACTGATGACGGACTCACATTCAAATTCATTCCATCTTTCTATCCGAAATGTAGAATTTCTTCAAAACCATCCTGTTCGTAATGCTCCGTATGCACAACTCCCAACTCCCAACTCACAAATGTTGATTTCACCTTGAAATAAAATTCCGCACACCTCTCGACCACTTTTTGAATCACTTCTGTAGTCACACTTATTCGTTGGCTCCCATATATACCCATAATTCCATCGTGATTAACCCCCAACTACTATGGCTTATTCACACTAACATAACTACTATCGTGGGGTCACAAATGACCCCATTAACTACATAGTCCTAAATTAATTATAGTGCTTGATATTGGTGTTTTTGCGCGTATGTTCTGGGAAACATCGCGTTATCATTTTGCCCAAATGTCTGTAGCTTTCGAATTTGTTTACGAAAATGGTCTCAAACGATTTGGTTCGACTCCCCAATGAAGAATTCGAGGTCAAATTTGATTCTGTCCGGCCAGCCGTCCGGCCGTCCGGTTGTTGCCACGATTACTTGAGAACGGAAAGAGCTAGCGACTTGAAATTTTCGAGGTAGGTGGCGCATCTCAGTACGACGGACAAGTTCGTTAATGGGCATAATCGGCCCAGTGGTTTCCGAGTAATAATTTTGTTTTCAACCAATATAGATCCGATAGAATTGAAACTTGGTGAATAGTTGTAGAATATAAACCTAAGTACGTTTGTGAAAGTTTGTGAGAATCGTATTTCTAGAAAATTATTAAAAAATTATTGAAATCTATTTTTGTTGTCCCGATAACCTGAGAACGGAAAGAGATAGCGGCTTGAAAATTTCAGGTTAGGTTGTGCATCTGAATGCGACATTTGAGTTTGTTTATGAGCATAATCGGCCAAACAATTTTAGAGTTATAGCCATCTGAAATTTTCTGAAATTTGGTTGTTTTTTGTTCCACATTTACTCGAAAAATACTAAACCGATTGAATTCAAACATGGTTGTTAGTTGTAGAATGCCAACGCGAAAATTCTTGCAAAATTTGGTAAGGATAGCATTAGTAGAAAATTTTTAATAAATCATTGAAAATAAAAAAAAAATTCTATAAATCAGTAACTATTCGTCTGAAATTGCTGAAATTTTGCAAAAGCCTGTAGAACCTAACTCTACTGCCAAGTTTCAAGCTTTAACATGATCAGTTAAATATTGTTGGAGATTCGAGCAGCCTTGTGTGAGTTCAGTAGATGGGTTACCGTTGCCTCGATAACTTTCGAACGGAAGGAGATAGGGACTTGCAATTTTCAGGGTAGGTTGCGTATCCGAATTGGAGAGTTGAGTTCCCACCAGGAATATTATCTCCTTGATAACTCAAAAAATAAATATTCGATCGAATTGAAGTTTGGTAACTAGTAGTAGAAAATCAACATAAAGACGTGTTTGAAATTTTGTAAGAACCGTACCCCTAGAAAATTTCAAAAAAATCACGAAAAAAAAGATTGGTTCAAGCACTGACGTGAAGTCAGGAGCTTTTGCGCGTATGTTCTATTGTTCATTCTCGAATTTACCATGAAAAATTCGAATTAAGAGTGTCCAGTACAGGAGAATGGACACCATAATTTACCATGGTAGATTCGATTAAGGGTGTCCAATACAGAAGAATGGACAATAGAACATACGCGCAAAAGCTTCTGACTTCACGTCAGTGCTTGAACCGATCTTTTTTTCGTAATTTTTTTGAAATTTTCTAGGGGTACGGTTCTTAAAATATTTTTTTTTTACTTTGGATACTTCAATAAGTTGTTAGAACATAAAAATGTAGTTTGACAAATTCATTTTTCAATTATTTTGACCTGTGTGAAGAAAATAAAAATAGCCTTTGATTTTTAAACTAAAATGAATATAACTGATTGATTGATCCATAATATAATGAAAATGAGAAATTTAATGTTTTTTCTAGTTTGTCTAATTGAAAATAATATGGCCTTCGCATGTGAAAGATGAATTTGGAACAAAACATTCATCACTAAAAAAATAACGACCATGTTTTTGACCTTACATATTTAGTGAGATAGGACATTTGAGGTTGCAAGAAGGTTTTGAGACCACTTATGTATATCAGTTTGGTCTGTATTAATAGTTCGTAGAAACTTCATGGTCTGTTGCAGAAACAAACTCGTCTTCCGATAAGTCCGATAATAGATATACCTTACTAATTACAGAGGCTGTAACATGAGAGTGTTCACTCTCATTGTCTGTGTCAATGCTATTAGGTCAATATGGTCATTGCTAGCCTCAACATGGTCTGGTTCCTCCCTTATAGATTATGAATACTCGAAAACCATTTGGAAGTCACCCGTACACCGTCAATGTTCACGAAATCATTATTTATTCTGATGTAATTACCAAAAAAAAATTACATAACTACTATCGTGAGGTCAAATCCGACCCCAAATTCAAATATCTTCCGATCAATTAGAATAAAACGAAAACACTAAACGACAAATGAAACGATGCACTAATGTGTGGGAATACATAGAATGTCAACGCTTTAGTTCAAAACTGAGCGGAATTATTAGGAGAAATTTAGAGAGTGGGGTCAAATTTGACCCCACGATAGTAGTTCAGGGTTAATTACATCGACATAATATGTTTACACGAATTGCGATATGAATTTGATGTTCTAAACAAAGCATTCCTAATTTCGCCAGTAGGTATTTAGAATTCCATATTAGAATTTGTTTTTTGAAGCTCCAAAGGATTTATTTTCCATGAAATATATCTCAATCCTAGAGGTCATTCTTGGTCACCTAAATACTAAAATTAGACCCCATCCGATTGCTGGCTACGAAATTTCAAGCAAAATATTCCGGAAAATATTCAACTTTTTTTGAATTTTTGCGCGTATGTTCTGGGGAACATAGGTACGTTATCATTTTGCCCAAATGTCGAATTTCGAATTTTTTGCGGAAAATGGTCCCAAACGATTGGGTTCGACTCCCTGATGAAGAATTCGCGGTCAAATTCGATACTGGCCTTCCCGCCGTTGCCATAATAACTTGAGAAGAGATAGCAACTTGAAGTTTTCAGGGTAGATGGCGCGTCCCAATACAACGAACAAGTTCGTTAATGGGTTTAATCGGCACAACGGTTTTCAGGTGATAATTTTGTTTTTAACCAATACAAATCCGTTCGAATTGAAACTTGGTGAGTAGTTGTAAAATGAAAACCTTAGGACCTTGTGGAATTTTGTGAGAATTGTATCACTGAAAAATAAAAAAAAAATTATTAAAAAATATTATTTATGTCAAGATAACCTGAGAATGGAAAGAGATAGGTTAAGAATGCCACATTTGAGTCTGTCTCAATTGGCATTATTTTATTTATTATATATATCTGAAAATATTGGTCCGATATCGCTGACACTCTTAATCAAATTTACCATGGTAAATTACACATTCACTATTTTATATGCCGGAAATTTAAATGATTGCTTATAAAAGATCTGTTGAAACGAAACTAGTTAAGCGTTCTAACGAAATTGTTTAGAAAATGAAGAAAGAATTTGGCAAGTTTTTAAATAATTTTGGCATACATAAATTGTGAAATTCGAAAGATGCAGGCAAATTGAAATTAGAAATTGATTTTTCTTTTATTCATATACCACATTTCAAATCATACTAATTGTTTATCAACATCTTATATACAGCATAGTTTTACTCTTCTCGTACATATCATATCCTTTTCTGATAAAAATAACCCAAAATTATAATCAAATTTGGTTGACGTAGAGAAAATTGACGAAAAATTAAATAAGGTGAGAAATCCTTTAAAAATCACCCGAACTCAAATAACTGTTGTTTTTAAGTTATCAATAATTATGGCTCAACCAACAGCTAATGAGTCATACTAATACCTCCTCCAAGGTTCACGTCTAATTTTGAATCGCCCTATATAATCTAATTTATAATCATTAAAGTAAATTCTCATGAAATCTCAGTATTAACGAAGATATATTACAATAACTTGTACGACAATTATGTATACCTACTTATTACTCAGCTGGCCCAACGATCGGGATAATTCACGAAAAGTCAAGTTTCGGCGCGGCTGAAAGTTTCGGCTATTTTTTGGCCGAAACCGAAACTAAGTTCGAAACTAGATTTCTTGGCCGAAACTGGCCGAAACCGAACTTTCGGTCGGTCACTAGAGAAAAATCGTGCCCGTCTGACTACAACTCCGACGGATATATCTTCTGTAGCCCTCACTGAGAGAAATCCAACTTTTTTTTACTAATAAAGCCCTAATTCGAAGGTTATTTATTCACAGTTATAACGGCAAATTTATATTTGATATATTCATTAATCAACGCTATATTATTAAAGTAGCAAAGTCGGAACCATAGAAGATAAATTTTGAATACTTTCTAAAACGGGCGGTTACGAAGAAATTTTCGCGAGCGGCGAAGCCGCGAGCCTCGCGAAAGGCGAATATCGCCGCGGCGAGGGCGAGGACCGACGTATCGCCGAAGGCGATTTTCGTCGAGATCGGAAAGTCGCGAGTATTTTAAAAAAATTCCGGAAAAGTCGCGAAATCGTCGAAACGGCGAAAAGCGGCCTCGCCCGAAACCTAAAGGCTTTTTCGTTCCTCTCGCCCGACCGTATCTAACGGTACCGATCGAAAGACCGAATATAGACGGATAGAATAGCGAGACACTTTTTCCGATTTTTTTTCCGTTCGTTTTCTACGAGCGTTTGAAAATCGCCAAGATGCGGAAAATCGACCGTTTTTATGGAACTATAGAAATAAAACGACCCGAGCGAGGCCAAAGTCGACCGACCCCAAGATTTTGAGTTGAAGGTGGCGTTCTGTTTTATCTTACGAAGTAATTAATGGACAAAATCCCACTTGCACATCTCTAATTTTTTGGAAGGAATAGGCTAGAACAGTGCTTCCCAAACTTTTTTACTGTAACGCCCTTGGGGCTTTCCCATTTTTGTACGACTCCCCTTAACTCAGCCCCCAAAAATATATACCAATTTAAGTACTAGCCTGTTAATACGTTATCAGCTCACTAGACTCGGTCGCATCGACATGCGACGCCGCTAAGACGATGTCGCGACGAACAGTTTGGGAAGCCCTGGGTTAGAACTGTTAGAATCATTCCAAGGTCAAAAATGTCTGAATAGTGAATGTCAATTTGGGACAATTTAACGAAAATCGATCGATTTTGGATCAGAAATTTGCCGAGATTTATTCAGGATCTATAAAAACCTTTGGTTCCGATTTGATACTTGCAACAGAAATTGATATTTACCACGATCGGTACGTATTCGCCGGTGGAAATGAATAACCTCAAAATGGACTGAACGGATGGGTTTTCCTGAAATCAACGATTATCTGTTATAAATTACGTGGAATATAAATCTATAAGTGAGTACTATAAGGTAATTACTACTTTACTTAAATTTATAAAGATTTCGACGATTTTCAGGTCAGATGATCTCCCAGTGTATGAACATAAATAATAGGTACTACAATTTTGAAGTTTTCCAGGATATATCACGATAGAAAGTAAGTATTCTTCTGTAGGAACATGAATCAATAAGGATATCTGTATTAATAGCTATACATACATCTGGGAAATGGTTTACACTGATATATATATAAAGAATACTTCCGTTGATATACATTATCTATTTCTATTCGTAAGTATTTTTTGAACATAGGTGGAATTTAAGCGAATAACCAAAACACAGGTGTTCCCCTACCAAATATAATAATAATAATAATGGCTTTATCTCCACATTCAAGTACATTTAAAATATAACCGATTGGTCATGATAGAAAGGGATTGATCTTAACAACTGTGTTATGGTTATTCGCTTGAATTTGCCTATATTATTTCTTCCTGTGGTCAAGTAATATAAATGTCAGTGTTTCTTCTGGATCGAGGATAGTATTCTGACTTTTAAATGAACGATACCAATCTCCAATAGAGGTAAATCAATTTAGGAAACAGGTACTAAAATCTATTTGCAACAGTATTGTTTTATTGAACGATAAAATGGAGGAACGCCTACTAATGATATTTTTAGGTAAAGTAACTTTAAAACTATTAAGTTTGGTTCGGTTTTTGAATGTATACCTACACTTGGCAGGATGGTTGTTAATATGATTTTCATCTTTTACCGGATGGCTCTTTATTCCATTGCAATAGTGCTCTTCTCATCACGATTTGGAAAATGTAGTGACAATTTTTGATTAACAGTACCTATTTGTTGTAAGTAATCGAATTTTAACAGTTTATAATTGTTTCAGAGTGGGAATTGGACAACACATCTTTCCAGAATGGAGAATAATTTGATATGATATACCTAGAACAAGACCAAAGTGTAAAAATCATGAAGTTGAAACAATATATTATATGCAGGATGGTTATTCATTTTTCTACTCATCCCATACAATCCAAAATCTATCCTATCATTAATTATCATAAGAATTGATGATATAAATTACACTAGGTAAGATTATTTTCCCATTTTTATGTGCTTGGTCACTCGGACCATCTATTATTTATTATTATACTGATACTCCTAGGTTTTCCCTAAGGAGACCCTTCATAAGCTCTGGAAGAGCTTGAGCGAATAAGGAGATTGTGTTCTGTGTAGGCTTTGTTACTGTGTCCTTACGCCACATTAGACACAGCACTGTTAATTTTTAACCTAACAGTGAATGGTGGCCTCCTATGTCATATCTGTTCAATTTTGATCCAACAGTGAATATATAATATTCCATTCCATGAACATATTTGAACTGTTGATTCATCGAGTGGGTAGTTTAGATGTGATTAAGTTAGTTATATGGATTTAATAGCTGGATCTGCTAAGTAATTGGTTTATAACTATGAACTTATGCCATATTTAGCACACACTGTTAATTTTGTCCCAAATAGTGAATGTAAATATTTCAACAAAATTAATTGTCGAAGAAAAACCACTATACAGGGTATTTTAAGTGAAATGTCATCTCGAGATATCTATCAAGAGGCCAATTATAAACTTTGTAAAACCGTTGAAAGAGTAAAACCACTGTTATACAGAGCGTTTTTTGAAAAATTACAAATCAAAAAGGGCTTGACCGATTCTGATGAAACTTCGTGTGCGTGTGTTTTGCGGCGGTTCTCAATTGGTCCCGGTAGGTGGCGCTACAATCGATCTATAGGAACTCAAAAACGACTGGGCCAAATTTGATGAAACTTTGTGTTTGTGTTTCGGTGTTTTTCTGGTTCACAATAGCATCCGGTAGGGGGCACCCCAAGATAAAACATTGTGTGCGTGTTTGAGTGGGTCTTAGAGTCACAATAGGAAACCGCAAGCTGGCAGTGTATCCGGTTTATAGGATGAACGGCTGGACCGATTTCAATTAAAGTTTGTGTCTGTATCTGGGTATGTGTCAGGTCTACAATGTACCCCGCTAGGTGGCATTGCTATCGCAGAAATGGCTCGACCGATTTTGATGAAACTTTACTTTTAAGTTACTTTTTGTGATCTGAATCTTAATAAACATTATTATTATTATTGTTTAAGTGGGTGACGAGGTTACATTTGAAAACCGGTAGGTGGCGCTATTCGGTTTATAGGAACTCAAAAATGCTTCGACATTTTTCGATGGGACTTTCGTGTGTGTGAACTACCGGTTCAATTGATCTATCGATAATATTGATCTACTAAAAAATGTAGATCTACAGGAAAAATGTAGATCTAACGTAAAAATGTAGATCTACCAGAAAAATGTGGATCTATGGCTAGGTAGATCTGCTGGCTCATCTGAATCCCAAAATATGGACTGCTGGCCACTAGTTGATACATTATGTCATCAGAAATATACATTCATAGAGAATAAAATCTTTATTAACGAGATATTTAATAATATCTAATATGTAGGTATTGTTATTATGTATTTTATATTTACTAATGTTATCATCAAATATCAAACTTATTCATTGGGAACAAACCTTCAACTGGTATTTAACAAACATTTGATGTTTGTTAATGAACTATTATCAAACTTCTACCAGTTCAGACTTTATTGACTCAACATATAGGCTTTATTAACAATGAACAAACTGCATTTGACTTGTTTGAGTTATTCAGGAGTTGATGGAAAATAATCCTTTATTACGAATGAATAGATCTTATTACTCTTTGGATCCAATAGATGAACAGTATTCTGTCACATACTGGCACACCTAGTGCCAGTATTTGAAGGTAAGCAATCATTTCCATTGAGAATTTTCGAATGGTAATATAGTTGCATAACATTCAGCGATTTGGCAGTGTTTCCAATGTCGTTGGCCGTTGTTAATTCGGATCACTGTTGCCATATTCTCAAGATTTTCAACGGTAGAACAGATCGAATCCAATATCCACTAACAGTAAATAGTAAATGTTCTGTGGAAAGTTGAAAACGAAGAAATTGCAACAGTCCGAAAAAGAATTACTTTGCAGGATGCAGCAAGTCTATTTATTTACTCATAATGCTTTTTATATTTTTTGCAGTCAATGACATAGATCATTCTCTTCTGAGAGTTATATTCAAAGTCCAGAGGATTTCAGAGGTCTAGTTCTCAGAAGAGAATGATCTATTTCATTGACTGCAAAAAAGTACATAAATAGACTTGCTGCATCCGGCAAAGCAATTCACATTCGAACTGTTGCCAGATCTTCGTTTTCAACTATCAACAGAACATTTACTATTTACTATTAGTGGAGATTGGATTCGATCTGTTCTACCGTTGAAAATCTTGAGAATATGGCAATAGTGATTCGAATTAACAACGGCCTACGACATTGGAAAGACTGCCAAATCCGGGGATTTTATGCAACTATTACAATTCGAGAATTCTCAATCGAAATGATTGCAGTATTGAGGATATATTGAATTAAAAAAAATATTGTTTTTATTGAACATGGTTGAATAAAAACAATATTTATTAATAATTATTAGATGAAAACATAAAAGGTATAACAGAAAACTCAATACTTACCAGCCTTATCAATATTTAATAAGTGAATTTTAATATTGAACAAAATAAACAATAATAATTATGTTTATTAATAATTACTCGATATTATATTAACACTCAACTATATTTATTTGAACGAAATAAAAATTTCTTCAGTGATATTGAATGAAATTATTAATAAATAAATGTTGTATCATATTAAGTGATGATCATTAGTAAGAATTTTAATAAATTTTATATTTCATGGAAGAAGTCTTTATTTTACATATGGACAATAAATTATTTATTAATTACAATGCATGTTCGATAATATCAAGTAAATACTTCTCTCAGTGCATAGTGTGACGAAAATCCCAACCCAGGTTTGTCCATTCCACGCCGTTCTTTGGAATTAAGCATTTCGCTACTGACTCTACACCGGCTTTTGCACAAATAGTCGGGTCTAAAGGCTTATTAAGTTCAGTTGACATAGGAACTGAAGTCAGCCGACAATCAACAACGTCGTGTATTTGCCGATTGGGTGTTGGGAATGCTGCATGAAAATGAACCAGAGTCACCGAAAAATCTTTATGACGGATGAGGCACATTTTCAGCATGGAGGCTTCGTTAAGAGGTATTTGGGGTTCAGAAAATCCAAACATAATTATTGAAAAGCCTCTCCATTCATAAGGTGTAACTTGGGCTTCACACGAGACGAGAGTAGGCGAGAGTATAAAAAATCATATCTCGTTCTCGCTTATTACCAAAAAATTAAGTCTCGTTTAAGTCTCAGTCTCGTCTCGTTATCAGTTGTCTCGTCTCGTCTCGCTTAATTTTGAATAACGATATTAAATATTATAACATATAAACGAAATGGTAGATAACATTGAATAATTTTGTAAAGCTTTATTTATTACGCTCTTATACAAAAATATTTATAAATGTACATAATATTTTTAATTTTAAACACTGTTAATTTCATCTTTTGAATTACTCGATGACCAAGAATTCCAACCTAATCACGCTTGCATCACATCATTTGCTAATGATGTACGTATTTTTGACATGATCATGATCATACCTGCTGTGGAAGATAATCTTTTCAACAGCAAATATTCTTCAAAGTCAGCTTTCTAATGTTTTGAAGGTTTTGTTGAAGTTTTAAATAGGCTATCGATGTCGATACATTTTTTAATAGGAAGAGAATAGAATTGGACAAACTGGTTAATTTTCGCGGAATTTCGTGAATATCGTATCCTGGAGTTACTTGAGGCTTTGGTTTAATCGTATTTCAATTCCAATAGAATACATATGTCAGAATTTATAAAATTTCACAAGATAGGTGAAAAAAAATGAAGTTAATCTCAAACCGACAAAATTACATATTTATTCACCTCTATTGAACACTCTTAATCGATTTTACCATGTATATAGACCGTTTTCTCAGGTTTTATAAGATCACAAAATTTTTAATTCTAACATATGTATTCTCTCAGAATTGAAATTCGTTAAATATCTAATGCGGAAAAACTTACATTTGAAGTAATTTCAGGATACGATATTCACGAAATTCTGCGAAAACTAGCTCATTGGAATTGTACAAGAAATGAAAAATTTGATATTTATTCACCATTGATTTAGCTTTGAAGTAACTTGAAATACAGCAAATCTTGAATGAATTCGTCCAATCAGTTTTATTCTGTTGTGTTCCGTTTGGACGATAAGCCCATTAACGAACATAACTGGTGCATTTGGATGCGCAACCTAGTCTGGAAATTTCAAGTCACTATCTCTTTCAGTTCGGAAGTTATCTAGGCAACAGACGGCCGGGCAGAATTAAATTTTCCATTAGTGAGTAGATCCTGATCGTTTTAGACCATTTTCAGCAAAAATTTCGAAAATTACAAACATTTAGGCTCTTATCTAGAACATGCGCTCAAATATCGAGGTTTTGAATTATGTAAATACCAGCAATTGGTAGAACAGATATTCTAGGATATTCTATTGAGATGCACTCAGAGCAGAATTAAACTGATTGGACCAATTCATTTCAGATTTTCTGTATTTCAAGTTGCTTCAAAGCTAAGTCAATGGTGAATAAAAATCAAAATTTTCATTACTTATACAGGGTTATTCACTTATCTTGGTCACCCCAATTTTCTCGGAAAGGGCCGAATATTTTTTCATTCTGCAAACGGTGTTTTGTACAAGTCAATGTTGACTTGAGATTCGTGGAAAGTCGGCGTAACAAATAAAGATGGCTGGATGGCAGGAACACAACTTCTTTATTATGCCAATCGAAAGATGATTCGATTTTATGTTTTATTACAAAAAATCATGTTTTCCCAATTTAAACCGTTAGTGATCTACAGGGTGTTTTATGTTGATTCTATGACATTTAAAAATAAAAATAACAAACGCATGCAACGATTTAAACCCTAATATTCTGGCAAAAGTAACTTATAATGAAAAGAAATAATTTATGTATGGATCATAATGGTAGGCATATAGAACATATGATATAAAATGATTAGTTTGTTATTCAAAATATTCTTTACTGAATATAATAAAAGAGTCATAGTTTGTTACGAAGCTTTTTTGAATTTAAGAAACAAAATCAAATCTATGTCTCCAAATAAGGCATAGTGTCACAATACAGAAAAAAAATGCAATAGAATTAACATAAAACAAAATATAGATAGAATGGTATTCGGAAATAAAAATTAGAATTGAATCATCTTTCGATTGGCATAATGAAATTGGCATAATAAAAATAAAATGGCGACGAAGCGACGCCAGCCATCTTTAATTTTTACGCCGACATTTACGCGAATCTCAAGTCAACATTGACTTGTACAAAATGCCGTTTACAGAATGAAAAAATATTCTACCCTTTTCGAATAAATCGGGGTGACCAAGATAAGAGAATCACCCTCTACATGCGACGAGCTTAGATTTATAAATCCACATTGACACACAAAGTCGGTTCAAATTTGCTGAAGTAAAACCGACCCAACCCACTTCTGCATTGTGCCATGTACAATATCCTAAAGGCCGGTCCATACGCTACGGTTTGCACAACCTTTTACCAGCGCAGTTCAACACCTTGCAGGTAAAACGTTGCGTGTAGACGGCAAAATTGCGCAGCTTTGAAAACGTCGCGGAGACGTTGCAGTTGCAGCGAAAACTGCACAGCTGGACAGCATAGATAATATCCGTGAATTGCGCGGATTTGTCGCTCGATGTATACGGTAACTGTGGTAACAGCATGCCAAAATTGACAAGAGTAGTACCTCCTCCATGACGATATCACTAAAACTTTGCGAAATATACAGTTATCTCTGCATCGTGTGGACGCACTAAAAATTGCTACGTTTTCATTCCGTCTTGAGACTGCGCAGACAAAAGGTTGTACAGAACGGAGCGTTTGGGCCGGCCTTAAGATTCACGTGAAAACAAATAAATTAAAAAACTTATAAAATCGCTTCTAATAATTACGTGATCAATCTTCAAAAATATACAAAATCTTGTTTTGCTATTTTCTCTACCATGAATATTTTGGGCTTAGGCCACTGTTTCTCTGAGCGCCTCAAATATGTACAAAATTTGGTGAGGATCGTATCACTAAATAAATAAAAATAAAAATTCTTCTCGAAAAATTTTATATTTCAGAAAATATGTCAGAATTCCATGAGATTTGGCAAAATCCTTCAAATGACCATTTCACAATCGACCACTGGATTTCAACTCGATGTATTTTTAGAATAATTTCATTTTAAAATTTTAATTCAGTAGATGCCCAAGGGACTTCTTCAGGAGCTAGCGCTTTCTTTATGCATACTCAACTTCATGCAGTGTTTCATGAGGGTAGGTCAGGAGTGAATATACAGGGTGTCCCGGAAAGAATGCGACAAACGAATACCATTAATTAATGTCAACAGGCTGGATACCTATGAAGAGGTTTTAATCGCCTGAGTGCCTTGGTTTGAGATATACTAGTTGATGTTCATCTTATGAGTGAAATTTCACACTCCAATAACTCTTGAACTAATCGACCAAATGATTTCAAATTTTGAAGTTTTGTCACCCTTTACTATCGCCTTCCTTTGATATTTCTAAGATCGAATAAATCAGATCCGAGCTGGGAAAATTTTAGACATGGGAATATTTTCGTGAATATTGGATCACCCTGTACATGAACATTATGATTTTTTTTTTCGTTATCGTAACCATAAAGAATCAATTAATAATGAAAATTCTAAATCTCTGCTTCAATAAATCTTGAACTTATAGGAAAAAATTATTTCAAATTTTAATAGTTTTGTCACCCTTTACGACTGCCTTCCTTAAATTGGAAAAACAGAACCGGACTAGCAATATTTTAGACCTCCTATATTTCCGGTGATATCGGATAAGCCTGGGCCTGAATATTATGAAAAAGAATGAAAAAGAATACTTGTGTTTAAGTAGATAGTTCAGATTGAGATATTAAATCCACAAAAAGTGAAGCAAAGTGAATATTTGACTAATACTTCTCAAAACAGATGGATTGGGAGAGGTGGACATATGGCTCATTGGCCACCTCGATCCTCCGATCAGACACCGTTGAATTATTTTTTATGGGGAGTGCTTAAACCAGAGGTCTATGCAGTACAGATTAACAGTAGGGAGCAACTGCTACAAAGAGGTTATTGATGCTTGCGATATTATTAAATCAAAACCGAATACGATAACAAAAGCTGTGAAACAACTATATCAACGTGCTCAAAAATGTATTGGAGAGGATAGAAACTATTTTGAACAAATTCTGAACTGAAAATATTTTCATTTGATTTGTTTTTGAGTTCAAATATTTTCACTGTATTTGATGTTTTTTGTTCTATTCATTATCCAGTTTGTTGTTTGAAGGTTTTTCGAATAAATTCGTTTCATTTATTAACACTTCTTTATGATTTGATATCTTAATCTGAACTCTCTACTTAAACACTAGTATTCTTTTTGAATCATACAAATAATGATGTTCACGCACAGGCTGATCGGATATCACCGGAAATAAAAGAAGTCTAAAATTTTGCTAGTGTTGTTCTGTTTTTCGAATTTGATATAAATTCAAGAAACGCCGTCGTAAAGGGTGACAAAACTATAAAATTTGAAACAATTTTACCAATGAGTTCAAGATTTATTGAAGGGAATGTTTATTGATCACTCTCTATGACGGTGCCAAGCAGAGATTTAGAATTTTTATTATGAATTCATTCTTTGTGGTTACGATAATGAAGAAAAATCATAATGTTCATGTACAGGGTGTTCCAATATTCACGAAAATAGGAAAAGTCTAAAATTTTCCCAGTTCGGATCTGATTTATTCGATTTCAGAAGTTTTGAAGGAAGGCGATAGTAAAGGGTGACAAAACTTCAAAATTTGAAATTATTTGGTCGATTAGTTCAAGAGGTGTGAAATTTCACTCATAAGATGAACATCACCCTGTATATCCCAAACGAAGGTACTCAGGCGATTAAAACCTCTTGATACGAGTCCAGCCTGACGACATTAATTCATGGTATCCGTTTGTCGCATTCTTTCCGGGACACTCTGTATAATAGAACATACCTACGCGAAAAAAATACTGACTTGCTAAAAATAAGTGATTGACGAATAAATTAACTCTTGACGTGTCAAGGTTGATTGTAAGTCTCTCATGTCATTTCCATTTCAATAAGGACCCCTTGTAGAGAACGTGCGTAAACATGTTCAGTCCCTTATATCGATTGAAATTTGGGTTAGTTCATGGAATTACCCTCTATAGGGAATTCCGAGGGTGCAGGGTTTGGTCATTATTCGGGACAAAATCCCCACTCATCCGACCGATTGGTTTAGGTGAGGAACAACGGAAACTCCAAAGGTATAGTGTTGACGAAGCCGAGAAGTTTGAAACATTCTACTAGAGCTGCTCCGAACAAAGTAGCAATATTGTTGGACCCGAGGGTAAAAATTCCGATCCTACTAGCAATCTAGAGAAAATGAAAGTGCAGGTGAAGATAGCGAAATGAGAAATCGCGTCCCCCAAAATTCTGGATTCAGCTTCTTTAAGCTGAAACAAAAGCTTGTTTGGTGGTTCCCGAGGAAACCCCGGAATTGTTCATTATTTTCAAATAACTAATGATTTAAATCAAGCAGCACAAATACATTCTTCACACCTCTAATTTTCATTCGGATTGTAATTATCATGGTATATACAGTGCGCGTCAAAATAATGGAACAAATTCATTTTCTCAGAAGAAAAATATTTGGCAACAAAATTCTGAAACAGGTCAATTTTTGTTTCACTTTTAACAAATTTTCATGCATTTTTGAAAGATTTTTGTTAAACCCTGTACCATCCCTATCAACACTGTACATTTTTTTAATAGGGAAAGTGGGTCCTATGGTACTTTTTTTTCGCAAGGTCTTTGTATCTTCTTTACAGGCATGCAGAAATTTTCAAGAAAAATGTTTCTTTTTTTAAAAATAGTTAGTTCAAAGAGGTTTTCAGTAGGTGCACTTTGTCATGGCGCATTTACTTTGAGACGATGGTACCTGATGAAATTTGTCACCGAATGAAAGTCGACCATTACATTTTTGTTCATGTACAACTTTCAACCCCTACTAACCCTTTAATGGAGAAAAAAATAGGGGTGGGGGGTCATGAGGGGGTTGAAAGTTATGTATGAACAAAACTGTAATGGTCGACTCTCATTCGATGACAAATTTCATCAGGTACCATCGTCTCAAAGTCAATGAGCCATGACAAAGTGCACATACTGAAAAACTCTTCGAACTAACTATTTTTCAAAACAGAAACATTTTTTCTTGAAAATTTCTGTACGCCTATAAAGAAGATACAAAGACCTTGCCAAAAAAGTACCACATATCCCACTTTCCCTATTCAAAAAATTTAGAGGGTTGATGGGGATGGCACAGGGTGCAACAAAAATCCTTCAAAAATGCATAAAAATTTGGTAAAAGTGAAGCAAAAGTTGACCTGTTTCAGGATTTTCTTGCCAAATATTTTTCTTCTGAGAAAATGAATTTGTTCCACACTTTTGACGCGCACTATATATCAGGTTATATGCTGTTTAATATCGAACTACATTATTATTTTCTCGGTTGAAAAAGCTTTTAAAAATTGTTCTACGAATACGCTACACTATATTGTGCAAAATGGCGAATGCGCAGGTTTGAGTTCATTATATTCAACTAGCTGCCCGCCCCGGCTTCGCACGGTTGAAATGCTGATACTAAATATACTACAGAATTTCTTTATATACCACGTTCACAGCATTTTTGTCGTTAGACAATACAAACATGTTTTCTTCAGAGGTTACTCTTGAAAGAGCGACATATAATTGGCCATGTGAAAAACACTCAACGCGCAAATATAAGCCTGTAGCGTTGAAAGTTGGACACTGTGATTTATTAATGGTCATTGTAATATTTATCTTTACCGGAAATTATAGGCATTTAAATTGGATCAGTAAATCCGATGGTATCAGAGGAATTTGGGGAATCAATACATCTATCCTGGCTGAGGCGAGCCTCACGCTCTACAGATGATTTTCTGGCTCTCTGTATTCGATTTCTATCCCTATCCTGGCTGTGCCGGCCCCCCGGTCGGTACCACAGCAACTGCTATATCCCTGCATTTTAAATCTGCGATATCTTCGAAAATATTCATTTAAATTACATGCTGTAAAAGGCCATATTGATCAATATTGAATGCACAATGCATTGAAGGTACTTAATTGGATAAGGATCAATGCTGTATTGTTTGAAATAGCTTCGTAATTAAGCCACTATTTCTCGTAGAATGTAAAGGATAAAAAATGGTTATTGTGGGTTATCCTTAAGAGATAGACATATACCATCGCGGACTTTTTTGTGACCTTTTTAAGGTGTGCCATACTGTACCATAATATTTTGATCTATCTCGTAGGGTTCAACCAGCGTTTGCGATGTAAGTGCAAAAAAATGTGTTTATTTACGTCATCACATTAGAAACCTCTAAAATTATCAGTGTTTCTCTAATATATTATGTATGTATTATACATATAAACCTTCCTATTGAATCACTTTATCTACTAAAAAAAAAACCGCATCAAAATCCTTCACGTAGTTCTAAAGATCTAAGCATACATAGGAACAGACAGACAGCAGGAAGCGACTTTGTGTCATACTAATATATGTAAGGATTACGTAAAAACGTTTATCATCTTTGTCTTCACAACTACTGTAGAATTTACATATCTATCGCCTAAGTCGTGATTGGATTACGATCATAAAATTTATTCTCTCGCGTCTTTGGTTTTCAAAACACTAGTTCTGATATTTACACTCTATTTACAATATTATATAACTCGATGAAAATCAGTACAACTTCGATAGAATTTACATTCATAATTACTGAAGTTCGACAACTACCGCAATTTGCTCTGACTTCGTCTAAGTGAGAGTTTCTCATCTGCTTCAGTCTTGTTCATCAGGGATAAAAACTCGTATCCAGGCTAATCATCTCAATTGCCGTCTTCAGAATTCTACCAAACTACCAGACCCTAATGCTTTTATTTTTCGTGATAGTTCAAAAAGTTTTTAATTAATGTTGATATTCATTGCAGTACCTATCAGTCAATTTATCTTGAATGGTAGAGTGTGATAATCATATTTATGGGATATATGATACCCCAGCTTACCAACTGAATGACTTTTTGGCGCTCTTGTTCCTCGGAACAGAGTGCTCATCAATTTGCCCAAATGTCTACAAGTTTCGAATTTTTTGATAAAAATGGTCTTAAACGATTCGGTTCGATGCACTGATCAAGAATCTGTGTTCGAAATTTATTCTGTCCGGCATGTCGGGCCGGTCGTAGGCATCATAACTCTCTAACGGAATGAGCTAGACAGTTAAAACTTTCAGAATAGGTTTGTTATTGGGCAAAATCATTCAGAAGGTTTCGGAGCAACAAAAAAATTATTTTTTTCTACCTCACCAATTTCAAAATAATTGTTTTTCAATATGCAATTTAACCATAAGAATCCATTGATTGCATTCTAAACTCTAACAAGCTAATACTTTCAGAGATATGATTTTTCAAAATTTCCGTAATATATCATACTTCACGGAATGCTATAATTATTCTATATATGAATTATTATAATATGATCTGTATTGATACATGTTAACTTATTTTCCTGAGACAGGACATGTCAAATTTTGATATTTAATGCCCATGGTTAATTCATATGATGATGGGAATGGTAATGGTACCTAAGTTAATAATATTGAGTTCATAATATCTCCAGTAAAAACAAAACTGAAATATTGGCTAAAGTTTCAATTGATATAATATATTTTCAGAGTGGATTTGAGGAAAAAATATATCGTTCATCATAGAATTGAGGAATGAATATCTCGGATGAGTTCGTTGTTGTTTAGAATTGGTCAAATGGTTTTGAATTAATAATTTTTGCCACTCTTGTTGAATTTAAATTCTTTAATGATGTTTGAATTTAATTTCTGCTATTATGAAGTTCTATCATAAGAATCCATTGATATAATTCCCAACTCTTACCAATACTTTCGAAGATATGATTTGCCAAAGTTTGAACAAGAGCGCCAAAGCTCCTGTCCACAGGGCTTTCCCACTTTTTTATAACATTCGATTTCTCTTGTTGGAATTTCTAATGACTAGTTCTTCACGGAAGCGAATAAAGAAGGATTATACACAGTTTGAAGAATGGGTGCTTCCAATTTTGGAAGCAACTTATTTCTTCGAAACTGTCAGACATGTGTACATCTGAGAAATATATGAGGTAATGTGACCTCACAAATTTGAGGCATACAAGTAGGTTGGTCAGACCCCACTGCACCAATGTTGTTCCAGTTATTGTACCATACCAGGAATTTGGCTCATTACCATGGGGAAAATCCTCAAAGAGTTCATCTGGATTGTTACTATGGGTTGGAAATTGGCAGTCATATTAGAAATAATATTCTCAGAAAATTGACAATGGATTGATTTTGAATTCGGAATGTGTATTTGTGTTGTAATGCCCAAACACAAATTTCTACAACAATGTTGTAAGATCAGTAATCGGCTAGTTGGCTTGTTGCGTACCAAAAAATCGTCAAAGTATCCAGGGATGAAAACTCGCATTCTGCTAATCGTCTAAATTCTTCCGAGGATGACGGACCTTCCTCGTATTCCTTATCAGAACTTGAGACAAGTATTTACAACGACTGCTGATACACTCGATGTCCCTCGAGGTACCTACTCTCGTAACCACCCCCGCAGTTCACTTTCCACGATCTCATAGGGTAGTCCGCACAAGGTGGTGTTCAACGATTGTTGATTCCTACGCTGAAAATACCCCTCTTTAGACTACAAAGATTCCACGAAAAAGGTACGACGGTGGTAATGCAATTCCAGAAAAATAATCGTTGTTTACGTTAAACCAACATTTATGAGATCCGACGTCGTATCTACGAGTATTATAAACTCTAGATACATATATTCGGCTACCCCAAACCTCCTTCGAGACGCCAGGGAGTCGAGGTTTGGATTGAATACTGTATCTCTTGTCCGGTGGTACAAGTTCTTTGGGATCTGTCTAAGATCACTACCCATATACTAATGAGTTTTGGGACCCAGAGAACATCTGATGTTTCGGTAATTCATTTGCACCCTTCCAATCTAATCTTGACAAGTTGAAATTCAATTCCTTATTGAAATCCTACACTTCTATAATTCTTGGAACATAAATCGCAAAATATTGATGAAAAAGTCATTAATTCGTAGTAACAGAACTGAAACCTATTCTGCCTTCGACTATCCTTTCACGACAAATATTCTTTAAATTTTTCATCCCTAGTCAAACGCAAAGTCATCAAGGCTATTACTCGATTTTCCTGCCAAGATCTAATTATTTATTCGACTAATTTTTCATACTTCAAAACGTAAACTGTGAAATTTCAGGGAATTTTTTCCGATTATTTACTAGTTGATAAAATAATGAACGATTAGACAATAAAAATCGTTCAAAACCTGGAGACAGGAGCTTTGGCGCTCTTGTTCAAATCTCGACACATCATCTTTCCGAAAGTATTGGTTTCTTAGAGTTGGGAATGATATCAATGTATTCTTATGATAGAACTGCATCATAAAAGAAATTCAATTCAAATAATAATTTATTTATCAAGATTAATTGAGCAATCTGAGAATGAGAACTGCACCATGGAAGAAATCGAATTAAAATAGCTGAAATGAATTTGACTCTCTCTTATAGAACAGGATGACATGTACGAGTATGAACACAGATCATATTATAATTAATAGATAGAATAATTATAGCATTCTGTGAAAACATAGAAGTATGATTCATTATTGAAATTTCGAAAAATCATACCTCTGAAAATATTAGCTTGTTAGAGTTGAAAATGATATCAGTGGATTTTTATGGTAAAACTGCATTTAAAAAAAAATTTAATTTGAAATTTGAAAGTTAAAGAAAAATTTTTTTTTCGTTACTACGAAACCATCTGGCTATTTTATCCAATAAAGAACTCAACCGTTATTTATCTCCCAAACCTACTCTGAAAATTTCAACTACCTAGCTCATTCCGTTCGAGAGTTATTGTAGAAACAAAATTGAAAAATTAAAAATTTTTTTTTGACACTTCACGGCAACCCGATCAACACAAAACTTCGCATGCGTATAAAAGTCACTCTTCTACAATTTGGTGGTAAATTTCAGATAGATCGAGTAATCGGTTTCGGAAATATTCATAAAAAATGTTTTTACTAAAAACGACCATAACTCCGAAACTGCTCGGTGGATTTCGTCCGTTAACGAATTTTACCGAGATATTTACGCTCCAAACCTACCCTGCAAATTGCAATCCCCTAACTCCCTTCGTTCGAGATTTATAGTGTTAACGGACGGACGTCCGGACTGAATCGATTTCGACCACGGATTCTTGATCAGTGAGTCGAACCAAATCGTTTGAGACCATAGTCAGCCAAAAATTCGAAAATTACAGACATTTGGGCAAATCGATAAGCACTCTGTTCCGAGGAACAAGAGTGCCAAAAAGTGATAGAAAGAAACAATAAAACTCGGAGAAAAAATTGCATTGATATTATCAAATAATTCAACAGGTACCTACATATGTATATGGTATCAGGAATACGTCAACTGAAAACCCCTCAGTTGGACTGTCACATTTCAACCCAGATTCATGAACACTTCATATTCTTTGTTGCAAGCTGCCTGTCAAACTGAAAATGTAACCAGCTAGATCGATAGAACTCTCGTCAACTCGCTTTGCCGATATTCGTCGAATATGTAAAAAGGAATTTGAATGTAATATTCCTAGCATACTGCTCTCATGAAGATATGGAAGTTGTATATGGTTAGAATTCAACCTTTTCGAATAAAATCGCATGTTTTGAATCAGTAAAACTTTTGAATAAGTAATTTTTGTTGAATACATTCAAGTGTCCAAGTTGGCGGGAAATCTGGCTGATAAGCTCGAAGGATTAATACCGGATGTTACTCGGTTTTTTGCTGCTTTTTTCTGCTGCGGTTCCAGAGAAAAGCTCCATTTTACATAGATGCTATGAATTCATTCTTTAGATTTGAAATAAATACACATATAGGTACTCAAAAATGTACAATCTAGATCGAACTATTGAGACGAAGTTCCTTTACGTGGCTTCCGCTAAACAGAAATAAATCGTCCGTAAGAAACAAAAGAGTGCATCGGTCCACTCTGAGACTTTTTACGTTCAAATTACCGTTCCACAGCATTATTCTGAAGCTTCTAATTAGTTAAGTTCTAATTATGTATTTTAAAATTCTTTATCTTTCTATACTTGAAACCCTCAATCCAAGGGTTCCATATATCATTTGTTATCAAAAACAATAATTATTCATAAGTGTTAGTTCCTCAGAATATATTTGGCGCTCTTGTTCCTCGGAATAGAGTGCCTATCGATTTGCCTAAATGTCTGTAATTTTCGAATTTTTGTCTGAAAATGCTCAAATTCGATTCTGTCCGGCCGTCTGGCTGGCCGTTAACACGATAACTCTCGAATGGAATGAGCTAGACAGTTAAATTTTTCAGATTGTTAGTGCGCTAAATCGAAAAAAAAATTTTTTTTTACAATATAAATTTTAAATTCTATTTTTTTGCGTAAGTTCTATGGAACATCGTGTTATCTTGCCCAAATGTCTGTAAATTTCGAATTTTTTGCCGAAAATGGTCTCAAAAGATTGGGTTCAACTCCCTGATGAAGAATTCGAGGTCGAATTTGATTCTGTCCGTCTGGCCGTTGCCACGATAACTTGAGAACAGAAAGAGATAGCGAATTGAAATTTTCAGGGTAGGTGGCGTAGCCAGCCGGCTGGCCGTCCGTTATCACGATAACTTTCGAACGGAAAGAGATAGCGACTTGAAATTTTCAGGGTAGGTGGCGTGTCCCAATAAGACGCACAAGTTGGGTATAATCGGCCTAATGGTTTCCGAGGGATAATTTTGTGTTCAACCAATACAAATCTGATCGAATTGAAACTTGGTGAGTAATTATAGACTAAAAACTTAAGAATGTTTGTGAAATTTTGTGAGAATCGTATCACTAGAAAATTTTGAAAAAATTATTAAAGAATATTATTTATGTCACGATAACCTGAGAACTGAAAGAGATAGCGACTTGAAATCTTCAGGTTAGGTTGTGCATTCGAATGCGACATTTGGGTTCATTTATAGGCATAATCGGGTTGGTTGTTATCTCCTCAATAACTCGAAAAATACAGAACCGATTCAATTCAAATATGGTTATTAGTCGTAGAATGCCAACGCAAAAACTCTTGCGAAATTTCATGAGGCTCGTATCCTTAGAAAATTAAAAAAAAATTATTGAAAAGGATTCTATATATCAGGAACTATTCGTCCAACCTCACTGAGATTTTGCGAGAGTCTTCAGGACATAACAATACTGCCAAGTTCCAAGTTTGATCACGATCGAATCCATATTATTGGAGATCCGAGCAGCCTTGTGTCAGTAGCTGGATGGGTGACCGTTGCCTCGATAACTTTCGAACGAAAGGAGACAGATAGATTCTCTGGGTAGGTTGCGCATCCGAATGGAAGAGTTGAATTCGTTTTTGGGCATAATCGGTCCAACGGTCCAACTCGAAATATATAGACTCGATCGAATTGAAGCTTGGTAACTAGTTGTAGAACAGCGATATAAAGACTTGTGTAAAATTTTGTGAGAACCGTACCCCTAGAAAATTAAAAAAAAAATATGAAAACAAAAATTGGTTCAAGCACTGACGTGAAGCTTCCTGATTATAAATCAAACAAGTGATTCTAGCAAGTTATCCATGATAATATATTTGTAATATTAATATTAACAAATAAAGAACGTCAAAATAGGATATAATCAGAATTTGTGTGGATTTGTAGCATTATTCATGGCCAAGAAAGCATGCAAGGAATGTCAATAAATGCCAGTTTATGAACGTATTACATGCAAAGATTTTATGTGCTGTTGCCACTTGAAATAACACTCTCGTGGCTGTAATTTATATGAAAATTGAAAAATGAACGAAGCGTTCTCACGTTCTTGAAGAAATAACTTGTGAGCGACAACCCAACACCCTACGAAGATGTTCGTGAAGTTTTTGCGCGTATGTACTGAGGAACATCGCATTGTCATTTTGCCCAAATGTCTGTAATTTTCGAATTTTTTGACGAAAATGGTCTCAAACGATTGGGCTCGACTGCCTAATCAAGAATTTGAGGTCAAATTTGATTCGGTCCGGCCGGCTGGCCGTTGCCACGATAACTTTAGAACGGGAAGAGCTAGCAACATGAAATTTTCAGAGTACGTGGCGCATCCCAATACGACGGATAAGTTCGTCAATGGGCATAATCGACCGAATGGTTTCCAAATAATAATTTTGTTTTCAACCAATATAAATCCGATCGAATTGAAACTTGGTGAATAGTTGTAGAAAATAAACCCAAGTACGTTTGTGAAATTTTGTAAGAACCGTGTCACCAGAAAATAAAATATTTTTTATGTCACGATAACCTGAGAACGGAAAGAAATAGCGACTTGAAATTTTCAGGTTATGTTGTGCATCTGAATGCGACATTTGAGTTTATTTATGAGCATGCTCGGTGAAACGGTTTTGGAGTTATACCCATCTGTAATTTGGTTATTTCCACAATAACTCGAAAAATGCAAAACCGATCCAATTCAAACATGGTTATTAGTTGTAGATTGCCAACGCAAATTTCGTGGGGATCGTATCACTACAAAATTTTTAAATAATCATTGTAAACCATTGAAAAAAATTTTATATATCAGAAACTATTCATCCAACATGGCTGAAATTTTGCGAGAGCCTTCAGAACCTAACTATACTACCAAGTTCCAGGTTTGAATACGAACAGGTCTATATTTTTGGAGATCCGAGCAGCCTTGTGTGAGTTCAGTGGCTGGATGGGTGACCGTTGCATCAATAACTCTTTAACAAAAGGAGATAGGGAATTTTCAGGGTAGGTTGCGCATCTAAATGGGAGTGTTAAGTTCGCTGTTGGCCATAACCGACCTAACGGTTTCGGAATTATACCCATCCGGAATATTAGTTCCTCGATAACTCAAAAAATATAGCTTAGATCGAATTGAAGCATGCTAAATAGTTATAGAATATTGATATGAAGACATATGTGAAATTTTGTAAGGACCGTACCACTAGAAAATTTTTTAAAAATAAAAAAAAAATATTATGTATCCCACGAGAACAGACAGAAATAGCGACTTACAAGTTTTCGGGGTAGATTGCGCATCTGAATGCAACGAGCATACGTTTGTTAATTAGCATAAACGGCCAAATGGATTCGGAGTTATATCAATGTGAAATTTGGAAACTATCTCTTCAAACCCAAAAAATACGATGCCGATTCAATTCAAACATAGTAATTTGTTCTCGAATGCCGACGCAAAAATTTTTACAAAATTTCGTGAAGATCGTATTGCTACAAAATTTAAAAAAAAATCATTGAAAAAAATTATAGTATATCAGAAAGCAGTTTTTCGACATCGCTGAAATTTACGAGAACCTTCAAAACCATGAATGTCATGATGACATATTAAATTATAACATAAAATTTCAGGCCGATTCATAATAGAAAGTGAAGCATGTATCTATGGGAGATGATAGCCCTACATTAGGGTCCTGTAGTGGTCTTCGAAAATCTGAAGTTCTGACAAGTTCTAAATAATCATCGTTTGGATTGGCCAGTCCTGGTTTCGAAAGAGACCCTCCTAAGGCCAGGAGGGTCGACATTTTCCTTTTCGAAATCAAATATTGAATTCTAAGAACAAGAGTGAATATCTTTGAAAACTAGTGGAGGCGATTATTCTTCTATAGATCCATGCGGCTACAGAGGAGAATGTTTGTGAGAGGTGACCTTTGAAAGATTGTGTATAATTTTTTTAGTATTTTTTTATCGAAAAATGACTCATCTGTCAAGTTCCAAGTTTAACACGATCGGATTTATATTGTTGGAGATCCGAGAAGCTTTGTGTGAGTTCAGTAGCTGGATGGGTGACCGTTGCCTCGATAATTTTCGAAAGAAAGGACATAGAGACTCGTTACCAGTGATTCACATCTTTATAGACAGTTTGTTAAATAGTGAATTTGTTTATGAATTTATTAATAAATTATTACATAAAAAAATTTAATTCTTTTAACCCTCTTCGGCTAGAATTCGAAAATTACAGACTGGAAAATGATATCGCGTTGGAACACAAGTCTCACATGTTAGATCTAAAGTAGGTACGTAATAAATCGGCTGAATATATGAGTAGGTAACTGTATATCATCCATCATATTCAGATCTTTAATCTCAAATGCGCTCATTTCATCCCAAACTGCCCTTCGCGGGTGTGTTTATCTCCTGACCTGAATGGTAATTCAAGTATAGTAGGTATGGTATGTTATTATAGGTGAGTGCTTGAAAATATTCCATAAACGATGAAAAGTTATGTGTCTGCAGTCATAATAAATGACTGAAATAGAAGATTTATGTATGTTATAGGTTTAAAATAGTGTGTACACTGAATGCAATCTTTCGAGTACGACTGTACAGGGTGATTGTATGTAATTGTCCATAAGATTAATAATTATAGATGGAGGAATATGGTAGTATTCTGAAATACTGATTTTTGGCAGACACGTACTCTCTTATTTGAATGAATTATAACTATGATATACTCATTGATTTGGATTCAGCATGTAATTCATGTCCTGCATCGATCAGCATTTTTTCACTATTTTTTGGTATTTATCTACGCCTATTAAATTATATAATCAATATTCAATTGCTTTCATTCAATTAAAATTATCCGTAAACAAACAATGTGAGTTTTAATAACTCACTACTATTCTTGGAATTATTCACCAGTCAATCAAGGTAGTTCTGTGCTTCTGTCACCTGAATAATTTTGTCGTTTTCAAATTAAGTTTATACCTAATTACCGTTAATATTTTGCTGAAAAAGATTAATTCAGATAGTGGAGATGAATTATTATATACTCCTCCAGAAATAAGAGAAGCAGCTAATGTAGCCATACAGAATTTATTGCCCGAAAAATCCCAAAACAAGTATAAAGTTCAATACAAAAATTTTCAAGATTGGTGTAACAGTAAAAACATTAAGTCATCGTTTACAGAGAATGTTCTTTTGGCATATTTTAGTGAACTTAGCACTAAATATAAAGCGTCGTCTCTATGGACTTTCTACTCCATGCTAAGAAGCACACTCAACATAAATAATGGAATCAATATAGAAAATTATTCAAATTTACGTGCGTTTCTCAAACCGAGAAACGTGTTTAGCTAAAAAAGCAAAAGTTTTAATGCCAGAACAACTAAATAATTTCATAAATGAAGCTCTCCCGATGAGAAATATCTGGCGACAAAGGTAGTAGATCTCATAATAATTAAATCGTTTTGATCATCTAGTTAATACCATAATTCATTTTAGGTTGCTTTAATAATGGGCATTATGGATGCTTATCGTGCAGCAGAATTGCACTTTATGCAAATTACAGATTTAGAAGACCATGGATCTATTTTTATGGACAGTGTACCAAATACAAAAACAAAAATTGCCAGAAAATTCACTGTTACGGCAAATTTTTATATCATAGTTAAAAACTATCTAAGTCTTCGTCCTGATATATCGCAAACGGTATTATTCCTTAAATTTCAAAATGGAAAATATAACTCACAAAGAATTGGCATTAATAGATTTGGAGCAATGGGGAAAGACATTGCTACATTTTTGAAATTACCAAACTATAAATTATATACAGGGCATTGTTTTCGTAGCTCGTAACTTTATTAGTAGATGCTGGAGAGAATATAACGGAACTGAAACGCCATTGCGGTTGGCGATCAACTACTGAGGCTGAGGGATACATTTATAATTCCGAAAAGAATAAGACAGATACTGCAAATGAACTATACAGTTCAATAACACCTCAACCAGTTAGTACATCAACAACATATATGCAACAAACGTAAAAAGAAAAAATAAACTTGCATAATTCAGTACCACATATTCAGTTTACTGGTTGTTCAAACATTACAGTTAATTTTATTAATAAACAAATTAAGTAAATACAACTAAAATTTTCATAACATTGTAATGTGTAACTATTATGATTTTTCAATAACGTTCTTTCTCTGTACTTGTATCTTAGTATTAATTGTTATAGTCGTAGATAAAGTATAGTATTCAACTTGCGGTAATGGTCATAACTCACTTGATAAATTACAGCACTCGCCTGCGGCTTGCGGTGCAAACTTCATCTGCGTGATTTATGACTTACATTACCGGTCATTAAATAATATACTATTATTTTATTTCAACCTGTTTTTTTATATCATCTACTGTTGTCTGTTTTGAAGATTCAAAGGAGAGATTAACGTGACAAAACTGAAGAACAACTGCTTTCAGTGTTCGTTTTCAGAAGTAGAAATGATATCTACATATTATTAACTCACATACATATTATTTAAGACAATTTAGAAACCTTAAAACTCTTAGTTTGCGTGCATGTTCTAAGGACATGAAGTGTTATCATTTTACCCAACTGACTGTTATTTTCGAATTTTATACCAATAATCGTCTCAAACGATTACATTCGAATCACTGATGAAGAATTCGAGGTCAATTTCGATTCTGTCTAGCCAGCTGGCCGTCCCTTACCACTATTACTTTCGGTAGGTCCGATTGTGATGAAGTTCGTTAATGGGCATAATCAGCCAACGGTTTCTAAGTTGAAATTTTGTTTTTAAACACTACAGATCTAATTTAATTAGTAACTAGTTGTACTGAGACAAAAAAGACATATGCGAAATTTTGTGAGGATCGTACCACTAGAAAATAGAAAAAAAATTTCAAAGAATTTTCAGGTTAAGTTGCGCATACGAATGCGATGGTAAAGTTCGTTAATGGGCATAATCGGAGTTTAATGTATCTGATATTTTGTTGCTATTTCCTCAGTAACTCAAAAAATACAAATCCGATCCAATTTAAACTTGGTATTCACTTGTAGAATGCCTACGGACTAATTTTTGCGGGAATTTCGTGGAGATCGTATCACTAGAAAATGAAATAAAAATATATCAACAAAAAAAATTATATTTCAGAAACTATTCGTCAAATTCCGCTGAAATTCCGCACAAATTTTCAAGCCAAATATTATTTTCCCAATATTTTCAAAGATGCAGCTCTGATCCCATTTAAATCTATTACTCGATTCACAAAATACAGCTAGAACGTTCATGCAGTATTTCGTGAGGGTGTGTGAGGCGTGAATCTATGCTTTTAAAGAACATTTTTATTTTGAAGCCGGAATATCAGTTCTACAATCTGCATTACCATTTCCCTTTATGCAATAGTTTCAAAGTATATTTTAAAAATTTAAGTAGCAATTTTAGAACAATTGAAAATGTCTGGAAAATAACACATAACATGTCGAAAGAAACTGTACCTGATTACTAGATTAGCAGTGTTTCTACTTTTTTATGGCGTCAATTTCCGCGTTTTAAAATACCCACAACGTCTTATGATATCAAACAGTAGGTACTATATAAATACGAAAAAAAAAAAGCACTGACGTGAAGTCAGTACTCTTTGGCGCGCGTGTTCACGGTGGCTAATTTGAATTGAATGATGAGTACTTCAAGCTCAGTGGATAGAGCAAGCCGAAGATCTACCCAAAGGATAGTGGACACCATTCACTGTCGGTTCAAAAATTAAGAGTGCTGTATCTAAGCTGCCATCAGGATAGAGTAACAAAGTTGGAAAAGAACACAACTGACCCTCCCTAGTCGCACAAGCTCCTAGAAGATTTGGGAGGGTCAGTATAATCCTAATCATGTTTATAGCACGCGCGCCAAAGCAGATTGACTCCTTACACTTTTTCTTTCATTGTTAAGTCAGTCTGCTATTGCGCGCGTGCTATAAACATGATTAGGATTATACTGACCCTCCCAAATCTTCTAGGAGCTTGTGCGACTAAGGAGGGTCAGTTGTGTTCTTTTCCAACTTTGTTACTCTATCCTGATGGCAGCTTAGATACAGCACTCTTAATTTTTGAACCGACAGTGAATGGTGTCCATTATCCTTTGGGTAGATCTTCGGCTTGCTCTATCCACTGAGCTTGAAGTACTCATCATTCAATTCAAATTAGCCACCGTGAACACGCGCGCCAAAGAGTTCTGACTTCACGTCAAAGCTTTTTTTTTAACAAGTTCCTTTAACAAATATAGCTATCAATACAGTTTGGCTGTTAGCTTTACCGTAGATAAAAAAAAATTGCGGTTGTGGGACCTCAGTTAGGAAAGCAATTGCCTCTTCTGCAAATCCGAACGTATTTTAATATAGATCTACCGAATATAGTTATTCATAAATTTGCCTCAGGGCTACCATACAGACATTTCAACTCGGAAACAACGCTATTTCCCCCAAACTGACTTGTGTCCGTGCACTGAATTGACATGAATATTCTTTTAAAACCTCACAATATCGGCTCATTACTCCCAACATAACCCAAACAACCCAAAACCATTCACTTCTCATCTGCGCATGCGCAATATACTCGTGGCTGCAAGTCATCCCAAAATTACACACCTCACAAAAAACTCCAATTCTCCAACACTAGTGGTTCAGGAGATATCGCTTCTTGAATCCAAGCATGCGCAGATCCTCACCAGGGGATTCTATAGAGGAATAGCATCCGACACCGCAAAATCCCAATCCTCTCTGACGAAAGCACCAGCAGTTAAATCACTGATGGTCTGCTCATGCGCATAACGAAAAATGCCTGTAAGGGGTAAAATCAATTTCGAAATTAGCCCCAGGGCCACGGTACGGACACTTTAACTCGGAAACAACGCTACATCCCCGAAACTGACTTTTCCTTGCACTGAATTGCCATGAATATTCTTTTGAAACCTCACAATATTGGCTCAGCACTCCCAACATAACCCCTACAACCCAAAAACAGTTACTTCTCTTCTGCGCATGCGCAATCTACTAGCGGCTAAAAGTGCTCTCGAAATCACACTCCTTACAAACAACTCCGATTCTCCAACACTAGTGGTTCAGGAGATATCACATCTTTAATCCACGCATGCGCAGACCCTCAACAGGGGATTCTATGGAGGAATAGCATCCGCCATCCCAAAACCCCAATCCTCTCTGACGAAAACACTGGTGGTGTTCTCGCTACATCTCCCAAACTGACTTGTCCTTGAACTGAATTGCTATGAATATTCTTTTAAAACCTCACAATATCGACTCAGCACTCCCAACATAACCCATCCAATTAAAAAACAGTCACTTCTCTTCTGTGCATGCGCAATCTACTCGCGGCTAAAAGTCCTCTCAAAATAACATACCTTACAAAAAATTCCGATTCTCCAACACTAGTGGATCGGGAGATATCGCATCTTTAATCTACGCATGCGCAGACCCTCATCAGGGATCTGGATTCTATGGAGGCATAGCATCCGCCACCCCAAAACCCCAATCCTCTCTGACGAAAACTACAGCAGTTAAATTACTTCTCATCTGCGCATGCTTACAACGAAAAATGCCCGGAAAAGGCAGCATGAACCTCAAAAAAATAGGTTTCGGCATTTTAAGCAAAGTATTACGCAAAATAGTAGTAATTCTTTGATTTTTTTCGTGTCACGTGATCTTCACGAAATTTTGCAAAAGTGTTTGCATTGGTCTTTTGCATCTAATTACTGAGTTTCAATTTAATCAGATCAGCATTTTTCGAGTTATCGTGAAAACAAAATTTTAAAATTTTTTAATTTTTTTTTGCCACTTTAGGGCCGTTCGGTCGTAACAAAACTTCGCAGGCATATAAAGGACATGATTCTACAATTTGATGCCAAATTTCAGAAAGATCGAGTGATCGGTTCCGGAAATATTCATAAAAAACGTTTTGACTAAAAACGGCCTTAACTCCGAAACCGCTTGGTGGATTTTGCCCGTTAACGAACTTGTCCGAGATATTTACGCTACAAAACTACCCTGCAAATTTCAACGCTCTAAGTCTTTCCGTTCGAGAGTTATCGTGCTAATGGCCGGCCGGCCGGCCGGACCGGGCGGACAGAATTGAATTTGACCTCGAACTCTTCATCACGGAGTCAAACCCAATCGTTTGAGACCATTTTCGAAAAAAAATTCGAAAAATACAGACATTGTGACGAAATGATAGCACGCTGTTCCTTGCGGAACACGCCCGTAATAATAATTCTCTGATTGTAGTATTGAATGACAACACATTCTAGAGGATATTACTACCTCTTAATTTGAGAACATTCACTTAAATTTTTTTTATTCGAACGTTGAATTTTTATTCGACAATATTTTTGCGCGTATGTTCTGGGGAACATCGCGTTATCATTTTGCCCAAATGTGAAATATTATTCTGTGGTGCCGTCCGCCGTTGCCACGATAACTTGAGAACGGAAAAAGCTAGCGACTTGAAATTTTCAGGGGAGGTGGCTCCTCCCAATGCGACGGACAAGTTCGTTAATGGGTATAATCGGCCCAATGGTTTCCGAGTAATAATTTTGTTTTCAAACAAAATGAATCCGATCGAATTTACACTTGGTGATTAGTCGTAGAATATAAACCTGAGCACGTTTGTGGAATTCTGTGAGAATCGTGTCACTAGAAAATATAAAAAAAAAATATTAAAAAATATTATTTTTGACACGATAACCTGAGAACGGAAGGAGATAGCGGCTTGAAATTTTCAGGTTAGGTTGTGCATCTGAAAGCGACATTTGAATTCGTCTATAGGTATAAACGGCCAAACGGTTTTGAAATTATACCCATCTGAAATTAGGTTGTTATTTCCTCAATAACTCGAAAAATACGAAACCGATATAATTCAAACATGGTCATTAATTGTAGAATGCCAACACAAAAATACTTGCGGAATTTCAAAAAAATTATTGAAAATAAATGAAAAAAATTCTATATATCATAAACTATTCGTCCGGCATGGCTGAAATTTTGGAAGAGCCTTCAGAACCTAACTCTACTTCAGAGTTCCAAGTTTCAACACGATCGGATCTATATTGAGAACCGAGCAGCCTTTTGTGAGTTCGGTAGCTGGATGCGAATCGTCGTATTATAGCGAGAACCTTCAAAACGATGAATGTCATGATAACATATTTTTGCGCGTATGTTCTTGGGAAAATCGTGTTATTTCATCACAAATCTATGGGAGATGATAGCCCTACATTAGCGGTCAGACCTGGTTTTGAAAGAGATCCTCCTTAGGAGGAGGCAACTAAATATTGAAGGGATTTCTATGAACAAGAGTGAATATCTTTGAGAAATAGAGAAGGCGATTCTTCTTCAAGAGATTCATGTGCCTTCAGAGTAGTATATTTGTGAGAGGGGACTTTTGAAAGGTTATGTAGTATTTTTAATATGATATCGCTGAAAGTTTGCTGAAGGCTTCGAAACTTAACTTTAAATTAAACACACTTACTGATCTTGTAAGGTGAGAGGCTCATTTGTCGATATTAAATCTCGTGACGGTTAGGGAGGAATTTTAGGCCAGTTTGTCTATCACTAATGAGAATATATCTTCATGTTTCACCTCAACACCTTTAGATCTATCAATGGGCATTTATTGGTCAAGAATAAGTAATTGAATATCACTGGAATTCAACTGAATTTCATTCAATATGTTAGTAACTAAACTTATAGTTTTCTTTACTTAGATAATTTAAATATGACATTAATTCAAGTAATATTTTTTTAGAATAATTATGTATTCTTCTCCTAAAGAAGAATTGAAGGTAGACAATAATGTGTTAATTTTTTCATTATTACTTTCTATCCTGACTTCCCTAAAAAAAATTGGTTCAAGCACTGACGTGAAGTCAGGAGCTTTTGCGCGTATGTTCTATTATCCATTCTCCTGTATTGGACCATGGTGAATTCGATTAAGAGTGTCCAATACAGGAGAAGAGACAATGGAATTCACCATGGTAAATTCGGTTAAGAGTGTTCAGTACAGGAGAATGGACAATAGAACATACGCGCAAAAGCTCCTGACTTCCCGAAAAAAAAATTGTTTCAAGCACTGACGTGAAGTCGGGAGCTTTGCGCGTATGTTCTATTGTCCATTCTCCTGCATTGAACACTCTTAATCGAATTTACCATGGTGAATTCCATTGTCTGTTCTCCTGTATTGGACACTCTTAATCGAATTTACCATGGTGAATTCGGTTAAGAGTGTCCAATACAGGAGAATAGACAATAGAATTTACCATGGTAAATTCGATTAAAAGTGTGCAATACAGCAGAATGGACAATAGAACATACGCGCAAAAGCTCCTGACTTCTCGTCAGTGAACCAATTTTTTTGGTATATTTTTTTAATCCAATAGGTCAATCATGACCCATTCGCTAATCTGATATTTCAATTGTAAATATTTCAATTTGTATATATTTCGAGAGGTCAGCTGGATGCACAATCAGGAATAAATTTGATCTGTTTTTCTATCAGTCCAATTATGTTTACAAAATGAATTAAATTGGCAACATAACAAAGCTCTAGCACGATCGCGCATAAACACGTTGCATCTATTAAATATTTCAGATAAATTCACCACCAATTCACCTGTTTCAAATGTTCGTTTCACTATACAATGAGTGTTGAAACAATGGAATCCTGGATTTAAATTCTCCCCTTTAGTGAATATCGAAAATTGGTTTGATGAATCAAATTAATTTATTTTTCAACATTTGTCCGTAATGCTTATTGTTTTACCATTTGCCGTTACCAAGTACATGTACAAAATTCTTTTCTAATAATATAAAATACTTCCTGTTCTTGAAAACGAAATGTAACTGATGCAAAATGACCAATGAAATAACCTCAACTATCGTAGAATAATGATTTTGTAGAATATTACAATTTTTGGGTGATAATATAATGTCCTTGAATTATCCATATTGTGATGAAAATAAATACCTACTTCGATAAGTTAATCTAATTGGGTTCAGAATATCTCCAGTAAAAAAAAAAACTGGAATATTGGCTAAGTTTCAATTAATATAATATAATTTGTAGAGTAGATTTGAGGAATTAGTATCTCGTATAAGTAGGATATTGAACTTTTTTGAATTAAATTTCTCTTATGATGCAGATCTATCATAAGAATCCATTTACATCATTCGCAACTCTGAGAAACCAATACTTTCGGAGATATGCTTTGTCAAAGTTTGAACAAGGGCGCCAAAGCTCCTGCCGGCAGGGCTTTCCCACATTTATTAGTTCAGTTTTTGACAGTAGGTTAATAAAAATTAACAAACTAATTCGAATTAAATTAAGATATAACTACCAATTTCTACGATTTGCGCTTGATGAAGCGCTGTCATGTTAACTCGAATAAAGGCTAAAGGTGACCTACTTGCATGTGCAATAGCACCTCATATCATAACGCCTACTGTCCGGTGTACATGACGCTCAATATCAATCTGAGGTTCACGTCTTTCTCCCCGACGTCGTCTAACCCTTCTTCGGCCTTCATGTGCACCCAAGGAGAATCGAGATTCATCAGAAAAGACGACCTGATGCCATTCCAATGTTGACGTTCTCTGCAGCACTGTAATCGTTGCCAGCGATGCTCAACCGTCAGAGGTAACACAAGATGGGGTCGTTAATGCTGCAGTCCAAAGGACCTTATCCGGCGGTAAACCATTCGGATAGTTACAGGATGTTCTCGTAACCACTCATCAGCCAAAGATCGAGTTGTCGCAAATCGGTCTCTAATAGCCATAAGTCTTAGACGTCGATCTTGAACTTCATTTGTGCTCCTTCGACGTCCGGTGCCTATTCTTCTTCGATTTTGGGCATTATCAAACCACGCTTGACAACATCTCATAACATTTGTTGGATTTCTGTTCGTACGGTTAGCGATTTCTCGAAATGACAACCCCGCCTCCCGTAGACTAATAGTTCGGCCTCTTTCAAATTCACTTAGCTGGGTAAATTCCGCGTACACGTAGTCTAGGCATTTTAACAACAACTAAACATCGACTTTGGATCTCCTCGAACAGGTGGTTTGTTGTAAAATTTAAACAAATTGCAAAAAATGACTACAATATGTAAGTAACAAAACATGTTTACATGACAAAATCTTCACGATTTTTTTCTCCAAATTTTAATCGTTTACTCCTTGCTATACTATTTACCAAAAAAAAATTAAACAGCTCCTTCTGTGTGTTGCAGTTTCTTTGTCAGTTAGTATATAATAATTATTAACCAAACGCACATATAACGTGCATTATTGAATTCAGAAGTTTATGATGCAATTTGGAAAAAATATTGATGACATCACTTGGTAACGGAAAATGGTAAAATAATAAGAATTACGAGAAAATGTTCCTCACAAAATCAATGAGTTTGACATATGAAACCCTTTTTCGCAATTCCTGAAAGGGCAGGTACTTAATCAATTATTCCATACTTTTGACTCTCACTATACAGGGTCTTTCACGAGGAACCTCACCCATATTTATACGGGAAACTACTGAACGTATTTTCATGAAATTCAGCACTTATAAGAATTTCACGATGCTGATGAAATCTAAAATATTTTCAAGGCATGAGCACCTCCGGTTTTTCCGGAAATGACGTCAACTTCTGTTTTTCAAACTAGAAGACCATTTTTCTATTGCAGAAATAGATTCCTTAAAAAATTTCAAGTTATTTCGATGTAACATTTTTCAGTTTTGGTTGGAAAATTCTCTCTGAGCGGGAAAATTCGAAAAAAAAATCGAAAATAGAGCTCCGCTGAAACAAGAATAACTTCGAGGTTTTTGGATGGAAAATTTTCATTTTTGGGATTTTTCAAGATGTGAAATTGATGTATCCACTTTAAAAATCGAAATCGCGATTCATGATACAGGGGGTGAAAAAATCGCTTTCAAAATTAGGGATGACAAAATCGTGAATAATCAATTTTTTCAAATTAGAACCCCATTTTTTTATGGCAGATATTGAATCTACGTTAAAAAATAATGTGAGTGTATGCATCATACCCTTGCGCTAAAGTGGATATTTTCTGAGTTATTCACAAAAAACTGTTTTTCGTCTTGAATTTTCAGCTATTTCTTTTCCCTTCACGCCAAAAAGATGAAATTTTCAGGAACTGTTACTTAAACCATGTTTTAGATTTTACTACCCTAATATGCAAGAGAAAAAAGTTACAGGTTGGTCCTACATAGATGGCGAATTTTGATTCGAATTTGTATCGGAAACCTCTTTATTTCAACTAATCGGCCATCGGTTTTCTCTCCAGTGATAAATAAATAATTCCTTATGAACCATATGCAAAAACTTACCATGTCTTACATTCTTTTTTTTTTGATAGATATCATTAATTACATCTGCCAAATTCCTCTTTATTCAGTAGCATTTTGTGTTTACTATTAATTTGGTGATAATTCGTATTGAGTTATAAAATCGATCACTATGCCTAATTTTACCAATGAAGATTATTTAAATCTCATTCTACTTCATGGAGAATGTAATAAAGTTGTAGATAGAACGATTCGACTGTTCATTGAGAGGTTTCCTGACCGACCCAGACCAACGAGAGATACCATTAACAGAACCATGACAAACTTGAGAAATGTCGGATCTTTCGTTAAGAAAACTATACACAGAGAAAAAAGTGTAGTAGAAGATGAGAACAATGAAATTACAGTTCTTGAATATTTTCGTGTGAATCCTCAAAATTCTCTCAAAGATGCCGAGATTGATCTGGGATTATCTCAATCGAGTGTTTGGAGAATATTAAAAAAACATTAAATGCACCCATATAAATTCAATAGGGTACAGCATTTGAAGGAAACTGATTTCGTCAGGAGAACAGAGTTTTGCGAAGCTATGATGATTCGATTTCAAGAGAATGAAAACTTTTTGGACTGTATAATTTGGACAGATGAATCTAAATTCACAAAGAATGGTTCTCTCAATAGGCATAACAGTCATTATTGGGATGAAGAGAACAACCACCACTTCAGACAATGGAATTTTCAAGAGACCTGGAGTTTCAATGTTTTTTGCGCCATCAAAAATAATGCAATTCTCGATGTTCACATTTATGATGGGACTTTAACTGGTAAGATAGAACACTACACATGTTTGCATTATTTAAAGAATGTTCTCCCTTAGGAGATAGATATTCTGACATATTGACTCAAATAATTGAGCCGCTAGTACAGAACCATAATGACTTATGGTATCAACAAGATGGCGCGCCTCCACACAATTCACTCAATGTGTCAAATATCCTCTACAGGCTATTTGAAGATCGATGGTTGGCGAACAATGGTCCACATCTTTGGCCACCACGTTCTCCCGATTTAACTCCTTTAGACTATTATGTTTGGGGTAGGATAAAAAATATTGTCTACTCAACTCCCCTGACTGATAAAGAGGACTGCATAGAACGAGTCAGAAATGCGTTCAGGTTTGTTTAGATTTTTAGATTCATAGTTTTGAAACTCAATTTGGTTTTTAAACACTTTTGCAGATCTCTTCCTCCCGATGAAATAAGAAGAGCAACGCACGAAGCATTCCTGAGACGTATAAATAAATGTCTAGAAATTAACGGTCAAAACTTTGAGCATCTTCTCTAGTTATAACTGCGAGAGTTTGCCATGGTTCTCCTAATAGTAACTTGAAGTCGGTTTCAAGAAGGGGTGAAAAATCTACAGCATGGTTCAAATAACAGTTCCTGAAAATTTCATCTTTTTGGCGTGAAGGGAAAAGAAATAGCTGAAAATTCAAGACGAAAAACAGTTTTTTGTGAATAACTCAGAAAATATCCATTTTAGGGCAAGGGTGTGATGCATACACTCACATTATTTTTTAACGTAGATTCAATATCTGCCATAAAAAAATGGGGTTCTAATTTGAAAAAATTGATTGTTCACGATTTTGTCATCCCTAACTTTGAAAGCGATTTTTTCACCCCTTGTATCATGAATCGCGATTTCGATTTTTAAAGTGGATACATCAATCTTACATCTTGAAAAATCCCAAAAATGAAAATTTTCCATCCAAAAACCTCGAAGTTATTCTTGTTTCAGCGGAGCTCTATTTTCGATTTTTTTTTCGAATTTTCCCGCTCAGAGAGAATTTTCCAACCAAAACTGAAAAATGTTACATCAAAATAACTTGAAATTTTCTAAGGAATCTATTTCTGCAATAAAAAAATGGTGTTCTAATTTGAAAAACGGAAGTTGACGTCATTTCCGGAAAAACCGGAGGTGCTCATGCCTTGAAAATATTTTAGATTTCATCAGCATCTTGAAATACTTATCAGTGCTGAATTTCATGAAAATACGTTCAGTTGTTTCCCGTATAAATATGGGTGAGGTTCCTCGTGAAAGACCCTGTATACTACATATTAAAACCAGCAAGCTTATTGCGAACCATACTAGTAATTGAAACACCCAGGGACATGTGTGCGACAGAAGCCTGTTGTACATGAGACAATGACAGGTTGTAATGAATTTCCATGCCTGTATTTCCGTTAATACAGTTAAGAGGAATCAATTTTAGAACAGTTCAGATGAAGCCGCTCCCTTTGATGTGTTTATCACGTTACTGATTGTATGTTGTACTCGATGTAGTTCAAACGATGTAATATGTCGATGTGGGAAAATGTGAAATATTTCCCGTTTTGTCAATATTAAGTGCATTACTTAGTCGCGTGCGTCATATAGTTACTTAATGAGTAACGAAAGTTATGACTTTCATATCTCGGAAATGGGCCATCCTGATGCTGCAATCTGACAAAGGAAACTATTGAAAGGTTCGACACTTTGTGTCAAAACAATAAACAATAATCCGTAGTCCAAAAACTTTTATCGCGATTTTCAATTAGTAATCCATTAGTTAATGAACAGTTCTTTGTAGCACGAACATTAACATTGAAAGTGCTATAAGTGGTAAACTATTAATCTGAGAATTTTTTCCATTCGTGAATTATTATTAAAAGGTCTCAGAAGAGAAACCCGTTGAAAAAAATAAAATAATTGTTAATTTTTTTTTTGTTATTAACAATTTACTTAAGTAATCATTAAAGGATACTGTGGGAGGTATACTCATTATTAAATTTCAGGGTTTTCTCTCCCAAACTCTGAAAAATATCTATAAAATAAAAATGAATTATTTTGTGATTTGATTCTGCGTAAGAAATACACGATATTTGTCAGAAGCAATCAATTGAACAATGTTGCCTCACGAACAACAACGAAACAACATCAACGAAGAAACAACTATATCGTAACGTTTCGGAGTCTATATCAGATTCCTTCGTCAGACGCTTAAGGAAAATCTTTAGAATTATTTTGTTGATAGTTATTGTGAAATTCAAGAATTGTCACAATAATATTTTAATTTTTATTTTAATAATATTTTCAAACTGGTTTGTCTGATTTGACAGCTTTGTCGTATATTAGATATTAGATGATATTCTAATATCACTGAAATATATCGATATTTCAGCAATATCTTCACCAATATAGATCCGATCGAATAGAAATAAGGATTTGAAGGCTCTCGCAGAATTCCACCTATATCGGACGAATAGTTTCTCAGATATAGAATTTTTTTAAATATCATACTTTTAATTTTTCACTTATGTGATTCTCATAAAATTTTGCATAAGTGTTGGTTGTTGGTATCTTTCAACTAACTACCGCGCTTTCATTCGATCAGATCAGTATTTTTCGAGTAATTGGAAAAACAAAATTTCAGATGGCCAACTCTGAAACCACCCAGTGGATTTTGCAAATTAGGGAACTTAGCCTGGACTGTTCACCTGAACAGCGCGCCAAAAACCATTGTTTTAGCAAGACAATGCACCATGTCACAAGTCACTGACTATTATGGTCAAATTGCATGAATTGCGCTTAGTTCGGAAACTTTTTGATCCATGTATAATAGTCTGGGTCAATTGATTTACCGGTGTGAAGAGAGCAGATAAAGATAGCAGATGAAATCTCCGGAAACACCCGAACGGCGCAACCAGTGGCGCACCGATCGATTCAGTCATAATCATATAGAACCAATATATTCTGGCATGAATTGAAGAAAATCGAAGTTCTGCGATAATATAAATACACAACAACTTGAACTGATGGTTTCTTCGAGAGATGAACTTAATTTGGAACTTATTTTGTGAGTCCGATCAAGCTCTTGTTGAATATTGATAGATTTATCAATGCTGGGGCATGAATGTTATTTTGGCATGGGAAGATTTTGGCAAGATAATGGTAATGCAGATTCGGTTCTTTACTGAAAAAAGTATCCGCATTGGATGAGACCCTGGGGTTGAAATTTCAACCCTTAACACAAAAAACCTGGGTTTTCATTCGTTTTTCCTAGAAGGAAGAGTTTTTTCATCAACAGATTTTGAGTACATTTTGACAACGACGATATCGATATTCAGTAAAAAAATGGTCCACTTCGGATGGGGCCCTGGGGTTGAAATTTCAACCCTTAACACAAAATCTCGGTTTTTCCGGTTTTTTTCATAGAAGGAAAAGTTTTTTCATCAACAAATTTTGAGAACATCTTGACTACGACGATACCGATATTCAGTAAAAGAATGGTCGACTTCAGATGGGGCCCTGGGGTTGAAATTTCAACCCTTAACACAAAATCTCGGTTCTTCCTGTTTTTTTCATAGAAGGAAAAGTTTTTTCATCAACAGATTTTGAGAACATCTTGACTACGACGATACCGATATTAGGTAAAAAAAAATGGTCCACTTCGGATGGGGCCCTGGGTTTGAAATTTCAACCCTTAACGCAAAAATTTCGGTTTTTCGTCGTTTTTTCCTAGAAGGAAAAGTTTTTTCATCAACAGATTTTGAGCACATCTTAACTATGACGATATCGATATTCAGTAAAAAAAATGTCCACTTCGGATGGGGCTCTGGGGTTGAAATTTCAACCCTTAACAGAAAATCTCGGTTTTTCCTGTTTTTTTCATAGAAGGAAAAGTTTTTTCATCAACAGATTTTGAGAACATCTTGACTAGGACGATACCGATATTAGGTAATAAAATGGTCCACTTCGGATGGGGCTCTGGGGTTGAAATTTCAACCCTTAACGCAAAAATTTCGGTTTTTCGTCGTTTTTTCCCAGAAGGAAAAGTTTTTTCATCAACAGATTTTGAGCACATCTTAACTATGACGATATCGATATTCAGTAAAAAAAATGTCCACTTCGGATGGGGCTCTGGGGTTGAAATTTCAACCCTTAACAGAAAATCTCGGTTTTTCCTGTTTTTTTCATAGAAGGAAAAGTTTTTTCATCAACAGATTTTGAGAACATCTTGACTAGGACGATACCGATATTAGGTAATAAAATGGTCCACTTCGGATGGGGTTCTGGGGTTGAAATTTCAACCCTTAAGACAAAATCTCGGTTTCGCCTGTTTTTTTCATAGTAGGAAAAGTTTTTTCATCAACAGATTTTGAGCACATCTTAACTATGACGGAGTCGATATTCAGTAGAAAAATGGTCCACTTGGAATGGGGCCCTAGGGTTGAAATTTAAACCCTTAAGGCAAAATCTCGGTTTTTCCTGTTTTTTTCATAGAAGGAAAAGTTTTTTCATCAACAGATTTTGAGCACATCTTGACTACGACGATTCCGAAATTCAGTAAAAAAATGGTCCACTTCAGATGGGGCCCTGGGGTTGAAATTTCAACCCTTAAGACAAAATCTCGGTTTTTCCTGTTTTTTTCATAGAAGGAAAAGTTTTTTCATCAACAGATTTTGAGAACATCTTGACTACGACGATACCAATATTCAGTAAAAAAATTGTCCATTTCGGATGGGGCTCTGGGGTTGAAATTTCAACCCTTAACAGAAATTCTCGGTTTTTCCTGTTTTTTTTCATAGAAGGAGAAGTTTTTTCATCAACAGATTTTGAGAACATCTTGACTACGACGATACCGAAATTCAGTAAAAAAATGGTCCACTTCGGATGGGGCCCTGGGGTTGAAATTTCAACCCTTAACACAAAATCTCGGTTTTTCCTGTTTTTTTCATACAAGGAAAAGTTTTTTCATCAACCGATTTTGAGAACATCTTGACTACGACGATACCAATATTCAGTAAAAAAATTGTCCACTTCGGATGGGGCTCTGGGGTTGAAATTTCAACCCTTAACAGAAAATCTCGGTTTTTCCTGTTTTTTTCATAGAAGGAAAAGTTTTTTCATCAACAGATTTTGAGAACATCTTGACTACGACGATACCGAAATTCATTAAAAAAATGGTCCACTTCGGATGGGGCCCTGGGATTGAAATTTCTACCCTTAACACACAATCTCGGTTTTTCTTGGTTTTTTCATAGAAGGAAAAGTTTTTTCATCAACAGATTTTGAGAACATCTTGACCAGGAAGATACCGATATTAGGTAATAATATGGTCCACTTCGGATGGGGCTCTGGGGTTGAAATTTCAACCCTTAAGACAAAATCTCGGTTTTTCCTGTTTTTTTCATAGAAGGAAAAGTTTTTTCATCAACAGATTTTGAGCACATCTTAACTATGACGGAGTCGATATTCAGTAAAATAATGGTCCACTTGGAATGAGGCCCTGGGGTTGAAATTTCAACCCTTAAGACAAAATCTCGGTTTTTCCTGTTTTTTTCATAGAAGGAAAAGTTTTTTCATCAACAGATTTTGAGCACATCTTGACTACGACGATACCGAAATTCAGTAAAAAAATGGTCCGCTTCGGATGGGGCCCTGGGGTTGAAATTTCAACCCTTAAGACAAAATCTCGGTTTTTCCTGTTTTTTTCATAGAAGGAAAAGTTTTTTCATCAACAGATTTTGAGTACATCTTGACTACGACGATACCGAAATTCAGTAAAAAAATGGTCCGCTTCGGATGGGGCCCTGGGGTTGAAATTTCAACCCTTAAGACAAAATCTCGGTTTTTCCTGTTTTTTTCATAGAAGGAAAAGTTTTTTCATCAACAGATTTTGAGCACATCTTAACTATGACGGAGTCGATATTCAGTAAAAAAATGGTCCACTTCGGATGGGGCTCTGGGGTTGAAATTTCAACCCTTAACAGAAAATCTCGGTTTTTCCTGTTTTTTTCATAGAACGAAAAGTTTTTTCATCAATCAACGATCTTCAGCTGACATTTTTTTATTGAATATCGGTATCGTCATACTTAAGATGAGCTCAAAGTGTGTTGATGAAAAAACTTTTCCTTCTGGGAAAAAAACTACGAAAAACCGGGATTTTTGAGATAAGGGTTGAAATTTCAATCCCAGGGCCCCATCCGAAGTGGACCATTCTTTTACTGAATATGAGTATCGTCGTAGTCAAGATTTCCTCAAAATCTGTTGATGAAAAAACTTTTCCTTCTGGGAAAAAACGACGAAAAATCGAGATTTTTGAGTTAAGGGTTGAAATTTCAACCCCAGAGCCCCATCCGAAGTGGACAATTTTTTTACTGAATATCGATATCGTCATAGTTAAGATGTGCTCAAAATCTGTTGATGAAAAAACTTTTCCTTCTATGAAAAAAACAGGAAAAACCGAGATGTTGTCTTAAGGGTTGAAATCTCAACCCCAGGGCCCCATCCGAAGTGGACCATTCTTTTACTGAATATGAGTATCGTCGTAGTCAAGATTTCCTCAAAATCTGTTGATAAGAAAACTTTTCCTTCTATGAAAAAAACAGGAAAAACCGAGATTTTGTGCTAAGGGTTGAAATTTCAACCCCAGAGCCCCATCCGAAGTGGACAATTTTTTTACTGAATATCGATATCGTCATAGTTAAGATGTGCTCAAAATCTGTTGATGAAAAAACTTTTCCTTCTATGAAAAAAACAGGAAAAACCGAGATTTTGTCTTAAGGGTTGAAATTTCAACCCCTGAGCCCCATCCGAAGTGGACCATTTCATTACCTAATATCGGTATCGTCCTAGTCAAGATGTTCTCAAAATCTGTTGATGAAAAAACTCTTCCTTCTATGAAAAAAACAGGAAAAACCGAGATTTTCTGTTAAGGGTTGAAATTTCAACCCCTGAGCCCCATCCGAAGTGGACCATTTTATTACCTAATATCGGTATCGTCCTAGTCAAGATGTTCTCAAAATCTGTTGATGAAAAAACCTTTCCTTCTATGAAAAAAACAGGAAAAACCGAGATTTTGTCTTAAGGGTTGAAATTTCAACCCCAGAGCCCCATCCGATGTGGACCATTTCATTACCTAATATCGGTATCGTCCTAGTCAAGATGTTCTCAAAATCTGTTGATGAAAAAACTTTTCCTTCTATGAAAAAAACAGGAAAAACCGAGATTTTGTCTTAAGGGTTGAAATTTCAACCCCAGAGCCCCATCCGAAGTTGACCATTTCATTACCTAATATCGGTATCGTCCTAGTCAAGATGTTCTCAAAATCTGTTGATGAAAAAACTTTTCCTTCTATGAAAAAAACAGGAAAAACCGAGATTTTCTGTTAAGGGTAGAAATTTCAACCCCTGAGCCCCATCTGAAGTGGACCATTTTATTACCTAATATCGGTATCGTCCTAGTCAAGATGTTCTCAAAATCTGTTGATGAAAAAACTTTTCGTTCTATGAAAAAAACAGGAAAAACCGAGATTTTCTGTTAAGGGTTGAAATTTCAACCCTTGAGCCCCATCCGAAGTGGACCATTTTATTACCTAATATCGGTATCGTCCTAGTCAAGATGTTCTCAAAATCTGTTGATGAAAAAACTGTTCCTTCTATGAAAAAAACAGGAAAAACCGAGATTTTCTGTTAAGGGTTGAAATTTCAACCCCAGAGCCCCATCCGAAGTGGACCATTCTTTTACTGAATATGAGTATCGTCGTAGTCAAGATTTCCTCAAAATCTGTTGATGATAAAACTTTTCCTTCTATGAAAAAAACAGGAAAAACCGAGATTTTGTGCTAAGGGTTGAAATTTCAACCCCAGAGCCCCATCCGAAGTGGACAATTTTTTTACTGAATATCGATATCGTCATAGTTAAGATGTGCTCAAAATCTGTTGATGAAAAAACTTTTCCTTCTATGAAAAAACAGGAAAAACCGAGATTTTGTCTTAAGGGTTGAAATTTCAACCCCTAAGCCCCATCCGAAGTGGACCATTTCATTACCTAATATCGGTATCGTCCTAGTCAAGATGTTCTCAAAATCTGTTGATGAAAAAACTCTTCCTTCTATGAAAAAAACAGGAAAAACCGAGATTTTCTGTTAAGGGTTGAAATTTCAACCCCTGAGCCCCATCCGAAGTGGACCATTTTATTACCTAATATCGGTATCGTCCTAGTCAAGATGTTCTCACAATCTGTTGATGAAAAAACTTTTCCTTCTATGAAAAAAACAGGAAAAACCGAGATTTTCTGTTAAGGGTTGAAATTTCAACCCCTGAGCCCCATCCGAAGTGGACCATTTTATTACCTAATATCGGTATCGTCCTTGTCAAGATGTTCTCAAAATCTGTTGATGAAAAAACTTTTCCTTCTATGAAAAAAACAGGAAAAACCGAGATTTTCTGTTAAGGGTTGAAATTTCAACCCCAGAGCCCCATCCGAAGTGGACAATTTTTTTACTGAATATCGATATCGTCACAGTTAAGATGTGCTCAAAATCTAATGATGAAAAAACTTTTCCTTCTATGAAAAAAACGGGAAAAACCTGATTTTGTCTTAAGGGTTGAAATTTCAACCCCAGAGCCTCATCCGAAGTGGACAATTTTTTAACTGAATATCGGTATCGTCGTAGTCAAGATGTTATCAAAACTTGTTGATGAAAAAACTTTTCCTTCTATGAAAAAAACAGGAAAAACCGAGATTTTCTGTTAAGGGTTGAAATTTCAACCCCAGAGCCCCATCCGAAGTGGACAATTTTTTTACTGAATATCGATATCGTCATAGTTAAGATGTGCTCAAAATCTGTTGATGAAAAAACTTTTCCTTCTGGGAAAAAACGACGAAAAACCGAGATTTTTGCGTTAAGGGTTGAAATTTCAACCCCAGGGCCCCATCCGAAGTGGACCCTTTTTTTTACCTAATATCGGTATCGTCGTAGTCAAGATATTCTCAAAATCTGTTGATGAAAAAACTTCTCCTTCTGGGAAGAAACTACGAAAAATCGAGATTTTTGAGATAAGGGTTGAAATTTCAACCCCAGGGCCCCATCCGAAGTGGACCATTTTTTTACTGAATATCGGTATCGTCGTAATCAAGATGTTCTCAAAATTTGTTGATGAAAAAACTTTTCCTTCTATGAAAAAACTTTTCCTTCTATGAAAAAACCAGGAAAATCCGAGATTTTGTGATAAGGGTTGAAAATTCAACCCCAGGGCCCCATCCGAAGTGGACCATTTTTTTACTTAATATCGACTCTGTCATAGTTAAGATGTGCTCAAAATCTGTTGATGAAAAAACTTTTCCTTCTATGAAAAATACAGGAAAAACCGAGATTTTGTCTTAAGGGTTGAAATTTCAACCCCAGAGCCCCATCCGAAGTGGACCATTTTATTACCTAATATCGGTATCGTTCTAGTCAAGATGTTCTCAAAATCTGTTGATGAAAAAACTTTTCCTTCTATGAAAAAACAGGAAAAACCGAGATTTTGTCTTAAGGGTTGAAATTTCAACCCCAGAGCCCCATCCGAAGCGGACCATTTTATTACCTACCATCGGTATCGTCCTAGTCAAGATGTTCTCAAAATCTGTTGATGAAAAAACTTTTCGTTCTATGAAAAAAACAGGAAAAACCGAGATTTTCTGTTAAGGGTTGAAATTTCAACCCCAGAGCCCCAACCGAAGTGGACCATATTATTACCTAATATCGGTATCGTCCTGGTCAAGATGTTCTCGAAATCTGTTGATGAAAAAACTTTTCCTTCTATGAAAAAACCAAGAAAAACCGAGATTGTGTGTTAAGTGTAGAAATTTCAACCCGAGGGCCCCATCCGAAGTGGACCATTTTTTTACTGAATTTCGGTATCGTCGTAGTCAAGATGTTCTCAAAATCTGTTGATGAAAAAACTTTTCCTTCTATGAAAAAAACAGGAAAAACCGAGATTTTCTGATAAGGGTTGAAATTTCAACCCCAGAGCCCCATCTGAAGTGGACAATTTTTTTACTGAATATTGGTATCGTCGTAGTCAAGATGTTCTCAAAATCTGTTGATGAAAAAACTTTTCCTTCTATGAAAAAAACAGGAAAAACTGAGATTTTGTCTTAAGGGTTGAAATTTCAACCCCAGAGCCCCATCCGAAGTGGACCATTTTATTACCTAATATCGGTATCGTCCTAGTCAAGATGTTCTCAAAATCTGTTGATGAAAAAACTTTTCCTTCTATGAAAAAAACAGGAAAAACCGAGATTTTCTGATAAGGGTTGAAATTTCAACCCCTGAGCCCCATCCGAAGTGGACCATTTTATTACCTAATATCGGTATCGTCCAGGTCAAGATGTTCTCAAAATCTGTTGATGAAAAAACTTTTCCTTCTATGAAAAAAACAGGAAAAACCGAGATTTTGTGTTAAGGGTTGAAATTTCAACCCCAGAGCCCCATCCGAAGTGGTCAATTTTTTTACTGAATATCGATATCGTCATAATTAAGATGTGCTCAAAATCTGTTGATGAAAAAACCTTTCCTTCTGGGAAAAAACGACGAAAAACCGAGATTTTTGCGTTAAGGGTTGAAATTTCAACCCCAGGGCCCCATCCGAAGTGGACCATTTTTTTTACCTAATATCGGTATCGTCGTAGTCAAGATGTTCTCAAAATCTGTTGATGAAAAAACTTTTCCTTCTATGAAAAAAACAGGAAAAACCGAGATTTTGTGTTAAGGGTTGAAATTTCAACCCCAGGGCCCCATTCGAAGTCGACCATTCTTTTACTGAATATCGGTATCGTCGTAGTCAAGATGTTCTCAAAATTGGTGATTAAAAAACTTTTCCTTCTATGAAAAAAACCGGAAAAACCGAGATTTTGTGTTAAGGGTTGAGATTTCAACCCCATGGCCCCATCCGAAGTGGACCATTTTTTTACTGAATATCGATATCGTCGTTGTCTAAATGTTCTCAAAATCTGTTGATGAAAAAACTCTTCCTTCTGGGAAAAACGGATGAAAACCCGGGTTTTTTGTGTTAAGGGTTGAAATTTCAACCCCAGGGTCTCATCCAATGCGGATACTTTTTTCAGTAAAGAACCGAATGTGCATTGCCATTATCTTGCCAAAATCTTCCCATGTCAAAATAACATTCATGCCCCAGCATTGATAAATCTATCAATATTCAACAAGAGCTTGATCGGACTCACAAAATAAGTTCCAAATTAAGTTCATCTCTCGAAGAAACCATCAGTTCAAGTTGTTGTGTATTTATTTTATCGCAGAACTTCGATTTTCTTCAATTCATGCCAGAATATATTGGTTCTATATGATTATGACTGAATCGATCGGTGCGCCACTGGTTGCGCCGTTCGGGTGTTTCCGGAGATTTCATCCGCTATCTTTATCTGCTCTCTTCACACCGGTAATTGATTTCCGAAGACGGTTTTAGAGAGCCATCATTTAAGATATATCTTTTTCGTCGATCTGTATGAAAAGTGTGATTTTACGTACGAATTTGCGGCCGTAAAATCGACAATTATTAAAGGTACTGTGCGGACGAGAAAGAACTTTCTCGTCCGCAGAATTACTTTCTCGTCGCAAAATCACTTTCTCGTCCGCTGTGCTCACTATGGAAACGGTTCAATACAAACATAAGTGTATGTGTCATTTGCTATTGTGAAATTATTTAAGGAATTAATTAAAATATGTGGAGTTTGACGAAAATATGTAATATGCACCTCGGGCGGAAACCTGTCTATTGTCTCGCCTGCTTGCTATCCGAGGCGGAGCCTCGACTATAATACTGTAATAGGCAGTTTTCTGTCCCTGATGCATATACAGGGTGTCCAGGAATACGTGGAAAATGTCCCGGACTCAGATAAAACATCAAAAAATAAAATGACTGGTCCCCATAATTTTTTTTCCTATCGGCCCTCCCTACGGAGAGACGGCCTCCTAAATGATGCCACTGGAAATCCATTTTACTGGAATACATTTTAAACTACTTAATACAATTCAATGAAAATTTGATATGATAAACAGTAGTAAGGACCTCTTAAAATACTGCCCTTAAATTTAAATTAGTTTGTTTAGTTTACCAGGGGCGGACTAGGTTGTATATTTTAATGCTTACCTACACTTTTAGCACCTTATAGGCTGGTTTATGCTGGCTGGTAACTTTAACTTAACCTTTAACTTAAAAATTGAAATATAGATTTCTAGGAATATTGTTTATACTGAGACTAAAGAATCCGTTTACTTATTGATAATAATAATAATTAATAAGTTAACGGATTCTTCAGTCTGATTATAAGCCGTCTAAAAATCTATGTCTCTATATATTATACAGGGTGATTTTTTTAAGTGTTTCATTAGAAGTTTTCGAGGAAGGAATTGTAATGCAGATTCAAGATTTTGGATTTTCGTTTTAGAGTACATGAACTTTAATAGTAAAATATTTTCAAGAGGAATCTACTTCCGGTCTCACCGGAAACGAATGTAACTTCGCTATTTCAAATGCAACACCCTGTATGTTTTTACGTATTCGAATTCTTCGTTTAATTCTACACTGATTTGATGTATGATATGTGCAACCATTCGAGCGGTTTTTGAATTATAGCCTGATTATCAAATTTTTCGAAAAAAAGGTTGTCACAGATTAGTGTCCATATCTTAAACATCCCTCATTACAAGAATTTCTTTTTGCGAAATTTGAACAAAAGAAAGTACGCTGATACTGTTTCTTGTATAACTTATGAGGAAATATTATACAGGGTGTCTGAAAAAGGGCCCCAAAGTGAGCCTCAATAAAACTATGAAATCTCACTTTTTTCAAATGGCAACCCTATAATTTTGTAATTCCAATCGATTGCACGTCAAAAACCAGTTATGGTGTCCCGAACATTTCATGCCTCTAAAATCAGTATTTTTGCCGTTATTCAATAAAATTCGAATTACACGATTAAAGACAGGTTTCGCACAGTTTGTAAGCTTGCATTTTTGAAGTAGGCTATGTTAGGAACTGTCATTCTTACTTTTTCTTACAGATCAAGCACTAAGCAAAACATGCAATAATAATTTCACTGGAATGATATATCAAGGGTATGTTCTTTATTTGCGGCAAATGATGGACTCGTGGATTCATAAAACTAAACGAAATTAGCATAAAGAAAGCATATAAAGTTTTTCTTGTGTCATTTCAAGAATATTCCATCGTTTTAGAACATTATATTATTATTCATCATTTCTCCTTAAACGCATCGTTTTCGAGATATTCTTCATTGAATGTTTTAAAATGGAAAACTCCAGAAATTTCACTTCTTTTATGGATCCATCCCTGAGCGTTGGAATCCCGAATCAAGCTGTAAACCACGTTACCATGCCTTATTCTCGTCCGCCAACAATGTCATAGATAATTTATATGCGGGAGTGTATAAGCACATTGTGAAATCTTTAAACGCTTGTAACTTTTTACCTGAGCTGAATCTGGAAAAAAGGTGAATGAAAAATGGGTTCAAGCCCTGTGGACAGGAGCTTTCTGGCGCTCTAGTTCAAACAGACAAATCATATCTCCGAAAGTATTGGTTTCTCAGAGTTGGGAATTATATCAATGTATTCATATGATAGAACTGCATCATAAAGGAAATTCAATTCAAATAATAGTTTATTTATCAAGATTAAATGAGCAATCATGAGAATGAGAACTACACCAAGGAAGAAATCAAATTAAATCTGGCCAATTTTGCCCAATAACGAACTTAACCGAGATATTCATCTCCTGAAAATTTCAACTACCTACCTCATTCCGTTCGAGAGTTATATCTATGTCTATGGATGAAAAGCAGTCTCACTACTCTCAGATCTCTTACTTCATGTTCCGTTCCGAAATGTAAGACTTTTCTGAGAAAAACTACTGAGATTTTTCTCACTTCGCTCACAATTCTTCGATTGATTAGGTAATTTCATGTCTCAGGAAAATAAGTTGACATTATGACAATTCATACATAAAATAATTATATCATTCTGTGACAACGTTGAAATACGATTTATTATTGAAATTTTGAAAAATCATATCTCCGAAAGTATTAGCTTGTTAGAGTTAAAAATGATATCATTGGATTCTTATGGTAAAACTGCTCATTGAAAAAATTATTAATTTGGAATTTGCTTTGTAAAAAAAATTTTTATTTTTGTTACTCCGAAACCATCTGTTCGATTTTGCCCAATAACGAACTTAGTCGAGATATTTATCTCCCAAACCTACTCTGAAAATTTCAACTGTCTAGCTCATTCCGTTCGAGAGTTATCGTGCCTACGGCCGGACCGGCCGGACAGAATGAATTTCTTCCACGGATTCTTGATCAGTGAGTCGAACCAAATCGTTTAAGACCATTTTCATCGAAAAATTCAAAAATTTTCAGACATTTGGGCAAATTGATAAGCATTCAGTTCCGAGGAACTAGAGGGCCAAAAAGTGTTTCATTTGATTAGAGGAATCTTTGGTTAAAATTAATGCAGTGGTCAAAGACTCACCCTGTATATGTATATATAGGATTAAGTTAAAGCTACCAGCCAGCATAAACCAACCATAAATGAGAAGGAGTTAAAAAAAAACAAATTTGGATACCTTGAACATTAAGCTAAAGGAGAGGTACTCTTGTTCATTGTCGAGAAAATGAACCGTTTTCAAGGTATCTAAATTTGTTTTTCCAGGAAATGGAAAAGATTCGAAATCATTCGGGAGATAGAAGAAACTAAATATGATTTTATCGCAATTTTCATTAGCCTACCCAGTTTTATAAATGTCATGTTTGTAAAACTAGGGTAGGCTAATTAAAATTGCGATAAAATCATATTTAGTTTCTTCTATCTCCCGAATGATATCGATTCTTTTCCATTTCCTGGAAAAACAAATTTGGATACCTTGAAAACGGTTCATTTTTTCAATGAACAAGAGTACCTTTCCTCTAGCTTAATGTGCAAGGTATACAAATTTGTTCTTTCAACTCCTTATCATACAGGGTGTTAAAAATGTAAGCATTAAAATGTACAACCAAGTCCGCCCCTGGTAAACTGAACAAGCTAATTTAAATTTAAGGGCAGTATTTTAACAGGTCCTTACTACTTTTTGGCGCTCTAGTTCCTCGGAACTGAGTGCTTATCAATTTGCCCAAATGACTGTAATTTTCGAATATTTCGATGAAAATGGTCTTAAACGATTTGGTTCGACTCACTGATCAAGAATCCGTGGTCCGGCCGGTCCGGCCGTAGGCACGATAACTCTCGAACGGAATGAGCTAGATAGTTGAAATTTTCAGAGTAGGTTTGGAGGATAAATATCTCGGCTAAGTTCGTTATTGGGCAAAATCGGACAGATGGTTTCGGATTAACAAAAAAAAATTTTTTTTTTTAAGAAACAAATTCCAAATTATTTTTTTTTTTAATAAGAAGTTTTATCATAAGAATCCAGTCATATCATTTTTAACTCTAACAAGCTAATACTTTCGGAGATATGATTCTTCAAAATTTCAATGTAAATCGTATTTCACACATTGATATAATTATTCTATGTATGAATTGTCATAATGTCAACTTGACAGAAGGGAATATTGTAACTTCAAAAATATTGGGTTTTAAATACTCGTATTTTAGCGATGCGACGGGGACCTCACCCGAAAATGTTTGAAAATATTACGTAAATATTGAAAGCATAATTCTGTAGTTCGAGAGAGGAGAAAATTTGGTGAACGTAGATCAGGAAATTTTTGATCGATTACAAGGTAATTTTTTATTTATTACTCATCTTCTTTCATATTATTACTAATCTTCTTTCATACATGTTTTATGTAATACCTACTATTTGCAGGTACTTTAAACCTGTTTTGGGCAATTGTCATACGAAACTTGTTTTTTTGGCGCTCTAGTTCCTCGGAACAGAGTGCTTATCAATTTGCCCAAGTGTCTGTAATTTTGGAATTTTTGGCTGAAAATGGTCTCAAACGATTTGGTTCGACTCACTGATCAAGAATCCGAATGCGAAATCGATTCTGTCCGGCCGGCCGACCGGCCGTAGGCACGATAACTCTCGAACGAAATGAGTTAGCGGATTGAAAATTGCAAGGTGGTTTTGGAGCGTAAATATCTCGGACAAGTTCGTTCGATCTATCTGAAATTTAGCATCAAATTGTAGAATCTTGACCTTTATACACATGTGATGTTTTGTATTGACCAGATTACCGCTAAGTGTAAAAAAAAAATTTTGAAAATTTAAAAAAAGTTTTTCCACAATAACTCTCGAACGGAATGAGCTAGGTAGTTGAAATTTTCAGAGTAGGTTAGGGAGATGAATATCTCGGTTAAGTTCGTTATTTGGCAAAATTGGCCATATTTAATTCGATTTCTTCCATGGTGCAGTTCTCATTCTCATGATTGCTCATTTAATCTTGATAAATAAACTATTATTTGAATTGAATTTCCTTTATGATGCAGCTCTATCATATGTATTGTAACGTTTCTTTTTAACTCAGGCAAGGGTTTGTTTATGTTTTGTTTACGATAAGGTTGTCGTTTGTGTTGACGTCGAATTTGAGGTTGGATCTCAGTGGTGCCAATCGACGCTAAATAATAATTGTTGTATTCGAAGAACCGAATAAGTTGGCAATATTGTTGAATTGTGACAGTCTGAAATTTGTGAGGGTCTGCGCCAGTCAGGGACATGAGGTCGTCCATTTTTGGTGAACACTCGAAGGACGAGCAGTAGGTTAGGCGTATTTTCGGAACTTCGTAAGAATTGGTGATTTCTTCTTAATTGGATATAGTTTCGAAAATCGAATTAGGAGTGAGCGTTACATTGGTTTGATTTGGGAAGATAACAGGTAACTTGCACTCGTCTCGAAAGAGGATATAACGACCTTTCTGCAAATCTAAGAGTTGACCACGTGAACGATCTTGGCGACTTTGACAGAACATCGCTGTGTGCTTGAAGAATTATTTGGTGGAGGCACGACAAGATTTGGTTTTGAAGCAAACGTGTGCAGGACAACCCCGAACATCAGGGGTTTTTGTAACATCAGGAGTTTTTGTGTGCCAGCACGATTTTTATATCAAGAGGAATAGAAGGATTTTTGTGGCAGTCCGAAGTTTATGGTGGCAGGAGTTTTTGAGGCCAGCACGATTTTTTTTATCAGGAAGAGTGTAACTGAGACATTCGGATATATACAAGGTGGTCCATAAGTAGCGCTGTGAGACGGCCAACGCAGTGTTACCGATCCCGAGTAACAAGGTGGTCAGGAAGTAGCGCTGTTATTGGGGACATTCAGTCAAGGGTTGCAGACTGCGAGCACAGAGGGAAGGAGAACAGTATTGCGAGACCATCGAAGCAATACTACGTTCAGGCATAAGGAATAGCACGCAAGTTATTGGAAACATCTTTCGAAATATCTTATACCTGCTATATATATATATAACTTGAACATATATTGTCATCAATTGTGTAAATTATTGTTGTTGTAAAGCGGAAATTGGGGAAAGATTTGCGTAAATCATACAAGATCATAGATAAGAAACGTGGATGCGCCTGAGCTCAAGCGACGCGTATTTGAATCAGAGAGAAATATCTACGTACAATTTCCGTCACCCTTATTCAGGGTTTCACAGTAGTTATATTTTGTTGAATCTAGAGACCTGGGTTGTATGCTATTAGAGTAAACTGTTTGTTATTAGCGTGAATATTCTTTTGGTGAATTTAGGAATTAGTACATTACGCAGGGGTATCTGGGAGACTTAAATTTACCTGGCGCCCATTTACTAGGTTCCCTTTTTAGGAATCCACTCCCATCTCCACTGGAGCTAGATCGCGGATCCCTGAGTTCTAGTAGCTCCGATCTTAACCACTGCGACTTGGGAACAGTCGTATGTCGTTATAGTATACATTGATATAATTCCCAACTCAGAGAAACCAATACTTTCGGAGATATAATTTGTCTGTTTGAACTAGAGCGCCAGAAAGCTCCTGTCCACAGGGCTTGAACCCATTTTTATTATATCGAATTTTCATTGAATTATATTAAGTAGTTTGAAATTTATTCCAGTAAAATGGATTTCCAGTGGCGTCATTTAGGAGGCCGTATCGCCGTAGGGAGGGTCGCTAGGAAAAAAATTGATGGGAACTAGTTATCTTATTTTTTTATGTTTTATCACAGTCCGAGAGATTTCCCACATTTTCCCGGAGAACCTGTATAACTATCATAATGTTCATTTCAATTTCCAGATCACCAAGTCTATTCGCCCTTCTTAGGATAACATTGGTTCATTTATTGTTACCTATTAATTCATCCACACTTTTGAATTTCAGTGGCTATGGAGAGGGCTCGATAACGGAAGGGCTTCGTACTGCACTGGCCCGGCTGCGACAAAAATCATCCACCCCTGGAAGTCAGTCCCCTTTGCACCAGTCCCAATCCCAAGTAAGTGAATAATTAAAAAATTAATCGAAGTAAGAAAATTATTTATTACTGATGAAGAATGCAAATTCAAGGCGATGTGGTGGACTCACAGTGTACACAAAATTCTAACACTGCTTTGACCGTAATCTTTGTTTCGCTGAAATGAAATGGATAAAATAAGTATGAATTTACTGATGCAAATTATACTAACTGACAAAGGAACTGCACCACCCAGAAGGATCTGTTTAAATTTCAATTTTTTTTTGATGAAACATAGATAGTATAGCAAGGAGTAAATGAGATCAGTATAATAATATACAATAATATTATTAATGTAAACATTTTATTGTCTAAGAAGGACGTGATGAATATTACAATCTTCGTTGGACTTCGCTTCAAAAATCAAAAAGCGTTGAGAACTTTATTGTTCGAGTATAGAACAGTGAAGCAGTACACTGTAGTCGTAATAATATTTCTATATTTTGCCAATATCTCTAATAATTTACATTATTCCTTTTGAGTTTAAATCTAGAACTTCTCTGGAAAATTAGGATTTGATGGCTCTTGAAAATTTTCGCGATATTTTATGGATAGTTTCTGTTTTTTGAATAATTGCGCGCTTGTTCCACAAGGACCAGCGTGCTATCATTTTGCCCTGATGGCTGTATTTTTGTAATTTTTTGTCAAAAGGGTCTCAAACGATTGAGTTCCGGTGTCAAATCCATTTATGTCCATTCGTCAATGCATGCGAAGTTTTCTATTGATCGGATGGCTATAAACTGAAAAAAAAATTGTTTTCACAATAACTCGAAAAATACTGATTTTATTGAAATGGAACTTGGTAATTAGATGCAAAATACCGACGCAAACACATTTCGTGAGGATGGTATGATGAGGAAAAATCCAAAAAAATATTTGCGGAATATTTTAATGGAAAACCGAAACCAAACATGGGATTGAGTTTAATTTTGGCATTTCGGTGAACAATAATGACATCTTGGGATGTGGGAAATTTCACAGAGAACAGACCACTAGGAGCCTCAAAAAAGAATTAATAATTTAGAACTTTCACACTAGGTTAATTATTTCAGTTCTTTTCCGACGTGGAAAATCCCATGTGGTATAAATTTGACTTTGGTTCTTGCACGTGTTTTATCTGATTTTTGCGATCACTAACATATGTACAAGTCAAGTTATTTGAATATGGACGTGTATATAATATGGTGGCAATTGAATAAATGGCTGAACGATGTGTGGAATTTTAAATTGTGTTTCCTAAGTTTACCCCTTTCGGGCATTTTTCCTTATGAGCATGAGCAGACAAGAATTTAATTCACTGCTGGAGTTTTCGCTTGGGTGGATAGGGGATTGAGGGGCAGTACAGGATGCTATTCCTCCATAGAATCTCCTTGGGAGGGTCCACGCTTGCGTGGATTGAAGTTGGGATTTCTCCTGAAGGTGAAGAATCAGAGTTTTGACTGAGGTGTGTGATTTTGAGAGAACTTTCACGCATGAGTAGAGGAGAAGTGGCTTCTTTTGGGTTCTAGGGCTTATGTTGGGAGTGGTTTATGTCCAGCGGTCATGGATAGGTGCTGAGCCGATATTGTGAGGTATAAAAAAAAAACATGGCTATTCTGTACACGGAAAAGTCAGTTTCGAGAATATAGCGTTGTTTCCGCCGTTTTCGGGTTGAAATGTCTGTACCGTGGCCCTATGGCCAATTAATAATGAACTATATTTGAAAGATCTACGAGTATATTGAATTACATTCAGATTTGAAGAATAGGCGTAGGCAATTGACTTCCTAATGGAGGTCCACAAACCGCAACCTTTTTTTTTATATCGACCTACGGAACACTAATAGCCAGACTGTATTAATAGTCAAAATTGGCAAAGAAACTTGAAAAAATACAAAAAGCACTGGCGTGAATTTAGTAGTTAGTAGTTAGTAGTAGTGGTATTCCATAACTATAATGGCATTATAATTATGGAATACCAATTACTTATTGGGTAATAACGTAGGAAGTAATATGTTTGAAGCTGCAATACTTAGTCAATAAAAGTTAGAAGTATATCTAAACAGTATCCGATACTAAATTGAATATAAAATTGTATTCCGTAATTTCAGAAATATATATTCGTAAAATGAATATTTGTCCGATTAAAAAATATGGCGAGGTAATATGGAATGAATATATGGGGTAATATTGAATAGAGCTAATTGCAGAAATCGCAAACAAAAACATCTTTTTCTGCACTGGTGCACGCCCATACATTCAGATTACGCATATCACCCATATCACCCAAGGAAAAGTTTTCCACGTCATCATTGGATGGCTATTTAGTGCTGCAGCTCAGTAGTAGGTCTTCATCAGAAGAATAATCAATAACTGATTCAAATTCTGTGTCAGATGACCTAGAGGGAACGATACATGGATATGGAATAGCAATAATGGATAAATATGGAATATTCCATATTACCCGCGTTCCGAAATGAACAAACCTAATGTTGTACTTGTTATTATGGACAATATCGATTCAATTCATAAATATTTCTGCTACCTCATGCCTAAACGAATTTACCATGCTCTCAAACAAATTTATTTTCAATAATGATAGTCACAAAACAATTTTAACTTACGCCATGCATAAACTTTGAAGTCATCGAAATCAAACCTCACATTTTCCAGCGTTGGTAAGGTTTAAAGCCAATTTTGTTTTACAGCAGAGCTCCACAGATAAAACAACTTTTCTAATAGCACCACTATTTAAGAGATAGGGCAAACAATTATTTAAAGTTACATATTATCCGACTATTCCATATTCAGGGTATCCGGGAACATGTGGGAAATCTCTCGGATTAAGATAAAACATAAAAAAAAATGGGTTCAAGCCCTGTGGACAGGAGCTTTCTGGCGCTCTAGTTCAAACAGACAAATTATATCTCCGAAAGCATTGGTTTCTCAGAGTTGGGAATTAAATCAGTGTATTCTTATGAAAGAACTGCATCATAAAGGAAATTATATTCAAATATTAGTTTATTTATCAAGATTAAATGAGCAATCAGAAAATGAGAACTGTACCATGCAAGAAATCAAATTAAAATAGCTGAAATGAATTTGACTCTTTCTTAAAGAACATGATGAAATGTACGAGTATGAACACATATCATATAATAAAGCTTAGATAGAATAATTATAGCATTCTGTGAAAACATAGAAGTACGTACGTATTGAAATTTAGAAAAATCATATCTCCGAAAGTATTAGCTTGTTGGAGTTGAAAATGATATCGATGGATTTTAATGGTGAAACTGCATCTTAAATAAAAATTACAGACATTTGGACAAATTGATAAGCACTCAGTTCCGAGGAACTTGAGCGCCAAAAAGTGTAATTCCCTTTCCGGTATTTCAGCCCGCCTTCTCTCGTTCCGAAACCGAAACCCGACGGCCTAGACCAACCGGCTATCGGGCTCCTCGTACGATCTTGTCGATATCCGGTATTAGAATAAAACATCGGTACTTACCTGGGATATCTATTCTTAATTTTCACTTTTCGACATAAAATCGCCACATGGGGTTTATTTGAAGGTTTTTTACCCTCTTCTCTCTAAGTCGATTTTGACGTTTCTCGAACCAACTATTAACAAGAAATAAGACAATGTCAAGTCTCAGGAAAATAAGTTGACATTATGACAATTCATACATAGAATAATTATATAATTCTGTGAAAACGTAGAAATACGATTTATTATTGAAATTTTGAAAAATCATATCTCCGAAAGTATTAGCTTGTTAGAGTTAAAAATGATATCATTGGATTCTTATGATGAAACTGCTTATTGAAAAAAATTTAATTTGGAATTTGTTCCGTAAAAAAAAATTTTTTTTTGTTACTCCGAAACCATCTGTCCGATTTTGCCCAATAACTTAGCCGAGATATTTATCTCCCAAACCTACTCTGAAAATTTCAACTGTCTAGCTCATTCCGTTCGAGAGTTATCGTGCCTACGGCCGGCCGGACCGGCCGGACAGAATGAATTTCGACCACGGATTCTTGATCAGTGAGTCGAACCAAATCGTTTAAGACCATTTTCATCGAAAAATTCGAAAATTACAGACATTTGGGCAAATTGATAAGCACTCAGTTCCGAGGAACTAGAGCGCCAAAAATAAGATGGCAAGTTTCCATCAATATTTACGGCCTCCAAAATGACGCCACTGGAAATCCATTTTACTGGAATACATTTTAAGGGGTTAGGTGTAGTTAGCTTTTTCAAAAAATATTTTTTTCTTTTATTGCATTTTCTTAAAGCATAATATCTCAGAAATATTCTCTGAAAATTTGAAGTAAATCCGACAAATACTTTTCGAGTATTTCGATATTTAACAACGGGCTCTCGGGCGCTCTGTGCGAGGGCAGGTAGCTAACAGCAGGTAGCTAGCAGCTACGTGCTAAGCACTCCAGAAGGTAGAATAATACGTAGACAACATCAAATAGATATTTTGGAGGCTGCCACAATGGCTGAAGAACTATTATATGGCTCAGGAATAGATGACTCTGTAATTAATTGAATAATACGTAAATGGAGTGTAAAACTTCAAATGAGTCTTTCTCAACACAACGTTCTTTGAACTGGTGACCACTGTAGCTCGAAAACCGCTTGGTAGATTCTAATGAAATTTATACAGCTTTTCGAAAACATGACAGACTCATGCCTGATCGAAGGATTTTCTTTCAATTTCGAATTTTTATAAAAAATTAACTGTTGGATTTTTTCCGAAAATACGGAAAAAGATTTCCTAAGGCTGCCATTTAGTTAATTCAAAAGAAAAATAAAAAACCTTCGATGAAGCACAAGATTATCTATTATTAAAACTATTTTTTTTTGTCCGATTGATTTTTGATGAATCTCCAAGGATAAGTGGTGGTCGCCGCAAGGAGCTTCGGTCGGAACTGGATCAACACAAACAGCCATAACTTTCATAATTATTAATATTTTTTTCCTGAAATCTCTGCTAAATCAATTCGAAACCCTATTTGGTGATACCATATTTTTACTTTTATGAAATAAAATTATTTACTGGCAAAAAAAAATTATTTAAAATTGTCATGTTTTGACGCTTCTAATTACACTTAACCCCTTAAACTACTTAATCTAATTAAATGAGAATTTGATATGATAAACAGTAAAGCAAAAAACTGCCTTAAATTTAAATTATCTTGTTTAGTTTACCAAGGATGGACTAGGTTGTACATTTTAAAGCTTACAATTTTAACACCCTGTATGATAAGGAGATAAACAAAACAAATTTGATTACCTTGAACATTAAGCTGAACGAAAAGTACTTTTGTTCATTATTGAAAAAATTAACCGTTTTCAAGGTATCCAAATTTTTTTTCCTGGAAATGGAATAGAATCGAACTCATTCGGGAGATAGAAGAAACGAAATATGATTTTATCGCAATTTTCAATAGCCTACCCTAGTTGTACAAACATGACATATATAAAACCAGGGTAGGCTAATGAAAATTGCGATAAAATCATATTTCGTTTTTCCTATCTCCCGAATGAGTTCGATCCTTTTCCATTACCTGGAAAAAGAAATTTCGATACCTTGAAAACGGTTCATTTTATCAACAATGAACAAGAGCACTTTATCTTTAGCTTAGTGTTCAAGGTATCCAAATTTGTTTTTTTGAACTCCTTATCATATAGATAGGGTGTTAAAAATGAAAGCATTAAAATATACAACCTAGTCCGCCCCTGGTAAACTAAACAAACTAATTAAAATTTAAGGGCAGTATTTTAAAAGGTCCTTACTACTGTTTCTCATATCAAATTTTCATTCAATTATATTGAGTAGTACAAAATTTATTCCAGTAAAATGGATTTCCAGTGGCGTCATTTAGGAAGCCGTATCTCCGTAGGGAGGGCATCAGCAAGGGAAAAAATAATGGGAACTTGTCATCTTATTTTATTATGTTTTATTTGAATCCGAGAGATTTCCCACATTTTCCTGGACACCCTTTATACCAATTTTACTCTACTCTTTGGCGCGCTTTTTCACGTTGGCTAATTTGAATTGAATGAATATTGTTTCAAGCTCAGTGGATAGAGTGGTTTGGAGATCTATACAGAAGGGGTATTCAGTTGTGTTAATTCTCGACTTTGCTACTGTATCCTTACGCCAGCTTAGACACAGCATGTTAGTTTTTAACCATTGTTAATCGTTAATTTTTTAGCTGATAGTGAATGGTGTCCACTACCTTCTGACTAGATCTCCGGCTCACTCTATCCACTGAGCTTGAAACAATATTCATTCATTTCAAAGTAGCCAACGTCAAAAAGCGTGACGTGACTTCACGTCTGTGATTTTTTGGAATTTTATTTATAAAATTTTGTTTTCACATCCTCACGACATTTTGTACAAGTCTTCGTGTCGGTATTGTTCAACTAACAAAGCTTTAATTCGATCATGTCAGTATTTCTCGAGTTATTTGGAAAAGAAAATTCCAGATGCCTATAAATGAAACCACTGGGCCGATTTATCACATTTAAGTACTCAACCGGTGCATTTGGACTTCAAACGTACCCTGCAAAATTAACCTCTCTAACTCATTGCCTTCGAGAGTAATCGTGCTGACGGCTGGATGGCCAGCTGGACGGAATTAAATTTGACTGCAGATTCTTCATCACTGAGGCCAAACTATACCATTTTTGGCCGAACATTCGGAAATTATAGACATTTAAAAATCAGTATGAAACAGTATTTGGGAAAATTGGTAGGCACTTTGATCATGGCAGTATGCGCGCTAAAAATTAGTTATTCAAAAAAAGTTGGTTCACGCCCTGTGGACAGGAGCTTTTTGGCGCTCTTGTTCAAACATACAAATTATCTCCGAAAGTAATGGTTTCTCAGAGTTGGGAATTATATCAATGGATTCTTATGATAGAACTGCATTAGGAAAGAAATTAAATTTGAAAAAAGTGTCGTTAAAAAAATTTTTCAAACATTATGCAATCTATACAATTGTCATTATATTTATTTATCAAGATTAAATGAGCAATCTGCAATGATTTAACCACGTGGAATGGGTTGTTGCAATTTACACTAGGTGCAAAGTTTTCACAACTCGAAATACCTAAGGAAAGTATCATCGAAATGTCTAGAGCAAGGAAGGAGACAATCATAGCAGATTGTCCATTTATTCCTGATATTTAAGTCGGTAGAGGCTTATGAAAAAATTATTTTGATAGTTCAAAATATAACCAGCAACATTATGAAAATACTGTATATAGGAACATGTCTTACTACTTAAGGAAGTAAAATGTAATATTAAGCTCAGTGGTCAACGAACAGTAATTTGTTTTGATGATTCCATTATTTTCTTCTTTCCTATTGCCTTCATGAACTACATCATTGAAATGATCCAATTCTAAAGCTTCTGAAACATCATACCGGATTTATACGTAAATTATTCAATATGCAACCAGTCAATATTATTTTCGGTTTCAAAACAGTGCTGTATATATTCACAAATTCAAGAATCGGATACTTGTTTTTCAAATTACAAATTGACATGACTATATTAGCTAGATAAGATGACATTTATGAACAATGAACACAGACATAGAACTACGATGTATTATTGAAATTATGAAAAATCATAATGTATTAGCTTGTTAGAGTTGAAAATGACATCATTGGATTCTTGTAATAAAATTGCATTTTATAAAATTGGATTCAAAAGTTGTAAAGTAAATAAAATATTTTCTTTTCGTTACACCGAAACCATCAGGCCGATTTTGCCCAATAACGAACATAACCAAGATATTAATCCCTCGAACCTACTCTGAAAATTTAAATTATCTGGCTCTTTCCGTTCGAGAGTTATCGTGTTAACGGCCGGACGGACGGCCGGACAGAATGGATTTCGACCATGGATTCTTGATCAGTGGATCGAACCAAATCGTTTGAGACCATTTTCAGCCAAAAATTCGAAAATTACGGACATTTGGGCAAATTGATAAGCACTCTGTTACGAGGAACAAGAGTGCCAAAAAATATCGGTTTTCATCTAGTAAACCTGTTTTTATGGAAGATATACGCTGTTTAAATTGAGAAATTCGTCAGTAAATCAAATTTATGTGGAACCCACGGCAGGTAGATATATTATTATGGAACACTAATTGGGTATTGCGTTCCATGATTCAATTAGAGTATCCACAAATACAGGAATACGCTTTTCTGGATACATAAACATAATTGCCAGAAGACGACCCTTTGAAAAATTCAAATGACGACAAGAATTCCTCGGCATATTCCTTTTGTCTCAAGTCTGGCAGATGGTAGAGGCTTTACCTCTTCTAATTGTGATATCTGGAGTTGAATCATTCTTCGATCCAATTTTATGAATGTAAAGGGTGAAGCTTCTTCTGAATTCTGTAATTGGTCTCACCTGCCTTATCTCGAAATAGGATTGATGAAATATTCAATTACGGAATCTAAAGGGGAATCAATAATTCAGATAGTAATTTATGATAAAAGAAGCGAGATTTTCAAGTCAGGCCTTATCCTCCAAGTGAAGAGTGGCTTTGAGAATGGATTTTAAGTCGCCAGAGAACTGAATATACAGGGTGGTCCAGATCTTAACCAAGAAATTTTAACCACGTATTCTACGTCAAAAATAAGCCCTAGTTTGTCATATAAACATATGTCGGGAAATGCTTCCTCTTTGATATACAGGGTGTTAAAATTGTTAGAAAAAAAATGTTTTTCCTTCTTTTACTTCGAACATCTTCTTAAAATTTATAATTCAGTGTGACTAATAACGCTTATTTTTTTGTAATTATACGTTTCGTTTACAAAGATAGTCTTATTTTATTATGTATCATATCAAATTTTAGCGATTTCCTCATGCATGAGAATGTGTTTAATTTTTTTACTCGGAAACGGTGCCTCGGATGTCAAAAACGCAAGAGAATGAATTTGCTCCATATTAAATAAGGATTTCAAGATTAGTTTTTAATGTTGGAAAAACCAGTGGCGTATCATTTTTTTGTCTGAAAATATTCAGTCCCGATGCAGTGCGAACGCCACTGGTAGAATAAAGAGAAAATTATTCCATTCAAAAAGTGCTCCTTGATCCATAAAACATATGTCCCAAATTTTTTAGGAATATTTCAAAAAGTTAAAAGTTATTAATAATAAACATTTTTTTTCTATAATTTTAACACCCTGTATCTCGGAGAGGAAGCATTCCTCGACATATGTTAGTATGACAAACTAGGGCTTATTTTTGACGTAGAATACGTGGTTCAAATTTCTTGGTTAAGATCTGGACCACCCTGTAGAAAGATATGGCATGATCAGTTCAGTGCAAGTTACGCTCTGTTTGAAACAAAGAAAGTTTTGTCATATTTAGGTTGTTCCTCTGATCAGAATGCCCATAAATTTTCCCAAATTAATTTTCAGCTGAATATATAAAAGAACTCGAGGTCAAATTTGATTTTGTCAGGCTAGCCAAGATAACTTTCGAAAGCAAGGGGGTTGCGGCTTGAAATTTTCAAGGTAAGTTTCGCATCCGAATGAAACGGTTGAGTTCGTTAAAAGGCATAATCGGCTAAACGGTTTTGGAGTTATACCCATCTATAATATTGTTTCCTCAATAACTCAAAAATACAGATTCGATCAAATTGAACATTGGTACTTATTTGCAGATTGCTGCACAAATTCTGTGAGGATGGTTCTACAAGAAAACAAAATTTTCTCTTAAAAAGTTACAGTTAAGGAACTATTTGTTGAGGAAGACTTCAAAACCTAACTTTAGAGCCAAGTTCCAAATTTGAACACGATCGGATCTATATTGTTAGAGATCTGAGCAGCATTGTGTGAGTTCAGTAGCTGGATGGGTTACCGATGCCACGATAACATTCTAATGTTATTATTAATGGCTCTAATCAGCCAATCGATTTCAGAGAGCAGTCTGGAATATTGTTTTCTCGATAACAAAAAAAATATGGAACCGATGCAATTGAAACTTGGGAAGTAGTTGTAGAATACTGGCTCAAAGAAGTCTGTGAAATTTTGTAAGGATCGTTTCACTAGAAATTACTGGAAAACGGAATAATCAGCCAAACGCTTTTGGAGTTAAATAATTCTGAAATTTGGTTGTTATTTCCTCAATAACACGAAAAATACGATGCCGTAGCAATTGAAACATGTCTTATACTCCTAGATTGCCAGCGCAAAAATGTATGCGAAATTTCGTGAAGATCGTATAACTAGAAAATTAAAAAAAAAAAATTTAAGAACCGTACCCCTAGAAAATTAAAAAAAAATCATGAAAAAAAAATTTGTTCCAGCACTGACGTGAAGTCAGAAGCTTTTGCGCGTATGTTATATTGTCGATTCTTCTGTATTGGAAACCCTTAATCGAATTTACCATGGTAAATTATGTTATTATTATGTAATGTTATTAAGAGTGTTCAATACAGGAGAATGGACAACATAATTTACCATGGTAAATTCGATTAAGGGTGTCCAATACAGAAGAATGGACAATATAACATACCCGCAAAAGCTTCTGACTTCACGTCATTGCTTGAACCAATTTTTTTTTCGTGATTTTTTTCAAATTTTCTAGGGGTACGGTTCATACAAAATTTTAAACACGTCTTTATGTTGATTTTCTACTACTAGTTACCAAGCACCTATTCGATCGTTTATTTATTTTTTGAGTTATTAAGGATATAATATTCCAGGTGGGTATAACTCGGAAACCGTTAGACCGATTATGCCCAAAAACGAGCTCAACTCTCCCTTTCGGATACGCAAGCTACCCTGAAAATTGCAAGTTCCCATCTCCTTTCGTTCGAAAGTTATCGAGGCAACGGTCACCCATCTACTGAACTCACACAAGAATGCTCGAATCTCCAACAATATTTAACCGATCGTATTAAAACTTGAAACTTGGCAGTAGAGTTAGGTTATGAAGGCTCTTGCAGAATTTCAGCAATTTCAAACGAATAGTTACTGATATATATAATTTTTTTTTTATTTTCAATGATTCATTAAAAATTTTCTACAGATGCTATCCTCACCAAATTTTGCAAACATATTTGCGTTGGCATTCTACAACTAATAACCATGTTTGAATTCAATCGGTTTAGTTTTTTTCGAGTAAATGAGGAACAAAAAACCAACAAATTTCAGAAAATTTCAGATGACTATAACTCTAAAACCATTTGGCCGATTATGCTCATAAACAAACTGAAATGTTGCGTTCTGGTGCACATCCTAACCTGAAAACTTCAAGCCGCTATCTCATTCCATTCTCAAGTTATCGTGACAACAAAAATATATTTTAATAATTTTTTTAAAATTTTTCAGCCACACGATTCGCACAAAATTTCACAAACGTGCTTAGGTTCATATTTTACAACTACCGACCAAGTTTCAATTTGATCGGATTTATATTGGTTGAAAGCAAACTTATTACTCGGAAACCACTGGGCCGATTATGCCCATTAACGAACTTGTCCGTCGTATTGGGATGCGTCGCCTACCCTGAAAATTTCTCGTCGCTAGCTCTTATCGTTCTCAAGTTATCGTGGCAACGGCCGGATGGCCGGACGGACAGAATCAAATTTGACGTCGAATTCTTCATTGGGGAGTCGAACTTAATCGTTTGAGACCATTTTCGTCAAAAAATTCGAAAGTTACAGACATTTGGGCAAAACTATAACGCGATGTTCCCCAGAACATACGCGCAAAACGCATTGAAAATCATTGAAAAAAAATTCTACATATCTGAAAGTATTCGTCCAACATCGCTGAAGTTTTGCGAGAACCTTCAAAACCTAACTCTAAAACCAAATTAGAACACGATCGGATCTCTATTGTTGGGTGAGTACCGTAGCCGGATGGATGACCGTTTCCTCTATAACTTTCAATAGAAAAGAGATAGGGACTTCGGGACCTGCAATTTTCAGGGTAGGTTGCGCATCCGAATGGGAGAGTTAAGTTTGTTGCTGGGCATAATCGGCCCAACGGCGAGTTATACCCATCTGGAAAACCCATCTGAATTCCGATGGAATACATATGTCAGAATTAAAAATTGTCTGATCTTAGACGATTCTTTCATTACTCAAGTCCTTAAAATGGAACGAAAGATATTCATGTCTTATAAAAGCTTAGAAAACGGTCTATACCGATGGTAAATTCGATTTAGAGTGCCCAATAGAGTTGAATATACAATAGAACATACGCGCAATAGCTCCTGATTTAACGTCAATGCTTAAACCTTTTTTTTTCAAAATTTTGATCACTCCAGGGCAAGGAGGAAAAAATTTGCAGCAATGTAAATTTTTCTGGGACATTATAAGATTGCCAAATTGCCGACGTATCCTTCGTTCATTCATTATACCGTGTTATTGAAATATCCGAAATTTTATCATTTTCTCAGACCGAATTAATGTTTCTGAAAGAAAATCCATAAAAGCCATTAAAAACTTCTTATAGAAAATGTTTAGCAATTAGCAACCTCCTAGTTTCCCGTATATAATAATTATTATTTCCTGACTTCTTGATTATAAAAGTCAAATGTTTTTGTCACTATAACTTCGCGGCAAATCATCGCACATACTTTTTGAAGTAAGTAAACCTGAAGACAATTAAATTTTTAACAAATGGGGAAAGCCTTGAGGCAGGCGCTCTTGTTCAACCTTTGACAAATCATATCTCCGAAAATATTAGTTTTTTACAGTTGAGAATAATATTAGTGGATTTCTATGATGAAAAGGCATCTAAAAAAAAAAACTTTATTCAAAATTTGTAACTTAAAAAAATTTTTTTTTTGTTACTCCGAAACCATCCGGCCGATTTTGCCCAATAAACGCATATGTTTATGTCCTTAACCTACTTTGAAAATTTCTATAGACTAGCTCATTCCTTTCTAGAGTTAGCGTGTCAACGGCCGGACGGACGGCAGGACAGGATCGATTTCGACCACGGATTCTTTATCAGAGAGCCGAACCAAATCGTTTAAGACCATTTTCAGCCAGAAATTCGAAAATTACAGACATTTCGGCAAATTCATAAGCACTCTGTTCCGAGGAACAAGAGCGCCAGAAAAGATGATTGATTTTGAAAAAAAAACCTTCGGAAGCCAAGCTATAATTTGGAAATTTTCTTTTCGATTGTTTTCTTTGGATTACTCTGGAACTGGTCATAATAAAAAAATGATTTGGCCAAATCTAAGAGCTGATCACTTGGAGCTACAAGTTTGCATGGATTTTATCCTCTATGATAATTCCCCTCCAAGTTACAGTCTGCAGAAAATCACCCAAAAATTTTAGATTTTTTATATTCCTTAATTTTTGTTACACAGGGTGTTCCTCAGAGACATGCTAATATTTAAGGAGGTGATTTTTCGCGTATGTTCTGTTGAACATCGCGTTATCATTTTGCCCAAATGTCTGTAACTTTCGAATTTTTTGACGAAAATGGTCTCAAACGATTAAGTTCGACTCCCCAATGAAGAATTCGAGGTCAAATTTGATTCTGTCCGTCCGGCTGTCTGTCCGGCCGTTGCCACGATAACTTGAGAACGAAAGGAGATAGGGACTTGCAATTTTCAGGGTAGGTTGCGTATTCGAAAGGGAGAGTTTTTGGGCATAATCGGTCTAACGGTTTCCGAGTTATACCCACCTGGAATATTATTTCGTTGATAACTCAAAAAATAAATATTCGATCGATTTGGTGCTTGGTAACTAGTAGTAGAAAATCAACATAAAGACGTGTTTGAAATTTTGTAAGAACCGTACCCCTAGAAAATTCGAAAAAAATGACGAAAAAAAAAATTTTAAGAACCGTACCCCTAGAAAATAAAAAAAAAATCACGAAAAAAAAAATTGGTTCAAGCACTGACGTAAAGTCCTTGATAACTCAAAAAATAAATATTCGATCGAATTGAAGCTTGGTAACTAGTTGTAGAATATCGACATATGAAATTTTGTGAGGACCGTACCAATAGAAACTTTCAAAAAAATTACGAAAAAAAAATTGGTCCAAGCACTGACGTGAAGTTAGGAGCTTTTGCGCGTATGTTCTAGTTTCCATTCTTGTGCATTGGACACTCTTAATCGAATTTACTATGGTGAATTATATTGTCCGTTCTCCTGTATTGGAGTATCCAATACAGGAGAATGGACAATAGAACATACTCGCAAAAGCTCCTGATTTCACGCCCACTCTTAATTCGAATTTACCATGGTAAATTCGAATTAAGTGTCCAATACAGGAGAATGGACAACATAATTTACCATGGTAAATTCGATTAAGGGTGTCCAATACAGAAGAATGGACAATAGAACATACGCGCAAAAGCTTCTGACTTCACGTCAGTGCTTGAACCAATATTTTCAACTTATCTTAGAAAAAAAACTTCTTATGAACGTATGTCCTAAAAGTCTTAAGTTGTGAGATACGGGGTGTTAAAATTTAGAAAAAATATCAGTTCTTTAATGATAACTGAGATAATAATGTAGATATCTTCATAAAATTTGGTACATGTTCTCTATGCATCAAGGTTCATTTTGTGATGTACAAGAATATTCATTTTCTCTACCAGTGGCGTCCATACGAGTTTTGCATTGAATATTTTAGGAGAAAAAAATTCTACGCGTCTGCTTGCTTTTGAAATAAAAATTACTTTTGGGATCGTCATTCCTTTTTGAGAAAATTTGAACTCATGGATTTGTTTTGACCAACGCACCGTTTCTCAATTCCTAAAAAATCTGATGCGGTGTGGAAATGCTTGTGCGTCGACTGAAAGCAAATTAAGAGAAAAGATTTTTTCCAAAATGAATGACAATCCAAGAAATATGTTTTCTTCTCAAAAGTTAAGACTTTTAGTACATACGTTCATAGGGTAGTTTTTTTCTTAAAATTAGTCAAAGAATCACCCCCTTAAATATTAGCATGTCTTTAAGGAACAACTTGTATATAATCATTAAACGTACGAGCCCACTAAAGCTTCTTACGTTAAATATGGGCAAAATTTTTCAATGATCCAAGTTCAATGAATACCAACCAATTCAATTAGCATCGATGTTGCTTATTAGGAGGAATTAATGCAGCAATTGCGTTACTGTGCAATGCATGCTTCAATTCTTCACGCAATGCTTCAACATGACGAGATCTTCATCTCGTAAAAACATTCCTCGCATGCGAAAACACCTTGTATTACTGCATTGTGATGTTCATCCGCAAAATGATTAAGTGGATCAAGTTAACAGGGGAGCTTTTATTCATTCTGTAAGCCATTTTACACTCGATATTAATTAGTGTAATCGCCTGTATTGTTAGCCAAATGATAACGTTGCAATAATCCAGCCCTATTATAACTAACGATCGGATGTCCTCTTCGTGGTCATTCTCGCGAGGTAAATTATGGTGAATATCCTGAATATTAATCTTCCCGTAAGTACAGTCCTGTCCCAGACATTGCCTTCTTATACTGAACCTTTGAAATTGGATTCACATTGTTGAGATAGTTCTTCATGATTGAATGAGAAAAAAATGGAGCTTTGGCACGCTGTCCAAATTTATAGACAGATCTGTCACCCATCCAGGTACTGAACTCGCCCAAAGCTGCTTAGCTCAAAAAAAATCCTAATATTTCCAAGAATATAAATTCGACACTAAAAACAAATGTCCAAAATAAACTGATCATCTTTTTGGCCGATAATGGTCTCAAACGAATAGTTTCGACCCAAATACATAACCTCACTGTTGGTTCGAAAATAAACAGTGCTCTGAGTAATCATTATAGTATACTTTGGGAGTTACATTCATTATTAAATGGTTCCTTTATGCGTTTTCTCTCAAACTCTGAAAAATATCTATAAAATAAAAATTTATTATTTTGTGAATTGCTTCTGAGTTAGAAACACAAGATATTCGTCAGAAGCAATTAATCAAACAATGTACCTACATTAAATTTAACCATCAAATGAAACACTTTTTTGATTTACCATTTTTGCAGATTCGGCACAAGAAAAAAGATACAGGCTGTTGAAATTTGAAAAAAAAAATCAGTTTTTCTTTTGTAGCTTTGACATGGTTGTTTAGAATTGAATGAATTTTGGTATGAAGTTTTCTATAACTATGGCACATAATCTCCAATTAACAGTTTTACCCTACTTTTACTGGTTTCTTCGTTATTGACTCGCGAATTCATAAACTATGAGAAATTAGCATAATAAAAGCAGATGAAGGTTACGTTGGGTCATTTTCAAAATACTCTGTCTTTTTAGGAAATTAAATTATTCTTCATCATTTCTCCTAAAACGTACCGTTCTCGAGATATTCTTCGTTGAATGTCATAAAATATGAAAAAAATTACAGAAATTTACCTGCATTTATCGATCCGAACCTGGAAAACAGTCACAGATTTTCTGCTTTCAAAGTTGACACTTATAGAAATTCAATTTCATCTCGCTTGTTTCCAAATTGATTGATTATAATTACAATCTTAAAATGGGATAAGTTCATAACAACTTATACAAATAGTTCGCTGGTGAGTTATCTTTTGGCAAATAGATGAATAGGCTTAGCATGATCTGTATTCATCTATGTATCCCCAATGGTGAATATGAAACTTATAAATTATCTGTTATCTATGCCATCTAAACATTAATTTTCATACTGCTTCGATTCTGCACAATCATTCTTAGGATTTCTCTAATATATGGAACATATTAGGTTTGTTCCTACAGCGGCCGAAACCGTACAGTGTACGGTCCACGGACTGAGCGGTGGTGTGTTCTGTGGTCGTCACTTGCATTTGCAATTATTTGTGTTCTGTGATTTGCATAGAGAACAGATTTTTTTTCTCGATTCAATGGACTAAAGGTTGTAATTATAATTATTGTTGGATATTGATATATTCGTTTATATGCGAATTAAAATATGTAAGGAATGTGAAAATAAGCGAAGAAGATATTGTGGATAATCTAATATTGAATGTTCAATGAAAATCAAGTTGAAGTCAGTGCCTTAATATTCAGGTAGAGGTTTTTTCAAAAATGCGGCTTGAAGATTATTTAAAACCATTTCATAAGTTCAGTGAGTACCTAAATAAGATTTCTCAGGTAATTTCGTTGAATTTCGAGCATCAGATGATAAAGCTTTCATTTAATAATGCGATATTGAATCCAGTAAGTGTTTCTATGTTCAACACTTCGACAGTTCAGGGCTGGCTTTGCACAATGTAAAATCTTGAAATGCTTATAACTTTTTACCTGAGCCGAACCTGGAAAAATGGTAAATGAAAAAGTTGTTCCATTTGATGAGAGGAATTCATGGTTAAAATTAATGCACAACTCAAAGACTCACCCTGTATATACAAAAACATAAGAGCAACTATTTATTTCTATGCTGGCACGGCACAATAATGGCTGAACTTCAATCTTTCGACTGACGATAGCCCGGATGTTCTCGGCTTATAATTGCGGAAAATTCAAATTAATTTAAAAAAATATTACTCTTTATCCCGTGAACTTAGCACCCCAAAAGTTTTTTTGGACGACTGTTTTCACAGTCGGATTTTTATTCTTGGAAACATTGGGAATATAATTTTTTTTTTCCTGGAGCTAAGCAGCCTTGGGCGAGTTCAGTACCTGTATGGGTAACTGCTATAAATATGAACAATCACACCAAAGCTCCTAGCCACAGGGAATTTCCAACTTTTTTTTAATTTGAAGTATACAACAGTTATTCCATTTACTCATTGATTAAAAAACGGAAACAAAGACTATACTACTAAATGAGCTTTAGAGCCATATTTCGACGTTGAAACATAAATTTAGTTGCCCCGAAAGTAATCAATTCGTAGTCTGTATCGTTTTTCAATATGCATGGAAATTTGAAACGTGTCGTTTTGCGATCAGGTATCTTTTTGTTCGCTGGGTAATGGGGAAACTTTATTGCCAGGATTTTTATGAGCTATCGAAAACCGATAACTTCCGTACTTACATGAAGAAGATGGGAGAAAATTTTCCATTAAATTAAATCATTATGAATATTGATATTGAGCTTAGCGAATTCAATTCTTCAACATTTAGGAGATTTCATCAATAGGGAAGTTTGATGTTCTCCCCACTGTGTTTGAAATTTGGAGTTAAGTTTCTTTAAGCATATAGATCTGTGGAAAAAACAATTCGAAAAGTTATGTGGCCGGGGTTTTGGTGCGCTGTTCAAATTTATTGTCAGAGCGTTCACCCATCCAGGTTCTAAACTCTTCCGAAGCTCCTTAGATTCAGGAAAAAAAATAATATTCCCGATAGGGCTTCACACGAGAGCGAGATTTTTCTCGTCTCGTTCTCGTCTCGGAAAAGCGAGACGAGACGAGACGAGACGCTTTGAAAAATGTTATAGGCGATACCGAGACCACATACAGCGCAACCCGTGAGTCTCTTTTTTGGTCTCGTAATTTTTTCTTTATGAAGTTTTTATTCGAAAAATTAGAAAAGGTCTACATAGAGATCAATACATTTTACGCAATATCAACTCTCGTGACTATCTGTAAAATATTTTATTGTTAATTGAACTAATTTTCTCACATTCTTATTTCAACTTGTCAATTGTTCTTATAACTTCTCATAGTAACGTATCTCTTTTCATAAATATCTATCCTTGCCGATTTTTATATTTTAGATGTGATTTTTTCAAAAGATTAATTTTTGGCGCTCTAGTTCCTCGGAACTGAGTGCTTATCAATTTGCCCAAATGTCTGTAATTTTCGAATTTTTCGATGAAAATGGTCTTAAACGATTTGGTTCGACTCACTGATCACTAATGCGTGGTCGAAATTCATTCTGTCCGGCCGGTCCGGCCGGCCTTAGGCACGATAACTCTCGAACGGAATGAGCTAGACAGTTGAAATTTTCAGATTAAGTTTGGGGGATAATTATTTCGGCTAAGTTCGTTATTGGGCAAAATCGGACTAATGGTTTCGGAGTAACAAAAAAAAATTATTTTTTTACAAAACAAATTCCAAATTAATTTTTTTTCAATAAGCAGTTTTACCATAAGAATCCATTCATATTATTTTTAACTCTAACAAGCTTATACTTTCGGAGATATGATTTTGCAAAACTTCAATGTAAATCGTATTTCTACGTTTTCACACAATGATAGAATTATTCTGTGGGTATTCTATGAATTGTTATAATGTCAAATTATTTTCCTGAGAGATGACGTTGTTTCATTGTCATTCATTCCAGCAATCCTATAAATATGAGAATTCTAATTTAATATCATATTTTTGTTGGTTAATATTTTCATGCCGATGGTCAATCCATATGATGATGGGAATGGTAATGGTAAGTTAATAATATTGAGTTCAGAATATCTCCACTAAAAACAAAACTGGAATATTGGTGTATTGGAGTAGATTTGAGGAAAGATATATATTATCGTTCATCAAGAATTGAGGAATGAATATCTCGGATGAGTTCGTTGTTGGGTAGAATTCGTCTATTGGTTTTGGATTGATAATTTTTGGCTCTCTTGTTGAATTTAAATTCTTCTATGATGTTTGAATTCAATTTCTGCTAAGATGAAGTTCTAAATTTCAAAAATGAATCGTACTTCTATGTTTTCGCAGAATGCTATAAATATTCTATCTAAGCTTTATTATATGATCTGTGTTCATACTCGTACATTTCATCCTGTTCTATAAGAGAGAGTCAAATTCATTTCAGCTATTTTAATTTGGTTTCTTCCATGGTGCAGTTCTCATTCTCAGATTGCTCATTTAATCTTGATAAATAAACTATTATTTGAATTGAATTCCCTGTATGATGCAGGTCTATCATAAGAATACATTGATACATGAATACATTGAATATTTCTCATTCCTACGAATTCTATTATTTCATTTATTATGTATTTATCGAAATGATTATTTCATCTTTCTGTTTTATATGATCAATTCATTTTGGATCTACATGAATTAGATATATGTATATAGATTCCCATTTCATATAATTCGATTTATCTCTCAAATAATATTTAACTAGTTAACAATGGATCCTTATATTCGAGACTTTGAACTGGCAAAGATGGATACATTTACTTTAGAAACAATATCCCAAACAAATGAGGTTCTAAAAATTAACCAACAAACACACAACTTCAAACTAGTACATAATAATATCAGAAGTATTGGAAAAAACTTGGACGAATTCAAAATTTTCCTCTCACAATTTGATTTCCAATTTGATTGCATTGTTCTCACTGAAACAAGAAAGATTCATGATCAGAGTATATTTAATTTGCCAGAGGGTACAAGATGCTCTATAATGAAGGAAATTTGAATCAGAATGATGGCACTGTAGTATATATAAAGACAGATATTTACAAACATCACGAATTAATACATTTCAATAATTCGATGTTGTTAAAGCTGGAAGTAGAGTTCTTTGGTAATCCTATAATTGTCCACGCCCTTTACAGGTCTCCCTCCACTTGCATTGACCAATTTAACCAGAATCTACAAAATTACTTAGACACCCAGGCAATAAATGATAATAAATGTAATTTCATTGTTGGGGATATAAATATAGACATTCTTGACGAAAATGACAACAAGGTAAGTGACTACTTAACAGTCATGGCAGAGTACGGGTACAAATCGCTGACAACTGCACCAACACGCCTTGAAGCTGGTCTTGACCATATCTTTATGAAACCCTGCATTACACGAGATATCGAATTTTCAATCACGATAGTAACTCTCACAGACATAACTGATCACTCAACCATCATTGTCCAAGAAGTAATTGAAAAAAACACCAAATCAAAAATTAATGACAAAAAAACTATAAGACGACTCAATGAAAAAAAATTTATCGAGAACATTAAAAACACAAAATGGCAAAACATTGTCTCAGATACCGACTTGGATACTGTAGCTGAGAGATTTGTGTCACTTTTACAGTATGAATTTGAGCAATGCACCAGTTATATACCAATAAAAGGAAACCAGAAAAAAAGGAAGGATTGGATATCAACATCTTTGGTTAAATCAGTGAAAAAAAAAATAGTATGTACATACAACTAAAAAATGACCCAAACAACTCGCATCTCAAAGTTGATTACAAAAACTACAAGAACACGCCTGATAAGATAATACAAAAAACAAAAAATGAATACTATAAAATAAAAATTAATGAAAACAAAAATAGTGCTGCTAATTTGTGGAGAAATATAAATGAGATGTTTTGTGGAGATCAAAAAAAAATTGAAATCAATTCCATAAAAAATGAAAATGGAAACATGGTTCACAATATGAATGAAATTGTAGACATTTTCAATAGAACCTATATTAACACGGGAAAAGATCTTGCCACAAAAATCAAAAGAACATCAAACTATAAATTCAATGAAATAATAAACGAAAAATCTATATTTATGAGTCCCACAACTCCAACAGAAGTCGTCGATGTTATAAGAGAACTTAAAAATCACAAAGCCCCTGGAAATGACAACTTAAGGAGTGAAACACTGAAACTAGTAGCCGTGTTCATCGCTGAACCGATAACATACATTTTCAATCAGGCTGTGGAAACAGGACATTTTCCGTCGTGCTTAAAACTTTCTATAGTAACTCCAATCTATAAAAGTGGAAGTAGAGCTGTAGTGGTTAATTATAGGCCAGTTTCATTAATAACAAATCTCAGCAAAATCATAGAAAAGTTGATTAAAACTCGACTGAATTCGTTCATCCAAAAACATAATATACTATCTAAATCACAATTTGGTTTTCGGGAAGGAAAATGCACCCAAGATGCGCTTTTGCAGTTAACTGACAGCATATACAAAGCACTTGATAGAGCAAACCGTCAATAGGAGTTTTCAATGATTTATCGAAGCCATTTGATACAGTTGGCCACTCCATTCTATTGACCACTCTAGAGAACATTGGAATAAGAGGAAACGCATTCAAATTATTACAATCATGCCTAACAAATCGAAAACAAATAGTTAGAATAAGAAATATAAAGAGTACTAAAAGAAATATTGAATGTGGAGTACCACAGGGAACAGTTTTGGGTCCATTACTATTCTGTATATATGTAAATCAGTTATTTTCTATAGGTTCGTCCGGTAAAATAACTAGTTTTGCAGATGACTCTGCGGTTTTCTATTCTGGGGAAACCTGGCTTGATGTCAAAGAACAAGCAGAAAAGGACCTGGAAATGATTAAAGATTGGTTTGATTACAAACAGCTCTCCTTAAATTTTAAAAAAACTTTTTTCTTACCTTTCTGTAATTATAAATTTTCCTTGCCACACTACAAATTCATAACAATTCCAAATACATTCAGAATATCTTCAACAACAAATGTAAAATATTTAGGAGTTTTCATAGATTCTCATTTGAGATGGGACTTCCATATAAATTATTAAGTAAAAAAATTAAGGAGCATTCTTTATAAGTTCCGCCAACTGAATGATATATTGGACCTGAAACAAAAAGAAATCATTTATTATAGTCTCATACAAAGCCATTTAACTTACTGCCTACTAGGATGGGGAGGGGTATCCAAAACTTACCTGCGTCCATTAGACGTGATACAGCGAAAGTTTCTAAGACTAATGTTGCATAGATCTCTCCGCTATAGTAGTGATAAGTTGTATGACGAATCTGGCATATTCGATCTGAGACAATTATTTTATAAGACACTGGCACTGAATCAATTTAAGGATAAGAGAAACCTTAGTCAGCCGAGCCATGAGTATACCACACGTCATAAAAATAAATTTATTATACCATATGCATTCAAGAGCGTAGGTCAGAGATCCTATAATTTTCTGGGCCCAACTGTTTTTAATTCCCTACTGGAAAGCATGCATTCTCTGAACTCACTTTCACAGTTGAAAAAAGCACTCGAAAGATTAATAACTAGTCAACCTCGTGAAAAAATTAGTCAAATATTTGATAACGGTGTTTGAATGCTATTGCAATTGTTGATTGATTACGACTATACCCCCTTGTGGTGTGTTTTATCTTTGCAAGTCGCTAAAAGCTTTATTTGTTGTAACCTCTGGATTTTGTCTATACCCCATGTGATTCATTTTATATATATATATATATTATACGTCTCCAAAGTTTGTGATTTATAGATTCATATTCCAAAATTATTAATTTTAGTATTTTCAGTAATAGTTCGTCAATGTGATGTGTTTTATCATCTAATGGTTTTATTTGTTTTAACTTCTGGATTTTATTTACACCCCATGTGATTTACTTTATGCATGTATTATATGTCTCCGAAGTTTTTGTGATTGTTCAACACCGGAGTTATTTTCATTTCATACTTTTTCACCACGTACAAGCAGCATTTGCTGCTTCTGTGGGTTTTACAATGTTTATTTACATAATGTTGTCTTATTATTATGATTCTTTCGAAATAAACATTATTATTATTATTATATTATTATTATATAATTCTCAACTCTGAGATCCAATACTTTTGGAGATATAATTTGTCTGTCCACAGGGCTTGAACCCATTTTTTTACTATTGGTTGAGTATATGTGTCTACAAACAACTACCTGGATGATCGTCTCATTTACTACAGATACATACATGTTTGAAATTAAAAAAATTATGTACATGTACAAATATTTCTGTACAAGAGCGTAATAAATATAGCTTTACAAAATTATTCACTGTTATCTATCATTTCGATCATATATTATAATATTTATCATCAGAATTAAGCGAGACGAGACGAAACAACTGAAAACGAGACGAGACCGAGACTTAAACGAGATTTAATTTCTTTGGAATTGGCGAGACCGAGACGAGATTTTTAAATTCTCGGCTACTCTCGTCTCGTGTGATGACCTAATTACCAATATTTCCAACAATAGAAATCCGACTGTAAAAACAAGCATACAAAAAAAAACTGGTACACTTATTGATCGAAAATGGTCTCAAACGATTAGTTTCGACTCATATACATACATTCACTGTTGGTTCAGAAATAAAAAGTGTTATGTTTGTGGTGGCATAAGGACCCATTCGATACGAACATTTACTTTCGAGTCGACAATAAAAACAGTGATTTGTTTGTGACGGCATAATGTATAGCTCTGGTTTAATTTTCCTATTCCTTTGATACAAATCAGTCCAATCGTACGTTTGTGACCTGAGGAACTATGAATTGACATTTTATCGAAAATGCTCTGTATAACAGTAATTTTTTCAACATAGAATAATATACGAAAATACTCATGTAAATTTATAAAAATATCGACTTGATTTCGTCCATAACTATTTTGACAAAGTTAGAATTCCGATAGAATTGGAAACAAAAATGAAAAAGATCAATCATTTCGTCTACGGGAATTGATCCCGGTACCTACTTGTCAAGTAGACGAATCCTTATTACTGAGTCACAGAACTTATGTCACTTTCTTTTCCGTTTTCTAATTTGAGAAAGACATTATCATGTTAAATATTATTCGATCAATTTTAAATCGAGAACTTGACTGTAAAATGAGTTACATATCATAGACAAGTTATACCAATTCTCACCAGGTGTTGAACGAATGTTAATACTGACGTATCGACTTGTCAAATTTGACTTCGACCGATAAAATTCATATAATTATCTTCATCACGTCAAAAATCGAAATCTGTTCAAAATTTCGCTGGTCGAGAGTAAAACCAGTGAACCAGTACATTTTGATCGTTGGAATAATTCGGCAATATCTTCAACACTATAGATTCGATCGAGCTCAAATCTAGAATCTTTACTGTAAAATAATGTTTTGAAGGATCTCACAGAATTTCAACGATATCTGACGGCTAGTTTCTGAGATATAGAATGTTTTCAAATGTTTTTTTTAATTTTCCTTTCATGCGATACTCATAAAATTTTGTAAAAGTCTTGGTGTCGGTTATTTTCAACAAACTACATCACTTTTATTAAATCAGATCACTATGTTTCGAGTTATTGGAAAACAGAGGTTCAGATGGCTATAACTACTCATTGGATTTTGTCCATTAACGAAGTAAGCCGGTGCATTTGAGCTCCAAACCTACTCTGAGAATTTCAACTCTCTTTCTCATTGTGTTTGAGCGTGCTGACGGACGGCAGGTCAGGCAGAATCCATTTTGACCTAGGTTTCTTCATCAGTGAGTCGAAAGTAATCGTTTAAGACTATTTTAAGCCAACTATTCGAAAATTACAGACATTTGGACGAATTGATAGGCAGTCCGTTCACCCAAAGAGCGCGTTAATCAGGGAACCTGTGACCTCTGATATATTTTTAGACGTATTTTTAGAATTTGATTTTGCCATTAAAAATTGGGGTTGTCATTTAAGATTTCATTTAAAAAAAACCCTCCCCGGCCTACCGATCGTGAGGAGGCGGGTGGAATTCTGTACTACCGGATGCGCCCTTAAGACATATCCAACGTTTGTTTCAACAATTTTTTCTCTGCGATGCATATTTTTCGATTAAAAACGGCATTCCGGGTTAATTGAATCACCTGGTATATTATCCAACAAGTACAATTTGAAGGGTGGTATGGGCGAAACCGTGAACGGAAAATTATCCCCTCTAAAAGTTGGAATTATATATTTGCTACCAATATCCAAAGAATTGTCATTAGCAAAAAAGTTAATTCTGTCACGTAATTTATTTCAAACAATTGAAATTTTACACGTGAAACCGTCGAAAGCTGGAAACTTCGCTCGGATACGAAATGAGAATCGATTGATTGCATTTCGGTTTTAACATGACGTGCATCCAAGGGTATTGGACCAATTATATTGTGAAATTTTAGATCAGTATGTGTACGAACTGATAATTCAAATTTCCGAACTCCCCCAGGAAAACGTTATTCCTAGAATTCGATATTGGTTACCTAATGATAATCAATTTTTTCTTCGATCGTGGAAAAGTGACACTAACAGAACATTCCAGAATAGTGGGCAGTTTGCTAAGCAATTAGAAAATAACAGTGCGGTAATATTCTAACCGCACTGCTGTAGCGTTCAGTAATGTTACAAATGGATTATCACAATAAAATGAAACAAAGTATGGTTTTAATTTTTATATTGATAAAGTTGTTATAGAAGAAATTAAAAGAAAAATCTAATTTATAACGATATTCTTGAACACAAATTAATTGTTGTTGATATTTACATTTATTGTACAGTTTGTACAAATTGTAGTTTGTACTGGAGGGCAACGAGAATTTATAGACGTTGAAGCTGCATGGCTTTGTCATAATAAAGTAATTTCCATGCACACCACTACTATATTTCAATATGAACATAGATAAACCTATTTAAACTTACTTGATTACATCTTGAATTAAATATTTTTTAATCAATTTTTTAAACGTAAATCAAGGCTCGAAGAAAAAATTGTATGTATAATTCGTGGGAAAAGCATATTTCCAAACTCCTGTGTTACCAGGAGTTACGGAATAGTCGTTTGGGAATATTATGCTTTTCCCACTAATTATGCTATATTATACTATTATTTTCAAACGTAAAATAATAACTTCATTTTTCGATTGAGAGGATCATCGAAAAGTTCTATTTCTCCTCCTAGGAGAAGTGCTGCTATGCAACACGTTTCCTGTCGGCGGCAGGAAAAGTGTTACTATGCAAAAGATGAGTTGGTTACCATGAAAAAAAAATTCTCACAAACGTCATTTTTGGCGCTCTAGTTCCTCGGAACTGAGTGCTTATCAATTTGCCCAAATGTCTGTAATTTTCGAATATTTCGATGAAAATGGTCTTAAACGATTTGGTTCGGCTCACTGATCAAGAATCCGTGGTGGAAATTCATTCTGTCCGGCCGTCCGGCCGGTCCGGCCGTAGGCACGATAACTCTCGAACGGAATGAGCTAGAGAGTTGAAATTTTCAGAGTAGGTTTGGGGGATAAATATCTCGGCTAAGTTTGTTATTGGGCAAAATCGGACAGATGGTTTCGGAGTAACAAAAAAAAATTTTTTTTTTTACTAAACAAATTCCAAATTAAATTTTTTTTGATAAGGAGTTTTATCATAAGAATCCACTCATATTATTTTTAACTCTAACAAGCTAATACTTTCGGAGATATGATTTTTCAAAATTTCAATAATAAATCGTATTTCAACGTTGTCACAGAATGATATTATTCTATGTATGAATATGAATTGTCATAATGTCAAATGATGTTCCTACATTATCGAAGAATTGTGAGCGAAGTGAGAAAAATCTCAGTTGTTTGCTCCGAAATTAGTTTTTCTCAGAAAATTCTTACATTTCGGAACTGAACATGAAGTAAGAGATCTGAGAGTAGTGAGACTGCTTTTCATCCATACACATAGATATAACTCTCGAACGGAATGAGGTAGGTAGTTGAAATTTTCAGAGTAGTTTAGGGAGATGAATATCTCGGTTAAGTTCGTTATTGGGCAAAATAAGCCAGATTTAATTTGATATCTTCCATGGTGCTTTTCTCATTCTCATGATTGCTCATTTAATCTTGATAAATAAACTATTATTTGAATTGAATTTCCTTTAGGATGCATTTCTATTATATGAATACATTGATATAATTCCCAACTCTGAGAAACCAATACTTTCGGAGATATAATTTGTCTGTTTGAACTAGAGCGCCAGAAAGCTCCTGTCCACAGGGCTTGAACCCATTTTATTCGTTAAAGTTACATTGAATGTACAATTGTTCAATGTCGCATTATGAAAATTAAAATCATGTAATAATGAATTGGGAGGATTCTGGCTCAGATTCTGTTCCAAAGCTGATACCTCATTAGAGTCTTCTAAGTTGCTATAGTTCTAGGGAATTCGTTAACGCTCAATATCCTACCATCAATCTCATTCTTATTTCGCAGCGAATCCTCGATGTACCCTTCTGCTACACTACTTGACTTCCAACCTCCGTGTCGTTTCAAAGACTCAATGTTGGCTCCTCCATCTATAAGTAGTGTAGCAGAAGTTCGCCTCAATGAATGACCTGTTTATTCGTTTGGATGATTCAATTGCAAAAAAGTGGTAACCTTTCTTGGAACACTTCCTATACTATGTATGCCCTTCACAGCTCTGTAGCATTTTCCAGATTGATATTTCAAACAAAATCTATTTTCAACGAAATCGTTAGGTCTTAACGCAGTGTATCTCCGATAAACATTTAGATTATTCTTCCTAATAACTGTGAATGTTCGAACTTTTCTCGTTTTACCATCACGAATATTGACTATTATAATATTTCCCTTGTCCTCGATATCTGTAGTTTTCATTTTCACCATTTCGTCACATCTGCAGGCACCAGCTACTCCGAATAATAGAACAATCTGAAACAACCACGTGTTCAACATAATACAAAATTATAATTACTTGAAATATGATAGTTACCATTAATCCTAAATATGAGTCATCCGGTGCTTCGAAGAGAAAACGTTCGAACTCTTCCTTAGAAAAAACTCTTGATTTTTTTGCAAGATACCCTTCATTGAATTTTTTCAAAAATGCACGCAACTTCAGATATTTGCCAATATCTATTTCATGTTTGATCGCTAGTTGCGACTTTGTTATTGAATATCGAGCCCACAAAGTAGAGGATTTCCATTTTTTTTCTGTAGCCATTAAGTTGAATTATGCTAGAAGCACATTCTCTTGGTAAACTGTAACGTTTTTCGAATTGCATCAATTCACGAAGTGATCATAAGCTGTAGAATATTTTTCAATAGACTTCGATGGTCCAAGGGAAGAGACTGCTTCATTCGCCAAAACCTCAATTTCTGAGGACATTTTCACTTTCAACCACTTCTCACCAGCTTGCACCGTTCGGCGGGTAAACTCAAGCTCACCATGAAAACTGACACTTCTCCTCCTTATGAAATAATATACTATTTATATCTGGGAGTGAATCCGAGGCAAAATATTCTATTTTACCTTCAGAACACATGTACAGAATTTGTAACAACTATAACGTTATCAAGCATAGATGTGACATCTTCTCTTGCGGCATTGCTCAGTAGAAAAAAGATCAAAAAAATTGCTTCAAGCTCTGACATTTGGTTAAATTGATAAGCACTCTGTTCCGAGAAACAAGAGCGGCAAAAATAAAAATAATTCTTGAAAAAAAAATTTTAAATCTATATAACACTACTACATAATTTGATGTGAACTGAGCCACCAGTTTTCATGCTAGGACTTCGACAAATTATTGACAAAATTCAAAAAGCACCCTATACAACAGCGAAAAGCTATATACAGGGTGTTCCTTAAAGACATGCTAATACATCAAATTCTTCTACTGAGAGATGCGGACTGAAAACAGGTATTTAGTTGCCTAGCAGTCCCCCTCTTTCCGAAGAATTTCTTAATTGTATGTGGTAGAAAATAGGGAATAATGTGAAAGAAAATGTAATTCTATGGATGAATAAATTGAATTGAATTGAATGGAAATTTGAGGAGGTGATTCTTCGAAGCCTTTTTCAGAAAAAAACTTCCTATGAACTTAGGTCCTAAAAGTCTTAACTTTTGAGATACAGGATCATACAATTTTGGTACTGCGATATGAAGCAATTTTGTTTTAATTATTTTAATCAAGAACAGAGCTTCTATTCTATTCATTTTGGAACAAACCTGATCTCTTAATTTGCTTTCAGTCGATGCACAAACCTTCCCACACCGCATCAGATTTTTGAGAAATTGATCCTCAAGTAAAACTTTTTTTTTTAAGCGGAAACCGGGTGTCGGACAAAGAAAACTTATGAGATCTAATTTGCTCAAAAGTTGATGAGGATCTCAAAAGTGATTTTTATTTCAAAAGAAAGCAGTGGCGTAGTATTTTTTCGTCCCAAAATATTCAATGCAAAACCCGTATAGATGCCAATGGTAGAGGTAATGAAAATTTTTGTACATCATGAAATGCACCTTGACGCATAGAAGATATTTACCAAATTTTATGAAGATGTCTACAATATTATCTCAGATATAATTAAAAAACTGATTCTTTTTCAAAATTTTATCACCCCGTATCTCAAAAGTTGAGACTTTCAGGACATACATTCACAGGAAGTTTTTTCTTAAAATAAGACAAAAAATCACCCCCTTAAATATTAGCATCTCTCTAAGGAACACCCTGTATAAGTAAAGAATCGCCCATTTAGGGTTAAACCATGTGCACTCCCCAGACATCCTGTATATGTGTTTCACAATTCCTTCCCACATCTACCGTAACGGTATTTCGCTTAAAACCCCTTCTACGTTCTAATCATGAATTTGTAGGCATATCTAATTAGCGTAAAGACACGATAGTTTCGCAATTTATCTAGAACGCTCCAAAATGGCTAATCCGTTTATCTTTTATGAGTGACTTGACATCGGAGTACAAACGACCCACTTATTAGGCCTCACTGGGAATGCTTATAAAATATGACATGGCTATGTACCACAATTCAGAGCTCAGGAGGAAGAAATGTTCAATAATAATAAAATAGTAATTTACGTAACAAGTCCGGAAAATAGGGTTTTTTGGGACGAATAGACAAAATTCTAGGACGAGCGTAAGCGAGTCCTAGAAGTCTATGAGTCCAAAAAAACCTTTTTCGTGCGTGTTGCGTACAATATTTTTTCGGCAACCGTGTAGTATAACAAATCAATGAGACGACACATTTCTTTTTTATATATTTTGATTCTTATTCAAATTAAACAGAACAGAAAATATAACTTGTTAACTAATTTTATATGAACTGTCAACCGTTTTCTCAGTGCCATGGTAACTTCATTTATCAAAAATATACCTACCAAGATTTTCATAATGTATTCACAATGACCAAAATGACGTGATTCTTCCGGCCTAGTCCGGGAAGTACGTACTTCCCGGACTAGGCCTGGAAATGCTTCTTTCTCAAAGAAAAAGCGTCCGGGAAGTGGGCACTTCCCGGACGGTTGCCGAAAAATATATTTATTCATAAATTAGGACGCATACCCAGGACGTCGATAGAAAAAATAGAGAGAACAAATTAACTATACATATTCAAAAAATCATCGTTCAAGTAATTCTTGACTCTATTACCTCTTCAATGTTTTAATTGTATTAGGAAGATTATTGTATAATTTTATCTCTTGATAAGGTGGTGATGTTTCGAACTTGGTTGTATTATGCTTTGGTACAGAAAGGGTCAAATTATCATCTACTTATGAACCTAGATCTTCAGTAAGTTTATTTATTTATTTATTTATTGAAAACAAGAATACAAACAGGTATTTCAACCCAAGAACAGTATTCATAGGTTACAAAAAAAATATATATATATACAATCATTAGGCACGAACTTAAACATAGTGCAAACAAAGAAAAAAATCCAATGAAACACTGAACCAAGAGCAACCGATAATTAGAAAGAAACAAAAGGAAATGAATCTTGTGCTAAATAATGATGTTTCCTAAACTTCTTATAGCGAAGGGATCTAAATCGAAAGAGCTCGAGTTGAATTCACTCAAAATTCCATACCACCATAATGGTGAATATTTTGTAATGTTCAATCTTCGAAAAGGAACGGCAAACAACTCCGCCGATCTGAGTCTCCTCTCAGGTACCCTAAAAGGTATAGATTGGAGTAGGGAAGGGGCCGAAAGGATGCCGTTGACGATTTTGAATATCAGACACATGTCGTTGACTTTCCTGCGGTTTTCTAAGGTGAGCATGTTAAACCTCTTGAGAGCTTCGGAGTATTCATGGTTTACAATTCGGAAGTTATTCCGATATGACATACATCGGAGGAACTTGTGCTGTATGCTTTCCAGTCTTCTCACGTGGCACTCATAATGAGGATTCCAAACTGAAGATGAAAAATTCAGTCTACTACAAACCAAAGAATAATACATCGTCAACAAAGTCTCATTTTTCTTGAACATCTTACTATGACGAAGAACAAAAAAGTTCTTTGGAAAACGATAGATTATTACCCTGTCTGAGGACTGAGTACTTTTCCTGAGTTCGAATTTAAAACAGACAGTTTTCTCGATGTTGATAATAATAGGGTTATTCCGATACTACTCATTGAATTTTCACACCAGTAGCTCAACAAGAATGATCATCATTTCTCCATTAATTAAGTAAAACATATCGTTTACAAAAAGAATAAACAGGAGTGGGCCCAGTACGGACCCCTGTGGAACACCTAGATTCATCCCATGCTCATCCGACCATGGATCAACCACTCTGAACGAGATGCTACGGTGCAATGCAAAGCTGAGTATCCACCTCAGAAATATTCCCTCGAAACCCAAAATTGTACAACTTGCTCTCGAGAAACTTTGTTGAAATGCAGTCGAAGGCGTAATGGAGTAAATGCATTGTACAAGGTAGATTTCTCGGTGTGCCTCTTTGCTGCCTCCTCATACAAAGTGGGTACGGGGCAAGGTTATGCTAGAAGTACAAGAGAGAAGTACAATCAAGATAAATGTTTGGCAGTAACAACTAGATCTTTCACTATACGGGTCCCTCCCAAATATTGATGCTGTTCACTTGCGGATATCAGAATTTCTGTGAACTCTACAAGTGAAGTACAAATGCCATGGGTGGCAGTCATTCCTATCTTCTAGCTCCCTGTAACTCGGTAATCATTAGAAATTATAATACTCATCTGCAGAGTTCCTAAAGTTCCTGATTTTTCAGGAGGTTGTATCAATTCTGGAGGTTTTTTGACTGGCAAGGTGCAGGGGGCGTTGTAGAGAGAGAGAGAGAGAAAGAAAGAGAGAGACAGAGAGAGAGAGAGAGAGAGAGAGAGAGAGAGATAGAGAGATAAATAGATAGATAGAGAGAGAGAGAGAGATCGCGTGACTAGAAAATTAAAAAAAATTCCCTACTTCAGAAACTATCCTTCAGATATGGTTGAAATTCTACGAAAGCCTTAAAAACCTAATGTTACAGTAAAGTTCTAGATTTAAATTCGATCGCATCTATATTGGTGAAGATATTGCCGAAATATCCAAATATTCTAACGATCTAGGTGAACTGGTCCACTGTATTTAGATTGAACCATACAATTTGTCAACAGTTTCTGATTCTCGATTTTAAGTCAGTAACTTTATTAACATAAATTGCCTGAGACTAATGGTCTGTCATTTTCTAAATAATAACAAAGTTCCATTTCCACTCCAAAAGACAGTACCAATTACAATGAATGTTATTTTCATTTCTTTAGAAATAATAACTCCGAGAAAAGCATTATATTTCTATGGGAGATCATAGCCCTACATTAGTATCCTGTAGCGTTCTTCCGAACATCTGAAGTTCCGAATAACCATCACTTGGTTCACCTGGTTTTGAAAAACCCACCTGGCCTTATGAGCAACGATATTTTCCATATTCAATTCAAATATTGAAGGGATTTCTGTGAGTGAACAAATTCGAAAATTAGCGGAGGCGAATCTTCTTCAAGAGATCCATGCAGCTACAGAGGAGTATATTTGTGAGAGGGGATTTTCAAAGGTTATGTATTATTTTTGTTTGTTCGTTTATCCCCTTTTGTCCTTTCGTTTTTGCGCGTATGTTCTGGGGAACATCGCGTTATAGTTTTGCGCAAATGTTGGTAACTTTCGAACTTTTTGACGAAAATGGTCTCAAACGATTTAGTTCGACTCCCCAATGAAGAATTCGAGGTCAAATTTGATTCTGTGGGCCGGCCGTCCGGCCGTCGGGCCGTCCGGCCGTTGCCCCGATAACTTGAGAACAAAAAGAGCTAGCGACTTGAAATTTTCAGGGTGGGTGGCGCATCCCAATACGACGGAACAAGTTCGTTAATGGGCATAATCGGCCCTGTGGTTTCCGAGTAATATATTTGTTTTCAACCAATATGAATCCGATCGAATTGAAACTTGGTGAGTAGTTGTAGAATACGAACCTAAGCACGTTCATGAAATTTTGTGCGAATCATATGGCTAGAAAATTTTAAAAAATCATTAAAGAATATTTTTGTTGTCACGATAACTTGAGAACGGAAAGAGATAGCGGCTTAAAGTTTTCAGGTTAGGATGCTCACCAGAACGCGACATTTCGGTGTGTTTATGAGCAAAATCGGCCAAACGGTTTTAGAGTTATAGCCATCTGAAATTTGGTTGTTTTTTGTTCCTCATTAACTCGGAAAATACTAAACCGATTAAATTCAAACATGGTAATTAGTTGTAGAATGCCAACGCAAAAATTCTTGCAAAATTTCGTGAGAATAGTATTTGTAAAAAATCTTAAAAAAGTCATTGAAAATTGAAAAAAAAATTCTATATATCAGTAACTATTCGTTTGAAATTGCTGAATTTTTGCAAGAGCCTTCATAGCCTAACTCTACTGCCAAGTTTCAAGTTTTAACACGATCGGTTGAATGTTGTTGGAGATTCGAGCATTCTTGTGTGAGTTCAGTAGATGGGTGACCGTTGCCTCGATAACTTTCGAACGAAAGGAGATAGGGACTTGCAATTTCCAGGGTAGGTTGCGTATCCGAAAGGGAGAGTTGACTTCGTTTTTGGGCATAATCGGTCAAACAGTTTCCGAGTTATACCCACCTGGAATATTATTTCCTTGATAACTCAAAAAATAAATATTCGATCGAATTGAAGCTTGGTAACTAGTCGTAGAAAATCATCATAAAGACGTGTTTAAAATTTTGTAAGCACCGTACCCCTAGAAAATTTCAAAAAAATCACGAAAAAAAAAATTGGTTCAAGCACTTACGTGAAGTCAGAAGCTTTTGCGCGTATGTTCTATTGTCCATTCTTCTGTATTGGACACCCTTAATCGAATTTACCATGGTAAATTATGTTGTCCATTCTCCTGTATTGGACCCTTAATTCGAATTTACCATGGTAAATTCGAGTTAAGAGTGTCCAAAACAGGAGAATGGACAACATAATTTACCATGGTAAATTCGATTAAGGGTGTCCAATACAGAAGAATGGACAATAGAACATACGCGCAAAAGCTTCTAACTTCACGTCAGTGCTTGAACCAATTTTTCAAATAAATTTCAGGTACTTTGGAGAAGGCTCTCTGTTTTTATATGATGGAATCCATATTCAAGAAATATCCATCAATATTTTGAATTTCCATAAACACGGGCCTGTTTATTTTTGAACCAACATTTAATGTATTTATTTGGGTCGAGACTATTCGTTTGAGACCATTCGCAGCCCAAAAGACGATCAGCTCTTTTTGGTCGTTTGTTTTCAGAGTCAGATATATTCTTGGAAATTTTGGGAAAATTATTTGATTTCTGGAGGTAAACATCATTGGGCGAGTTCAATACCTGGTACTCTGGCTATAAATTTGAACAGCGCGCCAATTAAAGCTTCTATCCACAGGGCTTTCCCACTTTTTCATATCTTAATTATGGTTCTATATTTTTCATTATCAATAACATTCTCAACAGAACAGCAAATTTGGAGGATAATTTGTATACACAACTTGTGAGGTATCCTGAAAATATAGATTTCTGAGCAAGAATTTTCCACTGGGAAATTAATTTGAGATGAAGCTCAATCAATTTCAGCATAACGAACTGGATATAATTCTATCGGAATATTCTGATTGCGCAGTCTGAAATTCAATGAATTTATTTTGCTAGGGCATGTATGTTTTGTGAGATCTGGTTCATACCAGTAAATACGTTCTTGATTGAACTGAAATTTTGATGATTTCCACGTTGAACATTTCCTAATCGAGCTCGGTCAAAGTTAAATTGGTTTGTTCGCTAACTTACATTGTTTTCAATTAATGCAAAAGGAAATACTTGTTCAAGTTGGCCACTGATTCGAAATTGAATTTGAGGTCAGAAACGTGGCAGTAGTAAGTTTCCCATGTGCACTTTCGCAGCGCATACATGTGGAGGGAACATTGAGGTGAAGCCAAATACAGTGGTTCGGAGAGTCGAATAATCAATGTAAATTATTAATTGATATGATGATAGAAGCATTATGTTTCGACCAATTTTGTGTCAAATATAACATCCTTAAACAAATGTGATCTTTATCAGGAAATTGGGTTGCGCGTATCATTATGACATTGATTTTTTGATCGTTTAGTTTTTACATTTGAAAATTGGTTCAAGCACTGACGTGAAGTCAGAATCTTTTGCGCGTATGTTCTCTTCTCCAATCTCCTGTATTGGACACTCTCAATCGAATTTACCATGGTGAATTCTATTGTCTGTTCTCCTGTAATGGAAACTCTTAATCGAATTTACCATGGTAAAATTCGATCAAGAGTGTACAATACATGAGAATGGATAATAGAACGTACGCGCAAAAGCGTCAGTGCTTGAACCAATTTTTTTTCAATGATTTGTTTAAAATTTTCTGGTTTTACGATCCTTACGAAATTTCGCAAGAATATTTGCGTTGGCATTCTACAACTAATAACCATGCTTAAATTGGATCGGATTTGTATTTTTTTGAGTTATTGAGGAAATAACAACCAAATTTCAGATTGATATAACTTCAAAACCATCTGGCCGATTATGATGCGCAATCTACCCTCAAAACTGCAAGTCGCTATTTCTTTCCGTTTTCAAGGAATCATGAGATACATATACAATATTTTTCCGTAATTTTTAAGAAATTTTCTAGTAGTATGGTCCTCACAAAATTTTACACACGTCTTCATGTGGATATTCTACAATTAGTAACCAAGCTTCAATTCGATCAAGTCTATATTTTTTGAGTTATCGAGGAAATAATATTCCAGATGGGTATAACTCCAAAACCTTTGGTCCGATTATTGCCAACTTATCTCTCCCATTCAGATGCGCAACCTATCCTGAAAATTGCAAGTTCCTATCTCCTTTCGTTCGAGAGTTATCGAGGCAACGGTCACCCATGCAGCTTCTGAACTCACACAATATAGATCCGTTCATGTTCAAACTTGGAACTTGGTAATAGAGTTAGGTTCTGAAAGTTCTCGCAAAATTTCAGCGATGTCGGACGAATAATTTCTGATAACTATATATAAATTTATTCAATAATTTTCTATGATTTTTTTTAAATTTTATCGTTATCGGTTTTGTATTTCTCGAGTTATTGGGAAATTAAAAACCAAATTCCAGATGGGTATAACTCCAAAACCGCTTTGCCGATTATGCCTATAAACAAACACAAATGGGGAATTCAGATTCTCATCCTAACCTCAAAATTTGAAGTCGTCATCTCTTTCCGTTCTTAGGTTATGGTGACGTAAATAATATTTCTTAATAATTTTTTAAAAATTTTCTAGCTATACGATTCTCACGAAATTTCACAAAATTCCTACGGTTTATATTCTACAAATACTCAACAAGTTTCACTTCGATCGGAATAGTATTGGTTGTTGACAAAATTATTACTCGGAAACCATTGGGCCGATTATGCCAATTAACGAACTTGTCCGTCGTATTGGAATGCGCCACCTAACCTGAAAATTTCGCTATCTCTTTCCATTCTCAAGTTATCGTAGCAACAACTGGCTGGCTGGACGGCCGGCCGGACAGAATCAAATTTGACCTCGGATTCTTCATCGGGGAGTCGAACCCAATCGTTTGAGACAATTTTCGGCGAAAAATAAGAAAATTACAGACATTTGGGCAAAATGATAACGCGATGTTCCCCAGAACATACGCGCAAAAAGTGGGAAAGCTCTGTGGACATGAGCTTTGGCGTTCTTGTTCAAACTGTGCCAAATCATATCTCAGAAAGTATTGGTTTCTCAGAGTTGAGAATGATATCAATGGATTCTCATGATATAACTGCATCATAAAATGGATGAAATGAAAAAACTTTGACGAATCATATCTCCGAAAGTATTGGTTTCTCAGAGTTGGGTATGATATCAACGGATTCATATGATATAACTGCATCATCAAATAAATGAAATAAAAAAACATTGCCAAATTATATCTCTGAAATTATTGGTTTCCCAGAGTTGGGAATGATATCAATGGATTGTTGTGATATAATTTTCAGAGTAGATTAATCTAAGTGCGAAATTTGAGTACGTTAATTAGCATAATCGGCCAAATGGCTTTGGAGTTATATCAATCTGAAATCTGGTTATTATTTTTTCAATAACCAAAACGAATACGATGCTGATTCAATTCAAACATGGTAATTATTTCTAGAATGCCAACGCAAAAATTGTTACAAAATATCGTGAAGATCGTAAAACTAGAAAATTTCAAAAAAATCATTGAAAAAAAATTTTTATATCATTTGTCCGACATCGCTGAAATTTTGCGAGAACTTTCAAAACCATGAATATCATGATGACATATTAAATTATAACATACATTTTCGGACCGATTCACAATAGAAAGTGAAGCATGTATCTATGGGAGATGATTGCCCTATATTAGGGCTCTGTAGCGGTCTTCGAACATCTGAAGTTCTGAATAATCATCGTTTGGATTGGTCAGACCTAATTTTGAAAGAGATCCTCCTGGCCTTATGAGACATTTTCCTTTTAGAGATCAAATATTGAAGGGATTTCTATGAATACGAGTGAATATCTTTGAAAACTAGCAGAGGCGATTCTTCTTCAAGAGATCTATTCGGCCACAGAGGAGTATATTTGTAAGATGGAATTTTTGAAAGTTTATGTATTATTTTTTATGTATTTTTTATCATCAAAACCTAACTCTACTGCCAGGTTGCAAGTTTGAACAGGATCGGATCTATATTGTTCCGAGCAGATCCGAGAAGCCTTGTGTGAGCTGTATGGATGACCGTTGCATCGATAACTTTCAAACGAAAGGAGAAAGGGAGATATGGAGATAGGGACTCTTAATCGAATTTACCATGGTAAGTTCGATTGAGAGTGTCCAATTAAGGAGAATGGACAATAGAACATACGCGCAAAATCTCATAACTTCAAGTCAATGCTAGAACCAATTTTTAAATATTTTTCAGAGTTTGAGAGAGAAAACCCAGAAAGGAGCTATTTACTGAAGAATATACCTCACAAAGTATCTATTAATGATTATTTGTTAAAACTATATTTTGCTCTTCATTTCATAAACTATGCAATGACCAATTTCTCTGTTTTGGATCGCTACCTATATGCTAATGTGTTTTGGGAAGCCTGAGCATCCAGAGAACATCTGATGTGTCTCCAATAAACTTCAGAATGCCTCGTTTGCCCCGAATCTAACCTCTAATTATACAGTGCGCGTCAAAATTATGGAACAAATTAATTTTCTCAGAAGAAAAATATTTGGCAACAAAATCCTGAAACAGGTCAAGTTTTGTTTCACTTTTACCAAATTTTTATGCATTTTTGAAGGATTTTTGTTGCACCTTGTGCCATACCATTCAACTCTCTACATTTTTTGAATGGGGAAAGTGGGTCCTGTGGTACATTTTTGGCAAGGTCTTTGTATCTTCTTTATAGGCGTGCAGAAATTTTCAAGAAAACATTTTTCTTTTTTGAAAAATAGTTAGTTCAAAGAGGTTTTCAGTATGTGCACTTTGTCATGGCTCATTTACTTTGAAACGATGGTACCTGATGAAATTTGTCACCGAATGGAAGTCGATCATTACAGTTTTGTAAATGCTAACATTTCAACCCCTTTCAACCACCAGATACAAAGACCTTGCCAAAAAAGTACCAAATGACCCGCTTTCCCTATTCAAAAATTTAGAGGGTTAATGGGGATGGCACAGGGTGCAACAAAAATCCTTCAAGAATGCATAAAAATTTGGTAAAAGTGAAACAAAAATTGACCGGTTTCAGGATTTTGTTGCCAAGTATTTTTCTTCTGAGAAAATGAATTTGTTCCATAATTTTGACGCGCACTGTATATGGGAGTGAAGGGTAAATCATAATATGTATCTGAAACTTAGTCGATTATGATATACTAAAATGATTTTTAGAGTTTCATTGTAATTGGAACTAAAAAAAAAAAAATCCTTAGGGTCTCCAACTTACCCTCCTCTGCCATACTAGGAAAAATTCAATTCCTAGTTGAAATCGAATTCCTAATTAACGTAGGGTGCATTGATCACCCACATTGATCAGCGCCACTATAATAAGCCTTGGCGACACGTGAGGGCTTTTAAAATTTTTCGTTATAACTTCTGAAGTTTATTATTTGAAGCTAACAAACCAGAATTGACTCACCGAAGATTCAATTATCCTAACGAAATGAAAACCCGCCCAGCCTATTCTTTCGCGTTGTTTTCTTTGAATTTCGTCCTAAATTGGTGGTCCTGTTAGTTCGCCACGTGTACATTCTTCAGAATAAATAATTCCAAAATTAATGAGAATTTCAACCTACAAAGAAACTTCTAACGAATTCGCTAAAGTAATAGAAAATTAACATCAGGCCAAGGCATCGAATATTTACGACGCCTTTTGCGTAGCATCAGATGAGAGTTCGTTACTACTTTGCCGTTTCAATATTCTAACAATAAGTTCAGAGACTTCAAAGTTTCAATTTTGTAGTTCTTTATTGAGTTCTTTAGTGAGTCATGAATTTTATTGGCTTGAATATTATAACGGATTGATTGCATGATATTAATTGGCAATTTTTGTTTGGGAATTTAATCGATTTTTGCGCGCATGTTCCGCCAGTAACATCGTTAACACGATGATTCGTTAACACGATGACTCATGAACTAAAGGAGCTAGAGGATTGAAATTTGCAGGGTAGGTTTGGACCATAGATATCTCGGACAAGTTTGTTAACGGGCGAAATCCACTAAGCGGTTTCAGAGTTACGGCCATTTTTAGTAAGAATATTTTTTATGAATATTTCCGAAACCGATCACTCGATCTATCTGAAATTTTGCACCAGTCTGTAGATCGAGGTATCTTTATACGCACGCGAAGTTTTGTATTCATCGGATTGCCGTAAAGTGTAAAAATTTGTTTTTTATTTTAAAATTTTGTTACAATAACTCTCGAAGAGAATACGCTAGGCAGTTGAAATTTTCAGAGTAGGTTTGGGAGATAAATATCTCGGTTAAGTTTGTTATTGGGCAGAATAGGCCAGATGGTTTCGGAGTAACGAAAAAAAAATTTTTTTTACCTTACTAATTTCAAATTTCATTATTTTTAAGATGCAGTTTTACCATAAAAATCCACTTATATCATTTTCAACTCTAACAAGCTAATACTTTCAATAATGTACTTCTAGGTTCTCACAGAATGCTATAATTATTCTATCTATGAATTATTATATGATCTGTGTTCAAACTCGTATATGTCATCCTGTTCTATAAGAGAGAGTCAAATTCATTTCAGCTATTTTAATTTGATTTCTTCCATGGTGCAGTTCTCATTCTCAGGTTGCTCATTTAATCTTGATAAATAAACTATTATTTGAATTGAATATCCTTTATGATGCAGTTCTATCGTAAAAATACATTGATATCATTCCCAACTCTGAGAAACCAACACTTTCGGATATATGATGTGTCAAAGTTTGAACAAGAGCGCCAAAGCTCCTGTCCACAGGGCTTGAACCAATTTTTGGGGCTCTAATTCCTCGGAACTGAGTGCTTATCAATTTGCCCAAATGTTTGTAATTTTCGAATTTAACGATGAAAATGGTCTTAAACGATTTGGTCCGACTCACTGATCAAGAATCCGTGGTCGAAAATCATTCTGTCCGGCCGGTCCGGCCGGTCTGGCCGTAGGCACGATAACTGTCGAACGGAATGAGCTAAACAGATGAAATTTTCAGAGTAGGTTTGGGGGATAAATATCTCGGCTAAGTTCGTTATTGGGCAAAATCGGACAGAAGGTTTCGGAGTAACAAAAAAAATATTTTTTTACGAAACAAATTCAAAATTAAATTTTTTTCAATAAGCAGTTTTACCATAAGAATCTAATGATATCATTTTTAACTCTAACAAGCTATTACTTTCGGAGATATGATTTTTCAAAATTTCAATAATAAATCGTATTTCAACGTTGTCACACAATGATATAATTATTCCATGTATGAATTGTCATAATGTCAACTTATTTTCCTGAGACATGTCATTATCTAATCAATCCAAGAATTGTGAGCGAAGTGAGAAAAATCTCAGTTGTTTGCTCCGAAATTAGTTTTTCTCAGAAAAGTCTTACATTTCGGAACGGAACATGAAGTAAGAGATCTGAGAGTAGTGAGACTGCTTTTCATCCATAGACATACATATAACTCTCGAACGGAATGAGCTAGGTAGTTGAAATTTTCAGAGTAGGTTAGGGAGATGAATATCTCGGCCAGATTCAATTTGATTTCTTCCATGGTGCAGTTCTCATTCTCATGATTGCTCATTTAATCTTGATAAATAAACTATTATTTAAATTGAATTTCCTTTATGATGTAGTTCTATCATATGAATACATTGATATAATTCCCAACTCTGAGAAACAAATACTTTTGGAGATATAATTGGTCTGTTTGAACTAGAGCGCCAGAAAGCTCCTGTCCACAGGGCTTGAACCCATTTTAGTTAAAACATTTTTCAAGAATATTTCCGAAACCGACATCTGGATCTATCTGAAATTTTGCACCAAATTGTAGAATCATAACCTTCATATGCGTGTGAAATTTTGTATTAATCAAATGGTATAAACCAGAAAAGAAACAAATAATTTAACTTGAAATATAAATTTTGTTTTTACTTCTCGAAACTCGAAAAATACTGATCCGATTGAATTTAACCTCAGTAGTTGTGAAGTACCGACAAAAACACTTGTGCAAAATTTCGTGGGAATAACATGAGTAGACAAAAATTCAAAAACTATTAGCGGAATATGTTGCTCGGAATTCCGAAACCAAATATCGGATCGAGTTAAATTTTGGCATTTCGGTGACCAATGTGGACCCCTTGGGGTGTGCAAAATATCACTGAGAACAGACCTCTAGGAACTTAAAAAAAAACTTCCAAACTGGACAAATTATTTCTGTTCGAATACCTATGCGGAATATTTATAACATCTGGTAAACATATTTCGACGTGTTTATCTGAATCAATGCGATATGTACGAGGGCAACTGATTAAAATATGAACGAGTAACTACCGTAGCAATTGAATTAATGCGTGAACGATATGTGGATTTTCAAAATTTGTCTGAACGGTGAACGACTGGAGGTGTAACTGGAAGGCCATATTAAGAGCTCATGTCAATTCTGTGAGTTTTGAGGAAACAGCGTAGTGTCCAAGCTATAGTGTTCACAACATAATCCTTGGGTCCAATACTGAAATTCATGCTGCGTTTTTCGTCATCCGCATGAGCAAACGAGAAATCATTTAACTGTTGGAGTTTTCTTCTGAGAGGGTTGACGTTTTGAGGTAGAGGATGCTATTCCTCCATAAAATCTACTCGTGGATTGCACATGCGCAAAGGGGACATGAATATTTTAGGGATGTATAGGTTAGAGTGGTTTAGGACTATCGGCCATAGGGTTGGTGCTGAGCCGATATTGTGAGGTTTTAAAAGACAAATCAAGGCAATTATGTACACGGCCAAGTCAATTTTGCAATTCATATAACTCTTTTTGGGCATTTTCTTTATGCGCATGAGCAGATGACGAGTGATTTAACTGCTGGAGTTTTCGCCTGGGAGGATTTGGCTTTTGGGGTGGAGGATTCTATTGCTCCATATAATCTCTAGGTGAGGGTCTGCGCATGCATGGATTCAGGATGCGATATGTCCTGAACCACTAGTGTTGGAGAATTGGGCCGATATTTTGAGGTTTTAAGAGAAAATTAATTCCAATTCTGTGCACCGATAAGTCAGTTTCGAGGAAATAGCGTTGTTTCCGAGTTGAATTGTCTGTATCGAAGCCCTAGGGTCAATTCATGAATAACTATATTTGAAAGATCTATATTAAATTACGTTCGGATTAGGAGAATAGGCGTAAGCAATTGCGTTTCCAACGGGGGTCCCATAACCGCCTTTTTTTTAATTTTGATCTACGGTAAAACTAATAGGCAGACTGTATCGATAGCCCGATGAGCCCGATGATGAGGGTTTCAAGCTCAGTGGATAGAACGAGCCGGAGATCTACTTAGAGGGTAGCGGACACCATTCACTGTCGGGTCATAAATTCAGGGTGCCGTGTCTAAGGTGGCATAAGAATAGAGTAAGAAAGTTGCCAAAGAACAAAACTGACTTTCCTTATTCGCACAAGCATGAGCTTCTATGAGCTTCTGAGGTATCTTGTTGGAAGACTTGAAAGAGTCAGTATAATCATAATCATTTTTATAGCACGCGCGCCAATTGCAGATTGACTTCATAATGAAAGAAAAGGGCTGAAAGAGCATTGACGTGGGGTCAATCTACTTTGACGCGTGTGCTATTAAAATGATTATGATTATACTGACCCTCCCAAGTCTTCCCCAAGAAGATACCTCAGAAGGTGCGAAAAAGTAACGCACATCAGTTCGTTAGCAGGAGGTCACGTGCTCACCATCACGCCATCATGTCCGGGTCATCAATTGTAGGTTGTAGGTTTCTTTGATTGTGATGGTGTGATGACCCACGTCCTTTCGGACGTCCAGCGTTAGGTTAGGTAGACGCGTTTGACCTCAGCATGAATGTGCCCAAGGCCCAAGTGGTGTCTCTAGTGCAGCGCTCCGATTTTAAGGCGTCACGCACAGTGGTGACAGGTGTTCGTCAAGGCTAGGCGACATCTACTGGCGGGAACGGCGAGGTGGCAAAAGGTTCGGAGGGCAGGATGTAGTTCCCTACAATAGGATAGGAGGGAAGGAGTTGTTCCCAACAATTATAATCAATATGCACTAGAAAGGTCACCAGAGAAAAACCTTCTTTCATTTTGTGTGTTGCGAGGGCTATAACATAATAAAGAAGGATTTTAGAACATAAATTTACATACATTTCCAAGAGGAAATTCTGAGGCACATAATTGTAAGTTTTGATTCAACTTGATAATAATTATAGTGTCTGATGTATGAATTTCATGTACCTGCATGATAATTCTGAAATGCTATATGATATAAGCCAATGAAATATTGCAACGTGAGGCTCAGACCCTAACTAGCATAGAAATAGAGGAACAAAGAAGAAACGAGGGCACGGAAATCCAGATGAAAGCGAATGCGTACAGGAAAGGGGGTTAAACGCGATTTATTTTCATTATTTTTGGCCCAGACGGTTTAATTCCGTATAAAATGTGTTTATCTACTCCTATTAAATTATATATTCGTTATTCCATTGCTTTCGTTCAATTAAGAGTATCTGTAAATAAACAACTTTATAATAACTCACTACTATTTTTCGAATTATTTAGCAGTCGAATACCAAGGCGGTTCCGTGCTTCTGTCACCTGAATAATTTTGACTCTTTCAAATTAAGTTGATACCTAATTTCTGTGAATATTTTGCTGGAAAAGATGAATTCAGATAGTGAAGATGAATTATTATGTATACCTCCAGAAATGAAAGAAACAGTTAAATGTAACCATACAGACTTTATTGCCCGAAAAATCCCAAAACAAGTGAAACAGGCCTGTTTCACCACCGTTAAATACGTTAACTGAGGTTGCGCTTTTTACTTATCCTTAACTGAGGACCTCAGAATTGGATTCCATGCTAAGAAGCACACTCAACATAATACATGGAATCAATATAGAAAATTATTTAAATTATGTGCGTTTCTTAAACGTCAATCAGAGAAACCTGTAGCTAAAAAGGCAAAAACTTTTACGCCAGAACAACTAAATAATTTCATAAATGAAGCTCCTTATGAGAAATATCTGATGACAAAGGTAGTAGATCTCATAATAATTCAATCGTATTCATCATCTTGTTAATATCATAATTTATTTTAGATTGCTTCAATAATGGGCATTATGCATATATATTATTAGTAGATGCTGAAGGGGATATAACGACACTGAAACGCCATGGCGGTTGGCGATCAACTACTGTGGCTGAGGGGTACATTGATGATTCCGCAAAGAATAGGACCGATACTGCAAATACAATATACAGTTCAATAACACCTCAACCAGTTAGTGCATTAACAACATATATGCAACAAACACAAAAAGAAACAATAAACTTGCATAATTCAGTCCCACATATTCAGTGTAGTGGTTGTTCAAACTTTACAGTTAATTTTGTTAATAAACAAATTGAGTAAATACAAGTAAATTTTTCATTGCAATGGGTTACTTTTAAGATTTTTCAATAAAGTTATTTATCAGTATTTGTATCTTAGTATTTATTGTTATAGTCGTAGATAAAGTATAGTATACAACTTGCGGTAATGTTCCTAACTCAATTTATGAATTACAGCACTCGACTGCGGCTCGCGCTGCAAACGCATCACACATCACACATATCAGAGATTTGATATTTGCAAGATTAGAGCTCCAGTTGAGGAAATAGTTCGTGACAGGGCATGTTCCAGGTATTGGTTCTGAAAATATGCCCATTTCATATGTTTTTGGCACGCTTCTTTCCTGGATCGAAGCACCTTTCGAGTTGTCCAAATATTTGAATCATTGGAATTTTTGGCCGAAAATGTTCTCAAATGATTGGGTTCCACTTACTCATGATTAGGACAGAGTCAACTCGAAATACGAAATGAGTAAGATAGTTTAAATTTGCAGGGGATGTTTGCGGCATGAACATCTCGGTTCAGTTTGTTAATGAGCAAAAGCCGTCAAGTGGTTTCTGAGTTAAAGCCATCTAAACGTTTGTTTTCTCAGGATCTGGAAAAATACAGCTTTGATCGAATATAAACTTTGTAGTTAGTTGAAAAATACCCCCACGAAGAAAAAAATATAAAAATAAAAATTCTTTATCTCAGAAACTATCTGAAGTTCATGATGATTCTATCGGTGGCTCATAACGACGAGATGTAAATGGATTACTTTGACGGAGGTTACATGGTCAATCTGTTATCGATCTAGCGTCAATCTGACATTAATCTGGGCATCAACCCGGACCATCAGTCAATGAGTCTACGCATAAACAAACAGTTTCTAGTCAATCTGGTATCAATCCATGATGGATGTCAGACTGAACGGATACCAGATTGACCGATTAACCTCCGTATTACATCGCTAAAGATGGGAGTAACTTAAAAACTTCCTTGGAGCTTGAAGTTATTAATTTTACCTTAGGCTTTATGCGTGTATGACGTTTTCCAATTTATTAAGTATACAAATCAAACCGGTTTTATTTATACATTTCGAAATAAGGAGTGGAAAAATATATTATACTACACGAGATGCAAGTACATTAACCAACCACGAACTTTTTTGCATGCCCTCGCTAAAGCTCGGGCGCAAACTTGTCCTCGATTGGTAAATGATACCTACTTATATCTCTTGTAGTATAAATTACTATTACAGCCATGTTTTAGATTCGAACTTGATCGGATCTATAATTTGCACAAATATCTGACAGTAAACATGTCCTCCTTCATTGCATCAGACACATAAATTTGGGCGTATTTAAACAACAGTTTTGTCTCTTATCATTAATCAACTTTATGTCTTGGTTATCTCCACTATTATTTAAAACTGATAGTTTAATAGTTTTTCAAAAATTCCCTCTTGTAACCATATCTCACAAGATTTGCCACTTATACCTACCAGAAATACACATACAGGTTTCACATGTACTTTATTCGATCTCGAAATTTAGAAAAGGAGGAAGGACAGACGTCAAACTCAAAATTTGGTTCTAGCCCTGTGGACAGGAGCTTTCTGGTGCTCTTGTTCAAACACACTCATTATATCTCCGAAAGTATTGGTTTCTCAGAGTTGGGAATTATATAAATGGGTTCTTATGATAGAACTTCATCATAAAGGAAATTTGATACAAATAATAGTTCATTTATCAAAATTAAATGAGCAATCTAAGAATGAGGACTGCACCATGGAAGAAAGCAAATTAAAATAGCTGAAATGAATTTGACTCCCTCTTATAGAACAGGATGACATGTACGAGTATGAACATAGATCATTTAATAATTCATAGATAGAATAATTATAGCTTTCTGTGAAAGCATAGAAGTACGATTCATTATTGAAATTTCGAAAAATCATATCTCCGAAAGTATTAGCATGTTAGAGTTGAAAATGATATCAGTAGATTCTTATGGTGGAACTGCATCTTAAAAAAAAAGAATTTGAAATATGTAAGTTAAGAAAAATTATTGTTTTCGTTACTACGAAACCATCCGATCTATTTAACCCACTAACGAACTCAACCGAGATATTTATCTCTCAAATCTACTCTGAAAATTTCAACTGCCTAGCTCATTCTGTTCGAGAGTTATTGGAGAAACAAAATTTAAAAATGAAAAAAAATATATTTTTTACACTTTACGGCTGCCCGATCAATACAAAACTTCGCATACGTATAAAGGTCATTATTCTACAATCCGATGAAAAATTTCAGATAGATCGAGTGATCGGTTTCGGAAATATTCATGAAAATTTTTTTTACTAAAAATGACCATTACTCCGAAACCGCTTGGTGGATTTCGCCCTATAACGAACTCGTCCGAGATATTTACGCTCCAAACCTACCCTGAAAATTTTAATCCTCTAACTCCTTTCGTTCGAGAGTTATCATGTTAACGGACGGCCAGCCGGCCGGACAGAATTGATTTCGACCACGGATTCTTGATCAGTGAGTCGAACCAAATCGTTTGAGACCATTTTCAGCCAAAAATTCAAAAATTACAGACATTTGGGCAAATTGATAAACACTCTGTTCCGAGGAACAAGAGCGCCAAAAACAACGATACCACATACAATTTCAATTGATTGCATGATTCAGAACTCGAAAAGGAAAGTAGGAAATTAATACAGAACTGATGGCTCCAAATGTCATGCTTCATTAGGTCACAAATAACATAGAGTTAGGCGTATAAGCCAGCTCTATGACAATAAACTGATACCATGGGAATAATTTGAATATCAGTTCGATTTATTCATAAAGCTGATCAGTTCTAGATTTTCTGCCTCCTTTCAAGTGCGATTTCCTTCTTCATAATCTTCCTTCTACTTCCCTCCACGTTTCCAATCACTATATTAGAACCATACACAAACTATATTAAACTAATGGACATTACTGTAAATATACTTTTTGAAACATGTAAAATTCATTTGTTAATTCTATTTATATTATATTTAAATTTTCCTCATTTCAGATCACTCACTTTTATCAAATGAATAAATATGAAATATGGCCAGAAGATATTTTAATAGAATTTTGGTGGATTTTAATGATTTTTTGATAAAGTTGATAGAACTGGAATGATAATTTTACGTGAAATTAATAATTCGGATTTCCATAGCAATATATTCTTCTGATTAAGTGCTTTATACCTGTTAGCATCAGAGGTAAATGTAACGGGGTACCATACAATTCGATGTATGAATGTATGATACAAGAGCTTGTAGGGAATAACCTCAGCAAAAAAACCCTGTTCCACCATGAATGGTTTGATTTGTGAAATTTGGATTTGTTTACAAGATTAGCTGAAATTTAAAGTAGAGATGGGCATTTCTTTCTTGAATATGGATTCCCCTCGTCAAAAAAGTGTGACGTTTCTCAAAGGTACCCCAAACCTGAAAAATGAAAAAATTGGTTCAAGCCCTGTGGACAGGAGCTTTATTGGTGCTCTTGTTGAAACATTGACAAATCATATCTCCGAAAGTATTGGTGTCTCAGAGCTGGGAATGATCAATGGATTCTTATAATAAACTGCATCATAAAAGAAACTGAATTGAAACAAGAGCTCCAAAATATGTCTATTAAAAAAGAAAAAAGCACTGACGTGAAGTCAGTACTCTTTGGCGCGCGTGTTCACGGTGGCTAATTTGAATTGAATGATGAGTACTTCAAGCTCAGTGGATAGAGCGAGCCGAAGATCTACCCAAAGGATAGTGGACACCATTCACTGTCGGTTCAAAAATTAACAGTGCTGTATCTAAGCTGCCATCAGGATAGAGTAACAAAGTTGGAAAAGAACACAAGTGACTCTCCTTAGTCGCAAAAGCTCCTAGAAGATTTGGGAGGGTCAGTATAATCCTAATCATGTTTATAGCTCGCGCGCCAAAGCAGATTGACTTTTTACACTTTTTCTTTCATTGTTAATTCAATCTGCTTTTGCACGCGTGCTATAAACATGATTAGGATTATACTGACCCTCCCGAATCTTCTAGGAGCTTGTGCGACTAAGGAGAGTCACTTTTGTTCTTTTCCAACTTTATTACTCTATCCTGACGGCAGCTTAGATACAGCACTATTAATTTTTGAAACGACAGTGAATGGTGTCCACTATCCTTTGGGTAGATCTTCGGCTCACTCTATCCACTGAGCTTGAAGAACTCATCATTCAATTCAAATTAGCCACCGTGAACACGCGCGCCAAAGAGTACTGACTTCACGTCAGTGCTTTTTTTTTTCAAGTTCCTTTAACAAATATAGCTATCAATACAGTTTGGCTGTTAGCTTTACCGTAGATCGGAAAAAAATGTGGTTGTGGGTCCTCCGTTAGGGATGCAATTGCATCTTCTCCAAATCCGAACGTATTTTAATATAGATCTACCGAATATAGTTATTTATAAATTCGCCTCAGGGCCACCATACAGACATTTCAAATCGGAAACAACGCTATTTCCCCCAAACTGACTTGTGTCCGTGCACTTAATTGACATGAATATTCTTTTAAAACCTTCAATGTCGGCTCATAACTCCAAACATAACCCAAACAACCCAAAACCATTCACTTCTCGTCTGCGCAAGCGCAGTATACACGTGGCTGCAAGTCCTCCCAAAATTACACACCTCACAAAAAACTCCGATTCTCCAACACTAGTGTATAGCCTCTCTCCTAATCGCAGATTAGATTAGAGGTGGTTGAGGTTCTACGGGACCCTACTAGCTCCTAGCAAAACTAAAATATGGATGTTAAGTGGGCGCCAGACACTCCAACTTCAGAAAAACTCGAATTATATTTTACAAATTTATTCAATCAACAGTCTAAAGATTGGCCAATGTGAAACATGCAATAGAAATACTAAGTCAGACTGATCACAAATGAAATGCTTAAACTACTTATCTTGGAATCTTTTCAAATATAGTCACTATGGGCAACTTCACAATGAGTCAATCTAAGTGTCCAATCAGGTTCCCCAAATTAGCAACAGGAACTGGATATCATGTAACTCGAGACTGGTCTTCTTCGTCGATTGCTAGGTCCCTCTATCCAAACGAAATAATTCCAACCAGGTGGTTGTCCTGGGAAACAGCGTAGATATTCCTCCAACTGAATAACTCGAGGTACGTGCCTGACAGGTGGTTCTCAAAGCAGGATTATGAAACTTCCTTTGTATGGAAGCAATTCGAAGATAATCCAACAGCTACAGAATAAGGTATAAAAGGGTTCCTGCAAGATACATAATTCTTAGACTTTATCCTCGCAAATAACGTGCCCATTTCGAGTTCTAGTTCACAATTTAGATATAATGACAATGTGATTCATTCAAGTTACAAAGTGGTCATAAAATTATTCCAGTTAAAAACTACAAAACGACTGGAAAAACATCAATCCGGCTTTCTATTTTCACTAAATGATTCTGAAGGATGAATTAGTTCTTGAAAGAGAATAATGGATAATAATTGCCGGTAAAAACTAGAGCTCAAAATGGGCACGCGGTCAGATAACGGAGAAGCAAAAATATGATTATAATACAAGCAAAAATATTATTGAAAAGTTAAGCTGAAAGAATAATGAATTAATTACTGAATATGCATCAGAACCTGTCGTCAATTGAAAGCAAAATGGATTAAAACCTACCAGATTCGGAACCCTTCATTCAAGGAAAATGGCCACAACTCAAGATAACTAACAACTCCACTGCCACCGAACAAATGATCGTCCCTCGACCAGTCAACGAACCCCTCCAGCTGATCGCGCCGACGTTCAATTCACATCGACCAAAGAATCGAGCACGGACCTAGATCACACGCACTTAACAAGTCAGGGGCGTCCCAACCAATACAACCGGGGTACACAAAATGCAACCAAACTTCCAAATACAAACGGAATTCTCAAGATCCCGTTACACCCCTTCACCAAGAAGAGCGCAGGCCAGACGAAGCAGAAAACCACTTGCAAGGGAAGATGAAAAAACCGACAGTAGCAAGACAGTATTCAGATGTTCGACACTGGTCTAGAAGTTGCGCCAAGTGATTCAGCAGACAAGGCCCCATTCATCTAGACAAACCAACACACAACACAGAGTGAAGTCCCTATAAAAACCCCAAACCTAATTTCCCAGTTTCATCATGCTAATCGCCACCCTCCGACTCAGAAACATCAACCAAGTCAGGCTTCAGATCTTTAACATGCCAGTTGCCCAAATCACGACCATCCGAGTCTCTCAAATTATAGACCAATCTAGAAACAACTGCACGAACAGTGCACGGAACGAAAGAGCTAGTTAATTTGGATGCAAATTTGTTAGCCGCGTCTGATTGAGTGAAATTGCGTTTCCAAACTCGGTCACCCACTTGAAAAACGATATCCCCTTTTCCCGAATCATATAACCGTTTGTTTCTCAAATAGGCATCATGTAAGCGCTGTCGCATGTTGGCGTAAATAGGAGGCAGTCCCTGTAGGTCGTCACTCCATTTTAATCGACGGGAGACTTCATCTAAATTCTGAAAATTTTGATCAACCCTACCATAAGCATCACCTGAATTTGGAATACGACGTCCAAAAAGCAAAAAGGCGGGGAAAACACCCAAAACTTCATGCTTAGCTGTATTGATAGCGTGGGTGATCTGTTGTATATTTTCATCCCAGACAGTATGATTATCTGCGATATAGCAACACATTGCAGTCAAAATAGTCCTATTAGAACGTTCACTATGATTAACCTGAGGGTGTCGTTTCGCGTTAAACCACGGGGTGATCTTATAAGACTCCATAAATTGTTTATAATCTTTGGAAACAAACATGGTGGCGTTATCCTGAACTAAAATCTGAGGTACACCAAATTTCAAGAACACATTCTGTTCCAAAAACGCAATAACTGGCTTGGCCTTTGCATCTCGAAGTGGGTGCACAAATGTAAACTTCGTGAACCAATCCACCACCACTAGCAAATACTTGTTTCCATGTTTTGACCGAGGAAAGGGTCCCATCAAATCTAACGACAATAATTGAAAAGGGAAATTTATATTCTTATAGGATTCCATTAACCCTATTCTAGCCTGGTTAGAACTTTTGTTGGCCCTACACACATCACAACCATTACAATACGTTTGTACCGACCGTTTCATAAGAGGCCAATAATAATGCTCAGCGACACGAGCTAACGTTTTAGAAATACCAAAGTGACCACAAGTAGGAGAGTCATGATTTTCGCGAATGACTTCTGACCGATTAGCCGTGGGAACAACCAGCTTCCATTCTGACAAATTGGAATCAATATTGAAACTGTGTGCGACATGTTTGTAAAGACAATTGTTCTTAATTAAATAGTCGGGGTACTTATGTGGGAACTTGGTAACCTTTTCTAACATATCATGATACCAGGTATCAGGCGTCAGCTTAGCAACATCAATCAAATCTACGCTACGTGATAGAGTATCGGGCATTAAATTCAAACAGCCTTTCCGGTGCTCAATATCAAAAGAATATTGGGACATTTTTAAACTCCAACGTGCTAATCTCATGGCCGGGTCTTTTAAGTTTTTAAGCCACAAAAGGGAGTGATGATCGGTTATGACTTTAAAGTGAGTCCCCTCAATAAATGGACGGAAATGCTCAATACCAAACAACACTGCCAAAGCCTCATTTTCCGTCACCGAATACTTCCGCTCAGTTTTAGTCAAAGATCGGGAGGCATATGCTATGGGATGTTCTAATCCGTCAAATTCCTGAATCAAAACAACACCAAGACCTCTATCCGAGGAATCACATTGAATCACAAAGGGCCTGGAGAAGTCCGGGCTAGCTAAAATTGGTGCAGATACCAAACTATTCTTTAATTCACCGAAAGCAGCATCAGCTTCAGGTGTCCACCTAATAGGTTGTCCTTTTTTCTTACCGTGTAAAAGATCGTTAATAGGGGAAGCTACGGATGACATATCTTTGACAAACCTTCGATAGTATGAAATTAACCCAATTACCCTTTTAATGTCAGAGGTGGTCTTCGGAGTAGGTAAATTAACAATAGCCGAAACCTTCTCAGGGTCAGTACGCAAACCGCCAGTAGAGTCAACAATAAACCCAAGATATTTCAAAGACGGCCGACAGAATTGACATTTGTCCAAATTTATAGTGAGCCCTGATTGGTTCAATTTCTGATAGACTTTAGTCAAGGTATCTAAATGCTCGTCAAAGGTAGTACTAACCACAATAATATCGTCTAAATAAACAAATATTCTATTGTCACCCAGTGGGAACAACGCATCCATCAGCCTTTGCATAGTTTGGGGAGCATTCTTTAAGCCAAAACACATACGAGTATACTCAAACAACCCCCTACCAGGTACTTGAAAAGCCGTTTTAGGCCTAGACTCAGGCGTAAGGGAGATCTGATAGAATGCTTGTTTCAAATCAATACTACTCAAAAATCGCGTTTCACGTAAACTACTGAGAATTGAGTCAACAGTCGGGAGAGGATAACTATCCTTAACCGTGAGTTTATTCAAACTGCGTCCGTCGAAACAGGCCCTATATTCCCCGGAACTTTTTTTTACTAATAACATGGGTGAAGACCATGGAGAGTGCGAGGGAACAATTACTCCCTTTGCCAGCATGTCGTCGATTTCGCGATTTAAGTGCTCTTTAAGAGCCGGAGAAATAGGATACTGTCTAGTACGAATTGGCGCAGCATCGCCCGTATCAATATGATGTTGAATAAGAGAAGTATGACCCAGACCGGTATTTGATAGAGATTTGAACTTAGACATAACCTGTCCCAACCGAAATTGATCTGAAGGGCCGAGACCCTCCGCGGGCTGGACTGACTCAACCGCGTTAACTATCAAATCAGTACCAACCACATTAAAGGAATTATCTTCAAAATTCACACGCATCTTTGAGTCAAAATGTCGACAAAAATCTATACCCAATATCAAAGCATGGCTAATAGAGGGGACCACCAAACACATCATTTTGAAGGCAACATTGTTAATTTTAAAGGGTACAACAACAGAACATAATACAGTTTGTGGAACACCATCAGCTGTCTTTACCCGACAGGGAGAGGGCTCCTCCTCCGGAGTTAACTTCAATGAGTCAATAATATACATTCCCGAAGAACCAACTATGGAAACATTAGCACCCGAATCAAATAAGGCGTTCAAACAAAAAGGTCCCACCTGAACTTTAAGATAATGGCGGTCATCATTAGGTAACTGAGCAAAATTAGGCGAGACAGATTTAGGTGAACAAGAAGAATTGATCTCACCCGACCGGTCCCTCCATTCAGATAACTTAAATTGAGTAGGACGAGTGGATTCCACCGATTCACGCTGCCTACCACTCCGGGAGCGCCCATTACGTCTTCTTGACTCAGGAGTAACAAAACCAGGATGACATCCTGGACAAGTTCTCACAACAACGTTGGGTCTGCCACATCTGAAACAGAAAGTTTTCCGGGGCCTCCTACACTGCCGATGCAAATGCCCAGTATCTCGACAATTCCAACAAGTTGGAGAATTGGATGTAGTCACTGCACATGCCTGCGACGTAGAAGCACAGCTCAAATAGGCCAAATCAGTTTCCAGAAGATCAGAGCAAGATGGTGGTGGTCTGTACCTAGAAGCACGAAGGTGGGATTGTTCAAGTGCCTTACAACAAATTTCAAGATCATCCAAGTTGTCAACTTTGCTCAATGCCAAATGGGGATGAAAGAAGGGTAACAAATTATTTTTCACTACTTTAAATTTAACCTCCTCAGTAGGGGTCTCATTCAAACGGTCAAATAAACCCATCAAGGATGCAATAAAGATGACAACTGGTTCATTTTTACCCTGAGTTCTAGCCCTAATCTCCTGCCACAAATCCTCATCATAATCCATGTCCACAAAATCACGCTTAAGACGCTCAACTAACTCATTCCAAGAGGAAACCTTGGATTGGACTCGACGGAACGAAGTCAAAGCCTGACCCTCAATCAAATCGATAGCGGAATCAAATAAGTCTTCAAAAGACACATGTCTGGCTTTACGTAGTTCCTCGATTCTCATTAAAAAACATTTAATACTGAATTTGGTGGCAACCCCATTAAATCTCAAATTCCATTTGGAAACAGGCGTATAATTACTACAATGCACAAACTGAGAGCACGACTGAGTTGGATCGGCAGGGTAGGTCGATTTAGCATTTGGACTAGGAGAAGCTAAAGGCTGGACTGACATCCTGCGATGAGCCTCTTCCCTATCTGTTTGTCGAATGGCAAAATCAGAAGCTTTATCTTCAAAATCCCCTTCCACCAATAATAAATCCTCTGACAGTGCTAAATGGATGGCTTTTTCCTCATCCCGAACAACATTCATGAGACTAATTCTATGTGAAAGATGATTGAGTAATGATTCAATCCTACGATAAGCTTCACTATTCCTAGAATCCGAAAAAGCATCTATCAAAGACTTCACGTCAGACAAGGTTTCACCAATTTCTCTCTCATCCACTCCAAAAGGAAAAGGATCCTGAATCTTAACTAAAGAACGTTGATGACGTTCTTGGTGTAGCAATCCACGGAGGATTTTCTTTTTCTCATCAACTCTTTCCTTATCAAACTTGATCCCCCTAATTGACAATTCATAATTCAATTCCCTGGTTCTCAAAAATCTTACTTCCATCGTCATACTTAACCGAACTATATCAAATAACACACCGTACGATACCCAGATGAGACAAGTTAGAGAAAACCGAATCGATGTCTGACCAGTCGGTTCTCCGAAGTTCGAGTGTCAATTTTAGAAAGGTTTTGCCACGTTGGATAAAAAAAATACACGTTGGGCGCCAATTGTATAGCCTCTCCCCTAAACGCAGATTAGATTAGAGGTGGTTGAGGTTCTACGGGACCCTACTAGCTCCTAGCAAAACTAAAATATGGATGTTAAGTGGGCGCCAGACACTCCAACTTCAGAAAAACTCGAATTATATTTTACAAATTTATTCAATCAACAGTCTAAAGATTGGCCAATGTGAAACATGCAGTAGAAATACTAAGTCAGACTGATCACAAATGAAATGCTTAAACTACTTATCTTGGAATCGTTTCAAATATAGTCACTATGGGCAACTTCACAATGAGTCAATCTAAGTGTCCAATCAGGTTCCCCAAATTAGCAACAGGAACTGGATATCATGTAACTCGAGACTGGTCTTCTTCGTCGATTGCTAGGTCCCTCTATCCAAACGAAATAATTCCAACCAGGTGGTTGTCCTGGGAAACAGCGTAGATATTCCTCCAACTGAATAACTCGAGGTACGTGCCTGACAGGTGGTTCTCAAAGCAGGATTATGAAACTTCCTTTGTATGGAAGCAATTCGAAGATAATCCAACAGCTACAGAATAAGGTATAAAAGGGTTCCTGCAAGATACATAATTCTTAGACTTTATCCTCGCAAATAACGTGCCCATTTCGAGTTCTAGTTCACAATTTAGATATAATGACAATGTGATTCATTCAAGTTACAAAGTGGTCATAAAATTATTCCAGTTAAAAACTACAAAACGACTGGAAAAACATCAATTCGGCTTTCTATTTTCACTAAATGATTCTGAAGGATGAATTAGTTCTTGAAAGAGAATAATGGATAATAATTGCCGGTAAAAACTAGAGCTCAAAATGGCCACGCGGTCAGATAACGGAGAAGCAAAAATATGATTATAATACAAGCAAAAATATTATTGAAAAGTTAAGCTGAAAGAATAATGAATTAATTACTAAATATGCATCAGAACCTGTCGTCAATTGAAAGCAAAATGGATTAAAACCTACCAGATTCGGAACCCTTCATTCAAGGAAAATGGCCACAACTCAAGATAACTAACAACTCCACTGCCACCGAACAAATGAAAATGATCGTCCCTCGACCAGTCAACGAACCCCCTCCAGCTGATCGCGCCGACGTTCAATTCACATCGACCAAAGAATCGAGCACGGACCTAGATCACACGCACTTAACAAGTCAGGGGCGTCCCAACCAATACAACCGGGGTACACAAAATGCAACCAAACTTCCAAATACAAACGGGATTCTCAAGATCCCGTTACAAGTGGTTCAGGAGATATCGCTTCTTGAATCCACGCATGCGCAGACCCTCACCAGGGAATTCTATAGCGGAATAGCATCCGCCACCCTAAAACCCCAATCCTCTCTGACGAAAGCACCAGCAGTTAAATCACTGATGGTCTGCTCATGCGCATAACGAAAAATGCCCGTAAGGGGTTACATCAATTTCGAAATTAGCCCCAGGGCCACGGTACGGTCACTTTAACTCTGAAACAACGCTACATCCCCCATACTGACTTGTCCTTGCACTGAATTGCTATGAATATTCTTTTAAAATCTCATAATATCGACTCAGCACTCCAACATAACCCATCCAACCCAATAAACAGTCACTTCTCTTCTGTGCATGTGCAATCTACTCGCGGCTAAAAGTCCTCTCAAAATAACACACCTTACAAAAAACTCCGATTCTCCAACACTAGTGGTTCAGGAGATATCACATCTTCAATCCACGCATACGCAGACCCTCAACAAGGGATTCTATAGAGGAATAGCATCCGCCACCCCAAAACCCTAATCCTCTCTGACGAAAACACCACCAGTTAAATCACTGATGGTCTGCTCATGCGCATAACGAAAAATGCCTGTGAGGGGTAACATCAATTTCAAAATTAGCCCCAGGGCCACAGTAAGGACACTTTAACTCGGAAACAACGCTACATCCCCCAAACTGACTTGTCCTTGCACTGAATTGCTATGAATATTCTTTTAAAACCTCATAATATCGACTCAGCACTCCCAACATAACCCATCCAACCCAAAAACAGTCACTTCTATTCTGCGCATGCGCAATCTACTCGCGGCTAAAGGTCCTCTCAAAATAATACACCTTACAAAAAACTCCGATTCTCCAACACTAGTGGTTCAGGAGTTATCACATCTTTAATCCACGCATGCGCAGACCCTCAACAGGGGATTCTATGGAGGAATAGCATCCGCTACCCCAAAACCCTAATCCTCTCTGACGAAAACAACACCAGTTAAATCACTGATGGTCTGCTCATGCGCATAACGAAAAATGCCTGTAAGCGGTAACATCAATTTCAAAATTAGCCCCAGGGCCACGGTACGGAAACTTTAACTCGGAAACAACGCTACATCCCCCAAACTGACTTGTCCTTGCACTGAATTGCTATGAATATTCTTTTAAAACCTCATAATATCGACTCAGCACTCCCAACATAACCCATCCAACCCAAAAACAGTCACTTCTCTTCTGCGCATGCGCAATCTACTGGCGGCTAAAAGTCCTCTCAAAATAACACACCTTACAAAAAACTCCGATTCCCCAACACTAGTGGTTCGGAAGATATCGCATCTTTAATCTACGCATGCGCAGACCCTCATCAGGGATCTGAATTCTATGGAGGAATAGCATCCGCCACCCCAAAACCCCAATCCTCTCTGACGAAAACTACAGCAGTTAAAGGACTTATCATCTGCGCATGCGCAGTACGGAAAATGCCCGGAAAGGGCAGCATGAACCTCAAAAACATATGTTTCGGCAATAAAAGCAAAGTATTCCGCAAAATAGTAGTAATTTTTTTATTTTTTTCATGTCACGTGATCTTCACGAAATTTTGCAAAAGTGTTTGCTTTGGTCTTTTGCATCTAACTACTGAGTTTCAATTTAATCAGATCAGTATTTTTCGAGTTATCGTGAAAACAAAATTTTCAAAATTTTTTTTTGCCACTTTAGGGCCGTCCGTTCAAAACAAAACTACATTCTGATGCCAAATTTCAAAAAGATCGAGTGATCGGTTCCGGAAATATTGATAAATAACGTTTTTCCTAAAAACGGCCTTAACTCCGAAACCGCTCGGTCGATTTCGCCCGTTAACGAACTTGTCCGAGATATTTACGCTACGAAAATACCCTGCAAATTTCAACGCTCTAAGTCGTTCCGTTCGAGAGTTATCGTGCTAACGGCCGGACCGGACGGACAGAATTGAATTTGACCTCGGATTCTTCATCAGGGAGTCGAACCCAATCGTCTGAGACCATTTTCGAAAAAAAATTCGAAAAATACAGACATTGTGACGAAATGATAGCACGCTGTTCCTTGCGGAACACGCGTGCAAAAAAATAACTTCGAAATTATTGGTTTCTCAGAGTTGGGGTTATTTTAATTCATCATAAAAATCCATTGATATCATTCCCAACTCTGAGAAACCAAAACATACTTTCGGAGATATGATTCGTCAAAGTTTAAACAAGAGCGCCAAAGCACCTGTCCACAGGGCTTTCCCACTTTTTGTACAGTATTTTCTGACACAGGTTGTCGCTTTTTCTGATTTTCGTTGCCTTCTCCACCTTAAAATGAAAGTTACCCGATGTACCAAATTCAAATTGAGGGTAACATTGAAGGATTCAAAGTTACCTTATATTCATACGTTTCCCAAGTAGGTGAAATTGAGAATTATAACAAATATTTAATGTTTACGAATGAATATTTTAAAATGAAACTAGATACAACCACATAAAAGGCAAGAAAAATCAATAACTCACCTGCTCAAAACCGCCTTTGTATATTTAATTTTGAATTATTAGGAACCAGCCAACAACCCGCTGAAAAAAGTACTCAGAATCAGAAATGACGCGTAAAACGTAACAGAATATTTGACAGATGAGTTTAATGTGGCAAACATGATATTGGTATGTTGCGTTCAGTATCTTGGAGTTGCGTCCAACTCATTCGTAAAAGTTGGACGTAAGTCCAAGATGACATATGCGAACACAGATCATACGATAATTCATAGATAAAATAATTAGAGCATTGTGTGAAAACATAGAAGTACGATATATTATTGAAATTTTGAAAAATTATATGTCCGAAACTATCATCTTGTTAGAGTTGAAAATTATATCAGTGGACTCTTATGGTAAAACTGCATCTCAAAAAAAATTAATTCAAAATTTGTAATGTAAAAAAAATTTTTTTGTTACTCCGAAACCACCTGACCAATTTCACCCAATAAAGAAGGAGATATTTATCTCCTAAACCTACTCTGAAAATTTCAACTGTCTAGCTCATTCTGATCTAGAGATATCGTGTTAACGGCCGGACGGCCGGACAGAATCGATTTTGACCATGGATTCTTGATCAGTGTTTCGAACCAAATCGTTTAAGACCATTTTCAGCCAAAAATTCGAAAATTACAGACATTTGGGCAGATTGATAAGCACTCTGTTCCGAGGAACCAGAGCGCCAAAAACATGAGGAGCGAAACGAACAAATTAAGAATAATACATAACTCAGATCGATGGCCATAAAAACATTAATTATTATCAATACATAACAAAAGAGTTTAAGGCTTTAATGGGAAAGAGATTGCTGGATTTTGATTCACCAGCTTCTTGGAAGTGTATTTTTCATTAGCGTTGAATTGTGCTTCACTTGAAGATTCCTAATAAGGATGAAACCACGGTATGTTGCTATTCAACGTTGATGGAATTACACTTTGTGGATTACTCTTAACTTTGGTCCTTGCTAGACCTTTCAAAAATCCCCACCCACAAATATACTCCTCTGTAGCTGCATGGATCTCTTGAAGGAGAATCACCTCCGCTAATTTTGAAAGATATTCACTATTGTTCTTAGATATCGCTAATAATAATTAAATTCAAAACGGAAAATAACGTTGCTCATAAGACCAGCAGGCGTTTTTTTCAAAACCTGGTTTGGCCAATCCAAGCGATGATTATTCAGAACTTCAGATGTTCGAAGAAAGCTACTGGACCATGATGTACAGCTATCTGCCATAGATATATACTTCACTCCCTATTGTATAAAAGAATGAAAAAATTGGTTCAAGCCCTGTGGACAGGAGTTGGGAATTATATCAATGGATTTCTATGATAGAAATGCATCATGAAAGAAATTAAATTTAAAAAAAGTGTCGTTTAAGAAAAAAATAAAAAATTATCTTATAAAAAAAACAATCTACAATGCTTAAATATCTTAATGTTTCAAAAATTGTCATTAAATTTATTTATCAAGATTAAATGAGCAATCTGCAATGATTCAACCTCATGGAATGGGTTGTTGCAACTTAGACTCGGTGCATAGTTTTCACAACTCGAAATACCTAAGGAAAGTATCATCGAAATGTCTAGAGCAAGGCTACAGACAATCATAGCAAATTGTCCATTTATTCCTGATATTTGAGTAGGTTGTGGGTTACGAACAAATTATTTTAATAGTTCAAAATATAGTAATAAAATACTATCCTCTTCTCATAATTTATAATTTAATAGTCCATACCACTAACACATTCTATTCTGTATTATGAACCTTAACTAAAGAAAAAATGATTGATACAAAAATGTAGATCCATATTTCAGTATTTTTTTGCTAGCAACATTATGAAAATAATGTATATAGGAACATGTCTCACTACTTAAGTGGAAGTAAAAGGTGATATTAACCTCAGCGGTCAACGAACACAATTTTTTTTCATGATTCCATTATGTTCTTCTTTCCTATTGCCTCCATAAACTAAATCAAAACAGTCTTGTACATATTCACAAATTCAAGAATCGAATACTTTCCAAGAGAAAATAACAACTATGAATTGACAATCTCTAATTGCTAGAAAAGATGACATTTTTGAATAGTGATCACAGACAGATTCTGTGCTCACATTCTGTGAATACATAGAACTTACGATGTATTATTGAAACTTTGAAACATCATATCTCCGAAAGTATTAGCTTGTAAGCGTTGAAAATGATAAAAATGGATTCTTATGATGAAACTGCATCTTAAAAAGATTTGAATTCAAAAGTTGTTGTGTAAAAAAAAATATTTTTTTTTCGTACTTCGAAACTATTTGACCGATTTTGCCCAATAACGAACTCAACCAAGATATTTATCCCTCAAACCTACAATGAAAATTTCAACTGTCTAGCTCATTCCGTTCGCGAGTTTTCGTGTTAACGGCCGTCCGGACAGAATCGATTTCGACCATGGATTCATGATCAGTCAGTCAAACCAAATCGTTCAAAAGCATTTTCATAAAAAATTACGAAAATTACAGACATTTGGGCAAATTGATAATCTTGTTCCGAGAAACAAGAGCGCCAAAAATGAGCCGGAAAATTTACGTCTGTCTTCCCAACGCAGAAACGTATTTCCAAAAATCTGAATACAGTCTCAGTCTCATTCTGATTTTTAATGGTACTTCGAGGAGGCTTCGGTATAACCTTTTGGTAAAAACCATAAAATAGGAAACGACTGAACTTTGAACGTTATGCGAGTTGAATTACCCCAATCCGTTCTGTCTGCCAGTGAAGGGGGTAACGTCCTTCTCGGGATACTCTGTATGTTTTTAATTAGGTGCGCGCGTGTTCCAAAGTATTATCAAGACCTGCACTTCCCAAACACGCTTCGTATATGAGAGTTTATCGCAGTTTTGGAAGAGGATTTGCAGCTGAGTTAAGCTATGAAGTCAATGGATTAGCCAACAAAGTTCTGAACGTATTGTTTCGCATCTAATATAAATCACACACCGCCTGCGGCGTGAACGAATTGCCTGTTCTAAAACATTTCAGTAATCGATTTCTGAAGTATGGGGTATGGGGCTACAATCGACAGGAATCTATGTAGAGGATTTCGAGGTAATGATGCAAACATAATATACATAGATTTTCAGATGTCAACAAGAACAGCAAGAACGAAAAAAAAAATTGGTTCAAGCACTGACGTGAAGTCAGAAGCTTTTGCGCGCATGTTCTATTGTCCATTCTCCTGTATTGGAACCTCTTAATCGAATTTATCATGGTTAATTCTTTAGTCCGTTCTTCTGTATTGGACACTCGTAAGAGTGTCCTGTATTGGACATAGGACTTCACGCGAGAGCGAGATTTTTCTCGTCTCGTCTCGTTCTCGTCTCGTAAAAGCGGGACGAAACGAGAAAAGACGTTTTCAAAAATATTATAGGCGATACCGAGACCATATGCAGCGCTACACGAGAGTCTCGTTTTTGGACTCGTTAAATTTTTTTGTATTAAGTTTGATATACGACTCAACTTTTTTCACAACAACCGAAAACTATTGAATATGAAGAATTTTCACTATAATTACCAATATATTTTGTCTATAATATACATCGATCGTTCTAGAAATACACGATTTTTTGAAGATTATTAATCCGTTATGCCCTTGCGATAATTGAAATTATTTTTCAAGAATAATAGAATTCACAACCATAAAAAAGGACGCCATTATGAATTCAATACTTAACGGACAACTTTTATTGCACCTAAATCCCAATGCTTTGAAAATTTCGTCTCTATCTGAACATCTGGAGAAATGTATTCTCTTGTGCTCCTTGTAGTGAAGATGTGAACAATTATTGTATACATCTGTGGAACTTCCTACTTATAATAAAACTGGTAAAGAAATGAAGCTATTCAATGTGTCGAAAAGTGTTATGAGAAATAAGCCAAGAACACCCTCAATGATCTACCCATTGGGAAGGTATTCTTTGAAAACTATACCAAATTGTTCAATTCTATTAAAAAATGTATCGAGATCGATAGCCTATTTAAAACATCAACAAACCTTCCGAAATATTGGAAAGCTGAGTTTGAAGAATATTTGCTTTTAGAAAGAGCAAATAGGAATCAAAATATTTTACAGTGGTGGAGAGTGATGAAAAAGTTCTTCCTACACTTTCCGAGATGGCCAATGATTTATTAAGGGCTACATCTGTACCTGTTGAAAGATTATGTTCCACAGAAGGTATGATCATCGCAAAAACACGTACATCATTGAAAAATGATGTAATGCAAGCGTGATTATGTTTGAATTGTTGGTCATCGAGTAATTTAAAAGTTGAAATTATTAGTGTTGATTAAAAATAATATGTACCTACTTGTACGAATATTTTTGCATAAGAGCGTAATAAATATAGCTTTACAAAATTATTCATTATTGTATACCATTTCGTTTATATATTATAATATTCATTATCGTTATTCAGAATTAAGCGAGACGAGACGAGATAACTGATAACGAGACGAGAACGGGACTTAAGCGAGAATTCATTTTTTGAGTATAAGCTTGAGCGAGACGAGATTTTTTATACTCTCGTCACGTGTGAAGCCCTAATTGGACACTCCTAAGAGTTTCCAATACAGGAGAATGGACAATAGAACATACACCCAAAAGCTCCTGACTTCACGTCAGTGCTTGAACCAATTTTTTTTTAGAAATTTTTCAACATTTTCGAGGGGTACACGGTTCCTACAAAATTTTACACACTTCTTTATGTCGATATTCCACAACTAGTTACAAGCTATAACTCCGAAACCGATGAAGTTGACCCTCCCATTTGGATGCACAACCTACCCTGAAAATTGTAAGTGCCTATCTCCTTTCATTCGAAAGTTATCGAGGCAACGGTCACCCATCCAGCTACTGATCTCACACAAGGCTGCTCCCATCTCAAAAAATATAGCTCCGATGGTGTTCAAACTTGAGACTTGAAAGTAGAATTAGGTTCTGAAGGCTCTTGCAAAATTTCAGCGATGTCGAAGGAATAGTTTCTGATATATAGAATTTTTTTCAATGATTTTCAATGATTTTTAAAAGAATTTCTAGAGATACGATCCGCACGAAATATCGCAAACCAAGTTTAAGTTGGATCGGTTTTGTATTTTTCGAGTTATCGAGGAAATAAAAACCAAATTTCAGATAGGTTAAACTCCAAAATTGTTTGGCGGCTGCGCAACCTACTCTGAACATTGCAAATAGCTATCTCTTTCTGTTCTCAAGTCATCGTGAGATACATAATATTTTTTCACAATTTTTTTAGAATTTACTTGTGGTACAATCCACAAAAAATTACACATACGTCATCATGTCAATATTTTACAACTAGATATACCAAGTATCAATTCGATAGGCTCTGTGTTATTTGAGTTATCGAGAATATAATACTCCAGATGATTATAACTCCGAAACCCTTTTGCCGATTACGCCCTATAACGAACTTAACTCTCCCGTTCGGATGCGCAACCAAGCCTGAAAATTTCAACTCCCTACCTCTTTTCGTTCGAAAGTTATCGAGGCAACAGTTACCCATCCAACTACTGAACTTATCCAAGGCTGCTCGGATCTTCGAAAATGTACATCCGATCGTGTGCAAACTTTTTTTGGTAGTAGAGTTAGGTTTTGAAGGCTCTCACAGAATTTCAGTGATGTCGGGCTAATAGTTTCTGATATATAAATTTTTTTTTTTATGAATTTCAATTTTTTTTTTAATTTTCTCGTGATAGGATTCTCGCGAAGTTTGGCAAGAATTTTTGAGACGGCATTTTACAACTAGTAACCAAGTTTTAATTGGATCGGTTCTCTATTTTTCTTGTTATGGAGGAAATAAAAACGAAATTTCATATGGGTATAACTCCAAAACCAATTAGCCGATTATACCTATTGATGAACACAAATGTCGCATTCAGATGCACAACCTAACCTTAAAATTGCTATATCTTCCCGTTCTTGGGTTATCATGACGTAAATAATATTATTTTATAATTTTTTTTTAATTTTCTAGCGACACGATTCTCTCAAAATTTCACAAACGTCTTCATATTTCTATTCTACAACTTACTACCAAGTTCCAATTCGATCGGACCTGTATTGGTTGATGACAAAATTATTACTAGGAAACCGTTGGGCTGATTAAGCCCATTAACGAACTTGTCTATCGTATTTGGATGCGCCACCTACCCTGAAAATTAGCTATCTCTTTTCGTTCTCAAGTTATCGTGGCAACGGCCGGCCCGACGGAATCAAAGTCGACCTCAAATTCATCATCAGTGAGTAGAACCTAATCGTTTGTGACCATTCTCGGCAAAATATTCGAAAATTACAGACATTTGGGCAAAATGATAACGCCATGTTCCCCAGAACATACGCGCAAAAATCTGAATTTCACAAAAAAATTTATTATTTCTATTTAAATCTCCTCGTGACAGTCAGTCCTTTTTCCGAAGAAAAGTGGAAAAGCCCTGTACAGGAGCTTTGGCGCCTTTGTTCAAACTTTGACAAATCATATCTCCGAAAGTATTGGTTTCTCAGACTTGGGAATGCTATCAATGGATTCTTATGATAGAGCGGCATCATGAATGAATCTAAATTCGAAAAAGATTAATTTAAAAAAAAACGAGAGTGCCAAGAACTATTAATTCGAAACCACCAGACCGATTCTACCCAATAACGAACTTATCCGATATATTCATTCCTCGAATCTACTCTGAAAATTATATTATATCAATTGAATATTAGCAAATATTCTAGTTTTGTTTTTACTGGAGATATTCTAAACCCGATTTGATTAACTTACCAAAGTATATATTTCCATCATCAAATGGATTATCCGAGGGCATTAAATTATCACCCATAAACTTAGCTGTTGCATTCGGATGCGCAACCCGCTCTGAAAATTGCAAGACGCTATCTCGTTACGTTCGAAAGTTATCGTGGCAACGGCTGGCCCCACAGAATGGAATTTGACCTCGAATTCGTCATCAATGAGTCAAACCTAATCATTTGAGATCATTTTCGGCGAAAAGTTCGAAAATGACAGATATTTGGGCAAAATGATGTAACTTTATTCAACATGCGCGCAAAAAGAATCTTATCAGAGGGACTCAATTTTACAGATATAGCAAAAACAGCTGAAAAATCCCAAATGAAAAATCCTATGATTCGTTTGAAGGAAATCTTATTAGAGAGGCCTGTTAAAACAACTTCAAATCTAAATAATCGTGAAACACAAGCTATTCTTTCTCTCAAAAATGTGGGAGAGCCCTGTGGACATGGGCTTTGGCGCTCTTGATCGAACTTTGACAAATCATATCTCCGAAAATATTGGTTTCTCAGAGTTGAGAATGATGGATAATAGACCAGCATCATAAAAGAAATTAAATTAAAAAAAGTGTAATTTAAATAGAGTGCCAAAAATTATTAATCCGAAACCACCGATTCTAACCAATAACGAACTTATCCGAGATATCCATTCCTCAAATCTACTCTGAAAACTATATTATATCAATTGAAACTTAGCCAATATTCCAATTTTGTTTTTACCGCAAATATTCTGAACCCAATATGATAAACTTACCAAAGTATATATTTACATCATCATATGGATTATCCAAGAGCATAGTATTATGGCACAAAAATTATAATATCCATGAGATATTTTATATCATGAGTATCGAACTTCGAATAGAACCAGCAATGAATATGACATGTCTCTTATCGGTAGATGAGAGGACATGTATGAACACTGATCTGAAATTCATAGATACAAATACGGACAATCATTTTCGATTACAGAATTCCATGAAATCATGAAATTACGATTTATTATTGAAAAATCTCCGAAAGTATTAGCTTATTAGAGCTGACAATGATATCAATAGATTCTTATGGCGAAACTGCATCTTGGAAAAAATTTAATTTGAAATTTGTAATGTAAAAAAAATGTATTTGTTCGTTACTCCAAAACCATAAGGCCGATTTTGCCCAATAAGAACTTAACCGAGATATTTATCTCCCAAACCTACTCTGAAAATTTCAACTGTCTAGCTCATTCCGTTCGTCAGTTATCGTGCTTATGGCCGGTCAGAATCGATTTTGCCCACGGATTCTTGATCAGTGAGTCGAAACAAAACGTTTGTTACCATTTTCAGCCAAAAATTCGAAAATTACAGAACGTTTGTTACCATTTTCAGCCAAAAATTCGAAAATTAATTTTGGCAAATTGATAAGCACTCTGTTCCGAGGGACAAAATCTCCAAAAATATAACAATATCAAAATCTTAGCTGCTGACAAGCTTTGACGCGCTTGTTTAAATGTATAATCATAGCGGTCAATCATCCAGGTGCTGACGTCGTCCACGGCAACTTGGCGACAATATAGATGCGATCGAGTTTAAATCTTGATCTTGGATTTGAAGGCTATTGCAAAATTTCAGCTACATCTGAATTGTGAAATAAGAAAACAAATATAAGGAAAATTCCATGAAATCATTCAAATCGTGAATCTTCTATGAACTGTGCACACAGTTTTATTTAATTCAACCTCAGAACATAGAATCGTTCTAGGAATTCAATAAATAAGTTATCATTAAGTAGAGAACAAAAAAATCTACTTCAGCATCTCAGATCTGAAAATATCTTTTCCAATTCATCAAACCAAGTCCAGTATGCCTCATTCGATTCTCTTTCATCAACGAATGGTTTTAAATATCCATATCAATGCATCTAAATAACTAAAAGAATTCCCAAAAGTTTGTTTATTCTTAAAGATTAAAAGATATACTCCATTCACTTTTATAAAGTCTCCCGGTTCGCCATGATTTAGGTCTATCACGTTTTTGTAACTGAAACAGAGGCAGGTTGGCACTGCTGAAATATTGTCAAGATCAAAACAATTCGCCGAGACGTTGCCAATTTCTTCTCTAAACATATTCATAACATAATCTTCAATCTTAGACAAGATATTATCACAGACCATTATCTTTGAATAATGAAATACTCTTCGCATTGAAATTGAAAAAAGCCGAAAGTAGGTTTGAAGAAGCAGGGACAAGGAATCAGGAAGTGCTGTACAGAACCAAAATTTGCAATAGAAACATTGTATCTGTCTTAAGACATGTTGAACTCACGAATGAAATTACTTAGTTTCCTATCATTATATTTTATTGAGGTATAAGAATGACTCGGGTTTCGCAGTATTAGTACATTTTGAAACTGGTGTATTTCAAGTTGTTATTCAGGTACTCTTATTTTTTTCTTCTTATGAACTATCATAAAGTAACGGACTACTCTATCCATTATTTTTTAATAAAATTCCACCACTTGAGTCTTGATTTCCATACAAGAAAATAGTTGAACATAATTGAATCTTCCAACCAGTTCATATACGTGAAATATTTCCAGTAACAACAGAGGAAAATTTTTCTTCTACAGTCGCCAGGACTGTGGAATTATTGAATTCACATCATATCTTGTCGAATTCATTATTTTCCCGAAGTAAATTCACATTGTGAAAAAACGTAATTACTAAGACTTCTATGTAGAGAGGACAACGTTGCTTAGTTATCTGACAGGAAAATGACTATAACCTGACATATTCAAAATGTATATTGTGAAATGTGTCAAACTTTCATGGCCAACCGGGATACTTTATAAAAGTGAATGGAGTATACTTCCGCTTTTTGTCATTCTTGGCCAAGACTCCATAAGTAAATCTCATGGTTTTTAGGATACTGTCAGTTGATTTGCCGCTGTCTGTGGAAGCATCATTAATAACTTACTCCATGTTCTCTCAATGTCTACAAGAAAGTTTCGCGATAAATCTCTAGACATGAAATTAATCTATAAAAACAACTTGAAAGGGAATCAAAACGGGTTCCATCTAAAAGTTCTACAGACGTGATTTCCAACCTGAAACGACTCCAGAATTTATTCTTTTATTCCCGGGATGCCCCATCCAGAAATGAAATGAACGGAAAAAAATTTCCAACAAGCAACTTTGATGTTTAAGTCTTTATCAGCTCCGCCTGAGCTATGTAAATTCTGAAGCAGCTGTCACGGAATTGCCCCATTTTTTCCCTCAAACATTAATTAAAATTGCACAGTTTCTGCCCAGTTGTTTGGACAATTTGGAAAGACGGATTGCGGTTAATTTTCACTGAGTTCCTATAGCCAGAGAAAGGAATCAGAGGCGAAACTACTGAGAGGCAACCAGGGCACATTTTTGTCTAGTATTCTGCATTCGGATCACGTCGTGTTTACCGTTTTTGGCGCTCTTGTTCCTCGGAACAGAGTGCTTATCAATTTGCCCAAGGGTAATTCCCACCAAATGTTCCCCTTTCGCATTTTAGTTTAAAAAAAAAATAAATTAACAATAATCGAATTTATTTTTAGATATCCTAAACCAGAAATTAATTCTTATTAATCTTATGTTTTGTTATCTTTCGTTGGTATTTTGTGAAATAATGAGATTTTCATGAAACCGGCATTCACGGATGTGAGACAAAATTCACGGAAATGAAATAATGTTAAATTTTAAATGAAAAAAAAATTTCATATATCCTTAATATAAAAAAGACATTGTTCAAGCACTGACGTGAAGTCAGGAGCTTTTGCGCGTATGTTCTATTGTCCATTTTCCTGTATTGGACACTTTTAATCGAATTTACCATGGTAAATTCTATTGTCTATTCTCCTGTATTGGACAGCCTTAATCGAATTCACCATGGTGAATTCGATTAAGAGTGTCTTATACAGGAGAACAGACAATAGAATTCACCATGGTAAATTCTCTTAAGAGAGTGTCCAATACAGAAGAACGAACAATAGAATTCACCATGGTAAATTCGATTAAAAGTGTCCAATACAGGAGGATGGACAATAGAATATACGCGCAAAAGCTCCTGACTTTACGTCAGTGCTTGAACCAATTTTTCTCTTTCGGACATATCCAGAATATTTTTAATTTTTCCTTCCTTTTTTCTTATATAATAGCCCTCGTTCTTTACGTTTTTCTTCTTCGTATAATTCATTTTTTTTTTAATAATGTTAGAATTCATGTCCTGAAAGGAGGAACAGAATATTATTATCACATCCGTGAAGAGAAACCTCACCTCCGTGAATTACTATATTCACGGAGGTGAGATTCACGGAGGTGAGAAATTTTACTTTTTTATAGAATATCTCATTTAAAGAAAAAGGCTTCAAAACAATATTTTAACTCATTAAATAACTTTCGTAATTAAGTATATTCAGATAACAAATAATTGAATAAAATAATCTCCTACCTTACAATTCATCTTCACGGAGGTGAGAATCCCAAATTTCCCATACACTTCTTTATCACTTGGGTAAGAATTTAACCAATAAGTTACACTTTGAAGTTCAAATCTCAAGTGGTCAGTATTACCTGCGCATCAACCGATATTCCAGGCGGTCCACGATGCAGATACCTTCATCTTGCGATTAAAGAGTCAAATTACAATGTCGCTTCACGGAGGTGATAGATAATGCAGGAACATCGACTAATATAAGTATAATTCGAACACCGATAATTTTTTTATTGAGATTTTGTCATGTCAACATTATTTAGTTAATTGTGGATAATGAACTAGAAATACGCTGTGCCAGAATTCCATTAATGCTATAATTTTAAGTTTGGGACAATGCGATAACTAAGAGGAACAGTCACGGAGGTGAGGTTTTCAATTCTTCTGGAAAGAAAACTAGCGTTGAAAATTAAAATTTTTGAAATTTTGCAATTTTTTATTCTTTATAGTGATTGTTACATTTCAAAAGGATATAATATAGAGAATTAAACGATTAAACAAGTTTTATGTAGCAGAAAACTGTCATGAACACCAAAGTGGAACATTTCGTGAGAACTACCCCCAAATGTCTGTAATTTTCGAATTTTTCGATGAAAATGGTCTTAAACAAATTGGTTCGACTAACTGATCAAGAATCCGTGGTCGAAATTCATTCTGTCCGGCCGGTCTGGCCGGCTGGCCGTAGGTACGATAACTCTCGAACGGTATGAGCTAGACAGTTGGTTTGGGAAATAAATATCTCGGCTAAGTTCGTTATTGTGCAGAATGGGACAGATGGTTCCGGAGTAACAAAAAAAAAATTTTTTTACAAGACAAACTCCAAATTATTTTTTTTTTCAATAAGCAGTTTTACCATAATAATCCATTGATATAATTTTTAACTCTAACAAGCTAATACTTTCGGAGATATGATTTTTCAAAATTTCAATAATAAATCGTATTTCTACGTTTTCACACAATGATATAATTATTCTATGTATGAATTGTTATAATGTCAACTTATTTTTCTGAGACATGACATTGTCTAATTCATTTCAGCAATCGTAGAATTATGAGAATTATAATATGATATCATAATTTTTGTTGGTTGATATTTTCATGCCGATGGTTAATCCATAATATTGAGTTCAGAATATCTCCATTATAAACAAAACTGGAATATTGGCGTATTGGAGTATTTTACTTCTTTGTTTTCACATAATGCTATAATTATTCTATCTATGACCTATTATGTGATCTGTTTTCAACAAGTGTTCGAACAAGAGCGCCAAAGCTCCTGTCCAGAGGTCTTTCCCACTTTTTTTCTGCTCTTTTTGCAGAATTACGCGTTAACCTTTTTCATTAAGGAATTGCAGGTGTTTGTCCTCGGCCCTGAGGCCCTAGGGTTTCAGATCGTAGCCCTCAGGTCATACACATCTATCTATAGTAATTATATCCTAGGTACATACATAACTATAATGAAAATGTGTCAATAAATTCAAGCATTCAAACTGGTTGCCATTTCAAACGTTTCGTCTCCGTAGAAGATTGGCCTTGTTTGCTTGCTATATCTCCTACAAAAGAGGATGAGTTGTTTAGATGTTTCCGTTATGTGCGTAATACCTAAGCACATAAAATTTCAGTTTATACGAACCAATTAACTGGACTCCCATTCAGGATATATGTTTGGAGAAGCACATATGTCACCTGCCTCAGAATTGATTCCAATTACTGGAGTCAGGTATATAAAATCGATGACATGAGAGCTCTGTACACATGTTATACCCAAATATATCATTTCAGATTGCACACCTATATTACTTATCAAAATGAAGGACATGGATTGCAATAATATTTTATATTTTATATTTTGTATTTTATTTTATATTTTACATATATTTTAGTTTTAAACCATGTGTAGCCATACGCTTATAATAATGGATTGCAATAAACAATAGTCCGTTTAAGATATATTGACATCAAGGGTGGCTTTGGAAAATCTAAATTCAGTTGGCAACGGTCCGTCTAGTTATTGCGCGTATGTTCTTGGGAACATCGCGTTATAGTTTTGCCCAAATGTCTGTAACTTTCGAAATTTTTGACGAAAATGGTCTCAAACGATTTAGTTCGACTCCAATGAAGAATTCGACGTCAAATTCGAATTTGAATTTAGCATGGTAATTTCGAATTAAGTGTCCAATACAGGAGAATGGACAACATCATTTACCATGGTAAATTCGATTAAGGGTGTCCAATACAGAAGAATGGACAATAGAACATACGCGCAAAAGCTTCTGACTTCACGTCAGTGCTTGAACCGATTTTATTTCAAGTCGCATAATTTAGGTTGTTCGCATTGAAAATAACCATGAGCTGATGAACTGTCATTTATTATTTATTTCTTACAATTTCGATATATAACGAAAATCGAACTATTTGGGATAGTTTTTACATGTGTGTTTATAATTGATCGTACCGATTTTGAGTATTTCCGCATCCTTGTGCTATTCGAAATGTCTGAAATTGATTACGATACCTCTCGCCTAACAAAAAGGAAACACGAAGCAGTATATAGATATTACTTTGAATTCTTCAGGGAATCTGTAGATATTACCGCCAGCATTGCTCTAGTGTTCCAGATAAACTGTTATTCAACCACTAGGAGTGTATTCTGATTATTACATTGGCCATAATATTTCAGATTTCTTCAAGTACGGTTCGAAGAATTCTTAGGAAAAAGAGGAAGGCACATCATTAAAACCTGGCAGCAGTTGTGGAAGAACTCCTGTGATATACGACTTTAGATTTAAAGAGACACTACATTAAATTCGAGATTAAATTAAAGTTTTTGATAATTTGAGGAACACTTCACTGAAGGTTTTCTTTGATTAGTTTTTTCCTTCATGAGCTCTACAAACTAAGCACATCAAAGTTTGAAATATAATTTTAAATCATTAAGTTTTTCAATATAAATTATAATACTAAAACGACAATTCATAGGAAAATGGCAAATAATCTTTTCTGTTCCTAGTTGCAATTGAAATCCATAAATCTCACAGCTTATGTAAAAAAAATGTACATAGTAAAGTTTTGGTTCTGATTTTTTTTGTGGAAAAATCAACACTTGAACTGTTAGATATCATTGCATAAAGATTATAATATTTTACAAGCTATTACTTTACAAGTTAAATTAAGACAGAAATAATGAGTCTGCTTAAACACTGATGAATTAACTCTTCTTCCAAAATAATGCTCCATTATTCAATCCACCTCTCAATAGTTTATACAGATGAAGTAATAATAATAACATAATATTTATTAACATTATATTAATGAAATTATTCTATAAGCAATATGGATTCAATAAATGAAAAGTGAGTTATATGGGCTTTTACACCTTGATTGATTCTCCAATGGCTTTGGTTAAGGAACCTAAGTTCTAAGATATATTGATGCACATGAATATTATGTCAAAAGGTTCTTCATCCTGCATTAAAAAAAACTATCCAATTTTTGTTCTTCTCTATTATAAATAATTATGTTTCCAATTCCTTGAAATGGTTTCTGGGCATCAACCTCATATTTATGTTTGTTTCATCAGTCTACTGCAGTTGAACTTGGAAAATTATCCTTCCAAAATCTCAGGATAAAATACATTCGCGATTTGAATTTCCAAAGTTCATCAAGAATGCATTTATAAGGGTCATCGATTAATTAAAAATAGGAGATAGCATTGAAAATACATGTTAATATTTATTTTCCCTGGTTACAGAACAGGAATTTTTGTCACTAGAAATAAAGCACCAACTACACGTTCAAGGCCTACTTCGATGCACATATATCTTAAACGGACTATAAGTTTTGCAACGCCGTTGCTCTGGCTTGAACGTCACTATCAAACTTCAGTGTATTCTGCAAGAAGGTACCTACTAGAAATTAAACTATTACCATCTAAATCCAGTGACAGTATATTGGATGAAAATAGTTTCACAAGTAACAATCAAACGTAGCAACAATAAGTACAATTCCAATGATCGATTGCAGTTTTCTACAAAATTTTCTAGGGCAATTAATCAATATTAAACTTCTATTTAACAATCTGAAATAGATTTTTACAATAAAAGAAACTCAGAACTATCTCAGGTAGGGCTCTCTGTTTCAAAATTCAGAATCAGGTATTCAATTATATTCTATTACATAAGTTAAGTACATAGGTGCCAAAATAAATGATTCAACGAATCAAAATTAATAATAGCAAGCTTTAAACTGTAGAATCAAAGAAAAAAAACAATGGTCACTTAGCTTCTGGAGTGAACGCACCATTTCTGAGTGCGTTTTTCAGCGGGAATTGGTTGCTTCCTAATAATTCAAAATTAAATATACAAAGGCGGTTTTGAGTAGGTGAGATATTGATTTTCCTTGCCTTTTATGATGGTCGTCTCCAGTTTCATTTTAAAATATTGATTCTTAAGCATTACATTTTTGTTAAAATTCAAAATTTCTGAACTTCTTGGGAAACTTATGAATATCGGATAACTTTGAATCGTTCTATGTTACCCGCAATTTGAATTTGGTATATCGGGTAACTTTGAATTTTCATTATATGGTACAGAATGACACGAAAGTCGGAAAAAGCGACGCCCAGTGACAGAAAATATGGTACAAAAAGAGGGAAACCCCTGTGAACAGGAGCTTTGGCGCTTTGACAAATAATATCTCCGAAAGTATTGGTTTCTCGGAGTTGGGAATGATATCAATGGATTGTTATGATAGAACTGCATCATAAAATGAAATATTTAAACACGAATCCCAACTCCAAGAAACCAATACTTTCGGAGATACGATTTGTCAAAGTTTGAACAAGAGCGCACACAGGGCGTTCCCACTTTTTTATTTCACATTCCTATTTAAAAATTAAGGTCTGTTTATTTGACCATACTATGGTCATCGTTGATCATTTTGAAAATATTGGCATTTTAGGAAAGAGGGGAAAGGGGGGTACGAAAAAAAAATTATTTTACAATACCAATTTCAAATTAAATTTTTTTTAGATGCAGTTTCATAATAAGAATCCATTTTTATCATTCTCAACTCTAACTAACTAATACTTTCGGAGATATATTTTTCAAATTTAAATAATTAATCGTAATTTCATGATTTCATAGAATGCTCTAATAATAATTTGCTGATGTATGTAAATCTCACATATGAGGTGAGTCATATACCTACGTTTTGAATTTGAATTTTTATCATGCAGCTTTATCATATGAATCCATCGATATCATTTCCAACTCTAAGAAACCAATACTTTCGGAAATATGATTTGTCAAAGTTTGAACAAGAGCGCCAAAGCTCCTGTCCAAACGGCTTTCCCACATTTTTTTCAGAAGGAACAGTCTTTTCTATTTCAGATATCAAATCTTGACCAAATTTCCTTTCGATTGGCATGACATTGTGCTATAACTAAAATTGATATTTTTGCGCGTATGTTCTGGGGAACATCGCGTTATCATTTTGCCCAAATGTCTGTAATTTTCGAATTTTTCGCCGAAAATGGTCCCAAACGATTGGGTTGGACTCCCTGATGAAGAATCATTCTGTCCAGCCAGCCGGCCATTGCCACGATAACTTGAGAATGGAAAGAGATAGCGACTTGAAATTTTCAGGGTACCTACGTGGCGCATCCCAATGCGACGGACAAATTCGTTAATGGGCATAATCAAAGCAATGGTTTCTGAGTAATAATTTTGTCTACAACCAATACTAAGCCGATCAAATTGAAACTTGGTACGTAGTTGTAGTGAACATAAGGAAGTTTGTGAAATTTTGTGAGAACCGTATCGCTAGAAAATTAAAAAAAAAAATATTATTTATGTCACGAAAACCTAAGAACGGAAAAAGATAGCAGCTTGAAATTTTCAGGTTAGGTTGTGAATCTGAATGCGAAATTTGAGTTTGTTTACAGGCATAATCAACAACACGGTTTTGGAGTTATACCCATCTGAAATTTGGTTGTTATTTCCTCAATAACTCGAAAAATACTGAACGGATCCTATTCAAACATGGTTATTAGTTGTAGAATGGCAACGCGAAAATTCTTGAAAAATTTCATGAAGATCGTATCATTAGAAAATTATTAATAAATCATAGAAAATTATCGAAAAAAATTCTATATATCAGAAACTATTCCTCCGACATCGCTGAAATTTTGCGAGAGCCTTCAGAACCTAACTCTAATAGCAAGTTCGAAGTTTGAACTCGATAAAATCTATATTGTTGGAGATCCGAGCAGCCTTGTGTGAGTTCAGTAGCTGGATGGGTGACCATTGCCTTGATAACTCTCGAACGAAAGGAGATAGGGACTTGCAATTTTCAGGATAGGTTTCACATCTGAATGGGAGAGTTAAGTTCGCTGTTGGCCATAATCGGACCAACGGTTTCAGAGTTATACCCATCTGGAATATTATGTTACACTCTTAATACTCTTAATCGAATTTACCACTTTGAATTCGATTAAGAGTGTCCAATTCAGCAGAACTGACAATAGAATTCACCATGGTAAATTCGATTAAGATTGTCAAATACTGGAGAATCGACAATAGAACATACGCGCAAAGGCTCCTGACTTCACGTCAGTTCTTAAACTTTTATTTTTCTACATTTTTCTTAGGGCCACTTGCAGGAATTAGATTAGCCTAATTAACTCGGAATTAAATAATACCCTAGCTTTGAATAGGTAATTTGTCTCACACTTTCAAGAGTTATGGCTTTTTCATTTTCTAATAATTTGCATGTCGGAAAGTGTGACATTATCGCTGTTAGTAAGTTCGGGGCACGTACATGAGATTTATTTTCCATTTTTATGTACAATGTGAATTTTCTCAAAATAACAGAACACGAGATCCACAGATTATCATAAAACAGGCAACAAAAGATTTAATTACAATAACTCAATGAAAAATTATATACGATTTACACTTATTTATTCAATATTGTGACGCGTTTCGTCGACACAGCGACTTCATCAGACTACATCATACTGATTTACAATAGTCTGTGAACTAGAATTTTGAAGAGACACAAAAGGACGATCTTTTTTGCAATCCGTACAGGATCGGGTGGAGTTCTGTGAGTTTATGCTGATAAAATGTCAAGATGATGCTACCTTTCTGCCAAATATTATATGGAGTGATGAGGCAATTTTCAAGAATAGTGGGGAGTTCAACAGATATAGTATAGTTATTGCCTAAACAGTTATCAGGTATGTAGTCATACTTGAATTTATGATTGAATCCTCTTTATTGAACTATTTCCGAGCCTTCGAACTTGGTTAAATTGTTCTTCAGGGAAACTATAAAAAATTAATTACTGGACCTAAGATCATAAAAATGTATACATTTAACATACTCAATATGAGGAAAAATGACAATCTCAAGCGAGATGAAAAACAAATCTGTTATGTATATCTACATTAGTTTGTGACTTCATTGGAATTCCATCTTTCATGTTAGAAAACATAGAATTACCTAATGTAGAAGTGAAACATAAATGAAATCCTATAGATCTTAATTCTTTAGTTCCCATTACCTACTCAAAACATGCCTCCTTGTCCAGATATCACCAAAGCTCAACACAGTCGTACACAAATACAATAAACAGAAAACTCATGGTACAATTCTAAAACAATCCTTTCTTGAATTGAAAGCCAATGAACTTTCGATGATGAATTTCACACTGACGCATCCAAAGATGAACACGGCGGAATTGCATGCTCAATTATCGACCAATTCAATAATCCAGTATCCTTCAAACTTCCACCTATCTGTAGCATTTATACTGGTGAACTGTTCGCAATCTACAAATATCTATTCAGCACCATAACTCCAGGCCACCATATTGCAATATTCACAGACACGCTATCCTCAATTCAAGCGATATCCAACATCTACTCTAGAAACCCATTAGTACAAAAAATTCAGGAACGATGTCATACACTCAAGACCAACAAAGACATATCTACGACCATAATTCGGATACCATCTCATGTGGGTATAGAAGGAAATGAAGCTGCAGACCAATCCGCAAAACTGTCACGATCCTCTGACTTTTCCATCACGAACTTTCAGCTTCACTCAGACCTAAGGGCAACAATAAAATTGAGAAGTCTTCAACACCGGCAAGCCCAATGGAATAGCAGTAACAACAAGCTACAAGCAATCCAGTCTAAAATCAATTCCTTGGTAAATATCAGTCTCAATAGGAAAGATAAAATAGCAATGAGAAGACTAAGAATAGCCCACACTTGGGTGACACACGGTTACTTGATGTCATCAGAAGAACAACCTATATGATTACCGCCGAGATTCTCGATTGACTATGGAACACCTTCTATCTCGCTGTTCACACTACGATGAACAAGTACAATAGTACATATTATAATCAATACTTGTACATTTAAAATTTTCTGTATAAATCAATTTATCTTGTGATTAGCTTAGTACAACTACATCTGTTATTCCTAGGAAAATCAAACATTTTACTCTGTGTCAATGGCCTAGTAGCCGAGACACTTTAATTCAAATAAATAAATAAATAGATAAATAAAGAATATTTTCTAATAATATTTTTAAATTTTTCTAGCGATACGATTCTCACAACATTTTACAAGCGTCCTTAGGTTTTTATTGTACCTACAACTACTCACCAAGTTCCAATTTGATCAGATTAGTATTGGTTGAAAACAAAATTATTACTCGGAAACTATGGGGTCGATTATGCCCAATAATTAACTTGTCCGTCATATTTGGGATGCGCCATCTACACTGAAAATTTCAATACGCTATCTCATTCCGTTCTCAATTTATTGTGGCAACGGCTGGCTGGACAGAATCAAATTTGACCTCGAGTTCTTCATCAATGAGTCGAACCCAATCGTTTGAGATCATTTTCGGTGAAAAATTCGAAAATTACAGAACATACGCGCAAAAAATAGAGTAATGAATTTTGCCAATATAGTCCACTTTTGATTTCATTTTCGCTGTCGGATTCTTTTGAGTGTCTCAAAGACAATAAGCAAAATATTACCAAAATCCATTGAATAGTTTGTAACTTATAGGGGTTTGAAAATTCTATAATTTAGGAAACACCCTGTATCTCAAAGACTAGTCGGCATGAGAGATGTTTGATTGCCCGTTTCTGACTCCTCATATGGTCGTCTCTATTACCCCCTGGCCGATGAATTATTGATCTGAAATCACCCTGTATATCACTTTTTTAGGGCTGAATCCAAACTTTTTATGTCCACAAAATTTAGAAATGATATAATATATCTTCTCGTTATTCGGATACTTCCAACGTGCCATCCACCTTGGGACACCTATAGTATAGGGTGTCTCAGCAAGAAAATGAATTTCAAATTGCCCGCCATTTTTTTTTTCATCAAACGAGTGCATACCTGCCAACGGTAGTATATGTCATCACTACCTCCATACATCCTTACATAGTATAAAACAAAGTCGCTTCCCGTGTAACATTATTTACTTTTGTGGATTATCGAAAATATCACGAAATTTGTTAATATTTAATTCTAAGTTTGTGCGATCCTTTAATTTTGGCGCGTAGTTTATTTGGGACTGTTTCTGTATTCCTGTTCATTAGGCAACCAGAAATACACGCTTCCTAGAGAGTTTTTTCTTGTCATATGGAGAAAAGAGTAGATGTGAAAATTAATTATTAATTCTCGAGTGTGGCCATCACGTCGTTCGTCCATTTTTTTGAAGTATTTTTCTAACGACCATAGTGTCAGATATTTTGGAGAACGTTCAAATAGTTGAATTTCGCTGATTGTTTGCTGGTTATTTGGAGTTTATTGAAAACTCAGTGAAATTTTCGTCTAGTACGGGATAAACTTCTGCGCTCTGGTAGAATATTCTGGAATACGCCAACCACCATCTTGGGCTTATGTTTTATCAATAAATACGAGATTGTCAACATTTTCTGAGCCACACAGTTCTACAACCTGTCTTCTGAGGTTTGATTGTTCAAATATCTTGGAATTCCACCGGAATAGAACCACCTTCACATCAGGATAGAACAACCCTCCTATCACTCATATTTGGGGCCCTTGTCGGTCAGGAAGAAAGCTGAATAGAGGCCTGTCCATTGGAAGCCAATCCTAGTTGACACCACCAGACATCGTTTTCGGATGAGTACAACCTCTTTTGTTTTATTTGAACTTTAAATTAGCATTTGTATTTTGCATTTACAACATAACCTATATATTCAAGACTTTTCCCAGTAAATGCATAAAATTGTTGAATATTGGACCATATATCACTTATTGAATATCGTAACAGTTATATTTAAGACCTTTATGAATTGTTATATAGACTATTTTCGTATAATTGTAAGTGAAAGCCAGCCTTCATCCCTGAGAAACTATAATTGGCATAACTACTTGTAGATTCATAATATCATCCCATCAACATCGTGTAAATAATTTATATAGATTTGATATTTGAATTAAATCATTTAAAATCTTTTATAGAACTTTTCTATTTTTAGTTCCTAATTTTATTTTGGTAGTTTTGGTGAAAATCTGAGAAAAGTGCCACTGAAATAATTATATAATTAAAACTATCTGACGCCCATTAATTTCATAAAGTAGTTCTGTTCATATTTAGAATCCACGCCACTAGAGCATAGCCGCGAGCTCACTTAATTTTATTTACATGTTACTGTCGTTTAATATTATCTGAGGATACCTTTATATCGTTTAGTGCAGGAAAAAAAAATAGGTAACACCCGCTATCTATCTGTCCCTATGTTTGCTTAGATCTTTGAAACTACGTGAAGGATTTTGATGCGTTTTTTTTTTTGATAGATAGAGTGAGTCAAATATGAAGGTTTATGTGTATAAAACTTGCATAATATATTAGAGAAACACTGATAATTTTAGAGGTTTCTAATGTGATGTCGTAAATAAACACATTTTTTTGCGCTCACATTGCAAACGCTGGCTGAACCCTACGAGATAGATCAAAATAATGTAGTACAGTATGGTGCATCTTAAAAAGGTCTACCAAAAGTCGGCGATGGTATATGTCAATCTCTTGAGGTTAACACACAATAACCATTTTTTATCCTTTACATTCCACAAAAAATAATGGCTTGATTACGAAGCGATTTTAAGCAATACAGCATTGATCCTTATCCAATCGAGTATCTTAAATCCATTGTGGATTTAATATTGATCAATATGGCCCTGTACAGCATGTAATTTAAATGAATATTTTCGAAGATCTTGCAGATTTAAAATGCAGGGACACAGCGGTTGCGGTGCTATTGACCGGCGGGCCGGCGCAGCCAGGATAGGGATAGAAATCGAATACAGAGAGCCAGAGAATCCTCTGTAGAACGTGAGGCTCGCCCTAGCCAGGATAGACATATTGATTCCCCGAATTCCTCTGATACCATCGGATTTACTGATCTAATTTAAACGCCTACATTTTCCCGTACATATATATTATGCAATGACCATTAATAAATCGCAGGGTCCAAATTTCAACGCTACAGGCTTATATTTGAGCGTTGAGTGTTTTTCACATAATTATATGTCGCTCTTTCAAGAGTAACCTCTAAAGAAAACATGTTTGTATTGTCTAACGACAAAAATGCTGTGAACGTTGTATATAAAGAGATTCTGTAGTATTATTTAGTATCAGCGTTTCAACCGAGCGAAGCCGGGGCGGGCAGCTAGTATAATATGTAGAAAATATATTATTAAAATATTGAATAAATATATTTTTTGATTTTTTAAATTCAGGTTCTTGCTGAGGCACACTTTGTAGGAAAACATAATACAAATACACTCCTACCGCATGCTTTGTTAAGGAACTTCGTTAATAAAGAGTTTTGGTATATAAGTAATGAAAATATTGAACCTTTGTTCAATTTGCGGCTTTACTCTCAGTTGAAACAAAAAGTAAAGTAGTTCCTCTCCCGAGGATATGACGGGATTGGAAATATCCAATCGATTGAAATCAGTTTGTGCGATTGATTAAATCCCAAGGGTTACGTCTTTCGGATATCTTGTGCACTTAAACTTCGATCTTCCATAATACCAGTTATAAATTCCAATTAAATCCCACATAAAATTTCCAAATGTCGCTTCTCGAATTGAATGCGGCATAAAGAAAAGAGGATTGAAGTGGTTGAAGATAGATTGGGCGCTGAATTGCATAGATTAGCATTTGAGAGGAAATAGGTATTTGATTAAGAATGGTTCTCGAAATTGAGCTACTGTAAGTGAACGGCATGCAGGATAGTTAGTGGTTGTTTAACTTCCATCAGTTATATCAAAGCAAATAAACATTCAGGAAATACCAATTTCCTCTGTAAATATCTTCAACAAAAGATGGATGCATTAAATGAAAATTGCCTTCCATCAGATGATTGAATTGTTTGAAATATTAATTCATTTGATACATCCCACTTTATTATCTCCGAATAATAAACTTCAAAATGGAATAGTGAGAACATTCTTCTGAACCGTTTATATAAATATACTAGCTGCCCGCCTCGGCTTCGCACGGTTGAAATGCTGATACTAAATACTCTACATAATTTCTTTATATACAATGTTCGCAGCATTTTTGTCGTTAGACAATACAAACATGTTTTCTTTAGAGGTTACTCTTGAAAGAGCGACTTATAATTGGCCATGTGAAAAACACTCCTCAACGCTCAAATATAAGCCTGTAGCATTGAAAGTTCGACCCTGCGATTTATTAATGGTCATTGCAAAATATATCATTAGCGGAAATTGTAGGCGTTTAAATTGGATCAGTAAATCCGAGGGTATCAGAGGAATTCGGGGAATCAATACATCTATCCTGGCTGAGGCAAGCCTCACGCTCTACAGATGATTGTCTGGCATTTTGTATTCAATTTCTATCGCTATCCTGGCTGTGCCGGCCCCCGGTCGGTACCACCGCAACCGCTATGCGCCTGCATTTCAAATCTGCAATATCTTCGAAAATACTCACTTAAATTACATGCTATAAATGGCCATATTGATCAATATTGAATGCACAATGCATTAAATGTACTTAATTGGATAAGGATCAATGCTGTATTGCTTAAAATCGCTTCGTAATACAGCCATTATTTCTCATAGAATATAAAGAATAAAAAATGATTATTGTGGGAAACCCTTAAGAGATAGACATATACCACCGCGGACTTTTTTGTAGACCTTTGTAAGGTGTACCATACTGTCCTACATTATTTCGATCTATCTCGTAGGGTTCAGCCAGCGTTTGCAATGTAGGCGCAAAAAATGTGTTTATTTACGACATCTCATTAGAAACCTCTAAAATTATCAGTGTTTCTCTAATATATTATGCATGTATTATACATTATTATATTTATTAAATGGGTTGTGCTGGGCAGACGAAACCTGCCCCTCCACTGCGACCAATCGGTCTATTGTGGCAATCCTGTAGTATATAATCTATACTTCACCCACAAGCTCATGTCTCTTGATAAGGGATGTGAGTCTGGTGGGTGAGAACTTGTCCAGTTCCCTCAGGGCCGGTTTCTCAATTGCGAGTTAACCCGAGGTTGCGGGTAACCCGAGTGTTGCGCATTCATGAATATCGCTAAATAGATGCGTTAACTCGCAACCTCGAGTTAACTCGCAATTGAGAAACCGGCCCTCAGTGTCAGTTTGTGGACTCCTAGTTCCTCCAATCTGAACCTGTCCCCAGCGGGGCAGTCACACATGACGTGTTCGATAGACTCGTCGTCCTCCAGGCAGAGTCTGCACTCGGAGATGTATTATACATATAAATCTTCCTATTGAATCACTCATCTATTAAAGAAAACCGCATAAAAATCCTTCACGTAGTTTTAAAGATCTAAGCATACATAGGATCAGACGGACAGCGGGAAGCGACTTTATTTTATACTATGTATAAGGATAGTACATAATAGTAATATAAAGGGTTAAAGGGTAAGTCGTATACTGAAAATTGAAGGACGTTATTATTCAGGTAGTTTCTGATGAACTTGGTCCTATAATATGTTCTCCGAAACTTCACCGTTATTGAGATATTGAATTTTAAAATTGTTCTTTAAAAAAATTGTCTTTTTTTCGATTTTTTCTATTACTAGAACTACTAGAGTCAGTTTTTTAATGTATCTAGTTAAAGGGGATGTCAATTAATAAAAATGATCAACAAAAACTGAACCTACTACTAACAGCATAAAAAGACTGCTTGACATAGTTTAGAATTGAATAATTTTCATTGAAGCGCTCTTCTTAAAAAAAATGTATGGAAGTTATTGTGCAGATGCGTTTAAACACTCCTTCGTCTCTTCAGCTGTTGAAAAAGGTATAACAATTGCTAATAAATATACGAAACATTGATCAAATTACAATAAAGGTAGTAGAGGGTACATTTGCAGTCAGAGGTGAAAGAAGTAAATAACGTAAATAAAACAAAAAGAAACAGAACAATATTTTTATAACTCTTGTTCGACATGGCTGTCGTCATTTCTCACACAAATTCTCATTCGTTTCCTCAAATTACTTTTACGCTCCGCCCCATTGCCTCGGCTGTTTCAATAATCCTCTGTCTCAGAATATCGACATTTGCAATCGGCGTCATTTTCCAGTCGCGAGCCTCAATCAATCATATCAATTAATAGGCACTCAAATCCTTTTTCAGACAAACTGATTTTAAAAGGTATGATAATTTGTGTAAGAACTGGTGGCGGCCATGTTGACTAAGAGTTATAAAAATATTGTTCTGTTTCTTTTTGTTTTATTTGCGTATTATTAGCTCATTTTACCTCACACTAAAAATGTACCCTCTACTACCTTAACTGTAATTTGGTAACTATGAACAATGTCGCATTCAGATGCACTACCTAACCTGAAAATTTCAGGTTGCTATCTCTTTTCGTTCTCAGGTTATCGTGACATATGAAATATTTTTCAACCATTTTTTTTTTATTTTCTAGTGATCCGATTTCTCGACAAAAATTTCACGAACGTTCTTAGGTTTGAATTCTAAATCTATTCACCAAGTTTCAATTTGATGGTATTAGTATTGGTTGAAAACAAAATTATTGCTCGGAAACCATTGGGTCGATTATGCCCTTGAACGAACTTGTCTGTTAAAAACCCGCCGAAGATCAACACACCGGTTAATTCTAGCTGGGTCGGTTCGTATCACAATTACGCTTTTACTGAAACTCAGAATATTCAATAAAACTTTATTTGTCCGTTTTCAACTCGCTGTACAAGCGGAACAAAATTAACAAACTCACGTGTTTCAACAACCTTCGATCAACAACAACCACTACCAAAAAATCTTGAAAAACCAACTCGATCGATAAGATCGATGATCACATTATTGACAGATAGATACAAAATAAAAAGGAATAATTCATCTACTATCCGCTAGATGGAGCGGCAAAGGGAAACTACAATGAATTATCGCAATCTGCTCTCTTTGTAGGGCGGGAGTTACGACATTCTCCCACCCGAGAAATAAAATTTAAACAATACATTTCTCGAGAACAATCTTAAAACTAGCATATATTTGAAGGTACAAAAAATAGAACTACACTACAGGTGACATTTCACTCTAAAAGTTTAGTTGGAACCCTAATTCTCCGCCCACTACGTGAGATTCGTTCGACACTTATCACGGTTTCGGGTACTCTGCTCTGTTTCACTTCCGCACTTTTCGAATCACAGAGTACTTCTTCTTCTACAGGATCTGGATGTGAATTGGTGTTGACCTCAAAGCTGCTCTTCGTTGCATTATCCTCTTTCTGGTTGACAACTGCTCCATCGTACTCGAGTGGATACAAACGCTGCACAGGTCTCAACAGCTCGCCAGAAGACGTTCGCACACGTACAAGTCTTACTTGACCATCTCTTCCTGGGATAACCTCGATAACCCGACCTAGTGGCCAATTAATTCGTTTACTCGAGTCGTTTCCGATAAGCACTACCTGATCCAGCCTTATCATTGCACTAGGCTTATGATCATTCATTAGTTGTAACTGTCCCAGGTACTCTAAGCGGAACCGTTGTCGCAGATTCTCTCGAAGTCTCTGCTTGGTTTGCATACTTCGCGATAAACTCGTCTTCTCTACCACATCACAGTCCGGCAAATAAGTTTCAATCTGATCTCTCAAAAACATAGCCGGTGTCAGCGCAGACAGATCATCTGGATCGTTTGAAACATACGTAAGAGGTCTCGCGTTAACCGTTGCCTCGCAATCGCACAGTAGCGTCATTAATTCTTCATAATTGAGGCATGCACAACCCAAGACCCTTCTTAATAAACCCTTCACAACACCAATGAGTCGTTCGAAGAAGCCTCCCCACCATGAAGCTGTCGGAGGATTAAAACGCCACTCTATGCGTTGTATCGAAGTTTCGCGCACTATTTTCTCCCAGTCCAAATCAGCGAATAAATTTTCAGTGCCACGAAAATTCGTTCCATTGTCACTATATATTATCTTCGGTCTTCCCCTTCTTGCGACGAACCGACGAAGAACCTGTATGAAACCATTCGTAGAAAGAGACAACGTTAGCTCTAAGTGAACTGCGCGATACACAGCACAAGTGAACAGACACGCCCACGCCTTCTCGCCTGTCTTCAAATATAGAGGTCCTGCAAAATCAACCCCCGTTACTTCGAAGCATTGTGCATCCCGAACTCTATCAACAGGTAAGGGTGGCGCCTCCACCAAAAATGGCTTCGCATTGAATCTGCGACAGATTGTGCAACTTCTAACTATTGATCTCACGGCACGTCGACCGCCAATGATCCAATATTTTTCGCGAAGTAGAGATAAAAGTCCCTGAACACCTACATGACAAGTACTTTTATGGGAAAACAATATGAGATTTCTAATCACTTGGTCTTTTGCAGGTAAAATGATAGGAAATCCGAAATCTTTTGTGTCCAGTATATTTGACACTCTTGTTTTTAACCTCAACAGACCCTCCTCATCATAAAATGGTTTCAACTGTTTTATGCTGTGCAGATCCGGGAAATGTATTTTCTGTATCCACTTAAAAACCAACTTTTCTGCCTCGTTGATTTCTCTAACTGAAATATCACCCCGTCTCCTTTCATTCATCCCACTCTTGGCATTATGTATAAATCTCAATATCCAGGCAACCATCCTTAACATTTTTGGATGGTCACTGAAATGGTCCAGGTGTAAATCCATATAGCTTGACTGCTGGTGTAGTAGGATCTTCACGGTTTTCTTCTTTTCTTTACGAACCTCAGTTTCATCAACCCTAAACTGTTCACTCACCGGCCAGTCCTCCTCGCCTTTATACAACCAGTTGGGTCCCTCCCACCATTTAGACCTCTCCAAGAATGTCGGCGAACACCCGCGTGAAGGTAAATCCGCCGAATTAAGACTACCTGGTATATGTCGCCAACTTTCCGTGGGCGTTAATTGCCTTATTTCCTCTACCCTATTATGGACAAAGGTACCCCACTCTTCATTCCTTCGTATCCACGAGATGACCGTTGTGGAATCACTCCAAAAATAGGCTTCATACCGGTTCGCCAGATTCTTGGCTATTTGATTATATAGTCTAGATCCTATGGTTGCCGCGAGTAGTTCTAGCCGCGGAATAGTAATGGCTCTGTCAGCCTTCTCCTTAGGAGCCACTCTGGACTTTGCTGCCAACAAATGAACCGAAACCCTATCAAGTTTTTGTATTCTACAGAAAATCACCGCAGCATAGGCGTCTTTCGAGGCATCAACGAACGTGTGCAGACTTACATGCTCAGGCTCGTTACCACCAATATTGGTCCAACGGGATATTTTGATGTGCACCAAACTTGGGACCTCCTGAATCCACTCCTTGAATTGAAGGGCTAGGTCATCCTCTATTACAGCATCCCAACCAATGTTTCTTGACCATAATTTCTGTAGCCATAATTTTGGACGAAGTGTCGCAGGGCAAGTGAAACCAATGGGATCAAAGATCCTCTGTGCCATAGACAATAGCTTCCTCTTCGTCACAACTATATCCTCAGCTACTAAACCGAGTAAGTCTCTGTTGATGGTCAATACATCACTCGTTGGATACCATCTGAGTCCAAGGACTGGTACACCATCTACCTGATTATTCAGGTTGCCTGAAAACTCCCACCCTCTGAGCTCAAAATTCGCCTCTGCCAAAGCTTGCACGGATTCTCTAATGAATTGGTTTAAAACCTCTTCGCTGGGTACACTAGTAACGCAGTTGTCGACATAAAAGCTTTTTTGAAGTCTCTCTATGTTGTTCCTTGAGTAGCCACTTTCTTCACCAGATGATTTTTCCAGACATTTTGACAAATGGTATTCTAATGTTGCTCCAAGCAAAAAAGGGCTGCAGTTGACTCCAAAGACGACTCGGTTGTGTTGGTACACTATTTCTTTTCCATGTTCATTCACCCACAGGAACCTCAGGAATTTACGGTCTTTGGGATTGACACTAATCTGTAGGAATGCCTTTTTTATATCTGCTGTAACAGCGAACCTGTTTTCTCTGAACCTCGTGAGAAGGGAGGGTATAAGCTCAATGAGATTCTGCCCCTTCTCCAGACATTGATTAAGAGAAGGGTTCCTCTTGTCATGGGCTGAAGCATCAAATACTGGACGCACTGCAGTTGTTGACCCCTCTTTAATAACCGGTCGATGAGGAAGGAAATGACCTTGTCCCCCATCTTTTTCGTTAACTATACTAACTTCTTCGATAACACCCATCGATTTCCATTCCTCGAAGACTTCATTATATCTGGAGGTCAGTTGGCCTATCTCTAGCTTCCTCAAAGTAGTAGAGAGTCTTTTCCTAGCAATTTCGAGGTTACTGGGAAGAACATGATGATCTTCGAGCCATGGCAGTCTTACTTCATAGCGTCCCTTTTGATCAAACTCCACCGTTTCTTCAAACAGTTTTCTGGCAGCCAATGCCAATTCCTCCCTCGATTTCCTTTCTTTGGGGTCCGCAATTCCTAAAACATCCAATTGCCAAAGTTCTGTTATTGATGGATTGGCAAGCATAGAAACCGTGGTGAGCATACTGAAAGCGTTCGAAGCTGGCACCTTGCCTTCTACTGTCCATCCAAATCGCGTTTCATATGCCACCAGACCATCTTTTAGCATGTTTCGCTTGCCAGTGTACAAAAATCCAGCAATATCTGCGCCAAATAGTATTTCTATAGGTCCTGATTCATACCTGTCCGAGACATCGATACCTGCTATCTGCAATTCCTGCATCCAGGGACCATAAAACACGGTCGTTACATCGTTACAAATGCAGGGTTGATCTAGAACTTCAAATGTTAGCTTATTCTCAGCTCTGAAAACCGTTATGTCATAACAACAGTGTTTGTTGTCCACTTGAGTACCTCCGAAAAGACAATGTGTTATCTTCTCGATCCTTTTAGGTTTCAGATTGAGAGCAACTGCTGTAGCTTTCAAGATATAACTTCTCTGCGATCCTGAATCGATCAATCCCCTCACCGATCTGACTCCATGAGCTCCTTTCAACGACATCCGCAAGGTCTGTAAAAAAACATGTGTACTTAAACTTTGGTTGGTCATCGTGTGATTTTTCTCTGGCTCAACAACAACCTCTGATGGTTTACCACCTCGTTGCTTGTTTGACAAATCCTGACACATCAGAGGGACGTGAGATGATCCGCACATAATACATCTTAAACGCGTTCTGCATTTACGAGATTGATGACCAACTTTTAAGCATTTAAAACAAGCTTTTTTGTCAGAAAGGATACGTTTCCGTTCTTCGAAACTCATTTTCTGTGCCTTGAAACAAGATTGGCTTTCATGATTTCCAGAACAAAACATGCATCTATCTACATTTCCATTCAAAAGTACTGCTGCAGTCTTCTTCGTTTCAGAATTCCAACTATTTTTCTTCTCGCTGTTATTTCTATTCTGATTTTCCACCTTCTCTGATAGACCGAAACCTGCACATGCTAAGTCGACTCGAAGTTCGTTTTCAACTTCTGAACGCAGGAACCGCATCAAGTTGCTCAATCGTACTTCTACGGAAAACTCTTCACTTTGTGAAGCTACATCAGAATACGCCTCTTGACTGGTATTATACGCCGACCTCTGCCAAATTCGCATAAGTTCTAGTGGTAAACAAGACTCAATCAAGGGAAGCAACAGAGCCGCGTACCTGTCACTGTTTATTCCAAGAGTATCCAATGCTCTTAGCTGGGTCTCTATTTGGTCATATAAATGAGCCAGATCATTTTTACCTGGTGAAAGTGTTCTACTAAGTACCAACTTCAGCAATTCACGTACGTATACCTCAATTTGTAGGTCTTCCCGGCCGAATCTGGTTTTCAAACAATCGATGATTTTCCCATAGTTTTCGCCGATAGAAGGAAAACTCTCAACAATTTTCCGAGCACGGCTGCCATCCACAGTAGCCTGAATTAGATATTCTATCTTATCACAAGCTTCAATGTCCGTGTCCTCATGAATTTTCTTAAACTGCGACCAAAACCCGAGCCAATCGCGTATATTTCCAGCGAACAGTTTGAACTGGATAGTAGGTAATTGAAACTTGCGCTTACCTTGGAGATGACTTTTGTCAAACTCACCCCTACATCCATCCCTTGATCTGACCTCCAATACTTCGAGTGGCTGTTCCACCATTTTATCACATTGGAGTTTCAGGTCGACGAATCTTCGTTGGTAGACATCATTCTGATCCATCTCAGCTATTAGTGCCTCCTCGTCAGCATCAATGTCCAGCATATGGTTGTAAATAACCTGGTCCACAGTATTCAGCTCCCCATATTTTGACTTCAAGCATTCCAAGCAAACAGAGATTTGGGAATATGGTAGCGGCACTGCCTTCAACAAGGTTTCCAACTCCTTGGCCATTTTTGTGAAACTACATCGGAGTACTTTACGACTTTTCTTCTTGGCCTCAATCGAATCTGCCATTTCGAACTATTTTCTTAGAACTTAGGGGTTGTTGTAACAATAAAAAATCTACACAGACCGCACTATACAGCAAACGTGAAAACTAGGTCCTGTCACGGTCGCCACAAAATGTTAAAAACCCGCCGAAGATCAACACACCGGTTAATTCTAGCTGGGTCGGTTCGTATCACAATTACGCTTTTACTGAAACTCAGAATATTCAATAAAACTTTATTTGTCCGTTTTCAACTCGCTGTACAAGCGGAACAAAATTAACAAACTCACGTGTTTCAACAACCTTCGATCAACAACAACCACTACCAAAAAATCTTGAAAAACCAACTCGATCGATAAGATCGATGATCACATTATTGACAGATAGATACAAAATAAAAAGGAATAATTCATCTACTATCCGCTAGATGGAGCGGCAAAGGGAAACTACAATGAATTATCGCAATCTGCTCTCTTTGTAGGGCGGGAGTTACGACATTGTCTGTTGCACTGGGATGTGCCACCAGTCCTGAAAATTTCAAGTCGCTAGCTCTTGCCGTCCTCAAGTTATCGTGGCAACGGCTGGCCGGACATAATCAAATTTGACCTCGAATTCTTCTTCGAGGAGTCGAACCCAATCGTTTGAGACCATTTCCGGCAAAAATTCGAAAATTACTGACATTTGTGGCAAAATGACAACGCGATGTTCCCCAGAACATACGCGGAAAAATTGTAAATTGCATTTGAGAATAAGTAATTATCTGTGTAGATTACAAGTTTCTTTCATATCAATATATTGTTACAATAGCGAATAGAATATCTCCCAAGAATCGTCCAAGTGAATAACATAATTTGCTGAAAGTTCTATATCAATTTTCGAGTGGAAATTCACTAAAAGCTGTCCATATCATAAGGCTCCTCAAACAAATTGGGTCATATCTTGTAATTCGAAAATGGCTCATCTGTTCACGCTACGAGTCCTTTCAACCGTGAGTTTTCATCCAATTAAGTAGGCTTTCATGTGAAAAACTTTGTCAGTTTTCCGAGCCTGAGATCTACTCACGGATCTCTTTTTCCTAATTGAATCAATTCTTTTATCTGCAGCTTCCGCTGTCTTCTACTTGAAGGAATTGTAGAAAGAATGCTATATTTGATTTAGAATGCGTTGGCTATGCAATACTTCAAATGAATTTCTTTGATATGGTAGCACTGCCACTTCTGAGTTTTCTTCAACAAGAATAACAGCTCTTTCGGTCTGTAATTGCCAAGTGTTGAGCAAAAAACACTTTCAAACGATTCCTTGTGACCTATATCGATGAAAAAGCAATAGTCAAATGCAACTCTGCCCGTCTGAATAATAATAACTTAAGGGAAGAAATACTCGAAATTTGCAGTGTACGTTTGAAATCTCAATAAGCCAGTCTAATTCGCCAATGGGCAAGATTCGTCCACTAGTTTCAGAGATTTCCATTTATCATTTAATTTTCCCAATATCTTGAAAGCTGAAGATCCGGTCTTTATAGTGAAAACTTGATATACAGGATGTCCCAGAATTCATGCCCCAGCGCTTCGATATGTATTATTCAATTGAAAATAAGACACAAATAAAGAATAAATAGCAAAATCCTAAGGGCGATCTGGTTTTCGTGAACAACGATTTTTGAAAAGAAATAACCACATTATGAATTTCTCAGTTAATCTGAATAAACACAAATACACTTAAAGTTAGTAGGAATATTGAAAACAAAGAACAAGAAAGGGTCATGTTTACCATAAAAAAAGTTATCGAGAAAATAATATTCCTGATGGGTATAATTCCGTTTGAAAGTTATCGCGGCAACGATCCCTTCCAGCTACTGAACGAACACAAGGCTACTCGGTTCTCCAACGATAGAGACACGATCGTGTTCAAACTTGGAAGTTGGCAGTATAGTTAGATTTTGAAGCTCTTGCAAAATTTCAGGCATATCGGACAAATAGTTTCTGGTATACAGAATTTTTTTTCAACGATTTTCAATGATTTTTTAAAAATTTTCTAGTGATACGATCCTCACGAAATTTGGTAGAATTTTTGCGTCGGCATTGTGCTACTAATAACCATTTTTGAATTGGATTGGTTGTGGGAATCGATCCTGGTACGTACGTGCTAAGAAGACGGCTCTCTACCACTAAGCTGTACGACCAGTAATGAATTATGGTGAAAAACTGAAACTGAACGAATGTTATTACTGACCTTCGATACCTTGTTTTCAAATTTCTAATTTCAGAAAAATATCATCTGTTACACATTATTCGATCAAGTTTAAATTTCTCTTTAAAATTCTCACTAGATATTGAACGAATGTTGGCGTAACGACTGCTCAAATTTTAATTCGTCCAATCACATACACATGATTCATTAAATTCTCTTCAGGCACGTTAAAAATAAAAAACTTGACAAGTTGACAACTTCGTTGGTCGAGTGTGAAAAAATAGACCAGTACATCTCGATTGCTGTAATATTTCGATATTTCGGCAACATCTTCACCAATATAGATCCAATCGAGTTCAAATCTAGTACTTAATTGTAAAATAAGGTTTTTAACGGTCTCGCAGAATTTCAACGATATCTGACGGATAGTTTCTGAGTTTATTAAATAAATTTGCAATACGCTACCCATTCTGAAAAAGATTCAGAAACTTTATGAATAGCCCTTAAACCATCCTGGTATCTATATATGGGACATTATTATTAACTAAATGGTCTATGGTTTCCTCTGCTTCCCCGCATTCACAAATAGGGCTCTCAGCTGAGTTCCATCTGAAAAGTATGCTGTTGCAACGGCCATGTTCGGTTCTTGAACGATTCAGAATATACCATATTTTCCTTGAAAGATCAAACCCCAGAACTCTATTTGAAGGATTCGAAATTAAATCTTTGTTGAATAAATCGCAAGAAATCCTTCAGACCTACAAAATTCCTTGTCAATTTTCATCAAATTGAGAAAACAGTTGGACCATAAACGGTTATGTGACTTCAATCTGGGAATCTTATTGCCTGGAATATAGGAGAGAATCGGAAATGCATTCGGAAAAGAATGAAATTTATTCCAAGAATTTGAAACATCAGTCTGCCTGCGTCTGCCTGCCATCAGTCTGAATGTGGGGCGGTAGTTCCAGTGATGATCCTCATAGATGAATTCAGCTGTGCATAGATCTAGTTTCACTCCTAGGTATTTAGGATTAAAATTATGTCTCAAGAAAGAGTCACTGAAAGTTACACTCAATGTTCTATATTTTTTATGACTGTTCAAACGGAAGCAAGAAACCTCATGTTTATTTGGACTTGGACACAAACGCCACTCAAATAGGTAATTTTTCAGGATTTCTAAATCTGCAGATTGATTATTTTCTAATCTTTGGAAATGGGGATGACGAAATACAAGAGCAATCCCATCAGTGTATATGAATGTCCCAGAGGAAACACCAAGAATAACACATAGATATAAATTGAGAAGGAGTGGTTCTGAAAATGAACCTTGTTCCACGCATTTTTTAAATTACTAACATTATAATCAACAAAACACGAAACCTTCTATCTGGCAGCATATTTTCGTGTAAACGAACCATTTTTCCACACTTCAACTGGGCTGCCAACAAATGCTATTCCTATTTTCATTTTATTATTGAATCCTGTTTCGATAAAAGTAGTTAGACTAAGAACCTGAACACAACAATTCCTATTTTTCCTGAAGCCTCCCTGGTAATTCTGAAGAACGTCTTCTACAGACGATTCAATCCTAAAAAGAATCAATCTCAAACTCAACAGACTAATGGGTCCATAACTGCTAGGATCAAAGGAACTCTTTGCTATCTTTAAAATTCCTATGACTTCCGCTTTGCGAAATTATCTTGGAATATATATCCAGTATTTAGTATATTATTATAGAATGATAATAACCACGACAAGGCCCTTTTGCCTTGTGGATTCGAGATACTCTCTACAGATGAAGATGATGCTCTAAATTTGTGCAAATAATACCTCGTATTTTTGATTTTTGAACTTGAAATTTCAACCGAATTCAAAACATCAACTAGTCGACGAGCAATCAATCCAGGATCAATTGGTAGATGACAATGTTAGAAAAGTAGCTTATCCTTATTTCTTCGAAACATCTCGTGTACCCCTACTCGAATGTGTGAAATTCATATCGGAAACAACACTATTCCACTCTTCCTTACGACTTGCATTTATCGAATTTATTAGCTTTTCGCATTTTTCATTAGTTAGAATAGAATTTTGAGAATCCTTATTTAAATTTTCTACTTCAACTGACCAACTGAGTGGTCCAGAACACAGATGGGCTGCAGCCCGCATCGTTCTCCTATAGTTTAGCAAGTATGGTCCGACCGTCCTTCACAAGCAGGGACATGCAGCTGTATGTCAAGGCCTTCAAGGTAGCTTGACTATCCTATAGGATTTTAATTGATCATGCTAGCTCTTAGAATCACTTTTCAGAGTCTCCTCGGAGACCTGGGAGTTTTAGAATTTTCATATCATATTTAAATAAATAATTACTTCAACATGATACTTCCCTATCTTACCCATTTTAACTGTAGGTCGAAATGTAATGAGACCGCAGAAATCGATGGAGTCGCAGTCTCCTCGGGTTAGTCATATCCATATGAATAAAGTCATCGTAAGTAATATGCATGACAAGAGTCCTTATAACTTGAAAAATCTGATTGGTACCTTCAAAGGTTTAAATTTTATAAAGGAGAAAATTCATGAGGATGCACGAAATAAACTAGTTCACGAGCAAAAATCTAACTTCTTCCTTATGAAAACGATTTCGTTTGAATTCTGAACGATCCTCGCTTTCTACTCCAGTGAGTTTTGCCTGAGACGGGCGTGAATGCTAGAAACAATTTGCCTGAAGGATCCGAGCGAATCAAGAATTCTAAAGCCAGCCGAAATTAGTTTTATATAGAAACTTTCAGGAAACTCTTATTCAACAACGATTCTTTTACACTCAATTCCACTTGAGTAGGCTATTTTTGATTCGGTTGGTGAGAATTCTACACAGAAGAATGGTCAAGACGCTGAGCAGGAATACATATGAGGATTCTATGAGGATGTCAAAGGCATTTACGATTCTCACTCAAGAAAGAAAGCAACATCTGAAAAGGTGGAGAATGCGGATCAGTAAATATTTATTCTATACTGTTTGGATCTGCTGTACATTGTCATCCTGCTACTAACTCAATAAATCCGACTGTGTGTAGTTACTTTTTCGCATCTAAACTACTCAGCTGGCCGTGTATACTACACCGGTGGCCAAACACAGTGGAAATGACAGGTGCGTTTGCGCGCATGTTCTGGGAAACATCGCACAAATATTGGTAATTTTCGTATTTTTTGCCGAAAATGGTATCAAACGATTGGGTTCGACCACCTGAAGAAGAATTCTGGGTCAACTTTGATTCTATCCGACCGTTGCCACGATAACATGAGAACCGCAAGAGATAGCAACTTGAAATTTTCAGGGTAGGCAAATTTTCAGGGAATGGGCAAAATCGGCCTTATGGTTTCCGAGTAATAATTCTGTTTTTAACCAATACAGATATGATCGAATTGAAACTTGGTGAATAGTTGTAGAATACAGACGTAGGTGCAATTTTATAATGATCCTATCAGTAGAAAATTTTTAAAAGATCATTGAAAATCATTGAAAAAATTTTTATATATCAGAAACTATTCATCCGACATTAATGAAATTTTTCGAGAGCCTTCAGAACCTAACTCTACTCCAAGTTTCAAGTTTGAACACGATCGGATCTATATTGTTGGAGATGCGAGCAGCCAGAGCAGTTCAGAGGCTGGATAGGTGACCGATGCTCTGATAACTCTCGAACGAAGGGAGATAGGAACTTGCTATTTTCAGATTAGGTTGCGCATCTGAATGAGGGTGTTAAGTTCGCTGTTGGCCATAATCAGCCATAATAGGAAGCAAGAAATATCTAGTTGGCTTTCTACAACTAATGAGCATGTTTGAATTCGATCGGTTCTATACTTTTCGATTTATTGAGGAAATAACAACCAAATTTCAGATGGGTATAACTCCAAAACCGTTCGACCGATTATGCTTATAAACACCCTTAAATATCGCATTCAGATTTACAACGCAACCTGAAAATTACAAGTGGCTATCTCTTTTCGTTCTCCGGTTATCGTGACATAAAAAAAAATTTTTAATGATTTTTTAAAATTTCCTAGTTATACGATTCTCACAAAATTTCACAAAACGTGCTTAGGTTTATACTCTACAACTACTCACCAAGTTTCAATTCCATAGGTATTATTTAGCTGAAAACAAAATTGTTACTCGGAAACCCTTGAGCCAATTATGCCCTTTAACGAACTTGTCGGTTGTATTGGGATGCGCCACCTACCCTGAAAATTTCAAGTTCCTAGCTCTTTCCGTTCTTAAGTTATCGTGGCAACGGCCGGACTGCCGGCCGGACAGAATCAAATTTGACCTCGAATTCTTCATCGGGCAGTCAAACCAAATCGTTTGGGACCATTTTCGTCAAAAAATTCGAAAGTTACAGATATTTGGGCAAAATGATAATGCGATGTTCCCCAGAACATACGCGCAAAATGCTGACAAAACGAAATATCGTTGCTAAATTCGATTAAGAGTGTCGAATAGAGGTGAATTGAAAAAAGAACATGTGCACAAAAGCTCCTGACTTCGAGTCAGTGCTCGAACTAATTATATTTTAACACAAATTGAATATACCAGAGGGATGGAGAATACGGTTGAATATTCAAAACTACAATGTTACCCATAAAAATGTAAATTTTATAGCTTTCTCGGATTGCTGGGATTAAATTATTATTAATTCAAACCAAAGTTAACAACAATTTTCAATGTGATATCCGTTCTTAACCTTGCTGGACTTATGAACTATCGAGAATAGCGTGTTAGAACTGAACTGAATTATGAATGTTACTAACCACATTATTTTCCACCTAATAGAACATTATGCGAAGAAAGGGGGAAGTGCATGGTGAATTGACGAAAAAACTGGAAACCTGAAATATAAACAGATGTTTATTTTCCTCTGATTGATGAGATACACAGAATGTAATTTTTTTTCCAGATCGATAATTAACTTTGCCCCAATACGATCGAACAAAACTCAATGTTTCAGACAGTTGACCTGAATTCGAAAATATAGTATAAGAGCATAATGAATCGTAATCTTTAATATCTATTCAAGAATACTTGGAATATAGACGACTACTGAAGTTCCTAACGTGTAGAACTTCTACGTCGCACGTCTTAAAACACTCGCACTTAAGTCTCTCACGGCTATCATCGTCTTCTATTGTCCATTCTGGACAATAGAATTCATCTTGGTAAATTCGATTAAGAAGAGTCTCCAATACAGGAGAATGGACAATAGAATTCATCATGGTGAATTCGATTGAGAAGAGTGTCCAATACAGGAGAATAGACAATAGAATTCATCATGGTAAATTCGATTAAGAAGAGTGTTCATTACAGGAGTATGGACAATAGAACATACGCGCAAAAGCTCCTGACTTCACGTCAGTGCTTGAACCAATTTTTTTTTCGATTAAAAGGGTCCAATCAGGAGAACGGACAATAGAATTCATCATGGTAAATTCGATTAAGAAGAGCAAAAGCTCCTGATTCACGTCAGTGCTTGAACCAATGTTCTATTGTCCATTCTTCTGTATTGGACACCCTACCATGGTAAACTCGATTAAGGGTGTCCAATACAGAAGAATGGACAATAGAACATACGCGCAAAAGCTCCTGACTTCACGTCAGTGCTTGAACAAATTTTTATATTAGCCATCAAACCTTTTTAATTCTTCATAATCATTACAAGAATGTCTGTCGATATGGAATATGGTAATAATTTGACATTTGAACACATCGTTTAATGCATAATCAATTTCAATACTTTTGTCACTCGTTGATGAGATGAGATATCTGAAATTATAGATAAACTCTAAATATTCCATTCAATATTGAAATATTAAAATTAAATTTCCACTTATTCATTTGTATTTCAAGATAATGAACGTTTGAAGCTAATGATTCATGTAAATTGTCTGTGATAATTTGTTTTCATGGGTAAGGGGAAAAGAGTTATTGTGAAAATAAGATTCATTTATTTAGATACCAATCTATATATTGTTTTATACTATCTACTAAGGGCCGATTTATTCAACCTGTCCGTAAAGTATTCGTCAACTATGTGCTCGTTGAATTTACTGATCCCCTTTAGTGAACATTTACAGATTACTTTCCTTTCGGTAAGGCTACTTGACAGTTTACAGGTCGTAAAATATATCAGCCCTCAGTGAACAAAAAAATTGTATACCTCACTGAAGCCGTAATACAAACAAAGGAAATAATTTCGAATAAAACTCTATTAACATATTCGATTATTTACTTCAAGAGAGATCAAGAATAACATTCATTTTGAAAATTCAATACTACATCAAGCAGCATGCAATACATTTTTTCGAGTTTGGACCACTGCTGCCCACATAATCATGGAGGATTCGTGAAACACTGCAGGGAGGATAAATACTTGTATATAGATTATTATTAAAATATGATAACTGACTTTCTCCGTTTCCTTATATACTACTTCTCGTTGTAAAATATACTTGGATTTTCCTCCGCAACACTAGGATACATCATTTTCAAAGTTAGCGTTGAATTATCAAGCCATTCTATTATAATATTAGTAAAATCTGTTCTTCAGAGGTATTCATTGTTAAGCATGCTAAGCAACAAGCATTTAAGAAACATATACCTGAAGTTCCACGGGAAAACAATATACATAATATATACCTACACACATGTTATATTGCATCACCTTCTACTCCTATATTTTAAAATATTCTGCAATTAGAAAAATTAAAATGTTTCGTTAAAAATGCCTATTATATAGGTACACGCTGGCATCCAAACACCCTGATGATGGATCGTAAGAGACCCATGATATCAGAAAAACAGAAAAGTGTTCAAAATTCACTGGTCTAAGCGTAATTCAACTGTTTTTTTTGTGCAATAGTATTATGCAAATGTTATGTGTAAACAGGTAAAAGTGGCTAAGGGCCAAATCTGAATAATAGGGTAGGTGCAGAAGTCATTTGAAATGTAATTCATGCAGTTTTGCTTGCTAATGACATGTTTATGATTATACTAACCATTCTAGGTCTTCCCTAAGGAAATCCCACATATGCTCCTAGGAGAGTCAGTTTTGTTCTGTATATATTTTATTAATGTATCCTTACGACAGCTTAGGCAAGTCACTGGATGGTTTTCACCTAAGTACATGATGAATAGAATACTTATCCCATAATATATATAGCTTCGGCAAAATGACAAAACAGAATTAAGTGTAAAATGTAAAATTTTGAGTTGGCTTTATTTTTTATAGTCATAGCCTACTCATAACAACCACTTCCTTAGTAGATTGCGGAACATATTTAAATGCACCTTGAATCGAGCATTTACGGTTTATTTCGTTCACTCCCTGATTTATCGTTCACTCTCGAATTTCAAAACGAGAATATCTTGAAACTTGCTTATTGCAGATACGTCCCTTTGTCATTTCAACGATATGAGAACCACCACCAATTTGTTTGAATAGAAACACTAGATTTTCTTCTTGGCTATTCCACTCTTGAACTTTAAAAATTTTAGTGTTCGTGTCATCTTGGTTGCCTCTTATCAATATTAAATTTTCTCATGAGATATACTTAATCTTCACAAATATTCAATCGACTAAGTTCCATATACCTTGTTTTTAAGAATTCTATCTGCAGTAACTCCAAGAGTAACTCATGCATTCTATTTGTCGAAAAGCATTACTTTTTTGCTCTATACGTCAACTGGACCTTAATTCATTCCAACCTGAAAGGAAATATTAAGACTTGGATTTCTCTGAGTAAAGTAATTCATTCAATTCACTTCTATTACTTACTGCTGATTTTTAGCCAGAAATCCTGAAGGACATATACCAGATATCTTCTTTCTGAACAACTTTTCTACAGTTCTCCATAATTTGGAATTTCTTTCACATACGTAAACAATATTTCTAGATTCCTCCAATCTTCAAATACAAGGTAATCTCGATTATTTTCAACGGAAGGAATACTCGTTCGTACTTCGTGGATTGAGAATATTTTGTTTACGTTTTGTATTTGTGTTTTGATGACAGATTCAGATTCGATGTTGAGGTTAAAACGGGGCGCATGCGTAGATCAGAATGTAGTTTGTAGTATATCCATTAATCATGAATCATTCTCAAAAATACCACACAAGCAAGTTACCGATCACTGCTAATATTTATTATTTACCAGAAATTCATCACAAATCGAAACTATTTAAATTAGAAATGTCAATTTTTACATGACTAACCCGGACTTAGCCATTTAACCCTGCTATTTTGCCGGGTTAAATTTTTATAGTTTTAACCCAGGGTTAGGCTCTAACTCTTGAAGGTGCAAGACCTATTATCAATTTAACCCTAGGTTTAGAGTTAATCCGGATTTAATTAGATAACCCGCATTCGTGCAAGTGGGCCTTAGTGGCCTACATGGCCTAAAATTCCTCTCTACCCATCACAAGATTTAATATCCACAAATGAGCCTCTCACCTTACAAGATCAGAAGCCTTCAGCAAAATTTCAGCGATATCATATTAAAAATAATACATAACCTTTCAAAAGTCCCCTCTCGCAAATATACTCCTCTGAAGGCACATGGATCTCTTGAAGAAGAATCGCCTTCTCTATTTCTCAAAGATATTCACTCTTGTTCATAGAAATCCCTTCAATATTTAGTTGCCTCCTCCTAAGGCGGATCTCTTTCAAAACCAGGTCTGACCACTAATGTAGGGCTATCATCTCCCATAGATTTGTGATGAAATATAAGACGATTTTCCCATAATATACGAGCGAAAATATGTCATCATGACATTCATATTTTTATTTTATTTTTGAAAGTTCTCGCAAAAATACGACCATAGACTACATATTATCATACGACGATTCCCATCCGCTACACTTGGCTACCACTACGCTACCGAACTCACAAAAGGCTGCCCGGTTCTCCAACAATATAGATCCGATCATGTTCAAACTTGGAATTCTGCAGTAGAGTTAGGTTCTGAAGGCTGTTCCAAAATTTCAGCCATGCCGGACGAATAGTTTATGATATATGGAATTTTTTTCAATTATTTTTAATTATTGGCGCTCTAGTTTTTTTTTTTTAATTTTCTAGTTATACCATCCTCACGAAATTCTGCAAGAATTTTCGCGTTGGCATTCTACAACTAATAACCATGCTTGAATTCAATCGGTTTTGTATTCTTCGAGTTAATGAGGAACAAAAAACAACCAAATTTCAGAAAATTTCAGATGGCTATAACTCTAAAACCTTTTGGACGATTATGCTCATAAACGAACTCAAATGTCGCATTCTGATGCACAACCAAACCTCAAATTTTCAAGCCGCTATCTCTTTCCGTTCTCAGGTTATCGTGACAACAAAAATATTTTTCAATAATTTTTTAATAATTTTCTAGCTATACGATTCTCTCAAAATTTCACGAACGTGCTTAGGTCTATATTCTACAACTATTCACCAAGTTTAAATTCGATCGGATTCATTTTGGTTGAAAACAAAATTATTACTCGGAAACCATTGGGCCGATTATACCCATTAACGAACTGGTTCGTCGTATTTGGATGCGCCACCTACTCTGAAAATTTCAAGTCGCTAGCTCTCTCCGTTCTCAAGTTATCGTGGCAACGGCCGGACGGCCGTACGGCACCACAGAATTTCACATTTGGGCAAAACTATAACGCGATGTTCCCCAGAACATACGCGCAATAAAGAAACTATTAAAAAGCAATTCAGTTTTATAAGCAGAATTGTTTTATAAGTTAGTTATAAACCTCTTAACAAATGGTGGAGTAACAGTTTTATAATATATTTCATAATTCTGCAGTATAGACGTTTTCAGGATAAATTTATAAAGTATTTCGATTATCCACAACAGAATGATGTTTATGTAGCTTTAATATAATGAATTGATATTTCGGAAGCACTAATATGATACTTATGAAATATATTAGTCGCGAATCATTGGAGTTATAAGACAACTTTGCTGGTTGGGTTGGGCCTCTGACGAAGTGAAATAAGCGAAAGAATTTCAGAAAAGCTATATCCACAAAAAATAATCCTGATTTTCGTTAGTGTCTGACGAAGGAGTCTGATTTAGAAACGTTACGAAATAGTTGGTTCATCGTTGATGTTGTTTCGTGATTGTTTGTTAAGTAACATTGTTCGATTTATTGCTTCTGAGAGAAATCTTGTGTTTCTTACACGAAAGCCATTCAAAAAATAATAAATTTGCATTGAATAGATATTTCTGAGAGAAAACCCAAAAAGAAACCATTTAATAATTTATATGCCTCCCATAGTATCCTTTAATGATTACATAAATAACTATTCCAGCATTTTACACAAAATGAAGTAATCCGAAAATTTTCTCAGAAATTGTATTTACTTCTTCCGGAATTCATTTTACTTTTACAGGAATTGAACTTGAAAAGGTATAGACTAATATCTCCAGGAAGATTATTTGAAATGCACAGGTGGCTGGCCGATCGCTCTTATCGAACATCATCAAGTAGTTTGCATATACCATCATTTTTATCAACCAGAATGTCTTGTTTTCTTCAGTCCCTACTCTTGAGATCTTGTGTGAGTACTTGTCCTTTTGAATCAGCTCAAATGTAGAACCCGAGGCAGCAAAATTGTGGCGAAACATTTGTCGTGCTTGAATGTTGAAATTTTAGGAAATTTAAAATTTGGAGCACTTCTCTTCAGATGTCTACAAGCAGGTATACAATTATGGAGGATCTATTCGAAACAACGTAACTACAGAATAAAAAAATTCCACTTTAATTCTGTACGTTTTCCAGAAATTCTGTATCCATATCGCGTACGCCAGAACGAAAAGTCCAGATTGCCAATAAATCTCCGGAAAGAAAGGAATTCCACCGCAATTCATTTCTTTGCATGGAAACTTTATATTGTGACAGTACAAAAGGAGATATAACTTTTTTTCATCGAAGCTAATTGGGCATGAAATATTCCATAGAGTTTGAGTGGAATAACTACAGAAAAAGAAACTTACTCGAATAAACAACTAAAATTATGAAATCATCGTAAATATGATTGATAGGATTTGTAGAATTCTAAGTAATAGAATACAGAAAAGTTTTATGGGGCGGTGGCGTATGTTGAGCCCTATTCAATAACGGTGAAAAATAATATTGAATAAAAATGTACTGAGGTGCTTCAGAAGCTTTTACGCGCATGTCCTACTTTGTCTTCTCATCTTTATTATACATTCTTAGTCGAATTTAGCTTCAATATATACCTGAGCTTTTATATTATATGAATACATTTCATACCATTTTAATGACAGACTGCAGTAGATTGTGGGGGAATCGTCAATGATCGCCAATTCTTTGATTCTGACATATGCATTCTATTGGAATTGAAATACGAAAAAACTTACGTCTCAAGTAACTATAAGATATGATATTCACAAAATTCCTCGAAAATTAGCGGGTCGGCATTCTACAAGTAATCACCGAGTATTAATGGGATCAGATAAGTATATTCTGACTTTAGAGGAAATAACAACAAAGTTCGTAATCTTTTTTGGCGCTCTAGTTCATCGGAACTGAGTGCCTATCAATTTGCCCAAATGTCTGTAATTTTCGAATTTTTCGATGAAAATGGTCTTAAACGATTTGGTTCGACTCACTGATCAAGAATCCGTGGTCGAAATTCATTCTGTCCGGCCGGCCGGCACGATAACTCTCGAACGGAATGAGCTAGACAGTTGAAATTTCCAGAGTAGGTTTGGGGGATAAATATCTCGGCTAAGTTCGTTTATGGGCAACATCGGACAAATGGTTTCGGAGTAACAAAAAGAAATTTTTTTTTACAAAACAAATTCCAAATTAAATTTTTTTCAATAAGCAGTTTTACGATAAGAATCCATTCATATCATTTTTAACTCTAACAAATTAATACTTTCGGAGATATGATTTTTCAAAATCTCAATGTAAATCGTATTTCTACGTTTTCACATAATGATAGAATTATTCTATGGGTATTCTATGAATTATTATAATGTCAACTTATTTTCCTGAGGCATGACGTTGTCTCATTGTCATTCATTCCAGCAATCGTATAAATATGAGAATTATTAAATAATATCATACTTTTTGTTGGTTGATATTTTCATGCCGATGGTCAATCCATATGATGATGGGAATGGTAATGGTAAGTTAATAATATTGAGTTCAGAATATCTCCACTAAAAACAAAACTGGAATATTGGTGTATTGGAGTATATTTGAGGAAATATATATATTATCGTTCATCATAGAATTGAGGAATGAATATTTTGGATGAGTTCGTTGTTGGGTAGAATTCGTCTATTGGTGTTGGATTGATAATTTTTGGCACTCTTGTTGAATTTAAATTCTTCTATGATGTTTGAATTCAATTTCTGCTAAGATGAAGTTCTAAATTTCAACAATGAATCGTACTTCTATGTTTTCACAGAATGCTATAATTATTCTATCTAAGCTTTATTATATGATCTGTGTTCATACTCGTACATTTCATCCTGTTCTATAAGAGAGAGTCAAATTCATTTCAGCTATTTTACTTTGGTTTCTTCCATGGTGCAGTTCTCATTCTCAGATTGCTCATTTAATCTTGATAAATAAACTATTATTTGAATTGAATTTCCTTTATGATGCAGTTCTATCATAACAATACATTGATATAATTCTCAACTCTGAGAAACCATAACTACCATAACGGAAATATAATTTGTCTGTTTGAACTAGAGCGCCAGAAAGCTCCTGTCAACAGGGCTTGAACCCATTTTTAATTTTCTAGTGTTATGGTCCTCACTCAATTTTATACACGTTTTAACGTTGGTACTCTACAACTATTTACCAAGTTTGAATTAGATCGGGTCTGTTTGTTTTCGAGTCATCCAGAAAATAATATTCCAGACGGGTATAACTCCGAGACCATTGGGCCGATTATGCCCAACAGCGAACCCAAGTCTCCCATTCGGATGCGCAACCTACCATGAAAATTGCAAATCCCTATCTCCTTTCGTTCGAAAGTTATCGAGGCAAAGGTCACCCATCGAACTACAGGGAATCTATTCTCGACTATTCGCAATTTGCAGTAGCTGGATGGGTGATTGGAACTTACAATTTTCAGGGTAGGTTGCGCATCCGAATGGGAGGGTCAGGTTCGATTTTGGGTATAATCGGTCCATCGGTTGCGGAGTTATACCCAACTGGAATACTATTTCCTCGATAACTCAAAAAATTTAGACTCGATCGAATTGAAGCTTGGTAACTAGTTGTGGAATATTGACATAAAGAAGTGTGAAAAATTTTGTAAGAACAGTACCCCTAGAAAATTTCAAAAACATTACGATAAAAAAACTGGTTCGAGCACTGACGTGGTGTCAGGAGATTTTGCGCGTATGTTCTCTTGTTCATTCTCCAATTTGTTTGCAATATCCTTGTTCTTCCAATCTCCTTTTTTTGTATTGTAGTTATATTTGTCGTTGTTGTTTCCACGAATAATGAACACTGAAACGGTCAACACCCCCTGAGGTCCGATAAAAAGATAAGGCTAAGAAGGGTAAGGCCCTTATATAACGGTTCCCCGAGGTTAACCCTAGCAATAAGATATTTTTAGTCACCCTGTTGCCATTCATCCCTCGGTACGTTTTCCACCCATATATATTGGAATGTTCAGTTTTTGGCGCTCTTGTTCCTCGGAACAGAGAGCTTATTAATTTGCGCAATTGTCTGTAATTTTCAGATTTTTGGCTGAAAAAGGTCTCAAACGATTTGGTTCGACACACACTAATCAAGAATCCGTGGTCGAAATCGATTCTGTCCGACCAGCCGGCCGTCTGTCCGGCCGTCCGGCTGTCCGTTAACACGATTTTTCAGGGTAGGTTTGGAGCGTAAATATCTCGGACGAGTTCGTTAACGGGCGAAATTCACCAAGTGGTTTCGGTGTTATGGCTGTTTTTAGTATAAACATTTTTTATGAATTTTTCCGACGCCGATCACTCGATCTATCTGAAAATTAGCATCAGATTGTAGAATAATAACGTTATTAACAATTTTTTTTTATTTTTTTTCTTCAATATCTCTCGAACAGAATGAGCTATACATTTTAAATTTTTAGAGTAGATTTGAGAGATAAATATCTCGATTAATTTCATTATTGGGCAAAATAGGCCAAATGGTTTCGGAGTAACGAGGAAAAAAAAATTTCAACTTACAAATTTCAAATTCAATTTTGTTTGAGATGCAGTTTCTCAATAAAAATTCATTGATATAATTTTCCACTCTAACAAGCAAATGCTAGCTGAGATATGATTTTTCGAGATTTCAATAATCAATCGTACTTCGATGTTTTCACAGAACGCTATAATTATTCTATCTATGAATTATTATATGATCTGTGTTCATACTTATATATGTCCTCCTGTTCTATAAGAGAGAGTCAAATTCATTTCAGCTATTTTAATTTGATTTCTTCCATGGTCCTCACTCTCAGATTGCTCATTTAATCTTGATAAATAACAACAAATCTTATCAAAGTTTGAACAAGAGCGCAAAAGTTTCTGTCCACAGGGCTTGAACCATTTTTTTTTGAGTAAAACTTGAGTGTTCTGCAAGAGTCAAAGATTGGTGTATATGACTCTTACTTCTCATCGTCTAGTATATAAGTGGTAGTATATAAGAATAAAAACTAAACATGTTGGTTTCATGTAACATTCCTCCATCAGTATGTTGAAATCAAATATATAAAAATTGGTTCAAGCCCTGTGGACAGGAGCTTTCTGGCGCTCTTGTTCGAACAGACAAATTATATCTCCGAAAGTATTGGTTTCTCAGAGTTGAGAATTATATCAATGTATTCTTATGCTAGAACTGCATCATAAGGGAAATTCAAATCAAATAATAGTTTATTTATCAAGATTAAATGAGCAATCTGAGAATGAGAAATGCACCATGGAAGAAATCAAATTAAAATAGCTAAAATTAATTTGACTCTCTCTTATAGAACTGGATGACCTGTACGACTATGAACACAGATCATAGAATAAATCATAGATAGAATAATTATACTATTTTGTGAAAACATAGAAGTACGATTCAGTATTGAAATTTCGAAAAATCATATCTCCAAAAGAATTAGCATGTTGGAGTTGAAAATTATATCAATGGATTTTTATAGTGAAACTGCATCTTAAAAAAAAATTCATTTTGGAATTTGTAATTTAAAAAAAAAAATTTTTTCCGTTACTCCGAAACCATCTGGCCTATTTCGCCCAATAGCGAACTCAACCGAGATATTTATCTTCCTAACCTACTCTGAAAATTTCAACTGCCTAGCTCATTCCGTTCGAGAGTTATTGTAGAAACAAAATTTGAGAATTTTCAATTTTTTTTTTCACACTTTGCGGTAACCTGATCAATACAAAATTCTTCACATGCGTCTAAAGGTAATGATTCTACAATTTGATGCTAAATTTCAGATAGATCGAGTAATCGGTTTAGGAAATATTCATAAAAAATGTTTTTACTAAAAATGAAACGAGCTAGATGGATTTTGCTGGTTAACGAAATTATCCGGGATATTTGCCCTCCAAACCTACCCTGCAAATTTCAATCCTTTAACTCATTTCGTTCGAGAGTTATCGTGTTAACGGACGGACGGCCAGCCTGCCGGCCCGCCGGACAGAATCGATTTCGACCACGGATTCTTGATCAGTGACCAAATCGTTTGATACCATTTTCAGCCAAAAATTCGAAAATTACACACATTTGGGCAAATTGATAAGCACTCTGTTCCAAGGAACAAGAGCGCCAAAAAGTTGTTCCGGAATCCAAGCTTCAGACTATATCTGCGTATAAAATTAATAATATTTCCTTATTCATCGTCATTCTCTGTGTGTGTTAGTAGACTGCAACTCTGCCAAATTAGCTGTGTTCTCTACAGTCAGTATTATTAATTACAGTGTATGAGGCGCTTTCAGTGTCAGCAAATTTATCTTCCTCCTTTGTGGTAGAGTATAAAGGAAAATTTGTTTGCATGAAAGCTCCGATTATGCATATTATTCAAATTAGTCAATGCAATGATGAATGAATAGAGACATGTTACGAAATTCTATCAAAGGGAGTTGTTCATTATTTCAACAAAAAAGATTTATAGACACGAACGTTCTTTGTGAAATTACAAATGATTGTGTTTCAGAAATGGATTACTAAATAGTTGTTTTCTGGTCTTTCTTTCGCAAAAATACGCAAACCTCCACTGAAACCAGAAGTAAGTTCCATTGGATCTCCATGTCAAAAATCAGCGAAATATTTACTACTATTTTTTGAAGAACAGAAAACACTCTCTTAAATAATCATTAAGGATAACTGAAGCTGAACAGCGCTCAAGGTTTCTTCATCGCAGAGGGTCGGAATTCGTTTGGATTCTCCATAGGTGGCGCTGGTGGGGTTCTTTCCCTACCAGTTCTCGACCGATGGATATAAGTTTCCTAGAACGCCGGCAGTATTTATTCAGTGTTTGGCTAAGTCACACTGATGATTGGTAATAACCATGAAACCCTGGGTGTGTGTCCTGTCCTGAAACACACTTTCCTCTTTGGGGAATGCTGAGCAAATTCAAATTAAATTTTTTGTGAGATGCAGTTTCATCATAAGAATTATTCATTGTTATCATTTTCAACTCTAACAAGCTAATAATTTTGGAGATGTGATTTATCAAAATTTCAATAATACATCGTAGTTCTATGTATTCACAGAATGTGAACACAGAATCTGTCTGTTTTCACTGTTCATAAAAGGCATGTTATCTAGCTATTAGAGACTTGTCAATTCGTAGTTTGAAAATATTTTCTGTTGGAAAAGAAGTATCTGATTCTTGAATTTGTGAATATATAAAAAAATATTTAGAATTGGATCATTTTAATGATATAGTTTATGAAGGCAATAGAAATCACCAAAATGAATTACTGTTCGTTGACTACTGAAGTTAATATAAGTACCTTTTATTTCCTTAAGTTGTGAGACATATTCCTATATACAGTATTTTCATAAAGTTGCTGGCAAAAAATGCTGAAATATGGATCTAAATTTGTGTATCGAACATTTTTTCTTGAGTTAAGGTCCATAATATAGAAGAGAATTTGTAAGTGGTATGAACTATTAAATTTTAAATTATGAAAAGAGGATAGTATTTTATTAATATATAATTTGTTCGTCAGCCTCTACCTACTCAAATATCAGGAATAAATGGACAATCTGCTATGATTGTCCCAAGCCTCGCTCTAGACATTTCGATGATATTTTCCTTAGGTATTTCGAGTTGTGAAAACTATGCACCAAGTGTAAGTTGCAACAACCCAATCCACGAGATTGAATCATTGCAGATTGCTCATTTAATCTTGATAAATAAATTTAATGACAATTTTTGAAGCATTGCAGATTGCTCTTTGTCTTCGAATGATAATTTCTGAAGCACTTTTTTTAACGAGACCTTTTTTTAAATTTAATTTCTTTCATGATGCAGTTCTATCATAAGAATCCATTGATATAATTCCCAACTCTGAGAAACCAATACTTTCGGAGATACAATTTATCTGTTTGAACAAGAGCGCCAATAAGCTCGTGTCCACAGGGCTTGAACCAATTTATTGCCTAACAAAATGTAATGGAATATGAATGTAAGTGGAATTTAAGGTACCCGTAATTGTATCTTCGGTATCAATTTGACATACCAAGCACTCAAAAATAGGATATCTTGCCAAGGGATGTCAATATACAAAACAATGAAAAAAAGAACCACCTCAGGTGTCACGGTGAATTGATTTTAACAGCAAGCTCGGGGGAACTTCACTTCGTTTGTTGAGCAGCGGAGTATCTCGAGAAATCCGCCTTGTTTGGAACAAGAGGGTTTTGCCTGAAGTATTTGACTGAAGGAAGAATTCAATATTGTACGCAAAATTTTTTGACGCAGCGTTATACGAAATTCATTTTAGTTATAAAAGGGCGTATAGTATGTTTAAGCCCCGATGAAAGGCCGAAAGAAATGTTTTCACCTGGAAAGTATTATTGATTTGTTAGTTTCAAACAAAACACCGTTGGAAAATTGCCTCTGATATTTCACCTTTGAACTCACGTAGAATTGAATTACGCTGCAAATCCACATAATAAAGTCTAGTCAACGAGTGCCTTTTAGGTAAAAAATTTTGCGTATTCTCCGAAAATTATGATTGAGGTGTCATTCGATTCGGAATGGCATGTAAATAGTTTTTGAAAAAATGCTAAATCCGCTCGCCAAAATAGCAATAGTTATAAACAATTAAATGAAAAAAAGAAGAGGGTTTGGTTTTTCACCAATATCAAAATTTTTGAAATAATTCAAACTAGCTGACCCAGCGAACTCTGTTCCGCCTTAGAGGCAATAAATAAGCAGATTTTAGATTTTATTATACACGTTTGTCATAAAATATAGATAGTTTATATTCACCGTTTCTATACAATCCCTTTATGTCTCAATAATTGAACGTACAATTGTGCAATTAGAAAAAAAAAACACCCTGTACAGTAATGATTTATTTTCAATGATGTATCCCTCTAAAGTTTATTTTTTAACACAAATGAATGAAATTGTACGATTGTGGCATGGAAAACAGCAAGTTGCAATTGACGTTAAAAGAAGAACACCCAGTATGGAGATTTCGGACGAATACATTATGAGAATCCATCCAAGGTACCTATTTAGTTAATGCTTTGTTTGTGACACAAATCACTTCAATCACGTACAATTCTGCCATGAGAAAAATAGTAATGCTTTATTTTCTATGGTGTATGCCTCGAAAGTTTATTTTTAAACACACATGACTAAAACTGTACGATTATGGCAGGAAAAACAGCAAGTTTTAATTGACGTTAAAAGAAAAACACCCTGTATAACACAAAAAGTATCATATGTCCGTCTCCTGGTTCTAAGCTACCTCCCCACCAATTTTGAGCCAAATCGGTATAGCCGTTCTTGAGTTATAAGTGGAGTAACTAACACGACTTTCTTTTATATATATAGATTTGAAAAAAGATTAAAAAAAAGAGAAAATATACTTAAAATTGGTCCCAACACCCGGAAGTAGGACCAATATTTATAATTTTCCCAGAGGGTTGAAAATACTCCCGAAAACGGGTACTCCAGCTTGCGTAAGCCTCGCCCCCTTCGGACCTTTCATCAATAAATATTATTTATTGATGACTATTATTTAAAGTTATTAATTATGAAAATAAAAAATTTTAAAAATTCGAGCGCTGGCAGGATAGATCCAAAAACTATAATCCGTGGTCCAAAAATTTTTATCGCGACTTTTCAATTTGTTATCCATTGGTTAATCCACAATTTTTTGTAGCACGAACATTAAGATTGCAAGTGCGATAATTGTTAAACTATTAATCTGAGAATTTTTTCCTTTCGTGGAGCTATTTTTCAAAGGTTCAAAAGAATGGATTCCCGTTAGAAAATCTGAAAAATTGTTAATTTTCGTTTTGTTATTAACAATTTACTTAAGTGAAAAATTATAATGCTTCAATTATGTTTACAAAAGAAAATTTTAAATTATCTCATGAACATCGCATTAGTTATAACACTTTTTTAAGAAATAGGAGATAATAATTACTAAACTTCATTTTTGAGTAGTTTCTTATAAGAAAACTGATAAATAGTAATATTATAAATTGAAGCTTTATAATTTCTCACTCAAGTAAATTGTTCATAACAAAACGAAAATTAACAATTTTTGAAATTTTCCAATAGGAATCTATTATAAGATCTTTGAAAAATAGCTCCACGAAAGGAAAAAATTCTGAGATTAATAGTTTAACAACTTGCAATGTTAATGTTCGTGCTACAAAAAATTGTTAATTAACTAATGGATAACTAATTGAAAAATCGCGATAAACATTTTTGGACCACGGATTATTGTTCATTGATCTATCCTACAGACGCTTGAATTTTTTCAAGTTTTATTTTCATATTTAATAAGTTTAAATAATATTTGTTCATGAAAGTCCAAAGGGGGCGAGACTTACGCATGCCGAATTACCCGTTTTCGGGAGTATTTTCAACCCTCTGGGAAAATTATAAATATTGGTCCTACTTCCAAGAGTTGAGATTTTTTTAGGAAAAAACCTCTTCTTGAATCTTTTTTCAAATTTGGATTACCTATCTCAAACAGTTTTTGAGATATTGGTGAAAAACCAAACCTCCTTCTTTTTTTTCACTTATTTGTTTATAACTATTGCAATTTTTGCGAGCGGCCTTAGCATTTTCTCAAAAACTATCTACATCTCATTCCGAATCGAAGGACACCTCAATCATAATTTTCGGAGAATGCGCAAACATTTTGACCTAAAAGGCACATGTTGACTAGACTAATAGCCATTCAAACTGTTTCTGTCTACATGTATGAGTTAATTTCATACATACAACGTCTATTTACTTCAAACTAGGTTACTACATTGAACGCCAAAAAAATCCAGCCAGCAGAAATTTGACTCTTATTAAAAAGTGTCTATCTCTTGAACTCTGGAATTAAATTTTTGCGATTTTTTTTCGTGTACTGTAGGTCAATTCTTCTGTAACAGAACCCTGGTTATAAAATTTTTATTTAGAGTTGAATTTGAGAATATACGGGGTGCATAAATTTGAATATGTTTTTAACCCGAAATTTATGACACCATGTAGAATGCCGCAGCTGCAACAGGGGTGTCCACATTTCGAAATTTATACCTATGCTTTATGAATTTTGTTTTTACGCGTATGTTCTTGGGAACATTGCGTTATCATTCTGCTAAAATGTCTGGAACGACACGCTGATGAAGAATTAATAATAATAATAATAATAGTGTCTTTATTTGCCAAGATAACTTGAGAACGGAAACAGATAGCGACTTGAAATTTTAGGTTAAGTTGTGCATCTGAATGCGACATTTGAGTTCATTTAAAGAAATAATCAGCCGAACGGTTTTGGAATTATACCCATCTGAAAGTTGGTTCTTATTTTCTCAATAACTCGAAAAATACAGAACCGATCTAATCCAAACTCGGTTATAAGTTGTAGAATGTCAACGCGAAATATCTTGCGAAATTTTGTGAGGATCGTATTACTAGAAAATTCTCAAAAAATCATTGAAAAAAATTCTATATATCAGAAACTCTTCCTCCGATATAGCTGAAATGTTGCGAGACCCTTCAGAACTTAACACTACCGCCAAGTTTGAACGCGACCTATATTGTTGGAGGTCTGAGCAGCCTTGTGTGAGTTCAGTAGCTGGATGGGCGACCGTTGCCTCGAGAACTTTCGAACGAAAGGTGATAGGGACTTGTAATTTTCAGGGTAGGTTGCGCATAAGAATGGGAGAATTAAGCTCGGGCATGATCGGTCTAACGGTTTCGGAGTTATATCTACCTGGAATTTTGTTTCCTCGATAACTCGAAAAATATACACTCGATCGGATTCAAGACTGGTAACCAGTTGAATATTATCGACATAAAGAGGTGTGTGAAATTTTGTGAGAATCGTACCCCTAGGAAATTTTAAAAAAATCACGAAAAAAAATTGGTTCAAGCAGTGACGTGAGTTCAGGAGCTTGCGCGCGCATCTTCTAATGTCCATTCTCCTATATCGGACACTCTAAATCGAATTTACCATGGTAAATAGTGACTCAAGGACGTATGTGAAATGTTATGAGGATCGTAACACTAGAAAATTAATTAATAATTAACTAATTATTTTTATTTATATATTTATTGTTTCTCACGATAACTTGAGAACACATATCTATCTTGGAGGTATACCCATATCAATGTTGGAGTTTTGTCCTTTATAACTCAAAATATACAAATCTGATCAAATTGAAACTTGGCAAAAACATGTAAAATGCCAACGTGCCAAATTTTGCGAAATTTCGTGGATACCGTATCACTAAAATAACTTTTCGAAAATTTAATATTTCAAAAAGTATGCTTCACAATCAGTTTATCTTCAAGCCACCATTTTACAGTCGAGTACTGAATTTTAGCTCGATCGACTTCGTATGAGGCGTGAATTTACAATGGAAAATGCACACAAAAGCTTCTGACTTCACGTCAGTGCTTTTCTCAATTTTATTATCAACAATGTCATTTAAATTTCTAAACTTAACCTCGGGGTGAGCTTGGAATTGAAATTTGACTCACTCAAAATTGGTAGACAATAAACAAATCGTACTGTAAAAAAAGTGGAAAAGCCCTGTGGATATGAACTTTGGCGCTCTTGTTCAAACTTTGACAATGGATTCTGATGATAGAACTTCATCATTATAGAAATTCAATTCAAACATCATAAAAGAATTTAAATTCAACAAGAGTGCCAAAAATTATTAATCCAAAACCAACAGACCAATTCTACCCAACAACGAACTTATCCGAGATATTCATTCGTCCAATCTATGATGAACGAGATATTCATTCCTCAAATCCACTCTAAACATTTTATTATATCAATTGAAACTTAGCCAATATTCCAGTTTTGTTTACTAGAGATATTCTAAACTCAATATTATTAACTTACTATTACCATTTCGATCTTCATATGGATTAACCATAGGCATTAAAATATCACCCAAAAAGTATGATATCATATTATAATCCTCATTATTCAAAGAGTGCTGAAATGAATTCGACATGTCATATCTTTATTGTCTCTTATAGGAAAATAAGTTGACTTGTATGAACACAGATCATAATTCATAGAGAGAATAATTATAGCATTCTGTGAAAACATAGAAGTACAATTTATTATTGAAAAATCATATCTTCGGAAGTATTAGCTTGTTAGAGTTAAAAATGATATGAGTTTGAAATTTGTAATGTAAATATTTTTTTTTTACTCCGAAACCATCTGGCCGATTTTGTCTGATAACGGACACAGCCGAGATATTTCTCTCCCAAACCTACTCTAAAAATTTCAACTGTCTAGCTCATTTCGTTCGAGAGTTATCGTGCCTTGATCGTGCCAAATCCTTTAAGACCATTGTCTTCCAAATTCGAAAATTACAGACATTTGTGCAAATTGATAAGCACTCTGTTCCGAGAAACAAGAGCATCAAAGATGGACATCCGCAAATAAACAGATACAATTTTGAAAGAGGGAAGGGGGGAGATAGACATTAAGGAAGAACGGCATCAAGAAAATTCACAACAATTAAATTGTATTGTCTCCTAATGTTGGACAGGAATCGTGTAGAATGATAATTTTCTAGACAAATTGCCTAGGAATTATCTCGAACTATCTATTTCGTCAGCACCTACTGCACTCAAAGATTTCACCCCCATTCTCATTCCCGTCAAAGGAATCAAATTTGCAGGCTTAAACTTTCCTAACTAAATTAACGTTCATGAGAGTACAAATGTGTTTGTTTAACATTCGGAACATTCGCAATCGAATTGGGGCATATTCACTCACCGAGAAGATGCCCTCTGAGTGCATTTACTGAATTTCGCTAGGCGCAAAAATGAAACACATACTGTTAATCGTATTTAACATGCGCGCATATACGACCAACTAGTCCCATTTTGGCGCTCTAGTTCCTCGGAACTGAGTGCTTATCAATTTGCCCAGATGTCTGTAATTTTCGAATTTTTGGCTGAAAATGGTCTCAAACGATTTGGTTCGACTCACTGATCAAGAATCCGAGGACGAAATCAATACTGTCCAGCCGGTCCGGCCGACCGGCCGTAGGCACGATAACTCTCGAACGAAAAGAGTTAGAGGATTGAAATTTGAAAGGTGGGTTTGGAGCGTAAATATCTCGGACAAGTTCGTTAATGGGCGAAATCCATAAAGCGGTTTCGGAGTTATGGCCAATTTTAGTAAAAACATTTTATATGAATATTTTCCAAAAGCCGGTCCGGCTGGCCGGCCGGCCGTAGGCACGATAACTCTCGAACGAAAGCAGTTAGAGGATTGAAATTTGCAAGGTGGGTTTGGAGCGTAAATATCTTAGACAAGTTCGTTAATGGGCGAAATCCATCAAGTGGTTTCGGAGTTATGGCCGATTTTAGTAAAACACATTAGCCCTGTGGACAGGAGCTTTCTGGCGCTCTAGTTCAAACAGACAAATTATATCTCCGAAAGTATTGGTTTCTCTGAGTTGGGAATTATATCAATGTATTCATATGATAGAACTGCATCCTAAAGGAAATTCAATTCAAATAATAGTTTATTTATCAAGATTAAATGAGCAATCATGAGAATGAGAACTGCACCATGGAAGAAATCAAATTAAATCTGGCCAATTTTGCCCAATAACGAACTTAACCGAGATATTCATCTCCCTAAACTACTCTGAAAATTTCAACTACCTACCTCATTCCGTTCAAGAGTTATATCTATGACTATGGATGAAAAGCAGTCTCACTACTCTCAGATCTCTTACTTCATGTTCCGTTCCGAAATGTAAGAATTTTCTGAGAAAACCTAATTTCGGAGCAAACAACTGAGATTTTTCTCACTTCGCTCACAATTCTTCGATTGATTAGATAATGTCATGTCTCAGGAACATCATTTGACATTATGACAATTCATACATAGAATAATATCATTCTGTGACAACGTTGAAATACGATTTATTATTGAAATTTTGAAAAATCATATCTCCGAAAGTATTAGCTTGTTAGAGCTTAAAATGATATCATTGGATTCTTATGGTAAAACAGCTTATTGAAAAAAAATCAATTTGGAATTTGCCATGTAAAAAAAAATTTTTTTTTGTTTCTCCGAAACCATCTGTCCGATTTTGCCCAATAACGAACTTAGCCGAGATATTTATCTCCCAAACCTACTCTGAAAATTTCAACTGTCTAGCTCATTCCGTTCGAGAGTTATCGTGCCTACGGCCGGCCGGCCGGAATGAATTTCGACCACGGATTCTTGATCAGTGAGTCGAACCAAATCGTTTAAGACCATTTTCATCGAAAAACTCGAAAATTACAGACATTTGGGCAAATTGATAAGCACTCAGTTCCGAGGAACTAGAGCGCCAAAAAAGATAGTAGAATGAAACCCATTGGAAAAGGAAGATAATATAACAAAAATGATAGGAAATAGTATATTGTATAATTAGTGGGAAAAGCATAATATTCCCAAACGACTGTGATAATTAGTGAGTTATGTGAATTATACATACTATTTTTTCTTCGATCGTTGATTTACATTTAAAAAAATAATTAAAAAATATTTCATTCAAAATGTAATCAAGTAAGTTTAAATAGGTTTCTCTATGTTCATATTGAAATATAGAAGTGGTAACCATGGAAATTACTTTGTTATGACAGAAGTAAAATAATTTTCAAGCTGGTTTTGTTAGAATCGTTGTATTTTATAAGGAATTGAAAAAGAGTTAATGAACATGAACACTGATAGTGATTATTTGTTACCTTGCACGCCTCCTGAACTAGTAGAAGCCGCAAACGTGGCTTCACTTAATTTACTTCTGGCAAAATCTAGAGAGAAGTATGAACTTGCGTACCAACGCTTCATGGATTTTTGTAGAAAAAACAACAGTGTATACTTTTCTGAGAATGTACTGATGGCGTATGTCGCTGAATTGGCTAATACAATGAAATCTTCGACGTTATGGGCACATTATCCCATGCTTCGATCAACTTTGTCTGTTAAAAAATTCAAAATTTTTACCCAGGAACAAGTTCAGAAATTCATTTTAGAGGCCCCAGATGACATATTTTCATCGACGAAAGATAAAATAGTATTACTTAAACTACATAAAATACGAAATATACCATTTTTGGCGCTCTAGTTCCTCGGAACTGAGTGCTTATCAATTTGCCCCAATGTCTGTTATTTTCGAATATTCCGATGGTCTTAAACGATTTGGTTCGACTCACTGATCAAGAATCCGTGGTCGAAATTCATTCTGTCCGGCCGTCCGGCCGGCAGGCTGTAGGCACGATAACTCACGAATGGAATGAGCTAGATAATTGAAATTTTCAGAGTAGGTTTAGGAGATAAATATCTCGGCTAAGTTTGTTACTGGGCAAAATCGGACAGATGGTTTCGGAGTAACAAAAAAAAATTTTTTTTTTACAAGACAAATTCCAAATTGATTTTTTTTCAATAAGCAGTTTTAGCATAAGAATCCAATGGTATCATTTTTAACTCTAATAAGCTAATACTTTCGGAGATATGATTTTTCGAAATTTCAATGATAAATCGTATTTCACAGAGTGATATAATAATTAATCTATATGTATGAATTGTCATAATGTCAACTTATTATGCTGAGACATGACATTATCTAATCAATCGAAGAATTATGAGAATAAATTGTATTCCGAAATGTGAGCGAAGTGAGAAAAATCTCAGTTGTTTGCTCCGAAATTAGTTTTTCTCAGAAAAGTCTTACATTTCGGAACGGAACATGAAGTAAGAGATATGAGAGTAGAGAGACTGATTTTCATCCATAGACTTAGAATGCAAATAGAATGTAAATATTGAAAGCATAATTCTGCAGTTCGAGAGAGGAGAAAATTTGGTGAACGTAGATCAGGAAATTTTTGATCGATTACGAGGTAATTTTTCATTATTACTCTTCTTTGATACATGTTTCATGAAAAATCTACTATTTGCAGGTACTTTAAACCTGTTTTGGGCAATTGTCATACGAAACATGTTGGCACTCTAGTTCCTCGGAACTGAGTGCTTATCAATTTGCCCAAATGTCCGTAATTTTCGAATTTTTCGATGAAAATGGTCTTAAACGATTTGGTTCGACTCATTGATCAAGAATCCGAGGTCGAAATCGATTCTGTCCGGCCGGCCGGCCGGCACGATAACTCTCGAACGAAAGGAGTTAGCGGATTGAAATTTGCAAGGTGGGTTTGGAGCGTAAATATCTTGGACGAGCTCGTTAATGGAAGAAATCCATCAAGCGGTTTCGGAGTTATGGCCAATTTTAGTAAAAATATTTTTTATGAATATTTCCGAAATCGATCAATCGATCTATCTGAAATTTAGCATCAAATTGTCAAATTGTAGAATCATGACCTTTATACGCATGTAAAGTTTTGTATTGACCAGATTACCACAAAGTGTCAAAAAAAATTTCAAAATTTAAAAAAAGGTTTTCTACAATAACTCTCGAACGGAATGAGCTAGGTAGTTGAAATTTTCATAGTAGGTTGGGGAGATGAATATCTCGGTTAAGTTCGTATTGGGCAAAATTGGCCAGATTTAATTCGATTTCTTCCATGGTGCAGTTCTCATTCTCAGATTGCTCATTTAATCTTGATAAATAAACTATTATTTGAATTGAATTTCCTTTATGATGCAGTTCTATCATAAGAATACATTGATATAATTCCCGACTCTGAGAAACCAATACTTTCGGAGATATAATTTGTCTGTTTGAACTAGAGCGCCAGAAAGCTCCTGTACACAGGGCTTGAACCCATTTTTGATTACCTTTTAGGTATCTCTAATATTTGGAATAGCTGGAGCCTGTCGACGAGATGAGCTTGTCCGAAAGAAATTTCAGGATATAGAAGATGTCGGTTCAAAAATACTGGTAAAAATACCAGAAACAAAAACAAATAAACCTAATCATTTATCATTTACGAAGCCTATTTAAATGTTTATAGAAAGTACGTATCATTTAGGCCCAATGATTTTGAAAATCCTAGATTTTTTTTTTAATTCAACAAGGGAAAAGGATGGAAGACAGTCATTGGAATAAATCAATTTGGAAAAAAGCCGCAAATTGTTGCAAGTTATTTACAGTTGCCAAATCCGACAGAATATTGGACATTATTTCCGAAGATCATCGGCCACACATTTGGTAGATGCTGGAGCTGATATTTTTCCTTTAGAGCGCCACGGAGGATGGAAATCTTCCAATGTGGCGAAAGAATATATTGACGAATCACTTAATAATAAAGTAGAAGTGGCTAATAAAATATTCAACACTCCTGTCCCGACTTCAAATGAAAATGATCGGAACGAGGTAAACCAAACAATTATTCATGCAGCTTCAACGTCTATAAATTCTCGTTGCCATCCAGTACAATTCACAAATTGTACAAACTGTACAATAAATGTAAATATTAACAACAATTAATTTGTGTTCAGCAATATCGTTATAAATTACATGTTTCTTTTATTTCTTTTATAACAACTTTATCAATATAAAAATTAAAACCATACTTTGTTTCTTTTTATTATATAATAATCCATTTGTAACATTACCGCACGCTACAGCAGTGCGGTAAGAATATTACCGCACTGTTATTTTCTAACAGGTCAAAATATAGTCACTTTTCCCACGATAAAAGAAAAAATTATTGATCTGAGTTCGGGAAGGGGAAGGTGGTGAGTTTTTAAGGGTAAACAACGGTGTATCTCGATTTCCAGCAAATCTACAAGTCCTATGGAAAAAACTTAAATGGCAAAGTTGTAGGTAATAACAAGATCTACAACTTTTTTATTCACTCTTTTTCACATAACCTCAAAATGTATGTGAAAAATTTAAATAACCACGTTTTTGGTTTTTGATTTTTTTCATTTACAAATTCACCAAATTTGACTGAAAATTACCTCTTTATGTCCCAAATACACTGTGATTTTTGGATTCAAAATATATATTTTTTTTAACCTTAATTTGACTTAATATCGAAAAACCACCCAAATTTTCAATCAAAAATTTTCACGTTCAAATATCTGCTTTTTCAAAAAAGTAGGTGGACTTTTTGTTCATTGGAGTCTCTACTTTCTGGTGGTATAAGAAAATATACATTACTATTCTAAATTTTCTAGGTTAAGAAAGTTAATATTTAATAAGACATCCACAATATTCTGAGAAAATTGTAGAGTCTTCTCTAAATTATATGTGTAGATGCCTATTTATTAGTATTTTAAGATAACTTGTATACCTGAGTATTTCATAGAGAAGTGAGGAAGGGGCTATGAGGTTCTGGGCCTTTCTGCCTGTTACTTCCTAGCATTTTCTGAGAGAATTTGACATAGTAGTGTATATTTTTTTTAGATCATTAGAAAGTAAAGATTTTAACGAACAAAAAGCCCACCTACTTTTTTAAAAAAGCAGATATTTTGATGTGAGAGTTGCTGATTGAAAATTAGGATGCATTTTCGATATTAAGTCAAATAAAGGTGAAAAAAAAAGTTTTAAATCCAAAAAATTACAGTGCATTTGAGACATGAAAAGGTGAGTTTTTACCAAATTTGGTGAAACAAAATTTTTTTTGTAAAAGATAAATATTAAAAACCAAAAACGTGGTTATTTGAAGTTTTCACGTAGATTTTGAGGTTTTGTGAAAAAAACGTTAATACAAAAGTTGTAGACCTTTTTATTACCTACAACTTCGCGATTTAACTTTTTTCGATAGGACTTGTAGTTTTTCCGGAAATCGAGATAAACCGTTTTATAACCTTAAAAACTCACCCCTTCCCCTTCCCGACCCAGATTGACCGTAAATTATTTTTTCTATCATTTTTGTTATATTCTTCTCCTTTTACAATGAGTTTCATTCTACTATGATTTTTTTCGGTCATGAATTGAATGGAAACATTCGAATCAGACCTAACTAGATACACGGGAATGAACTCATTGAAATCACCTTGCCCCAGTTTGTTATACGGTACATTGGAAGTAGGTTGCGTATTGGTAACAATAAATTTTGCTACAGTTTCGGTTGGATAAACAAACATGAGTATAGAGACGTTCCTGATCTGGGAAGATAGAAATAACCATTATATTGCTTTCCAATTTCTCGAAATTCAGTCATATGATAACCATTGCCGTAACTGACTCCATTTGTCCCGAAATGTCTTATGCGTTTTCTGAAAACAGCTAGGATGTTACATTTCCAGACAGAAAAAATACATTCTCTCAACCTAAATGGATCACAGGGTTTAACTGGTCCATTTTTTGCGCGAATGTTCTGGGGAACAGCGTGCTATCTTTTTGCACAAATGTCTGTAATTTTTGAGTTTTTACCGAGAATGGTCTCAAACGATTAGGTTCGACTCACTGATGAAGAATTTGAGGCCAAATTTGATTATGTCCGGCCGGCTGGTCACGATTACTTTCGATCGAGTCTGTTTTCATAGTAATAGAGGAAATAATATTCCAGGTGGGTATAACTCCGAAACCGTTGGACCCATTATGTCAAAAACGAAAAAACGAAATTAACTATCCTATTCGGATACGCAACAACCCTGAAATTCTTCATCGAGGAGTCGAACCCAACCGTTTGAGACCATTTTCGGCAAAAAATTTGAAAATTACGAACATTTGGGCAAAATGATAACGCGATGTCCCCCAGAACATACGCGCAAAAATGATGACTCGGTGATTAAAGATTCAAAATTCAATACTGATGATATTATGGAAATGCTTGATGTATGTTTAAATACGTATTCCCAACTAGGAGATGATTTTTATCGATACTATTTTGGAATGACAATGGGTACTTCTTTATCACCAGTCATGAGTAATATGAATATGAGTAATATCTTCATGGAAAATTTCGAAGAAAAATATGCGGATACATATTTGTTTAAACCAAAAGTTTGGTGGTGACATGTTGACGATAAATTCGTAATTTGGCAACATGGTGAAGAGAAGACAATATTTTCGATTTCATAAATTCAAAAGAACCAATAATAAAATTCACTCTGGAAATGGAGAAGAATAATTTGCTTTTTTTTCTAGATGTTTCGATAATTCAGCATCCAAACTATTTTGAAACAAGTGTTGTCAGAACGCAGACACATATAAATAGATATTTGAATTTCTATGCAAACCATCAAGTTAGTGTGAAAAGAGCTGTTATTAAAACACTTTACGATAGATCTAATCTAATTTGTTCTTCTCTGGATATTCGAAATATTGAAAAATTTCTTGAATAAAATGGGCATCCGAGGCAATTAATAACTACATATATCATGAATTTAGATAGAAGAGCTTCTAATCAAATAACAATTAATCAAGTACAACAGAATAACCAAATAGAACAACAACCTAGTCTGTTGAATGTGATCCCTTATGTTCGTAGCCTTTCTGAAAATATGAGGAGAATCGATTCTAAATTCAATATAAGAACCGTTTCCAAGACTCAAAATGGTACTAGGCCTTTGTTACCTGAGACAAACCCGATTAATGAAGAAGAAAAATCCAAAAACTGTATATACAGGGTGAGTATTTGACCACTGCATTAATTTTAACCAATGATTCCTCTCATCAAATGAAACACTTTTTTCCTTTACCATTTTTCCAGATTCGGCTCAGGTAAAAAGTTACAAGCGTTTAAAGATTTCACAATGTGCTAATACACTCCCGGATATAAATTATCTATGACATTTTTGGCGGACGAGAATAAGGCATGGTAACGTGGATTACAGCTTGATTCGGGATTCCAACGCTCAGGGACGGATCCATAAAAGTAGTGAAATTTCTGGAGTTTTCCATTTTAAAACATTCAATGAAGAATATCTCGAAAACGGTGCGTTTAAGGAGAAATGATGAATAATAATATAATGTTCTAAAACGATGGAATATTCTTGAAATGACTCTAGAAAAATTTTATATGCTTTCTTTATGCTAATTTCGTTTAGTTTTATGAATCCACGAGTCCATAACTAGAAAACCAGTAGAAGTAGAAAATAACTAATATTTGGAAAATATGTATCATAGTTATAGGAAACTTTACGCCAACATTCATTTTATTCGAAAAAAGGATATCAAAGCTACAAAATAAAAACTGATTTTTTTTCAAAATTTCAACAGCCTGTATCTTTTCACCTGAGCTGAATTTGGAAAAATGTTAAATGAAAAAAGTGTTTCATTTGATGAGAGGAATCTTTGGTTAAAATTAATGCAGTGGTCAAAGACTCACCCTGTATATAATATTCCTTGTATTTGTGGTAAATCACATACAGGGAAACATCGAGACCAATAGATATAAGAAAGTCAGAACATAAGAAACAACTTGGGGAATAGGGACATACAAAAATCAAAAATAGCAGAACATGTATGTACAATCCGTGCATGGATTAGAGTAAAACAAATATTCTGATGACAGTCTGATGGCATGAAAAGGAAACTTAAGGAGTCAAATTATATATTGTTAAGCAGATAATGCAAATTTGCAAATTGCTCAATTGGAATCGATCATATTTAGTTGAATTTGTTGAAGAAGGAACTTGAAAACTTCTATATAAAGTGAAACTCTGTTGCTCTGTTTTTTTTTTCAAAGACTGTCACTGTGTGAAATATCGAATTTCAGAATAACTGACGATTTTCCCTTGGTGAAAGAAGGAGACTGATTTTTTTCCGAAATGTTAAAAATAGTTGTTTTACCGTTGAAGTTATTCCGTTACTACTTGTAAGGCAACAGTGTTATATATACAGGGTGAGTATTTGACCACTGCATTAATTTTAACCAATGATTCCTCTCATCAAATGAAACACTTTTTTCATTTACCATTTTTCCAGATTCGGCTCAGGTAAAAAGTTACAAGCGTTTAAAGATTTCACAATGTGCTAATACACTCTTGCATATAAAATATCTATGACATTGATGGCGGACGAGAATAAGGCATGGTAACGTGGTTTACAGCTTGATTCAGGATTCCAACGCTCAGGGACGGATCCATAAATGTAGTGAAATTTATGGAGTTTTCCATTTTAAAACATTCAATGTAGAATATCTCGAAAACGGTGCGTTTGAGGAGAAATGATGATGAATAATATAATGTTCTAAAACGATGGAATATTCTTGAAATGACTCAAGAAAAACTTTATATGCTTTCTTTATGCTAATTTCGTTTAGTTTTATGAATTCACGAGTCCATAACTAGAAAACCAGTAGAAGTAGAAAATAACTAATATTTGGAAAATATGTATCATAGTTATAGAAAACTTTACGCCATCATTCATTTTATTCGAAAAAAGGATGTCAAAGCTACAAAATAAAAACTGATTTTTTTTCAAAATTTCAACAGCCTGTATCTTTCTACCTGAGCTGAATTTGGAAAAATGTTAAATGAAAAAAGTGTTTCATTTGATGAGAGGAATCTTTGGTTAAAATTAATGCAGTGGTCAAAGACTCACCCTGTATATGGCTTCTGACAAATATCTAGTATTTCTAACGCGGAAGCAATATCAAAATAATAATAATTTTATTTTTATACAGGGAGTTTTACGACTGGTTGTACAGGCTTAAATTGGTGTGCGAAATATGTCCTAACTATATTCGTTTAAAAGATACAGGATGTTTTATGTATTTTATCAAAAATTTTCAATCGGCATAACTCTTGAACGTTGGCATGGATCTTCATATGATAAAAATTTCAGAGAATGAGTAGAGGCCTATGCCTTATATTCGCTCATAATGTTAAAAAATAATTTTCTTTATTCCACATCTTATAAAACACCCTGTTTATCAAATTTTCAAGAAGTAATTATTTTTTCAGAATCTGCAATAAATATATTTATTTTAGATTCTGAAAAAATAATTACTTCTTGAAAATTTGTCAGGGTGTTTTACTCTTTCGGTCATTTGGTGATTTGTAATAATAGCACACTTCGCATCAATATTTCATGGACCTTTGAATATCTGGAATCTTCAATTCATAAAAAACACGGACCTGTGTGCATCCGAATAATGAGTTAATACATATTGAATGAATTTAATAACTCAGTATCATGACTTCAGGAATGTGGTACATCTTATTTCACATAATACACAAATTCAGTGTTTCGAATGCAGATTACTCAAAAGAGTTTTTCATAAATATACTGCTATGTTCAAAACATGGTGAACTCTTTGTTTTGAATAACTCAAACTGATGGTAGAAGCATCAAATATTTCATAGAAACAAAAACACAAAAAAATATTAAACATTGAAGTGAAGGGGACTTGAAGGAATGAGAATGTGATTTGTTCTCGAAAATTACCCTATTCCTTTTTGACAGATGCTAGTTCTTGTATTGAATGTGCTGCAGCATTCATTAGCCTTTTTGATCGATTATTTATCTCCTCACATGCAGCTTGAATCGATCTATAGATCGATCTATAGCTTCAGATTTTATGTACAATTTTATTTCAATGCTATGTTATTTTGAGTCTCAGTGGGGAAATATCGCCCTAAGCAACCAAAACACAGTTCTGTTCATACTTAATTCAAGTTGTTTGGCATAAATTCTTCATTTATGCTAACATCTGTGTTTAACTTTTTCGAAAAAAGAATTTTCAAAGATGAATAATTCGAAAATGTGTATTTCTATCATTTCTATTTTCAGGTACATAGGTAATCAAATGTGGAACTCCTAAATTAATGTATTGGATGGAATAAGATGCAGAACTATAAATAAGTGATGTCACTGAGAATTTCAGTTGATTCAATATGGATTAACCCATTATTCCGAGATTCACAGGTCCGAGTTTATTATAAATTCAAAAGTCCAAATAATCAATGGTTCACAAAGTATTGATAGGGATTGTGCCATTATTGCCAATAGGCTTGCTTGAAAGAATATATATTTTATATTCCGAGAAAAATTTCACTTCTTGAAAATTTGATGAACCGGGTTTCCCACTATAATTTGACCCCCCCCCCCTTAGCTTTGTTACGAATGGAGATACAAAAAAACGTTCTGTACGAATGTTGTACGAAATGGACCTCAATGTTTTCAAGACGTTTTCATGAATTGAAATATATACAGGCTGGACAAGATATTGAGTGCGACTTAATTTTTTTGAATGAAACACTATATATATTTTTGTTATATTTGGCTAGCTCTTTCTCTCCTGATTTCGAATATATATGCATATGTTGGTTAATCTCTCTTATTTTGAGAACTACAGAGTCTTAAATTCTAGCAACCACGTCACAAACTCAGTAGTCAGTTGTCAAGTTGGGATAAATCAACTTACTGCATTGGTAATTATATGACACACAATTGACATTCAACAAAGTTATATTTGAAACATATATTCATATATTCTCTCCTTGAAGCTTTTTTGTTTTTATTGTTCTTCACATAAAGTGAGAATATTTTAAATTTGTCCGCTTCTGTTTGATGCATGTTTCAGAAATAACTATGTTGAATATCAAACGTGAATCATATCGTGCAGTTAGTTGATTTATCGCAGCCTACCACTTGACAACTGACTACTGAGTTTGCCAGGTGGTTCCCAGAATTTAAGACTCTGTAGTTCTCAATATAAGAGAGAACAACCAACATATGCATAAATATTTGAAATCGAGAGAGAAAGAGCTAGCCAAATATAAAAAAATATATTGAGTGTTTCATTTGAAAGAATTGGACGCACTCAATATCTTGTCCACCCTGTATATATTCCCATTTGTGAAAACGTCCTGAAAAAATTCGGTGGATTTCGTACAACTTCTATAAAGAACATTTTTTTGTATCTCGATTCGTAACCAAGTTAAAGGAGGGGTCAAATTATAGTGGGAAACCCGGTACAGGTTGTTCTACAAGATGTGGAATAAAGAAAATAATTATAATAAACATGGAAGTACGATTCATTATTGAAATTTCGAAAAATCATATCTCCGAAAGATGAGCTTGTTGGAGTTAAAAAATGGGTTCAAGCCCTGTGGACAGGAGCTTTCTGGCGCTCTAGTTCAAACAGACAAATTATATCTCCGAAAGTATTGGTTTCTCTGAGTTGGGAATTATATCAATGTATACATATGATAGAGCTGCATCATGAAGGAAATTCAATTCAAATAACAGTTTATTTATCAAGATTAAATGAGCAATCATGAGAATGAGAACTGCACCATGGAAGAAATCGAATTAAATCTGGCCAATTTTGCCCAATAACGAACTTAACCGAGATATTCATCTCTCTAACCTACTCTGAAAATTTCAACTATCTAGCTCAATCCGTTCGAGAGTTATTGTGGAAAAACATATTTTAAATTTTCAATTTTTTTTTTTACACTTTGCGTTAATCTGGTCGATATAAACTTCACGAGTATTTCAACCCCAATATTTTTGAAGTTATAATTTTCCCTTCTGTCAAGTTGACATTATGAAAATTCAAGGATACAAGGAATAATTATATCAATCTGTGAAATACGATTTACATTGAAATTTTGAAAAATCATATCTCCGAAAGTATTAGCTTGTTAGAGTTAAAAATGATATGAATGGATTCTTATGATAAAACTGCTTATTAAAAATTATTTAATTTGGAATTTGTTAATGTGAAAAAAAAATTTTTTTTTATTACTCCGAAACCTTCTGTCCGATTTTGCCCAGTAACGAACTTAGCCGAGATATTTATCCCCCAAACCTACTCTGAAAATTTCAACACTCTAGCTCATTCCGTTCGAGAGTTATCGTGCCTACGGCCGGACCGGCCGGCCGGACCGGCCGGCCGGACCGGCCGGCCGGACGGCCGGACAGAATGAATTTCCACCATGGATTCTTCATCAGTGAGTCGAACCAAATCGTTTAAGACCATTTTCATCGAAAAATTCGAAAATTACAGACATTTGGGCAAATTGATAAGCACTCAGTTCCGAGGAACTAGAGCGCCAAAAACAGACAAATTATATCTCTGACAGTATTGGTTTCTCAGAGTTGGGAATTATATCAATGGATTCTTATGAAAGAACTTCAACTTAGCAGAAATTGAATTCAAACATCATAGAAGAATTTAAATTCAATAAGAGTGCCAAAAATTATCAATCCAAAACCAATAGACGAATTCTACCCAACAACGAACTCATCCCAGATACTCATTCCTCAATTCTATGATGAACGATAATATATATCTTTCCTCAAATCCACTCCAATACACCAATATTCCAGTTTTGTTTTTAGTGAAGATATTCTGGACTCAATATTACTAACTAACCATTACCATTCCCATCATCATATGGATTGACCATCGGCATGAAAATATCAACCAACAAAAAGTATGATATCATATTATAATTCTCATATTTCTACGATTGCTGGAATGATAATGAATGAATAAGACAACGTCATGTCTCAGGAAAATAAGTTGACAATATAACAATATATATCCCTTGTCTATGATAACAATTCATAGAATACCCACAGAATAATTATATCATTCTGTGAAAAACACAGAAATACGATTTTTATTGAAATTTTGAAAAATCATATCTCCGAAAGTATTAGCTGGTTAGAATTAAAAATGATATCAATGGATTTTTATGGTAAAACTACATATTGAAAAAAATTTAATTTGAAATTTGTTATGTAAAAAAAAATGTTTTTTTTTGTTACTCTGAAACCATCTGTCCGATTTCGCCCAATAACGAACTCAGCCGAGATATTTATCTCCCAAACCTACACTGAAAATTTCAACTGTCTATCTCATTCCGTTCGAGAGTAATCGTGCCTACGGCCGGCCGGACAGAATGAATTTCGACCACGGATTCTTGATCAGAGAGTCGAACCAAATCGTTTATGACCATTTTCATCGCAAAATTCGAATATTACAGACATTTGGGCAAATTGATAAGCACTCAGTTCCGAGGAACTAGAGCGCCAAAAAGGAACATCGTTCCTGTAACCTATTAATATTTCAGACGACGTATATCCTACGGATGTTCCTTTCTTATATTTTGCTTCATTATTTCCTCAATAAATATCATGGAATTGTTTCGGAAGTGTCAAGATCCACAGACTACCCAATATTTCTTCCATATTATCCTAAACGAGTAACACATAACCATCCTCATTTCCTGGAAAATGTTTATAATTACCTACCAGCACATTGGTATTAACCGACAGGTGCTATGTTTAGTCAGCACACTTGACCGAATTATGAACTGATATTTCCGAAAGCTCTCCTGTAAGTCTATCTGCTGTAAAAAATGAAATGTCAACATGTTACTCTCAAATATTCAATTTGCGAAGTGACACTTCACAGAAACCTCTCGCGATCCTTCTTGACAAAATGATAAAAATCGTGTCCGGGAATTCTATAAATGTATGTTCGTTCTAATTTGTCGGAAAGTATATATTTTGAGAGATGACAGGGGACGAAACGAAGAAGGCGGATGACATGAGAATTGAGAACACCATGTGTTTCGTTCTTTGCGACTGCTATACTATTTTTGAGCATTTTTGGCGCTCTTGTTCCTCGGAACAGAGTGCTTAGGGGGCGTCCTTAAATTAGGTACGTGAGGGATTTTTGAGGATATTTTGACTCCCCCTTCCCTCTTGGTGAGATTATTATTATTTATATTATTATGTACAGATATTGAGATGAGGCCAAACGGCCTCTGAATCTCATACATGCAAAATAAAAAGAACACTTCAGAAGACAAAAGAAAATAAAAAATTGGTTCAAGCCCTGTGGACAGGAGCTTTCTGGCGCTCTAGTTCAAACAGACAAATTATATCTCCAAAAGTATTGGTTTCTCAGAGTTGAGAATTATATCAATGTATTCTTATTAACTTACCATTACCATTCCCATCATCATATGGATTGACCATCGGCATGAAAATATCAACCAACAAAAAGTATGATATTAAATTAGAATTCTCATATTTAAAGGATTGCTGGAATGAATGACAATGATACAACGTCATGTCTCACGAAAGTAATCTGACATTATAACAATTCATAGAATACCCACAGAATAATTCTATCATTGTGTGAAAACGTAAAAATACGATTTACATTGAAAGTTTGAAAAATCATATCTCCGAAAGTATCAGCTTGTTAGAGTTAAAAATAATATGAGTGGATTTTTATGGTAAAACTGCTTATTGAAAAAAATTTAATTTGGAATTTGTTTTGTAAAAAAAATTTTTTTTTTTGTTACTCCGAAACCATCTGTCCGATTTTGCCCAATAACGAACTCAGCCGATATATTTATCCCCCAAACCTACTCTGAAAATTTCAACTGTCTAGCTCATTTCGTTCGAGAGTTATCGTGCCTACGGCCGGCCGGACGGCCGGACAGAATGAATTTCGATCACGGATTCTTGATCAGTGAGTCGAACCAAATCGTTTAAGACCATTTTCATCGAAAAATTCGAAAACTACAGACATTTTGGCAAATTGATAAGCACTCAGTTCCGAGGAACGAGAGCGTCAAAAAAGCTTTCTAAGGAAATATGGAGTCTAGTCTATTTTTAAGAGTATTCACACTCCCGGCACCCACGACACTCTCCGGTAACGAGTTCCACCTGCCAAATACCCTGTTCGGGAGGAAAAACTCTCTTGCACGGGTTCGATACACCTCATGATACAACTTATATCGGTGGCCACGAAGATGACTGTTGTTTATCGTGAAAATTTCCTCGAGATTACCACCAATAAAATGGTTCAAGATACGATATGTCACAATTAGGTCTCCGTGCACACGACGATCATGAAAACTGCTCAACCGGAACACTTGGAGTCTCTCCTCGTACGATGGCCGAACCCGCCCAAAAGGAATCCTGGTTGCAGAGCGCTGTATTCGCTCCAAACGCTGTTGATCACAGAGCAGGATAGGAAACCACGCGGGCCCAGCATATTCGAGAATTGGACGGATGTAAGTTATATATAGCTGCCTGCAAGTAACAACCGAACATCCAGGGAAGGCTCTCCGTATCAAGTACGCCAAGGTCATTATGCTCCGTGCATGGCTCCAGAACACTGCCTACGGCAAGATATTGGTGCCTCGGATTATGTTTGCCAAGATGGAGAACCTTGCATTTTTCCACGTTAAGAGGGAGGAGCCACTGGCGGCACCACTGATCCAACCGCATCAGGTCACTCCGAAGAACATCAGGGAATCGAGCATCGTAAAATAATTGAATGTCGTCGGCATATTGTGCACAAATGGCTGAGAGTGAGTTTGGGAGATCCGAAAAGTAAATCAGGAAAAGAAGTGGTCCCAAAACTGAGCCCTGGGGGACACCACTAACAACTGCTCTGAAATCTGAAAAAGAATCGCCCACTCTGACCGAAAAATGCCTACCAATGATGAATGAATGAAGCCAGGCCAGTAAACTGCCTCTAATGCCAAAATGTTCGAGTTTATGGAGCAAACGATTAAAAGTGACACGGTCGAAGGCTCGGGAAAACTCCAAATAGATGACATCGACAGGTATCCCACAGTCAAGAGACTTGGTCCAGTGCTGAAGGCATTGCAGTAGACACGTGATGACTGAACGTCCCGGTAGGAAACCATGCTGGCACTCAGGGATTAGATCGTTCTCGCGCTGGAAATGGAGCAACCTGTTACACACAACTCTCTCAGCAATCTTGGTAATGATAGGAAGGAGGCTTATGGGACGGTAGTTACTTGGGCATAGTTTGTCCCCCTTCTTAAAAACCGGAGTAATCCTAGATATTTTCCAAGCAGATGGTAATTGACAAGAGCTGAGAGACAATCTTATTATGTCAGTAATCGGCGACGAGAGAGATGTGGAGCACCTTTTCAGCATTCCAGCAGAGATGCCGTCCAAGCCAGGAGAGGAAGATGGATCCAACTCGGATAAAAGTTTCAATATTTCTTCTTCGTTGACATCAATAGATTCGAGTGAGTTGACAACACGGTGAGAAGTAATGTGAGGCAATAGGCCACTCGGCTCCGCAGAAAAGGAGTTGGAAAAAACATTAGCGAAAACTTTAGCGCAATCTATTCCACCAGTACACAGATCACCTGAATCATCTCTGACACGAGTAATTGACACCTTAGAACTGAGAGTGTTTCGTATATATTTATAGAATTTTTTCGGTTATTGGGTTGAGCAAGTGATTCATGAAACAACTTTCTTGAGTTCTTGATTTTTAAGCTGAGGGTATTTGAGCAGTTGCGATGAACACGGTAGTCCAGCTCAGACCCACCACGAAGAAAACACTGCCATAGCTTCTTTTTTTGACGCTGCATAGTAATAATCTCGTCTGTCAACCATGGTTTAGATGGTATGGAGCTGACCAATTTCCTCCAGGTAAAACGAGCCACAGATTCCTCAAGGTACTCGCGAAAACATTCCCAGGCACTATTTATATTCCTGTTACTCAATAGACTGTTCCAGTCCGTATTAGAAAAATGGTAGTTAAGGGAATCATAATCAGTTATAGAGATCATCTTCTTAGAGGTGCCGAGTGCGGGAAGCGTAGTAAACTGGAGTGTAGACTTAATCATCACATGATCAGATCGACCGAGGGGACTCAAGTATTCCACATCAGAAACCAGATCCGGATCACCCGTCAGCACAAGGTCAAGGGTTGATGGGTTTTGTCCATACACAATTCTGGTTGGCTTGTCAATCAGTTGGTGGAGGCCAGATTCGTCCAGTAATCTGACAAAGCGCCCAGCAACAGTATTCGGAGATGGAGGAGAACGTATTGGCCATCTTATCTCCCTGGAGTTGAAGTCTCCCGTAATGAAAATATTAGGGCAAGTTTCCGATACAGAATGAATATGATCCAGAAGCAACTCATGGGATGGGGATGGATGGGGTCTGTTAATGCAGCCAATGAGAATGGAAAAGGCGGGCGAAGAAATACTGATGAACAGGTTATCGATATGTGGAATGTTATATGATGAAACTTTGATATTATAAGATTCAGTGATTTTGTCACTCAGATATACACAGACGCCATTATAACCAACATTGAGTACTGTCACAGCGAAAAAGAGAGGAACCTATTATATTGAATAGTTGGTCGGGTATACCAGCGTGCAACCATGTTTCTGTTATGCAAATAATGTCTGGACGCAACAAATCCACATTCACACATAATTCACTAAACTTGTTTTTTAAAGACCAAGCGTTTGTATAAAGTACCGTCCACTGCTGCAAGGAAAAAGACATCAGTTTTTTGAAGAAGAAGCCACCATCCTATCTACCACCCTCGGGACACCTCTAACATATTTAATAGTTGAGTTATCCTCACCGTTCGACTCCCGACGCCTTAACTCTTCTCGGGCTTGTTTTAAACAGTTCGCTTGATTGGAGGTGATATCGTCAGAAAGCTTGATGTTTCGTAAGGCTGGAGATGAAGACAGGTTGGCTTTATTCTGTAAGATCTTACGGACAAAAATAGAGCTAGTAAAAGTGATGGCCAGTGGTCTAGTGGTACGAGAGAGTGAACCGAGACGAGCATGATGAACAACATACTGAGAGAAGGAGGGTAAGATGTGATCAATAACCTGCCTCGCAATGGAGCCATCGGAGGAGCCATCAGGACCCTCAGGGACGTGACGAGCAATAATGTTGTGAGATCGCCGCACTCTATCAACAATCTCAGGATAATCAACTGAAGCAGTGGGTGTCGGCAGGTCGCTGAGGATTTCATGCTTCAGACCACTCGCAATGCTCTGGAAATTGGTAACCTCCTCCTTCGTTAGAGATAGCTTAGAAGACAGGTTAGAGATGTTTGACTCTAGCCTTTGGATGGTTTCACCCTGTGCTACCAAACCCGCCTCATGTTTATCCAGACGGGCGTTGCATCCAGACACCTGAGCCGCCAGCTGTTCCTGGGAGATCTTGATCCAACGATGTCATCCCTGATTGAAACCACATTCGATGATAAGAGCTCCATTTTCTCCATCAGTAGCTTGAACTCCCTCATGGTGATAGGGGAATCGTCGGAAGTTGAGAACATGGATTGAGGTTGTGAGCCCACCGGCGCATCTGCCCTTCTCAGACCCCTCGAGGATGTGCAATACGTACATGACCATATATTACCGAGTTCAATCAACAATTTTTTATCGGTAGAAGTCAGATTTGCACATTTCAGGTGGAACATTCCCGAACATGTAGAGCAGTTGATCGTTTCATCGGATTTTTGGAATGCATCGGATTTTTTAGAATGCCGAACGGCCGGCCAGACAGAATCAATTCTGACCTCGGATTCTTGCTCAGTGAGTCGAACCTAATCGTTTAAAACCATTCTCGGCCGAATATTCGAAAATTACGAACATTTAGACGAATTGATAGGCACTCTGTTCATAGAACAGTGCGCTAAAAACAAATCATAATTGGCTTTATTACTTATATTTGAGACTATTATTTGAGAATATTAGCGTAATTTAAAGTTAAAAGATGTATTCTAATTCAGTACATAGATACTATTGCAGGAGTTCAAGAGTGACTATTGGTACCAACATATCCAAGTGATTTTCAGTGAAATCTTCTCCTCCTTCAACTTCTCTCTGTTTAGCTACTCTAAACCTTTGTTGCTTGCGTACAGAAGCTCAGTAGCTCATCGTGTGCACCTCGGCTCTCTTTTTACACATATTATATGAAATACCACATTACATACATAAATAGTTGTATGAATATAAGACAAATACAATAAAGACTATATAACTTTATATTTTATGATACAAGCATTTATATCATTACCTACTTTAAGTTTACTTGTTTTGCAACGTTTTCTGCTAGAATAAAATTACTTGATATTTGCCAAGATCCACCCTCCCTCTCAAGTGAGATTTGGAAAGATTTAGCTCTTTTGACACTCTTGTTTTTTTTAATCACACTTTTTGAATTAAATTTCTATTATGATGCAGTGCTATCATAAGAATTCATTAATATAATTTCCAACTCTGAGCGCCAAAGCTCCTGTCCCTAGGGCTTTCCCACTTTTTATTTGAGGAGAACATTTGGTGAATATTTTTACAGTGTCGGTGAAAAAATTGATCGAGGAAGCACTAATGATTTCCTGAATATGAAAGGTGTCAATAGAAACGTGACCTTTCTATATAGGTAAACGTCTTCTCATTATTCGTAATTGATTAAATACTGAACACTTAGTAACTATCGGAAATCGATAAACCCACCACTTAAAGTGAATGAACCCCATTTCATACCTAAAATATTCATTAGTCTCTGCATCGTCATATCAGGTTAGGAGTGACCCACATCCACTTACACATGAATTCATAATACTAGTTCACATTCTCAAAAAATGAAAATGTCTGCGTTCCATTTATATGTTTACTCATTATGTCCCTTTCTCCTGGAATCCTGGAACATAGAAATTTGAAAACATTGGATTGAAATAATAATTAACCACAGATATTATTATAAATTATCCAAAAAACTAGAAATTATTGATCTCTGGGAATGATTTAAATAGATCCTTACGATGGAACTGCATCATGGAAGAAATTAAATTCAAACAGATCGATTCTCTCCAATACTTAGCCGAGATATTCATTCCTCAAATCTACTCTGAAAATTATATTATATCAATTATAACATAGACAATATTGCAGTTTTGATATTCTGAACCCAATTTGATGATGTATTTTATCAAAGAATATATTTCCATCATCATAATATGATGATGGAAAATCCATATCATGGATTATCCACGGGCATTATATTATCACCTTAAAAGTACAATATCATATCATCCTCATAATTCTACGATACCTGAGGTTATTTCATTGGTCATTTTGCATTCAATCATACTTTGTTTTCTAGAACAAGAGGTGTATTTTATATCAAGAATAACGAACCAGAAATAATTTTTGCATTTATCTCTAGTAGAAAAATAAGATGGCATGTAAGAACACAGATCATATATGATAACTCATAGATACAATAATTAAGTACAGCACTCTGTGAAAACATAGAAGTACGATTCATTATTGAAATTTCGAAAAATCATATCTCCGAAAGTATTACCTTGTTAGAGTTGAAAATAATACCAATGGATTTTTATGGTGAAACTGCGTCAAAAACAAATTTGAATTGGGTTTTGTGAAGTAAAAATTTTTTTTTGTCTTTCTCCGAAACCAATTTTTCCCAGTAACGAATACAACTGAGATATTTATCTCTCAAACCTAATCTGACAATTTCAACTGCCTAGCTCATTCTGTTCGAGAGTTATTGTAGAACAAAATTTGGAAATTAAAAAAAAAAATGTATGATACATTACGGCAACCCGATCAATACAATACCTCGCATGCATATAGAGCTCATTATTCTACAATTTGGTGCTAAATTTCATATAGATCGAGTGATCGGTTTCGGAAATATTCATAAAAAATATTTTTACTAAAAAGGGCCATAACTGCGAAACCGCTAGATGGATTTCGCCCGTTAACAAACTCGTCCGGGATATTTATGCTACAAACCTACCCTGCAAATTTCAATCCTCTAAATCCTTTCGTTCGAGAGTTATCATGCCAACCGCCGGCCGGACAGTTCTTGATCGGAGAGTCAAACCAAATCGTTTAAGATCATTCATAAAAAAAATCGAAAATTACAGACATTTGGGCAAATTGATAAGCACTCTGTTCCGAGGAACAAGAGTGCCAAAAATTGGTTCAAGTTCTGACGTAAAGTCAGGTGCCTTTGTGCGCATGTTCTATTTTCTAGATATTGTCCGATATAGACCGTTTTCTCAGCTTTTATAAGATATTAATACATTTCGTACCATTTCAAGGACTAATGAGAGAACCGTCTAAGATCAAAGAATTGTTAAGTCGGACATATGTATTCTATCGGAATTGAAATTCATTAAACTAATAATATACGAAAAAAAACTGCATAAATTCTGTTGCCCTATTTATTCAACTGAGTGTTAGATTTAAATTCCTCTCAAAATATGGGAACTGTCTCAGTCTGCTCGGATCTCCAACAATAGAGATCCGATCGTATTCAAACTTCTAACTTGGCTGTAAAGTTAGGTTTTAAAAAAAAAATTATTACAATTTTCTAATAATATGATCTTTTTGAATTTTTTTTTGATATTCTACAAAACAATTTCACGTCGTTATTCTAGAACTAATTACCATGTTTGAATTGAATGGGCATCGTATATTTTGAGTTATTGTGGAAATAACAACCGAATTTCAGACTGATATAACTCTAAAACTAATTGACCGATTATGCCTTTTAACAGACTTAAATGTCACATTAGGATACACAACCTAACCTGAAAATTGTCGCTATGTCCTTCCGTTCTCGAGTAATCGTGAGATAAATAATATGATCTAATATATTTTTTTTAATTTTCCAGTGATACGATCCTCACGTAATTCCACAAACTTTTTTGCGTCGGTATTTTACAACTAATTACCAAGTTTCAATTCGATCAGATCTATATTTTTGACTTATCGAGAGAACAATATTCCAAATGGGTATAACTCTGAAACTGTTTGGCCGATTATACCCAACAATGCACATAACTGTCCCATTCGGATGAGAAACCCACGCTGAAAATTGCAAATCACTTTCTCTTTCCGGTCACCCATCCAGCTTATGAACTCATTCAATGCTGCTCAGGTCTCCAACAATATAGATCTGAACTGCGATTTTGAAGCTTTCCGCAAAATTTCAGAGATCAGAAGAATAGTTTCTGAGATGTAGATTTTCAATGATTTTTTAAAAATATTCTAGTGATACAATATTAACAAAATTCCGCGAAAATTTGCGGGTCAGTATCCTACTAATACAACTAATTACTATGTTTGAATTGGTTTGGTTTCCTATTTTTTGAGTTAAGGAGGAAATAAAAACAATATTTCACATAGGTATAACTCCAGAACTCTCTGGCCGAGTATGCCTATTAAAGAACTCAAATGTTGCACTCGGATGCTCAACCTACCCTGAAAATTGCAAGTCATTATCTCCTTCCTTCCTTAAGTTATCGTTCAATTACCGAAATTTACAGACATTTGGTGCAAAATGGTAACGCGATATTTGCCAGAATATGCGCGAAAAAAATTCATGATACTGTTAGATACATCCACAAATTATCAACAAAATAGGTATTAAAACAACACCAAATTCATACCATTCTTACAACTAACGAAAACTTCGGTTCATTCTTAGTCAATAACAGAGATTGTCTAGAGATTGGGGAAAAAAGCAGTATAACCCCGAATTGCATTGCAGTAAATGCTGTCCTACATACTACCTAGGCCAGATTGGATGTTCGAGGAATACTACCAGGGTCGATAAACATGAAAAATAATTATTTCGCAATTAACTCACAACCGTTCAGTGATTTTTTCTGAGATTTCTGTCCACAACTCTGAAAAATATCTATAAAATAAAAACTTTCAGTTCTTTCGAAATAGCTTCTGCGTTACATTACTTTCTGGATTTTGTTATCGCGAATATTGAAGAAAATATTTTGTGAATTTAACACAAGGAATTTATATTTGTTTCCTTATCTATAATTTTTATTATTTCTAAATTTTTTTTATTTTTTAGATATTTTTCAGAGTTCGGGAGGAAAAACCCAAAAAAATAATTGATCGATGAATGCACCTCACAAAGTATCCTTATGTATGTAATGATTAATTTGCTTCGCTATACATTCCATACAATAAATTAATTACAGTAAATCCAACAAAACCGAAGTTTTACATTGAGGTAATGAAAGCAAATGATTTGAATTTTTAGAAAGCGTGGGAATATCATACACTCACAGAAAAAATACATCTTCTACTAATGACCCACTAGAATTTCGCTTTTGCCCACTCATTTGTATATGAAATATATCTGCGTTGTTAACTATTTTCTACTGAGTTTTTAAAATTTAATAATACCAGTAACATATAAGTCCACAACAATTCTACATAATATTAATTTTGAGTGCATGTACATGTTCTTGGGCACAGCGTGCTATCATTCTACCGAAATATCTGTAATTTTCATGTCGAATTTTTGTCCAAAAATGATCTCGAACGACTAAGTCCGACTCACTGGAGACGAATACGAGGTCAAATTCAATAATGTCTGGCTGACTGGCCGTTGCCACGATAACTCGATTGAGAAGGATATACCTATCCTATCCTCGATAACTCAAAAAATGCCGATCCGTAAGAAATTTTGTGAATATCAAATAACTAGAAGAAAAAATGGGTTCTTGCCCTGTGGACAGGAGCTTTCTGGCGCTCTATAGTTCAAACAGACAAATTATATCTCCGAAAGTATTGGTTTCTCAGAGTTGGGAATTATATCAATGTATTCATATGATAGAACTGCATCATAAAGGAAATTCAATTCAAATAATAGTTTATTTATCAAGATCAAATGAGCAATCATGAGAATGAGAACTGCACCATCGAAGAAATCAAATTAAATCTGGTCAATTTTGCCCAATAACGAACTTGACCGAGATATTCATCTCCCTAACCTACTCTGAAAATTTCAACTACCTAGCTCATTCCGTTCGAGAGTTATATCTATGTCTATGGATGAAAAGCAGTCTCACTACTCTCAGATCTCTTACTTCATGTTCCGTTCCGAAATGTAAGACTTTTCTGAGAAAAACTAAATTCGGAGCAAACAACTGAGATTTTTGCGCGTATGTTCTGGGGAACATCGCGTTATCATTTTGCCCAAATGTCTGTAACTTTCGAATTTTTTGACGAAAATAGTCTCAAACGATTGAGTTCGACTCCCCAATGAAGAATTCTAGGTCAAATTTGATTCTGTCCGGCCGGCCGTCCGGCCATCCGTTGCCACGATAACTTGAGGACTAAAAGAGCTAGCAACTTGAAATTTTCAGGGTGGGTGGCACATCCCAATACGACGGACAAGTTCGTTAATGGGCATAATCAGCCCAGTTGTTTCCGAGTGATAATTTTGTTTTCAACCAATATGAATCCGATCGAATTGAAACTTGGTGAGTAGTTGTAGAATATGAACCTAAGCACGTTCGTGAAATTTTGTCCGAATCATATGGCTAGAAAATTAAAAAAAAAATTATTAAAAAATAATTTTGGTGTCACGATAACTTGAGGACGAAAAGAGATAGCGGCTTCAAGTTTTCTGGTTAGGATGTTTACCAGAACGTGACATTTCAGTTCGTTTATGAGCATAATCGGCCAAACGGTTTTAGAGTTATTGCTGAAATTTGGTGGTTTTTTGTTCCTCATTAACTCAAAAAATACTGAACCGATTGAATTCTAACATGGTTATTAGTTGTAAAATACCAACGCGAAAATGTTTGCGAAATTTGGTGAGGATAACATTTGTAGAAAATTTTTAATAAATCATTGAAAAAAAAAATTCTATATATCAGTAACTATTCGTTTGAAATTGCTGAAATTTTGCAAGATCCTTCATAACCTAACACTACTGCCAAGTTTCAAGTTTTAATACGATCGGTTAAATATTGTTGGAGATTCGAGCATTCTTGTGTGAGTTCAGAAGATGGGTTACCGTTGCCTCGATAACTTTCGAACGAAAGGAGATAGAGACTTGCAATTTTCAGGGTAGGTTGCGTATCCAAAAGGAAGAGTTGAGTTCGTTTTTGGGCATAATAGGTCTAACGGTTTCCGAGTTATACCCACCTGGAATATTATTTCTTTGATAACTCAAAAAATAAATATTCGATCGAATTGGTGCTTGGTAACTAGTAGTAGAAAATCAACATAAAGACGTGTTTAAAATGTTTTAAGAACCGTACCCCTAGAAAATTTGAAAAAAATGACGAAAATAAAAATTTTAAGAACCGTACCACTAGAAAATAAAAAAAAATAAGAAAAAAAAAATTGGTTCAAGCACTGACGTGATGTCAAAGCTTTTGCGCGTATGTTCTATTGTCCATTCTTCTGTATTGGACACCCTTAATCGCATTTACCATGGTAAATTATGTTGTCCATTCTCCTGTATTGGACACTATTCATCGAATTTACCATGGTAAATTCGAATTAAAAGTGTCCAATACAGGAGAATTGACAACATAATTTACCATGGTAAATTCGATTAAGGGTGTCCAATACAGAAGTATGGACAATAGAACATACGCGCAAAAGCTTCTGACTTCACGTCAGTGCTTGAACCAATTTTTCTCACTTCACTCACAATTCTTCGATTGATTAGATAATGTCATGTCTCAGGAAAATAAGTTGACATTATGACAATTCATACATAGAATGATTATATCATTCTGTGACAACGTTGAAATACGATTTATTATTGAAATTTTGAAAAATCATATCTCCGAAAGTATTAGCTTGTTAGAGTTAAAAATGATATCTTTGGATTCTTATGGTAAAACTGCTTATTGAAAAAAATTAAATTTGGAATTTGTTTCGTAAAAAACAATTTTTTTTTTTGTTACTCCGAAACCATCTGTCCGATTTTGCCCAATAACGAACTCAGCCGAGATATTTATCTCCCAAACCTACTCTGAAAATTTCAACTGTCTCGCTCATTCCGTTCGAGAGTTATCGTGCCTACGGCCGGACAGAATGAATTTCGACCACGGATTCTTGATCAGTGAGTCGAACCAAATCGTTTAAGACCATTTTCATCGAAAAATTCGAAAATTACACACATTTGGGCAAATTAATAAGCGCCAAAAATTGAAAATTTTTCTGTCAAAAATGTTATATTTCAGTAAATATGTGTCAGAATTTGCTGAAATTCTGCACATAACGTCGATACACCATTTTATAATCGAGTACCGAATTTCAGCTCGATCGACTTCGTATGAGGCGTGAATGGACAATGGACAATGGAACATGGGTGTGAAAGCTCCTGACTTCTAGTCAGTGTTTTTCTCAATTTTATTTTGCTGGTTTTTACCAATCAATCATTCCTCAACAAGATTCCTAAATAATAAAGTAAACTTCGGTTATTAGGAAACCACCCCAGAGAATATGTACAATAAGTAATGTTCGTCGATAACTATTTCCCTCTATTCGTATACACATGACGTAATCAAACTTCCGGATTTCTGCTTCACTATATCCAACAAACACTGAAAATTACGCTCGATAAGATATAAACTTGGAACAATTTAATCTAAATATTTGACAAGATCAACCGAACTGAAGTGATTGAAAATAAAGCAATCCATATCGATGAAAACCAATTTATGTTTGGTCCCGATATAATCAAGAATGGGTATGTGTGCGAGATTTGATAGGAATAGAAATCTATCTCGAATCTCAATATGAAGAGTGTGTGCGTAGGGACTCCGCCAAACTTATGAATGATGATGCTCGTGGCGCATTACAACTCGAAAATTCTGCTTAAATTGAGTATTAATGGCACAATACTATCGTCAATATATCTTAGGGGTGTTACATAATATTTCCATTACAAATATCCACTTAAGAAACTGATAAACCAAAATTATTAAATGGTTCCTTTCTAGGTTTTCTCACCAAAACTCCAAAAAATATCTATAAAATAAAAATTGTATTATTTTGTGAATTACTTCTACTTTAGAATCACAAGATATTTGTCAGAAGCAATGTATCGAACAATGTTGCCTAACAAATAATAACGAAACAACATCAACGATGAAAAAACTATTTCGTAACGTTTCCGATGCTATAGCAGACTCCTTCCTCAGACACCAAACGAAAATCTTCAGAATCATAATTTGTTGATATACCTATTCTTAAATTGTCACATTGACAGTCTTTGAAGATCATAGTAACATAGTTTAACTTTGCATAGAACTTTCTAAGTTCTAACTGCTTTTTCAACAAATTCAACCAAATATGGTCAATTCCAATTGGGCAATTCCCGAAATTGCCTTCTCTGATCAACGAATTATAAGTTGACTCCTTAAGTTTCCTCTGAATGTGATCAGACTCTGTCATCAGAATCTTTGTTTTACTCCAAGCCATCACGTGATCTCAACCACACCCCACTATATCTAACTCGCCTGGAAGATGATAAAATGGCAACACCTGTATTACCGGACGATTACTTCTGATTATATTGGCATTAACCAGTATTATTTTTCGCGGGTATTTCGTGGTATTTTTGTGTATAACGGTGTGAAATCTGAATTAATGCAAAGAGGTGATAAATATATGGACGGATATTTATGTTCTGTGATTGAACTGCAGTGTGTAAATAGTGGAATTTCCTTTGGATTATTTCTACTTGGAGATGAGTACATTTTAGTTTAGACCGTAAACAACAAGAATAACAAGATGGACTGGAAATATGAGTGAAATAGAACTTCCATTTCTTCCGATTTTATAAAAGATTTTGATGACCTTTATAATTTTTTAACAAAAATTGATACATCTGGATGGGAGATCAGGATGCTCAAAGAATCTATTTATTTGTAGATATGTATTCAATTTCGAAAAATCTTCATCTGTACTTATCAGCTTTCCCGCTACAGAAATATAATTAATTGAGATTCAGATTCAGAATTTATCATTCTGTTTCATCAAAATTATTTACACAGTTCAGATCAAAAAATAATTTTATGTGAATTCACTCTTTGTAGCATTGAATTGTTATTCAGAATTCACAGAGACTTTTAGTTGTGGTTTACATTCGTAAATTATTCTAAATTCACTTTGCTCTGTATTTGCAAATTTACATTTGAAAAATTTTGTAGAGAATACAAATAACAATGTTAATGTCCACCGAATGAAAAAAATATAATATAATGTAATTATAATAAGAACCAAAAATGACAAACTGACTGATGATTATCACAATATTCATCAGCCTACCTCATTAGTCTTATAATTGATATGTTTGGGAATATATGTTTATTTTGAGAATTTCATTCAAGTTTATAATTTTTTTGGCAGTAGTTAACCCTACACCTTATCGTGGTTCTTGCTGAACAATTAATTAAATAACAACTACCTAGGTTTCTATTACAACTTTATCTCAATAATATTGTGCAGGATGAAATGTAGTTATTCAATTTATTGGAGAAGTAGGGCCTCATATTGTTTATTCATCCAGAGATTCCAAGCAAGAAAACCTATTCAATGAATTCACTACAGTTTTAAATTCGGAATATACCTACGATATCCCGAGCTACCGCATTGAAGAAGTATGCTGTGTTCTGTGTTCCAGGCTATCTCTATAGAGGCCTGTGATTGTATCTAAATGTTCTGCTATTTTCGATTTCTGTATATCTCTATTTCTTAAGTTGTTCTTACGTTCTTACTTTCTCCTGTATACGACTTACCTCAAATACAAGGAATATTATATACACAGTTTTTGCCTTTTTGTTTTTCATTAATGGGTTTTGTCTTATTATTTTGGCACATTGATATAAATACTTATTTCAAACAAGTTTACTAGGAACGTTTCATACAAAAAGTCCGAATTCTCCGAGATAATCAACAGTTTTTTTCAAATGGCGATTTCCTCTGAAACCGTGAGTCACATAGTTGGCCGACTTTCATATTATTTTTGATACACCAACTTTTTGTGAGAAATAACATACGGAAAGAAAAGTGTGGAGTTGCTGGGAAGCACTGTAGATATTTTTCAGAGTTTGGAGAGAAAACCCAGAAAATAACTATTTTAGAATGAATATACCTCCCAGAGTAGGTATACTTTAATGGTTATTGAACCTATTAGATATTAAGCATCTACATAATTTTTTTGCGCGTATGTTCCGGGGAACATCACGATATCATTTTGCCCAAATGTCTGTAATTTTCGAATTTTTTGCCGAAATGGTCTCAAACGATTGAGTTGGACTACCTGATGAAGAATTCGAGGACAAATTTAATTCTGTCCAGCCGGCCGGCCGTCCGTTGCCACTTGCGACTTGAAAATTTTCAGGGTAGGTGGCGCATTCCAATACGACGGACAAGTTCGTTAATAGGCATAATCGGGCAAATGGTTTCCGAGTAATGATTTTATTTTCAACCAATATAAATCCGATGAAATTGAAACTTGAAATAGTTGAATAGTTGTAGAATATGAACTTAGGTTGTGCATCCGAATGCAACATTTCACTTTGTCTATAGGCATTATCGGCCAAACGGTTTTGGAGTTTTACCCATCTGAAATTGGGTTGTTATTTCTTCAATAACTCGAAAAATAAAACACCGATTACATTCAAACATGGTTATTAGTTGTATAAAGCAAACGCGAAAATTCTTACAGAATTTCTTGAGGAATATTTTCAAAAATTCATTGCAAATTATTGAAAAAAATTCTATATATAAATAACTATTCGTCCGATATCGCTAAAATTTTGCGAGAGCCTTCAAAACCTAACACGATAACTTTCTAACGAAACGAGATAAGGACTTGCAATTTGCAGGGTATGTTGCGTATCCGTATGGGAGTTTTGAGTTCGATTACTGGCATAATCGGTCAAACGGTTTCAGGGTTATACCCACCTGGAATATTAATACCTCGTTACCTCAAAAAATATAGACTCGATCGAATTGAATCCTCGTATCTAGTTGTAGAATATCGACATAAAGACGTGTTTAGAATTTTATAAGAACTGTACGCCTAGAAAATTTTACTAAAATTATGAAAAAAAAAATTGGTTCAAGCACTGACGTGAAGTCAGGAGCCTTCGCGCGTATGTTCTTTTGTCCATTCTCCTTTATTGGACACTCTTAATCGCATTTACAATGGTGAATTCTATTATCTGTTCTCCTGTATCGGAAGCTCTTATTCGAAATCAACATGGTAAATTCGATGTCCAGAGTGTCCAATACAGGAGAATGGACAATAGAACATACGCGAAAAAGCTCCTGACTTCACGTCAGTGCTTGAACCAATTTTTTTAGATAAGATCATTATCTTAATGCATTCAGAAATCGACGATCTAGTTCAAATGTTAATCTATTTATGTGCACGTTGATTGCTTTCTTTATTTATTGGTCGGAACGAAAATAGACCTCGTTTGTGTTTTCCATAGGCAAAAATGAACCTTGCTTCTGTTGAAAGAATGAATTGTTTTGGCACCATCACTATTTATATGAGAAGGTGCAAATCACTATGATCAATACGATGTAGATCGACCTTCCAAAAAATATTAGATCTCACAGAACTCAACTATTCATTGGCGATATTGTATTGGTAACACACAACTTATGTTGGCAATGTTACAAACTGGAGAGGTCGTGCATCGACATCGTTAGTGATTTATCGGTCTATTTGTCGAGTCGTCTATGACAAGTGCTCATCATCTCGATTCTCCATATCATAATTGGGTTAGAATATTCCGGGAAGTTAGAGCGGATGGAATTCCTAGTTGGATAACTCGCATATGTCGCAACATTTTAAGCACGAAAGTTTGGGTGTCGACGTTCTCTGAGAAATTCATCGGACTGTAAAGTGTCACACTACCGCTCATTAAATTTTCGTCCAAAAAAGGGTGTTGGAAACTTCTACAGATCGGTAGACACATTTCCAGCCCTGCGTTCACACAGTTTCATTACTGTGATACAGCTCCCCAAATTTGCTTTAATTAGGTTCGATGTAATTTCAGTAGGATTGGCAGACTTCAAAATTGTTTTTTTTTCTGAAATCGCCCAAGAATTCCAACTCTCTCGCCGCAACTTCGGACCCCAAATTACGCTTATACCCTTATTACACTAAGCCGTTTTCATGTCTATATTTGCGCCTATTTTCATGGCTATCTGTTGATTGAATTTCCCCCCGAATGAGTGCCACTATTACATCGCGCTTTTTTCGCGCTTATTTCAGAGCTGCAAACATTGAAGAAATTGACATATTTACCTACCTCAAGTTCTTGTTTTGTTTGTATATTTTTAAAGCAATACCATAGTGTTTTAAGAATGTCTGAAGAAACGTTTAATATGCTACTACATAGAGTGCAAATTCACATACAGAAAAAAGACACTGTAATTCCAGAAAGCATTTCTCCAAAAACGAAATTAATGATTACCTAATTTGCGATACTAGGCTACTGCTAAAAACTTCATATCACTCGGGGATAGCCATCACATTTCCTTTGTGATCCAGTTCTATCATAAGAATCCATTGATATCATTCCCAACTCTGAGAAACCAATACTTTTGTAGATATGATTTGTCAAAGCTTGACCAAGAGCGCCTAAGCTCCTGTCCACAGGGCCTGAACCAATTTTATTATACAGTGTGGGAAAGAAAATTGAATAAATTAATTATCTTGGTTATTGTACATATTTATGGAAATTCCCGAAATACGTAAAATATAAATTTTAATTGTCATTTTTCTTCGTAAAAATGCGAACCCTACCTTCAACCCCCTTCGAAAGACAGGCACAACTCCCAATTTTTCAGCAAGGAAGTATTGGCTTATGATAAATCGTTCGAAAGGTCTCGTCATTCTCTATTCAGAAATGTTATCCCTTTCATGTTTATTTCAATAATAAAGTTAGAAAAATATTAAATCAAGTGATGAGCGAAATTTGGTACGATATCAAAACTAATATGTAATACAAAATGTAGCAAAAAAATTATTAATGTTAATAAAGTACATGTTCAAAGTATTCACAGCGCACGCATTTGCCATATCCTAACCTCAAATAAACATTTCTTCCAACATTATTCAACATTGAATGGATTCTTTCTGGGTTTTCTCTGGGAGAGAAAACCCAGAAAGAAACCATTCAATGATGAATATACCTCCCACAGTATCATTTAATGTTTATTATTCAACATCTCTGGAGTAATCGATCTAATCGCAAGCGTTATTCGATCTTTTAAGTTGTTCAAAGCAAGGGGTTTAGTTTTGTATACAACGTTCTTCACATTTCCCCATAAAAAGAAATCTAATGGGTTAATATCAGGGGATCGCGATGGCCATTCGATCGTTCCTCGCCTTCCTATCCACCGATTTGGAAATATTGCGTCGCGGTACTGCCGGACATTCTTTTGGTAATGTGGTGGTGCTCCATCCTGTTGGAACAACATCGTATTCCTTGGAACTAGAGGATTTCCATGATCATGATATAAATTGTCCAAAGTTGGAACGATATGATGTTGAAGTACCTACTGCTAAATAATTATCGCCATTCAAACTGGCCTCAATGAAAAAGGGGTCTATGATATGGTTTCGGAATTTCCTGCCCAAATATTAACCTTTTGAGGGTGTTTGCGTGTGTTCCTCCTATCCAGTGAGGATTTTCGGTAGACCAGTAGCGGCAATTTTGACGATTAGCATGGCCGTTGAGAGAAAAAGTGCACTCATCAGAAAACAAAACCTCTACTAATTGTATAGTATTGTTATACAACATGTCCATCATTTCTCCACAAAAATAAGTTCTCCTATGAAAATCGTCTTCCAAGAGCTACTGGGTAGGTATAATTTTAGGAGTTTTAGGATGTTTTTTATTTTCGTTTAATATGTTCAGAATCGATAATTCGAGATTATGATTATCCATAGACAGTACCGAAAACGGTTCTAAATGGATTGTATACTGTTTATTCACATGAATGCCATTGTAACTATGTCTCGTTTATTATTGTGGTGAATAAAATTATATTATATTCTATTGTAATTAAATTCAAACAAACCGATTTTCCCAAATAACGAACTTATCCGAGGTATTCATTCCTCAAATCTACTCTGAAAATTATATTATATCAATTCAAATTTAGAAAATATTGCAGTTTTGTTTTTACTGGAGATATTCTGAACTCAATTTGATTATGTTTCTTACCAAAGAATATATTTCCATCATCATATCGATTATCCACGTGCATTATATTATCACCTTAAAAGTATTATCTGAACCAGAGAAAATATCGTCTAATACACGTTGCAGAAGGCAATTCCAACACTCATGCTTTCGAAAACTCGCTTCTTCGTCGCTCGTTTTCGATTTTCGCATTCGTGTTTGAATAGGAGCCCATTCTGCAACTTGTATTAGACTATTCTACATGAAAATTATCAAATGTTTTTCATCAACTTAATCTGTAATCTATACCTTCACATAATATAAAGAACCAAAATGGAGTGATCAAAGGATTTCAAATATTCATTTAGGACAAAATCAAATGTGAAATTTTTATGAAAAAAATGGATTTCACTACATACATGTACAACATAAGGTGGAAAACCTATTCTACATGAAAATTATCTCTATTCTATACATATAGTGGAGCAATTGAATCACAATATTTTCTACAATTTATATTCATTTAGGACAAAATTAACCGTGAAAAGTAAGAAAAATGGGATGCACATCAGTGTACAACATTATATTGCTGAGAAGGTTCGATTGACATCTCATCAAAGAGGATGGATCAAAATGTTTGCTTCTCATCCATTCCTTCAAGCTTGAGTTCAATTGAGTCGATTACACTATAATTGATACCTGTACTGAAATTGCCTGAATGTAATAATTTTGACAAAGTTTTTCTGGATGGAACCGCAAAAATTTTGCTGAAGAGTTTGTAAGCCTTATCATATCATCCTCATAATTCTACCGTAGCTGAGGTTATTTAATTGGTCATTTTGCATTCAATCATACTATGTTTTCTAGAACAGGAGGTGTATTTTATATCCAGAATAACGAATCAGAAATAATTTTGACATTTATCTCGCATAGGAAAATGAGATGATATGAAAGAAAAACACACAAAAACACACAGATCATATAATAATTCATAGATGGAATAATTAAGTACAGCATTCTGTGAAAACATAGTAAGATTCATTATTGAAATTTCGAAAAATCATATCTTGATAAAGTTGAAATCATAGCTTGTTAAAGTTGAAAATAATAACAAAAAAATTTTATGGTGAAACTGCATCTGGAAAAAAATTGAATTTGAAATTTGTAATGTAACAACATTTATTTTTCGTTACGCAGAAACTCTCAAGCCCTTTTTGCATAACAATAAACTTAACCGAGATATGTATCTCCCAAACCTACTTTGAAAATTTCAATTGCCTAGCTCATTCAGTTCGACAGTTATTGTAGAAACAAAATTTGTAAATTTTCAAAACTATTTTTTGACACTTTACGGCAACCCGATCAATACAAAACTTCGCATGCATATAAAGGTCATTATTCTACAATACGAAGCTAAATTTCAGTCAGATCAAGTGATCGGTTTCGGAAATATCCATAAAAAATTTGACTAGTTTACAGAGTTACAAATCAATGAAAGATATTTATGATTAAATGAACGAGCGCCCTAGAGCCTCTGACGCCAGGTCAGTGCTTTCAAGTTATAGTTTCACGATTAATAAACAGGACCCAGAGGCTCTTTCCGTTACTGTATGCATAATACAATCGTTCGTTTCAGAATCAATCATTGTCCCTTACAGTTGAATGAATAATGTTTACATTTCAGTCTTTTATTCCGGCTAGACTTCAGCCCCTGATGCATCGATTGCTCGTTGCATGGTCCCGATGCCGACGGGTTGAATAACCTATTCGAAATCATTTTATATCTCTGTTGGACTACGCCAAATAATGTTTACGATCGTAACATTAGCGGTGACATCAAAGCGTCCGCGTTTCATAACAGCATAACTTCGTTATTCACCGAAATAAAATCCTTCTACACGGTCGACCCAGTTCGAAAATTGTTCCTGAGATGATCGAACGTTTTGATCGAGCATTTTTCGCCAAAAACATTGAGTAATCTGTGTTGGTGTGGGGTCAGTAGCGTAGGAAACGACGAAAACGTTAAAGCTTCTCTAGACGTAGACATATACTGACTGACAAAGAAACTGCAACACCCAGAAGGAGCTGTTTAAATTTTAATTTAATAATTAATAATACGTAGATAGTATAGCAAGGAGTAAATGATTGTAATATGAAGAAAAAAAACGAAGGGTTCACATTTTTTTTAATAAAGTTGTTAATAATGTGTTTGCCAACCGCTATTATTCACACATTCCCCAACACGTCTTGGCATTGATGCAATAAGATGGTCTATTTCTTCTTGAGGGATACTATCCCAAGCTACCTGTAGTTCATGTCTCAGAGCCGCCAAGGTCCGTAGGGGCTGGGGTAAATTTCCAAGCCTTCTACCCATGATGTCCCAAACATGCTCTATGGGCGAAATATCGGGAGATCAGGGCGTCCATGGCAAAATATTCACATGGATCGCTTGAAAAAAGTTTAAACCATAACACCTACTGTCCGGAGTACATGACGCTCAATATCAAACTGAGGTTCACGTCTTTCTCTCCGACGTCACCTAACCCTTCTTCAGCCATCATGTGCACCCAAGGAGAATCGAGATTCAACAGAAAAGACGACCTGATCCCATTCAACATTCCAATGTTGACGTTCTCTGCACCACTGTAATCGTTGCCGGCGATGCTCAACCGTCAGAGGTAAAACAAGATGGGGTCGATAATGCTGCAGTCCAAAAGAGCTTATTCAGCGGTAAACCGTTCGAACAGTTACAGGATGGCCTTGTTCTCCTAACTACTCATCAGCCAAAGATCAAGTTGTTGCAAATCGGTCCCTAATAGCCATAAGTCTTAGACTTCGATCTTTAACTTCATTTGTGGCCATTCGACGTCCGGTGCCTACTCTTCTTCGATTTTGGGCATTATCAAACCACGCTTGACAACATCTCATAACAGTAGTTGGATTTCTGTTCGTAGGGTTAGTGATTTCTGGAAATGACAACCCCGCCTCCCGTAAACCGATAATTCGACCTCTTATTCACTTAGCTGGCGATAAATTCCGCGTACTCGTGATCGAGGCATTTTAACAACAACCAAACATCGACTTTGGATCTCCTCGAACAGCTGGTTTGTTGCAAAATTTTGAAAATTTGCAAAAAACGACTACAATATGTAGTCGCTGAATATGTAGACGCTCAATAAAAAACTGAGGTTCACGTCCTACTCCCCGACGTCACCTAATCCTTTTTCGGCCATCATGTGCACCAAAGGAGAATCGAGATTCAACATAAAAGACGACCTGATGCCATTCAATATTCCAATGTTGACGTTCTCTGAACCACTGCAATCGTTGCCGGCGATGCTCAACCGTCAGAGGTAACACAAGATGGTGTCGATAATGCTGCAGTCTAAAAGACCTTATTCGGCTGTAAGCCGTTCGAACAGTAACAGAATGGCCTTGTTCTCCTAACTACTCATCAGCCAAAGATCGAGTTGTCGCAAATCGGCCTCTAATAGCCATAAGTCTTAGAATTCGATCTTGAACTTCATTTGTGCCACTTCGACGTCGGGTGCCAACTCCTCTTCGATTTTGGGCATTATCAAACCACGCTTGGTTAGCGATTTCTCGAAATGACAACCCCTCCGCCCGTAGACCGATAATTCGATCTCTTTCAAATTCACTTTGCTGGCGATAAATTCCGCGTACACGTGCTCTAGGCATTTTAACAACAACTAAACATCGACTTTGGACCTCCTCGATCAGCTGCTTTGTTGTAAAATTTAAAAAATTTGCGAACAACGACTACAATAAGTAAGTGTTTGCGAAAAACTTAGTGAACTGTATATAGGTAGCTGATTCGGAGGCTTTGAGGGAATTGAACCAAATGAATACAAGAAATGCTATGCAACTTACCCTCGTTTCTCTATCTTCGAGAGTGGACCTGTGGGTTTTCCTTGAACAACTCGACGTCTTTGCTGGCCAGAAAGATCGAAACTGCTCCGGAAAGTTCGATGACAGGTTAAAGGATCTGGGGACACTTATTAGTTCTTGTGCCACTCGGTTCATTAACTGTGGTTTTAAAGTCTTTTATCACGGATGCACGATGCATTCACATGAATCAAAATTCAAAATAAAGAAAATAATATATTATTCTAATAACTTGATTATAAATCGGTAGCGGAATTCAATTGAAAAGGAAATTATCTAGGAAGCGAAGTTCAGCGCGGAAAGACTCTCAAGAATGTGTTTTTCCTTGAAAATGGTATAAAAATACAGTCGTTTTTCAAATGGCATGCTCTTTCTTGGAATGAAATATGAAACAACATATGCCATCTATCTGCGAATTTTATATGAACTAACTAAACAGTGTAGATTCCATTCAAATGGGAATTTAAGAATTACAGCTATCTAATTGGCGTAAACAGTAAGTAACAAGAAATGTTTGGGTACATGAAAAAATCTTCACGATTTTTTTCTCCAAATTTAAATCATTTACTCCTTGCTATACTACCTATGCTTTATCAAAAAAAAAAAAAAAATTTAAACAGCTCCTTCTGGGTGTTGTAGTTTCTTTGTCAGTTAGTATATGTACATTCTGTCAAAGAATATTGGGCCTAGCTGTATTGTAGATTGTAGAATGAGAACAGGTGTAATTGGGTTAATATGCTGCCTTTCAGAACTTTGATGATTTTATATTTTTTTCTATTACCCTATTAATATTATTACCAGACCGGGGTCGAATGGCTTGGTTCAACCCTTCAGAACTGTCACCGATACGATCTTTTGTTCAATTACCCTATATTCATTCAATCCTAAGGTCATATCCAATGTTGTTAACATACCTGATAATGTCCGTAGGATCCTTGGCTATTACGTCGGGAGGATTCAGAACTGGCTCTCTCAAATGTTAGATTCTTAGGCTGGTTAGATCTGGACATTTGCAAACTAGGGGTTTCCAATAGAGTTCTTATTTGATATTCAAAGAAAAATGCCATTTTTCAATATAAACGATCGGATGTTTATTTCATTTTAAAGAAGAAGCTATGTCGTTAATAGTGGAAAATAACATCAGGCAAATGACCACCAAGACCACACTTACAGGACCTAATCCTTTTAATGAAATTTTCCATATCCAAATCGTAAAGTGGCTGCCCTATGTCCTCGATAGCCTCACGAATTCCATCTTTGAGGTCTTGAATCGACGCTGGGCTATTGGCGTAGAACTTCTCCTTCACGTGGCCCCAAAGGAAGAAGTCGCAAGGTGTTAAAACAAGATCTCGGTGGCCAATTGTGATCACCTCTTCGAGAGATAACACGGTCCGGAAACTTTTCCCGCAAAAGATCAATGGTTTCGTTGCTTGTGTGGCACGTAGCGCCGTCTTGTTGAAAGTAAATGTTGTCCAGATCAATACCATCCAATTCCAGCCATAAAAAATCATTAACCATCTCTCGATAGCGCAATCCATTCACAGTAACTGTTTCTCCAGCCTCATTTTCGAAAAAGTAAGGTCCAATGAGTCCGCCGGACCATAAACCGCACCAAACTGTGACACGTTGAGGATAGAGAGGCTTTTCAACAATAACTCTTGGGTTTTCCGAGCCCCAGATGCGACAATTTTGCTTGTTGACGAAGCCACCGAGGTGGAAATGGGCCTCATCACTCAAGATGATTTTTCCCAATCAGCAAAGACACGACGTTGTTGATGATCGGACGGCTTGAGTTCTTGTGTTAACTGAACTTTATAAGCCTTAAGACCCAAATCTTTATGCAAAATACGGTGTAATGACGTATGTGGAATGCCTAATTCCAAAGAACGACGAGGAGTGGACAAACCTGGGTTTTCTTCAACACTTTCGGCTACAGCAGCAATATTCTTGGCAGTTCTTGAGCGACGTACACGGGTTTGATTCTTCACATAACTAACTTGTCCCAACATCTCGAATTTTTCCACCAATTTCTTTATTGCGGTCCGACAAGGTGCTTCACGACGACCCAAAAATGTTCCAGTTTTACGAACCGTCCCTGCCAAATTTTCACCATTTTTATAGTGTATTTTAATAATTTCAATGCGTTCTTGAAGAGTGTATCGTTCCATTTTTATTAATGGCGTAGTTTCTACTTGTCAAATGTCAAAAAATGACAGCTTCAAAAGTGACATCTACTGAAATAGCAGGCTATTCAAAATAACACCTCTTATTGGAAAACCCTTTATATGTTCAGCTGTTTCCTTTTGTTCCTGCGGAACAAGGAGTATTTGTAACACTCACTCAGCCGAAGTCAGAGTCAATTGCGGTAGTTATCGAACTTCAGTAATTGCGAAATTAGATTCTATCGAAGTTGTAAAGATTTTCATGGAGTTATAATATTATAAATTGAGTCTTAATATCAGTACCAGTGTTTTGAAAATCAAAGACGCGAAGGACGAAATGTTAGGAGAACCTAGGCGATTGATAAAAAAAATCCTACATGTTTTTTGAACAGGTTGTTCTGTTAAAGCACCGGTCAACCGACTTAGTTGGTTCCTCTCCATTGCTTTGAAATTCTTAAACAAATTTTTTGAGTAAAGCCTGACAATGAGGGATCTTGACTGCCTGAGGTCGTCTAACGTGCTTCAGTCAGAGCTAAATTTCTTATTGAGCAATGTCTCAATGAAAGCTTTGACAGATGTACGACAGATAGGTAGTGACAGCAGTGGACCAGTAAATAATGAGCGTGTCCCTCGCTTTTCCAATGCATCTGGTTAGTAGAGTTCACAAGGCATGAAAAGAGCTCTAAAACAGATTTTCGTGGGACCTTCATTGCTAAAATGTATAGACCACTGGGTATCATTCTCCATACCCTTACAATGTAAATTCAACTGGTCGTCAAAAAATCGTCGTGTGCAGGAAGGGGTGGGGGGAATTTTTCCAAAAATTGACAAAAAAATTTTTTCTGTTCATGGTCATCTATATACGGTGAACATCACTCACACAAACTTCTGTTGAAATATACGATTCAAAAATATTTTATATTAATTGTCAAAAAAGTCGGATACAATGCTCTTAAATGGAATTCCTTAAGATATAAACGCTTGCCCTGAACACCCATATTAACTATTATGTTCCACTCGGTTTTACTCGAGATCTGTTAGGATTATCGAAAAAATGCTTTATATGAAAGGTCTGCTCCGAAAACCAACGATTCAGATGCTTCTTTCAAAATTACAATAGGTAGAATAGTTTCCTCACAAAATAAGAAATTGTGTTATTAACTCCCATTAACCGAAACCGAACCTGGAGACGCTAGTAAGGCGCAATTTGTAGCGTTAGTCCATGTTAGTGGCGACCTTATGGATTTGAGCTTTGATCTATGCACATAAGGTTCGTTATATCTATCCGACCAACTTTACAGTACTATTCCTGCATGCCTTCAGAACGCATTTTGAAGATATTGTTTAAATTCCTAATTTTTTATATATATGAGAATTTTACATATAATTAATATATATTTGATTTAATTTTGTTAATTCGTTAATAAATATGCAAATATGCGAGTTCAAACTTATATTCATTACTTCATAAATCAATTTTGTGACGTAATATTACCACATTTTTGAAATCATCGTTCATTCTCATTAGTAGTAACAAGATTTCCTGAATCCTAGACCAAAAATCTGGAAAAGAATTAAGAAGGTATATAGTTGGTATCTATGATATTTAGGGTCTAAAAATTTCTTACATGTCATGATTCATCTAATTCAACTATCACTATCAGATGAAGAATCATCATTTTGAAGATATTGTTTAAATTCCTAATTTTTTATATATATGAGAATTTTACATATAATTAATATATATTTGATTTAATTTTGTTAATTCGTTAATAAATATGCAAATATGCGAGTTCAAACTTATATTCATTACTTCATAAATCAATTTTGTGACGTAATATTACCACATTTTTGAAATCATCGTTCAATCTCATTAGTAGTAACAAGATTTCCTGAATCCTAGACCAAAAATCTGGAAAAGAATTAAGAAGGTATATAGTTGGTATCTATGATATTTAGGGTCTAAAAATTTCTTACATGTCATGATTCATCTAATTCAACTATCACTATAAGATGAAGAATCATCATTTTGAAGATATTGTTTAAATTCCTAATTTTTTATGTAAATGAGAATTCTACAGATAATTCATATATATTTGATTTAATTTTGTTAATTCGTTAATAAATATGCAAATATGCGAGTTCAAACTTATATTCATTACTTCATTAATCAATTTTGTGACGTAATATTAACACATTTTTGAAATCATCGTTCATTCTCATTAGTAGTAACAAGATTTCCTGAATCCTAGACCCAAAATCTAGAAAAGAATTAAGAAGGTATATAGTTGGTATCTATGATATTTAGGGCCTAAAAATTTCTTACATGTCATGATTCATCTAATTCAACTATCACTATCACATGAAGAATCATCAAGGGAAGGAAGATTTGAAAAATTTCAAGTACTCGTATTTGCACATGTTTTTTGGGCCATACCTTTGCAGGAGCCAATACACGGAATTTGTTTTCTTTTACAGGAACACATTGATCCTGTGCAATCTGAAATGAGAATTTCCATTTCATAAAGAATATTTACGGATCTGATATTCGAAATAATATTTACCTTTCCTACAACTGCAGTTGCTAAGGATACATGTTTCCTTAGGTAGGATTGGCATCGTCGTTAATTTTGGCAGAAGTTTTCCATATTCTACATACCACCCACTAAATATAGGATCCGGTAAAGATGGTCATGGTACATTACTATTGATCCAAATTTTTGTTTGGTAATGGACTCGAAGGCTGTGTTGTCTCAAACTATCCAATGTTGGAGGTAATTTACTTATGGATCTTGAAGAAGCTATAATATTCCCCTGAGCCTGTTGATACATTTCACATTTTCGTTTGTCGTATACAGATGGATTTCAAATTCAACAATATCATTGAATACTTTCAAACATGGCACCGGAATTACATGATGAATTCAAAAATAGGAATTTTGTCATTAAATGTTTGATTGGGAATTTTAACCAACTTTCTGTAGATCAGGCGCTAGAGCATATCAACAAAAATTCCAAAGCTGCAGGAGGAACAGTGGGATAAACTGAAAATAGTACTATAGAATGGATGAATGGTTCTTGAGTTACAACATTATTGGTATGAAGTTAGTCACATTACGCTCATCTTTGCATCTTCATTCGGTCAAAATGTCGAAGAAGGTAAAAAAATAATGAAAATTGATGAAGATTCTGAGCAGATACTGCAGAGAGAACTTTCAAGATTTTGAGAATTTGAGAGAATAAGTATTCAATGATATTGTTGAATTTGAAATCCATCTGTATACGACAAACGAAAATGTGAAATGTATCAACAGGCTCAGGGGAATATTATAGCTTCTTCAAGATCCATAAGTAAATTACCTCCAACATTGGATAGTTTGAGACAACACAGCCTTCGAGTCCATTACCAAACAAAAATTTGGATCAATAGTAATGTACCATGACCATCTTTACCGGATCCTATATTTAGTGGGTGGTATGTAGAAAATGGAAAACTTCTGCCAAAATTAACGACGATGCCAATCCTACCTAAGGAAACATCTATCCTTAGCAACTGCAGTTGTAGGAAAGGTAAATATTATTTCGAATATCAGATCCGTAAATATTCTTTATGAAATGGAAATTCTCATTTCAGATTGCACAGGATCAATGTGTTCCTGTAAAAGAAAACTAATTCCGTGTATCGGCTCCTGCAAATGTATGGCCCAAAAACATGTGCAAATACGAGTACTTCAAATTTTTCAAATCTTCCTTCCCTTGATGATTCTTCATGTGATAGTGATAGTTGAATTAGATGAATCATGACATGTAAGAAATTTTTAGGCCCTAAATATCATAGATACCAACTATATACCTTCTTAATTCTTTTCTAGATTTTTGGTCTAGGATTCAGGCAATCTTGTTACTACTAATGAGAATGAAAGATGATTTCAAAAATGTGTTAATATTACGTCACAAAATTGATTTATGAAGTAATGAATATAAGTTTGAACTCGCATATTTGCATATTTATTAACGAATTAACAAAATTAAATCAAATATATATGAATTATCTGCAAAATTCTCATATACATAAAAAATTAGGAATTTAAACAATATCTTCAAAATGATGATTCTTCATCTGATAGTGATAGTTGAATTAGATGAATCATGACATGTAAGAAATTTTTAGACCCTAAATATCATGGATACCAACTATATACCTTCTTAATTCTTTTCCAGATTTTTGGTCTAGGATTCAGGAAATCTTGTTACTACTAATGAGAATGAATGATGATTTCAAAAATGTGGTAATATTACGTCACAAAATTGATTTATGAAGTAATGAATATAAGTTTGAACTCGCATATTTGCATATTTATTAACGAATTAACAAAATTAAATCAAATATATATTAATTATATGTAAAATTCTCATATATATAAAAAATTAGGAATTTACACAATATCTTCAAAATGCGTTCTGAAGGCACGCTGGAATAGTACTGTAAAGTTGGTCGGATAGATATAACGAACCTTATGTGCATAGATCAAAGCTCAAATCCATAAGGTCGCCACTAACATGGACTAACGCTACAAATTGCGCCTTACTAGCGTCTCCAGGTTCGGTTTCGGTTAATGGGAGTTAATAACACAATTTCTTATTTTGTGAGGAAACTATTCTACCTATTGTAATTTGGAAAGAAGCATCTGAATCGTTGGTTTTCGGAGCAGACCTTTCATATAAAGCATTTTTTCGATAATCCTAACAGATCTCGAGTAAAACCGAGTGGAACATAATAGTTAATATGGGTGTTCAGGGCAAGCGTTTATATCTTAAGGAATTCCATTTAAGAGCATTGTATCCGACTTTTTTGACAATTAATATAAAATATTTTTGAATCGTATATTTCAACAGAAGTTTGTGTGAGTGATGTTCACCGTATATAGATGACCATGAACAGAAAAAATTTTTTTGTCAATTTTTGGAAAAATTCCCCCCACCCCTTCCTGCACACGACGATTTTTTGACGACCAGTTGAATTTACATTGTAAGGGTATGGAGAATGATACCCAGTGGTCTATACATTTTAGCAATGAAGGTCCCACGGGGTGACACGATAGAGCCCGGTTTGAACTCTACTATGGTTGCACGTTACCAGGATTTTTTCTGTGTGTGGGACAGCAGATAACCTTTTGAACATAATCAGAGCCCAGCACGCCCAGAGCTTTCCTGCATTCTTCCACTAGAAAATAGTTGAAATTGACATTAGATACGGATTTTAGTGTTCAAATAAAAATACATATTTTTTTTTGCTTTTCAGCAATTTTTAATTTGACATTTCTTAAACTATATATACAGGCCTATTCATAAGGGAAATATACAAGAAATAATCGCTTACATTAAGGATTAACATTTAGTGCCTGATCTATGGGATCTTATCTAAAAATATAACATTATATGATATATCTTAATCAAATTCACCATGGTAAATTCGACTAAGTGTGTCCAATACAGGAGAACCGACAATAGAATTCACCATGGTAAATTCGATTAAGAGTGTCCAATACAGGAGAATGGATAATAGAACATGCACGCAAAAGCTTCTGACTTCACGTCAGTGCTTGAACCAATTTTTATTTTGTGAAGTCAGTAGCTTTTGCGCGTATGTTCTATTGTCCATTCTCCTGTATTGGGCACTCTTAATCGAATTTACCATGGTGAATTCTATTGTCTGTTCTCCTGTATTGGACACTCTTAATCGAATTCACCATGCTTAATTCGATTAAGAGTGTCCAATACAGGAGAACAGACAATAGAATTCACCATGGAGAATTCGATAAAGAGTGTCCAATACAGGAGAATGGACAATAGAACATACCCCCAAAAGCTCCTGACTTCACGTCAGTGCTTGAACCATTTTTTTTTCGTGAAGTCAGGATATAATGCAATGATGAAAAAATTAACACATTGTCTATCTTCAATTCTTCTTTGGGAGAAGAATACACAATTATTCTAGATAAATAAGTATTACTAGAATTAGTGTCACTTTTAAATAATGGAAGTAAAGAAAATCAGTAGTGGTAAGTGTAGTTACTAACATATTGAATGAAATTCAGTTACTTATTCTTAACCAATAAATGCCCATTGATAGATCTAAAGGTGTTGAGGTGAAACATAAAGGTATATTTTCATTAGTGATAGAAAAACTGGCCTAAAATGCCTCTCTACCCATCACGAAATTTAATATCGACAAATGGGCCTCTCACCTCACAAGATCAGAAAGTGTGGTTAATTCAAAGTTAAGTTTCGAAGCCTTCAACAACATTTTAGCGATATCATATTAAAAATAATACATAACCTTTCAAAAGTCCCCTCTCACAAATATACTCCTCTGTAGCCACATGGATCTCTTGAAGAAGAATCGCCTTCACTATTTTTCAAAGATATTCACTCTTGTTCATAGAAATCCCTTCAATATATAGTTGCCTCCTCCTAAGGAGGATCTCCTTCAAAACCGGGTATGAACGCTACAGGACACTTATGTAGGCCTATCATCTTGAAAATGGATGATATATTTTAATAGATCATCATGACATTCATGGTTCTGAAGGTTCTCGGAAAATTTCATCGATTCCCATCAGCTACCGAACTCACAAAAGGCTGCTTGGATCTCCAACAATATGGATCCGATCGTGTTCAAACTTGGAACTTTGCAGTAGAGTAAGGTTCTGAAGGCTCTCGCGAAATTTCAGCGATGCCAGACGAATAGTTTCTGATATATAGAACTTTTTTCAATTATTTTCAATGATTTTTTTGTAATTTTCTAGTGATACCATCCCCACGAAATTTCGCAAGAATTTCCGCGTTGGCATTCTACAACTAATAACCATGTTTGAATTATACCGGTTTTGTATTTTTCGAGTTATTGAGGAAATAACAACCAAATTTCAGATGGGTATAATTTCAAAACCGTTTGGCCGATTATACCTATAGACGAATTCAAATATCGCATTCAGATGCACAACCTAACCTGAAAATTTCAAGCCGCTATCTCCTTCCGTTCTCAGGTTATCGTGTCATAAATAATATTTTTTAATAATGTTTCCAAAACTTTCTAGTGATACGATTCTCACAATATTTCACAAGCGTGCTTAGGTTAGGTTAGGTTAGGTTAGGTTAGGTTAGTATATAGTCTGAAAATATAGTATATAGTAATATATAAATAATATTTTTTTAAAATTTTTTCACAACTTGCTAGTGATACGATTCTCACAATATTTCACAAGCGTGCTTAGGTTTATATTCTACAACTATTGACCAAGTTTCAATTCGATCGGATTCATATTGGGTGAAAACAAAATTATTACTCGGAAACCATTGGGCCGATTATGCCTATCAACGAATTTGTAAGTCGTATTGGGATGCGCCACCTACCCTGAATATTTCAAGTCGCTAGCTCTTTCCGTTCTCAAGTTGTCGTGGCAACGGACGGCCGGCCGGACGGCACCACAGAATTAAATTTCACATTTGGGCAAACTGATAACGCGATGTTCCCCAGAACATACGCGCAAAAAACATCTCTTCACAAACTTGCGTCAAACTATGTCGTAGAATTCAAAAATAACAAAGTATACAGGGTATCACATTGAAAATTTTAAAGTTGTCAGATGACTAACCTTTTTTGGAACACCATGTATATACCTCCCACAGTATCCTTTAATGATTACCATGTATATTTCTTAATATATTGAAAATATGGAGACTATGGCCCCTTACAACACTCGCAAGAGAAAAAATTTCAATATGTTAATTGGAAGCTGGAATACACCGATCTGTATATAGTGCCCTACCCCATTATCGAAAATGTTGTGTGTTGGTGACATTCTGATAAAATCTTTGTGTGTCAACGATCCACCAAATGAAATTTAAAAGATCGCATTTTTGGAAAAAAAATCATTTATAGTAGTTTATTAGTACCCCCACACCCTATCATTTGTTTTAGTGGGGGTTACAAAAACCTATTGCACCAGGGTTTCAAAGTACTCGAGCTGCTTACTCAAACTGTCAAATTTCATTGCTGGTCTCACAACTGGTTTATAAAATATTTCCAAAATAAGGGAACTCATTCCCGGCTTAAACCACACATAACTTCCATCAGATGACCTGGAGGACAGTTTAACAACAGGAAGTGTGACACCCTAAAGGTACCCATCACCTCCTTGCCCATGTCAGTGTGGCGGCCTCGGACCCTGTATATGTGTTTGAGTATCCTCTACAAAGTGAGGGTAGTTACGAACACTCATGAAGCTGACTGATGACCCCAAGCGGAAAATGACAGTAGATTAGGTGATATTTTCTCTTATCTTTGGCGAGATGCTGATTCAATTTAACAATGCGTTTTCTGAAGCACATCTGGTAGTATTGTGAGATGCAGCCTATTCTTGGCGGCCAACTAATTTTAACTCATTCCTCTTTATGTTAGCTGGCCGAATGTGTGTATTTAGTCACTGTAATACACAGTATGATGTATTAATAGAGGGAAGATACACGAATAAAACTTATCAATGTTTCAGACTCAGTTGTGGTTTCAACATGTGATTAACAGCATAAAATAATGCAGGGAAAATTACCGTGTTCTCAGATATTCTGAAATTTAATGCTTCTCAGAATAATGTTTTACGCACAAAGCGTTCTGGGGAATGAGATTCCTCTAAAGATTAACTTTGGGTTCTACCAGCGTTGTTGATAAATTATTCCTACTAAGACAAGAAGGGAGTAGGAGTTTTGAGTATTGTATTGAGGAATGCTGTAAATTTTACACATATATCTATTATTATTGTTATCTATTCAGTATACAGGGTGTCCCGTGAGGAATTCGACAAACGGAAACCATAAACTGAGGTCTATGTGGAATCATATCGAGGTATTTCAATCCCCTGAGTTCCTTGGTTTTGGATATACAGGATGATTTCCGAATATTGAATGTGAAATATTAAACTACAATAAATCTTGAACCAACCAACTGACACATTTCAAAATTTGCACTTATATCACACGTTGAAATTTCACTTAATATCCAAATATCACCCCGTTTTATTCAAAAGCAATGAAGATGATTTAAACCTTATGAGTATACCTAGATGACCTCAGTATATGGTTTCCTTTTCTGCCGGCACACCAATTATCATTTAAAATAATAAGGAAAGTATCATCGAAATGTCTAGAGCAAGGCTGGAGACAACCATAGCAGATTGTCCATGAATTCCCAATATTTGAGTAGGTAGAGGTTGACGAACAAATTATTTTAATAGTTTAATATATTAATAAAATACATCCTCTTTTCATAATTCAATAGTTCATACCACTAACACACTGATTTTGTATTATGAACCTTAACTCAAGAAAAAATATTTGATACGCAAATCGTCGTTGCGCCTTCAAAACGCGACATGTGGATATATTGTGCAAAATGCGTTAAGTGTATATTTCGATTAAGTACTACGCAAGCTGGATATTTCGTTAAAAGCTGCCATGTGATAATCACACTAGTTTCGGTTCCAGTTGGATTTGATCGAAAAGCGACAAGTACGAAATCGAAAATATGCTTCTGCAAAACACGCTAAGTGTATGAATGCACAATTTATCAAAAGTCACATGTCGCACTTTGAAGGCGCAACGACGAAATGTAGATCCATATTTCAGCATGTTTTTGCTAGCAACATTATGAAAATACTGTATATAGGAACATGTCTTACTACTTAAAGAAGTAAAAGGTAATATTAACCTCAGTAGACAACGAACAGTAATTTGTTTTGATGATTCTATTATGCTCTTCGTTCCTATTGCCTTCATAAACTGCATCATTAAAATGAGCAGTGAACACAGACAGATAGGCTTCGCATTCTGTGAATACATATAGAAAGAACTACGATGTATTATTGAAATTTTCAAAAATCATATCTCCGAAAGTATTAGCTTGATAGAGTTGAGAATGATATCAATGGATTTTTATGATGAAACTTCATCTTATAAAAATTGAATTCAGAAGTTTTAATGTAAAAAAAAAATTTTCATCCCTCAAACCTACTCTGAAAATTTCAACTGTGTAGCTCATTCCGGTCGAGAGTTATCGTGTTAAGGGTCTGACAGAATTGATTATGACCATGGATTCTTGATCAGTGAGTCGAGCCAAATCGTTTAAGACCATTTTCAGCCAAAAACTCGAAAATTACAGACATTTGGAAAATTGATAAGCACTCTGTTCCGAGGAACAAGAGCGCCAAAAATGAAAGTGACAAAAGAGAGATGTCTATTGCCAATTTGATAAGTTGAAGAGAATATGGAAACAGCTTCTGAGAACACTTATTCAAAAGATCACATTTCCGAACAAACAAAAATTACCGCTCCTATTTTGCCGCGCGTGAAATGAATCAACGTAAAAAATCTCATTTCATTTCCACTCCCCCTTATGTCTCCGGAACATCGGAATTCTGAAACCTAGTTGGAAAGCAGCATCCGAGACAGCATCCGTAGAAATGGCAAAAGGCGTTGTTTTGTAAACAGCAATCAAGGCGTGAAGTTGTGAACTCAGCGGAGGAGGATTAAGAACTCGAGGATGTTCTGCATTGAATGGAAAATATCGAGAGTCCGGAAATTATGGAATCTTCCTCTGAAGTGCATTATGTCGAAGAGATATTCCAATTTGAATCTATGTTGGGGGAAAAATTATAAAATAGATTGTATATTCAGTTTTGCTCTCTCCAAATGTGCAATCATTTCATCCAAATTAATGTCTATTAGAAATTCATCTATCACCAGATCAACATTTCAAATGAGCAGATTCCGTAGACTGTTGAAAATATGCATTCGATTGAATACGCAAACTCATCAAACAACAACATTTCTCAATAAAAAGGTTTTTTTCTGGGCTTTTTCTCCCAAACTCTGATAAATATCTATAGCATAAAAATTAATTATTTTGTGATTTGCTTCTGCGTAAGAAACACAGGATATTTTGTCAGAAGCAATCCAATGAACAATGTTGCCTAACAAACAACAACGAAACAACATCAACGATGAAACAACTATATCAGGGGTGCCAACTTGAGTCCCAAGATCTACTATTCACTGACAAAACTCTACGCGATCTACCAATAACATAACCATATTGACATAATTGTAGAAATTGTTAATGAAACTCGATGCTGTCTGCCTCTCCAAGATCGACTGGACATATAGCCACGATCGACCAGTCGATCGCGATCGACCTGTTGGCCACCCCTGAACTATATCGTAACGTTTCGGAGTCTATATCAGACTCTTTCGACAGACGCTTAATGAAAATTTTTAGAATTATTTTGTTGATAGTTATTGTGATATTCAAGAATTGTCACATTGACAGTATTTGAAAATCATAGCTAACATAGTTTTACTTTGCATAGAAATTTCCAAGTTTCAACTTCTTTTTCAATAAATTTAACCAAATATGGTCAATACCAATTGAGCAATTTGCAAAATTGCATTCTCTGTTCAATAAAATACAAGTTGACTCCTTAAGTTTCCTTTTAATATAATCAGTTTCTGTCATTAGAATCTTTGTATTACTCCAATCCATCATGTGATCTCCTTGGATTGTACATACATGTTCTGCTATTTTTGATTTCTGTATGTCTCTATTTCTCAAATTGCTCAATTGGTATTGACCATATTTGGCTGAATTTATTGAAGAAGGAGGTGGCACTTGGAAATTTCTATACAAAGTAAAACAATGTTAGCTATGATTTTCAAATACTGTCAATGTGACAATTCTCGAATCTCAGAATAACAATCAACAAAATAATTCTGAAGATTTTTTCGTTAAACTTCTGACGAAGGAGTCTGATAAAGACTCCGAAACGTTACGATATAGTTGTTTTTTCGTTGATGTTGTTTCGTTGTTATTTTTTAGGCAACATTGTTCGATTGATTGCTTCTGACAAATATCTTGTGTTTCTTAGGCAGAAGAAAATCACAAAATAATTAATTTTTTATTTTATAGATATTTTTCAGAGTATGGCAGAGAAAACCCAGAAAGAAACCATTCAATGATAACCTACTAGATAATTGTGAAAAACAACTATACGCTAAACGTTTACTTACGTGACTGATAATTTTTTAAAACATTTATTTAGTTTTTGAACTCGGACGGCACCAGAATGGAATGTGATTATAACTCGTTTTCACAGATATGGACACGAGGCTGTGCTTGACGTTTTACATAATCAGTGTTACGAACATTAAAACAGAATTGTGGTGTACATTAATACAAAGCTGCGTTCAAGAATCAAAAAAATTAATTTTGCCCCTGTGTTAGCGTGCCTTCTTCTGCCCTATATTTCTTCACTAATTTCGTTATTTCCATTATTAGTCAGCAGATTCCTCTTTAGTATTTCCCATTCTATATTTCAATTTTTCTTCAGGCTAGTACTCTGTTTATTCATAATACTTTGAATATGGTTGTTCGATTGAGTGAAAATGAACCAATTATCAGGAGATTATGAAATACTCCCTGATAATAATACCTCAGTTCGAACATTAAATCCTTGTATGTTTCTCTCCAGTTCTTCTTTCATCACCACATTATTTTCTGTGGGGGAGGAAAATTTGATGACAAACAATTCCTTCTGTTCTTTGTCGAGTAAGAGTATATCTGGCTTTATGGCGTGGATCTGCCGAGTTGTTGAAATCACATAGTTCCAGTAGCTACGAGCTCTGTCATTTTCAATAACTGCTTCAATCTCCAGAGGCACATATGGTAGCACTGGTTCGTTGTCTATACCATAAAACTCTCTCAGATGGAAGTAGAGAATTCGGAGTGTTGCATTGTGTCTTTCCACATATCCTGCATATATGCATAACAGTTTCCTGCTGCCTGTGGCATGCCCTGCACGATGTTGGGGTGTCCACTTTCATGATGTTCTTTTTATACCATCTTGTATTTATCACCCTATCTTGACAAGCCATAACGAATCCCTTCGTTTCCAACTTGAGCCTAGGTGAAGGTGAAGGATAATTCTTCCGACAGGCCCTGATCTTTCAAACTCCTGGAGAATATGGAGTGTAAGTGTTTACTCATGTGATCTTCGAGAAGTTTCTTCAGTTGTGCCTGTCTTATCTCTCTGCCAACTCTTCTTTGGTCTGTTGGCGTGATAGGTGTTCCTGTTAGCTCATGATCGATGGATATGCCAGTTATACTGAGTTTCTCCAAAGCTATTTGACCAGCCCTAAACAGGAAAGCTCCTTGGTTCCTTATTTCATGATAAGCCACCATTTTCAGAAGCGGGTCTTCACTTGGCAATATCCTTATTGCCATTTCCAACGTTTGTTGATGGCGTTGGTGTTCCAAAATTTGCAAACATCTGCCTCCCTGCGTTAGTGGAAGGTATATCCTTTGAATTGAGCACTTGGGATGCAGGCTACGATTCATGTTCATCACTTTATTAATGGTTCTGTCTAGCTCGAGAATTTCATTCACTCTCCGGTTAACTATCCGAATGAGTAGGTGATTATCGGGACTGCCAAGCTGTTCGTAGCTGATACTTTATTTTTCCCGGCAGCTGTGACTTCCATAGTTCTCGGATGTTGGGTCCAGTGATCTTCATCATTTTCATAAACGATATTTAATATTCGATCTCACTTAGCTCAGTTTTGATCTCGCTGTTTGAAGATTTTTTCATGAAATGCTGAAGGGCTCAAGATATTCGAGGGAGCTGTAACAGCTGATTTTGATGAATGATTCCATACAACTAAGAGCTGTGCCGAGCACTGAAGAAAAGTGCTTCGAGCCCCAAGCACTAAGCAATAAATAAAAATGCTCACGAGCCTCGAGCACAAGGCTCCGCTTTTTCATAGAATGCTTGCGATTACTAAGCACTTTATAAAAGTAATTCGTTTTGTCGAGCACTAAGCACTAAGCACTTTCAGGCAACTGTTGGAAATGAGGTTATTTACTCCGAATTGTTATATAAAATTGTATTAAATTGGAGAAACATGAAAACATGCAAAACTTGCATTCCTCATGCGTCATTGACGGATAAGAAATGGATTGCAGCGAAACAAATTGCTATAAAACTAACAAACTCAAAATTTGTTCACAATGAATGAAAATATGAATTCCATAAGCTTCTTAGTTTTTTCTGCACATCGAAATGTATTTCTCTTTTCGAAATGGGATGAAAGCTGAAACATCTTTGTCAACAACATAATATTAAAAATAAACTTAGGCCAAATGCTTTCATTTACTCAATAATAAAAAAGCACAGACGTGAATTCAGTGATCAGTTAGGCAGTTTTCCATTAATACATAATCTAGTTTGAATTGATCAACATTACGCCAATGCCTTTCGAAATTTTTCAAGATGTCAGAAATAATCTGCAGAAATCGGATAGCATTATTTTTTATTGTGTTTGTATTCATAAGCTATATAGTAAATAAGATGGAAATTTAAATACGAATATATCGAATAAATCTGTGATTTGAAACAAAAATTTCTTCAAAATCTTTAATTTATTTATATCTTCTTGGTAGACGATCCACATAAGAATACTCTGATACTGAATAATTTTCAGGTGTTGGTAATATTAAAATATCTACGTCCTATTACATGAATCAGTAAGCAACAACTGATAATTACTAGTTTCGTTCATGCCTCAATTGATCTCCCTGGTACGCATTAACTCCTCCGACCACAGCGCGTCAGCGTCTATTCGTGTTGAGACAATATTTCGGAAAAGCTTAGTGCTTAGTATAATCCTTGGAAGTGCTCGGGAGCACTTGAGGGATTAAGCACTAAGCCTTTTCATGATGAGCTTGAATTACTAAGCACTAAGCACTGGTCTTAAAAGTGCTCGTTGACAGTACTCGGGAGCACAAAAAAGCACTTTCACACGCACTGAGCATAATGCTTTGCATCAGCTCTGCTGAACTACTTCAAAGTCGATCAGGAAAAACAAGATATCGTTTGGTAAAGGTCCTTAGAAATTTTAAACGTTCATAGAACCAATTCACATACAACTCCTGACTGTTTGAAATTTCATCTTTGGTCACTGATGTCATCTGTATTGCATTGTTAAGTATAATCTACTTCGTTGTGAAAATTTATTAAAGCCTGCAACGTAAATGTCAAATATATATTTTCGAATCTTGTGAAACATTTAATAATCGTATATATTGTCTCAAGACGGAAATCGTTGTTCTTCTAATAACACTCTGATTCAATTTTGGTTTCCCAAAGGTACCCTAACTCAGTACTTCAATCTACACAGATCCCGTTCGATAGGTTTACTAATTAGATCAGTTCTTTTTTGTTCAGCAAAAAATATCCATTCCTCAAGAGTCTCAAGAGATGTGAACTCGGTCCTCTCCAATTTGTTGCTCATATATTGACAGTTCCGTCGACCGAAATCAATTACCTCCGACCCTGCCAAACTAATGCCTAATCAATATTCAATTAATATCATTAGATATTAGATCATCAATAATGGTCTTTCTTGTTGTGGTGATAATTACATTCTTATATTTATGTAAGGGATAATGAATTATACGGAATTCAATGATAGACCAGGATCTATATGGAATGATCAAGGACAGTAGTTGTTATTTGTTGTATGTATACAGGGTGTCCCGAAATTCAACGCCAAGCCGGAAGTGGGTGATATACGCCAAGTCATAATTGTAATAAGAAAATATTAGAGAAAATCTAAGTTACGTATTTTCAAATTTAGAGGCATTTCAAAATAATAGGGCTTCACACGAGACGAAAGTAGGAGAGAATATAAAAAATCTCGTCTTGGTCTCGCCAATTCCAGAAAAATTAAGTCTCGTTTAAGTCTCGGTTTCGTCTCGTTATCAGTTGTCTCGTTTCGTCTCACTTAATTCTGAATAACGATAATAAATATTATAATATACAGTGCGCGTCAAACTCATGGAACAAATTCATTTTCTCAGAAGAAAAATATTTGGCAACAAAATCCTGAAACAGGTCAATTTTTGTTTTACTTTTAACAAATTTTCATACATTTTTGAAGGATTTTTGTTGCACCCTGTGCCATCCCCATCAATCCTCTGAATTTTTTAAATAGGGACAGTGGGTCCTGTGGTACTTTTTTGGCAAGGTCTTTGTATCTTCTTCACAGGCATGCAGAAATTTCCAAGAAAACATTTTTCATTTTTGAAAAATATGTAGTTCCAAGAGGTTTTCAGTATGTGCACTTTGTCATGGCTCATTTACTTTCAGACGATGGTACCTGATGAAATTTGTCACCGAATGAAAGTCAACCATTACAGTTTTATCATACACAACTTTCAACCCCCTCACGCCCCCCATATGTTTTCACCATTAAAGGCTTCGTAGGGGTTAAAAATTGTGCATGAACAAAACTGTAGTGGTCGACTTTCATTCGGTGACAAATTTCATCAGGTACCATCGTCTCAAAGTAAGTAGCCATAAAAAAGTGCACATACTGAAAACCTCTTTGAACTACCTATTTTTCAGAAAAATAAACATTTTTTCTTGAACATTTCTGCACGCCTGTAAAGAAGATACAAAGCTCTTGTCAAAAAGTACCATATGGCTCACTTTCCCTCTTCAAAAAATTTAGAGGGTTGATGGGGATGGCACAGGGTGCAACAAAAATTCTTCAAACATGCATAAAAATTTGGTAAAAGTGGAACAAAAATTGACCTGTTTCAGGATTTTGTTGCCAAATATTTTTCTTCTGAGAAAATTAATTTGTTGGATAATTTCGACGCGCACTGTATAAACGAAATGGTAGATAACAATGAATAGTTCTGTAAAGCTATATTTATAACGCTCTTATACAAAAATATTTGTACATGTAAATAATTCTTTTTAAATTTACACACTGTTTATTTCATTTTTTTAATGACTCGATGACCAAGATTTCAAAACATAATCACACTTGCATCACATCATCTTTAAATAGTATATGTGTTTTTGCCATGATCATACCTGCTGTGGAAAGTAATCTTTCAACAGATACGGATGTAGCCATTGATAAACCATCTTCGAAAATGTAGGAACTTTTTCATGCACTTTCCACCACTCTAAAATACAAGGTTGATTACTATTTGCTCTTTCTAAAAGCAAATGTTCTTATAACTCAGCTTTCCAATGTTTCGAAGGTTTTGTTGTTGTTTTAGAGAGGCTATCAATGTCGTTACATTTTTTAATAGAATTGGACGAATTTGTATCGTTTTCAATGAATATCTTCCGTGTGGATAGATCATTGGGGGTGTATTTCTCATAACACTTTCCGAAACATTTGATAGCTTCATTTTCCATTTTTTTTCCATATCTTAACCAGATTTATTATATGTACTTCCACAGATGTATACAATAATTGTTCACATCTTCACTAAAAGAAGCACAATAAAAAACAATAAATTTCTCCAGATGTTCAAATAGAGACGTAATTTTAAAAGCATAGGGATTTAGGCACAATAAAAGTTAATCATTAAAGGATACTGTGGGAGGTTTATTCATTATTAAATGGTTTATTTCTGGGTTTTCTCCCAAACTCTGAAAAATCTCTATAAAATAAAGAATTCATTATTTTGTGATTTGTTTCTGCGTAAAAAACACAGATTCGTCAGAAGCAACCAATCGAACCAATCGAACAATTTTTTTTTCAGAATTTGGGAGCCATTTGGGAAAACCCAGAAAGAAACCATTAAGCAATAGAAGTTATTCGTTAAGTATTGAATTGTGAATTCCATTCATTCTTGGAAAATAATCTCAATTATCACGATATCACGATCGATGTATAATATAGACAAAATATTTTGCTAATTATAGTGGAAATTCTTCATATCTAATTGTTTTCTGTGGGTGTTGAAAAAGATCGAGTCGTATATAAGAAAATATTACTGTTCTCGTATGTATCTGTAGTAAATAAGGCGATTTTCCAGATAGAACTTTTTTGCCAACGAAACCCTTTCAATAGTATACACGTTTATTACTCAGTAGTTTATAGACACATTTACTCAACCGAGAGTAACAAATCGATATTGAAAAAAACACATTTAAACCTAAAATATAAAAATCTGAAATGATAGATATTTATGATAAGAGATATGTTACTCTAAGAAATTATAAAATCAGTTAACAAGGTGAAATAATAATATGAATAAATTATTTTAATTTACAATAAAATATTTCACAGATAGCCACAAGAGTTAATAATTTGTAAGATATATCGATCTCTATGTAGATCTATTCTAAGACTAAAAGCGAGACTCTCGGTTTGCGCTGGATGTGATCTCGGTATCGCCTATAATATTTTTCAAAACGTCTCGTCTCGTCTCGCTTGTCCGAGACGAGAACGAGACAAGACGAGAAAAATCTTGCTCTTGGTCCAATGCCTGTGAAAATAGATTGGTCTTGACCACTTTGGTTTGGTTACTCACTTAAATTAGACTAATCTAATTTATTTCATATAATATGGCAGATACTACTTTTCATTTACGATCAATGATAGAATGTTTTTGACAAACGACATACAAAAATGCAGAATAATGGACTCTTTGAGAAGGATTCCTTTTTTCCATAGCAGGGTTGCCAATGGAAATTTATTAAGCTGTGCATTGAAAATTCAATGTGAAGGCCTTATCTGGATAGTGTATCACTTTGTTATTTGAAAACACGCAGAATAGGCATCGAATTAAAGTTATGGATAAACATAAGACGATCTGACATCCCACATTTCATAATAATATGGTAGATGCTACAAAATGGTGTAGGTATATCCAATTTTACGATACGAACTCTGCAACATGCAAATCGAATGCAGGTATATATACTCGTAATAATGGGCAGGATATGATGAGCTATGATGCTTTATTTTTCGGACGTTATAAGCTGAAAAATTATTTCATCCTTCTAAATTCCACTATAAATCAAATTTGAATGAGGTCTCTGGAAGAATGAAATACTATCCAATATCATACTGCACACACATTTGAAATAATGCAAATCAGGCTTACTTATTCTTTACGAAATATTACATACCTATCTATTGTAGTACCATTTCCTAGTATTTTGGAACTTTTAAGACTTTCTTTCTTCAGATGAATTCCTCATTCATTTTGCATTTTGCATATGACAAGAATGTCAGTTTGTAACGACGCAGTTTTCTAAATTCACATTTCCAGAAGATATATTTTAATAAACATCGCAACAAGTTTTAATATCACGTAGTTGAAAGCACATATAACACGATGGTTATTGTGAAATATTTCATGAATTAATTGGTGATAAACTTCGTTCTTCGTGGTACAGTTTGTTAAATAAAAGTTTATCTTCAAAAATATTTCAATGTCCCTTGAGTTTATTTTAGCATTAAATGGGTCCTTATTGCTTCAAATAATTCCATATGGCCTTAGCATTATTTGGGCATTGATTGCTATCTTATTGCTCCAAGAAATTCCATATGGCTTTGAAATTATTTTGGCAATTTTTTTAGTAGTAATTTACATCTTAGTGCTCAATGAAGATCCATTTGGCTTTGACTTTATTTTAGCAGTAGCTGCGACCTCGGTGCTAAATATTATTCCATATGGTTTTGGCATCGCTTTGGAATGAAATTTGGCTCTCAAGACGATTTGGTGGCGTCAATTTTGCATTGAATGCCATACTGGCATTTCGGTGTTACTTGCTAAAATGATTCTAAGGCCCTATTAAATTATATGGAGCATTTGTTTCGATTTGGTTGCTACAGTAATTTCCAAATGCAATCTAAGCCCGGATGATATTGATTGAATTGAATTGTATTTTGGTTTGAATGCTATAATGGAAGGTTCTTTCTTGATGTCTTCCGTTAAGCATTTTACGTATTTCATAATCAGAAATAAACTGTTATGATTGCTAATTTACATTCGACAACAGAAATATATTAATCAGAATAAAACAAATTCGCTCATTCAAGCGCAGTGGCCGATATTTTAAATGAATTCAAGAACATTTGAAAACATTGAATGAAACATAAGATCAAGATGAAAAGTTGGTAAAGCATATCTTTCCACTCGGAGGCCAGTAAAGAAAAATATCTTCGTCCCGAGAAGACGTGACAGTACATAAGAGCTTTTCACCTCTTTTAATAGTTTCCACCACTTTGAAAATCAGGTTTTTTTAGATTAAAATGTTCAAAATAAAGATAACCTATAAATTTAATAATCTGGATATATTTGACAGCCTGGAGGCAGCAATTTTACCAGCCATATGGCAACAACAGCCATTTAGCATAATTTTGGCTATTAGGATGCCAAAATAAAAATGTGGACGTCATCTTTCACACAAGAAAATGAAGTGTAGCCAGTTATGATTTATCCAGGGAATTTGATCAATCATAATAATTTAGTTGCATTGTTATATAATTAATTATATCCACGAAAATATACCTAAGTGCGGAAAAAGTTGGAATTTTTGAAATTCATTTCCGTTTAGAGCTTCCTTAATATTTGGTTCTATTTATATTTTTGGCACTCTGGTTCCTCGGAATAGAGTGCTTATCAACTTGCTCAAGTGTCTGTAATTCTCGAATTTTTGGCTGAAAATGGTCTCAAACGATTTGGTCCGACTCACTGATCAAGAATCCATGGTGAAATCGATTCTGTCCAGCCGTCCGTCCGTTAACACGATAACTCTTGAACGGAATGAGCTAGACAGTTGAAATTTTCAGAATAGGTTTGGGGGATAGATATCTCGGTTAAGTTCGTTATTAGGCAAAATCGGCCCGATGCAAAAAAAAAAATTGAGAAATGAATTCCTTTTTTCTCCGATTAAGTCAAAATTTGCCACAATAATGTAGATTATGATAAAGACAAACGACGCAGGTCTTGTTGATTTATTACCAAAGGTTAAAACAGCAATTTTTGAATATTATATAGAATTATTGATAAAAAATTATAAGGAAAGTATTAGTTTAATGAAATTATATATATATTGGATTGCTTTTCCATTAATTTCTTAATTTGAATAGTTTGCAGATTTGTGGTGCCTACATTTCAGGTACTTCTTTATAATTTATTTGAACTTGGCAACAGTGCAACAAGAGTGCTGATTTTTCATGAAAAATGAAAGTATATACTTGAATATTTACGTGGTCCCTTAAATTTCTGGCAGTTTTATCATTATATTCACCTATAAGATTTAGCCTTGCGAATTGTCTGTATAATCATGCAATATAATTCCTATGTGTAGAAAGATATCGTTTGCCATGAATGGAGAAGATTAGATAATATTGAAAAATATTTGAGGTTAGGAGAATCTAGTGAGTGCAGCTATTGCCGATTTTAATGCCAAAAGATGGCCCGAAATGCGAATCGCCGGCCAAAAGTTGGAATTGCAGTCTACAAAGCCTTGGCATTCATTTAGATTGTGCAGCTATAAGTTTGACACCAAGTCCAAATGTATGCCAAAATATGTGCTCCTTTTTGGCATGGAAGACGTCTTCATGACGTTTCAAATAGGACATGTATGCTAGAATGTAAGGCCAAATGGCATTCTAGTTAACAAGGAAATCGCTTTCCGTGCCAATTTAACGCTTGCTGTGTTACATGGGTAGCCATTGTTAACGTTGCACCAACATTTATGACAGCCCTGACGTTTTATCTTCAGTTATTATGAACTCCAGATACAGATATTCAGCTAACCACGACCTCCTTGGAGACGCCAGAGGACCGATGTTTGGACTGAATACGCCATCTCCTGTCAGGTGTTAATGTTCCTTGGGATCTGTCTATATTGTTTATTGTATCTTGTTGTAGGGGGTAACGTTGCACTGCGACCTTGAGGTCTATTGTGTCCCCCCTTCAGAGCTGTCGATGTCGTTACCATCTAAAGCTCGCCTTCCAGTTCCAGAGTTCTGATGAACTCCAGTATATGGGAAGGCTTCAAGGAGGCTAGGTCTTCGCTCCTACAGATTTCTTGCCCAAAGCATTCCTTCTCTTGGTTTGAGATGGCGAGGCATTCCGTTGTCAGTTGATCAGGAGTTTCATCCTCCTCCCAACAGAATCTGCACTCTTCAGTTTCTGCTAGCCCTAATCTGAACATATGCTTCCTGAGGCTCAGTGCCCTGTGAGGAAACCAGTGAGGAGGTGCAGCTTGTTGTTACTGAGGTTCAAGTATTTCTTGGATCTGACAGTATCAAAGTTCCGGAGGAATTTCTTGGTGTGATGCATTCCGGGGAGAGATCTCCAGAAAGTACCTCTCTCAGTTTCTTTTTTCGTCCAGAATTCACTTTTGTCGGCGTGTCTACCAACCCCACAATAAGGTTTCGGGCCAATAAAGGGGGTTCATGCTCCTTTCTTGGCAAGTGGGTTGGCCTCCTCATTTCCTATGATTCCCGCATGACCAGGAACCCAGACCAAGGGAACCCTGTTGCTCTTTCCTACTTCATTGAGTTTTCTTCGGCACTCTCATATTAGCTTGGATTCGATAACATGGGAGCTCAGAGCTTTAATAGCAGCTTGACCGTCAGAGTGGTTTGCTATATCACATCTCTGATAGTTTCTTTCTAGGTTCATTTCCACGCATCTTTCTATTGCAAGCACTTCTGCCTGAAAGATGATCGGATAGGAGCCTAGCGATAAGGAGCATTTGGTGCCTGGCCCATATACTCAAGCGCCAGCTCGTGTAGTGGTTTTTGAACCGTCTGTGTACCATTTATTGACATTCCTTTTAAGGACAAGGGTGGTGAATTCCCTGTTCCAGTCTTTTTTCCTACCAAGCATTGTAGTGGGATCTGCCTAAGATCACTACCGATATACTAAAGGGTTTTTGGGCTTCCGAGAGTCCAGGGAACGTGTGATGTATCGGTAATGCGTCGTTTGCACCCTTCGAATCTATTCTTAACTAGACTAACTATATACAAACAGAAATCCAAATTCCAGTTGAAATCGAATTCCTACATTATTGATTATTATTTTAATATTTTATTATTAATTTCAGAGTGTGACGTCTGACGGAAGTAGCGTCACAAGTCCTTGTTCCAGTACAAATTCAAGTCCACGACCCTCTAGAATGACCGTGAACTCGCAGTCGGGCCCCCGTTCTCCCCGACAACCCGACGATCTTATCACCACTGCCACTTCCGCCCTCAGACGTCTACATTTTAAGACTGGACGCAATGCAACTAGGGGTTCCACGAAGCAGGCAAGTATTTTCGAGTGAATTTATGAATGCCATTAGCTCCCTTAATGGCTTCTTCTTACTACACGAGGTATGCCAATAGAATAACGAGACTAATATGGAAAATTGGAATGAATGAATGTGAGCTGAATATACAGGGTGTACCGCAACTAGTCAGCCATAGTTTACTGATGTAAAAGACCTATTTCGTGTACTTAATAACCGAAAATATTTCAGGTCAGAACTGATGTCGAGATACAGGGTGATTAAACCCTATTTGCTGAGAATACACTTGTCGATCGATAACTTCTGATTGGGTCGTTATTTTACAATCAAATTTTGTACAGGTGGTCAATACTAATAATACACAAGAGCGTGAATAGATGGGAAAAAAATAAAGGTACACATTGACAAAAATTTTGTTGGTCAGTTGAAAAAGTTCATTCTATACATGGTGGGCCACGGCTGGTGGTACCCCTGGACTTTTACGGAGAACGGTACGTACGATTTTATTAAAAATTTGGTTTCTTGGCTAAGAAGCCACTGTTCTATCGATCTAGAATATTTTCAGTGCTGCGTTGTTGCCGCTTATATCAAAAAGTACTAACAACTTTTATATTTCGAATGGGACACCCTATATATTATTGCTTTTTTCGATTCGACGTAACCTCTTGATTAGTTCTGTATTAACTGTCTCATCCCTATCTCTAGCGGTCTTTGAGTAATTAATTGATTTACTTCCGTTTTTGGCGCTCTTGTTCCTCGGAACAGAGTGCTTATCAATTTGCCCAAATGTCTGTAATTTTAGAATTTTTGGCTGAAAATCGTCTTGAACGATTTGGTTTGACTAACTGATCAAGAATCCGTGGTCGAAATCGATCGGAATGAGCTAGACAGTTGAAATTTTCAGAGTAGGTTATTGGGCGAAATCAGTTTAATAGTTCCGGAGTAACGAAAAAAAATATTTTTTTTTACATTACGACTTTTGAATTCAATTTTTTTTAAGATGTAGTTTCATGATAAGAATCCATTGTTATCATTTTCAACTCTAACAAGCTAATACTTTCAGAGATGATGTTTCAAAGTTTCAATAGTACATCGTAAGTTCTATGTATTCACAGAATGTGAACACAGAATCTGTTTGTGAAAACTATGCACCGAGTGTAAGTTTCAACAACCCATTCCACGAGGTTGAATCATTGCAGATGGCTCATTTAATCTTGATAAATAAATTTAATTACAATTTTTGAAGCATTAAGGCATTGAAGCATTGTAGATTGCTCTTTTTGGCGCTCTTGTTTATTATATATATTATTGAAGAATTTTTTTCAATCGACACTTTTTTAAATTCAATTTCTTTCATCGTGCAGTTCTATCATAGGAATCCATTGATATAATTCCCAACTCTGAGAAACCAATACTTTCGGAGATATAATTTGTCTCTTTGAACAAGAGCGCCAAAAAGCTCCTGTCCACAGGGCTTGAACCAATTTTATGCATAGCTTCAATGCAACATTCATTACTTCGTTCCTTGAAATCCTAGAAAGCCGAAATTTCAGGAATAGATTAACCCGTGTATCAATCCCGTGTATCAAATTGATTCACAGTAGCTATTCAAAATGGTCACCTCCAACTTGAATACATTTACGAGGGCGTATCAACAAGTTGTGTTGAGTTTCTCAAAATAAGCTCATTATTACGCAATCTGTTACAAGCAATTCTCTATTTTCTCTCTTAGGTCATCTCGAGTAGTTACTTTAGATTAGAAGCATGTAAAATTCTTTTCATATTACCCCAGACGCAATAGTCCATGGGAGTTAACTCGAGTAATCTCGGTGGACATGTAATCGGGCCATTGTTTCCTATCCATCCATTACGATGTATATCGTTCTATCGTGGTCTTGCTTCGTCGTTTAAACCTCGTATATGTATGTTCTCCCTTGACTGTGCCAAAATTCAATAACCTTATCCCTGTCAATTTTTCGTCGAAAAAATGAGATCCTATGAGATGTCCATCGCTATACCGCACCAAACATTCACTGAGAATTCACATTGCACATTTTTTTGTCCCAGAGCATGAGGATTATTTTCTGACCATAAATGAGAATTTCTCGAATTGAATATGCCGTCTTCAGTGAATAAGGTTTCATCTGCGAAAATCGTTCCTAGAAATGGTTCGTGGATTGTTCAATACCCATCGGCAAAATGTTCTTCAGTGAAGATTATCCCCTGGTTCATGTTTCTGAATCTTTTGTAAATGATAAGGATACAAATTCGCTTATTGTGATATTTCCGAACTTTTGATTTTGAACCTCTAAAGCTACATTTATTCTCCTAGTACTATTGTACCAACGATTTGTTTGACAGGTATTAATAAAAAATAAAAAAATAATAACCAAATCAGAAGTTCTCGACAACTCTATTCTCAGCAGAAATAGTATAAACAAGTAATCATTAAAGGATACTGTGGGAGGTATACTCATTATTGAAGGTTTTTTTTCTGGGCTTTCTCTCCCAAACTCTGAAAAATATCTATAAAATAAAAATTAATTATTCTGTGATTTGCTTCTGCGTAAGAAACACAAGATATTTGTCAGAAGCAATCAATTGAACAATGTTGCCTAACAAATAACAAAGTGACAACATCAACGAAGAAACAACTGTATCGTAACTTTTCGGAGTCTATATCAGACTCCTTCGTCAGACGCTTAATTAAAATCGTTAGAATTATTTTGTTGATATTTTTCAGAGTTTGGGAGAGAAAACCCAGAAAAAAACCTTTCAATAATAGTATAAACACCCTGTATGTGTAAAACAGTTGACTTCAGACCTGAAACAGCAGTCACTCATTTCTTGCTTCATATTCATAGGCAGCTCAAAGGAGATAATTATATATACAGGGTGTCCCATTTTGAACGAGTAATCTGAAAATCTCGGAAATTATCGAATTTATCAAAAAAAGTTTCGAATAATTTATTCCTTTTCTACTTCGAGCGGGACATCTTCCTTCAAAATATCAACCACTAAAGAGTTCTGGCTAACCTTTTTAAAGAATCGGGGAATGTGGGTGATGCCATACCTCATTTGAAAGATTACTGCAACTTGTAATCAATCGTGTACGATGTTTCATGATTGGATCAAATTTGTCGAAATACAGTGGGTTCAATGGACTGTTTGGGCTATGCGAATCTCATGGGGTAGATATTATAGAATTTTTTAAAACTCTAACTGAGGCCTTCTCGATCTAGCTCTTTCATCATTCTTCTGAAATTCGCATCTTGTGAGATAGATATGTTCGTGTTCATAATATATTTAGAGACACACTGTATTTTGGTCAAACTTAACCCAAATATGTAAACGATACAGAATCGTTAAACCCCTGAAGGGGTAAATATTATAAAAATTATTTCACCTCTAACAGAATAGATGTCTTCTTGAAATGAACATTGAGGTATTTCAACATTCTGCTGATTTTAACGTCGCCTAAGACTTCGTTCGTGTTTATAATCTATTGATAGGGCATAACCCAGACAGTGCGTTAAACACACTGTATTTTCGACAAATTTGATCCAATCATGAAATTCATAATTTAAGAAGGGTATAGCCACCGCTCTTCAGGGGTTGATATTTTAGAGGAAATTTTTACTCTAAATGAAAAAGAATCAGTCCTAACTTTTTTTGATAAATTCGATAGCTTTCGAGATTTTCAGATTACTTGTTTGAAATGGGACACCTTGTATATATATATTTTGTCTCACCAACGATTTATTGCTGAGTACGCATTCACAAAGCGTCTTTACTACACTTTATGCACGCATGTTCTAGGGAAGAGCGTGCTATTATTTGACCAACTACCAGTAATTTTCGAATATTTGACCGAAAATGGTTTCAAACGATTCGACTCACAAACATTCGAGGTCAAATTCAATTGTGTCCGTTAATTTTGCATTAACCTTCAAGCCAGTTTGGGCGCCTCACTATTACAAATATATCGATAGAATAGAGAGGTTGCAAAGAAGGTCTCTTTTCTTCAGATATGAACTTCTTTCATCGAATGATGATTTAATTTACAAGAGTGCGTTAACTCGTCATGGTGCCTTGTCTCTGGAGCACCGAAGGATTATTATCGACGCTGTATTTCTGTACAGAATTATTCATGGCCATTTCAAAACTGACATAGTTGGTTATTTGAACTTTTACGTTCCATTTTAAAGTGGCAGAGAAAAGCATCATTTTGTGTTCCGACGGCGAGAACCGCACTTTATTACCACTCTGTGTTCCTCAGAAATATGAGATTATACAACTGGCTCTTAAGACATGTAGATATCTTTATCATCACACTAGGAACATTTAGGGGTGAAGTTATTGAGATTTTGAAACGGCAATAGGTATCGGAGATTTGTAGGTTTTAGATTTAAGGTTTAAGTTTACTTTTTCTTTTTTGCGCGTATGTTCTGGGGAACATCGTGCTATCATTTTGCTCAAATGTCTGTAATTTTCTAATTTTTGCCCGAATTGGTCCCAAACGATTGGGTTCGACTTCCTGATCAAGAATTCGAGGTCAAATTTCATTCTGTCCGGCCGGCCGGCCGTCCGTTGCCACGATAACTTGTGAACGGAAAGAGATAGCGACTTGAAATTTTCAGGATAGGTGGCGCATCCCAATACGTTAATGGGCATAATCGACCCAATGATTTCCGAGTAATAATTTTGTCTACAACCAATACAAATCGGATCGAATTGAAACTTGGTGAGTACACTGAGAAAAATGAATTAAATAAACAGGTTAATTGGCATTCGAATCTTTGCAACAAATAAACAGTTTGCGTACAATAAATAAAAATGGAATAAAATCTGAGTATATGATATTAATTATGGTAAATGATGGACCTTAAGTAGCACAATAATTCAAATTTAGTCAAGCCAAATAAAATGTTTAGTTAGAACGTAATCAAATGACCGTTTCATTCGCAAATCATAAAAAGTTTGCGTACCGCAAGTAATTTGACTATTAACAAATAACGTTATTGAAATAGATAAATTGATTATTTGTGGTACACAAAAAATAAGTATCATCCATATAACATTTTCAGTCAATTAATAAATTCATTCAAAACAAGAAAATTAGTTTATTCGCGAAGGCGATCGAAAATCATCGATTGTGGCCGAATACCGTGCAGGGTGCTGCTGCAGGGCTAGGCTAGGGCTAGTGCGTAGTAGACACTTAGACTATAGTCTAAGAGTAGACACAGAACATATTATATGTTCTGTGAGTAGTACTAGTATAAATAGTAGTGCAAGTGTATGTGTCTATGCCTGTCTCTGCGTGAAATTTGAAATTTGCAACCGACATTCGCTGGATGTACGAGTAGATGGTCTGTTGTGTTGGTCAGTTCAGTTTTTTGAGTTTAAGTACGAGATAAATGGACATGGAGTACGAAAAATTACTCGCTGGCTGGGGGTTAGACTTCCTTTCAGAAAGTTTCAGAGGTAAGTGCGTATTTATTCTGCTAGGATAGGAGGATAATAAGTCGGACATCTCACACCTTTCAAGGGATTTGCCGCCAATATTACCGAATGCCGTTAGAATTATTCAGTTTTCAGCCCCCTCATATTTTTGTTTTTCAATGTTTTTTCATAAATTGGGGATTGTGTTCATTTTTAAAAAGACACGCTGACACAACCATCAAATTACCGAACCTTGCAAGGGTTGTAGGTACAACCTCATAATTAAAATTTATTTTCCATATACCTAGTGCTGAAATTGAAACTGTAGTACCTATGAGAATCATTATTAAAATATGCGAGGCGGTGGTATACTAACACTACCTAGGTACATTCATACTAACCATTGCAATTTTTCATTTCTGTCTTTTTCCTCAATGGGCCTCTAGAGAGGTAATCTCATTTTCATTTTTACAGAAGAGGGTATAACAGACGAAAGTTTTGACTTGTTGGACGAAGACACTATAAAGGTGATGATTCCAAAGGCAGGCCCGAGGCTCATTTTTAAAAAAATGTTTGAAAGTCATGTAATAAAAAAATTGCAAAAAAGTCCTGTAACAACTGTTAGGAATTATAAGGTATAATATATTTGTTTCTTCAAACGATGAAAAATTTTTTTATGATCATCTTGGATTTTAGTATTTTGAAGAGACTGAGAGCACGTGTTCCACGGAAACCGCAAATTCAATGATAATAATGAATCCAGATGAAGAATTGAAAGTGCTCTTAGAGTCGTTTGATGATTGCAGTGAGTTAGAAGATAATTTAAATCACAGTAAGAACTCATCGAAGAGAAAAGTTTCACTCGCTGAAGATGAACCATTTAATAAAATGGCAAAAATTCCTAGTATTTTCTATCCATTGGTGAGTGTGGGTTCATGTTAGTGAGGATTATTTACCTATAAAACTTCTAATTTTAAGGATATGGAATCAATTCTCAAGAAAACACCAGAAGGAAATGTGCTATTATTTAACAGGGACAAATTGAACAATGATTATAGAAATAAACTTTCCAAAATATTGGTAAATGAATTGATATTTGCTACTGGGAAGAGGTAATTTATTAGTTTACTGTTTACATCTATGTCCCAATTTACTTTTTATGTGTATTATTATGGTTCCTAAAAAAGCATTATATTATGTTTCAGTATAAAAAGAGAGGCATTTGTAAAAGTGTGCGAGGAAATAATTCAGCTCTTTCCCAATGAAGTGGCTGAAACATATTATATACCGTATGTTTCATCCAAACATGGATTGAGAAAACAGGCAGCAAGGGGGAAGTTATGGTCTCGTTACCTAAATGTAAGGGCTCTTCTAAGAATGACATCTGATCCAAAAAAAATTGAAGCTGAAGTTGAGGGAGAAAGAGAAGATTCAGATGAAGTTAAAAATGATTTGATGTTCTTGGATAGTGCAGTAGAACCATTTGTTAGAGTTTTGGAATCATGGGAAAGAACTTTTCATTACAGACAAAATCTTTTCAAAGAACCAAGCTTTGAAATCGATAAAATCTTTAATAAGTTCCCATGTTTAAGAATGCCTTACGCATTAGATTTGGTGAGTTAGTCCCAAAACTTTTTGTGATTTTTACTGAGTAAACTTATAAATACTGCTTATTATCCTTCTCATCTTTCTCTAATTCATCGTTAATTAATATAACAATTGAAATATTTTATGAATTTCAGTTTGAAGCAGACTTCAATCAGATATACCCTGAGAAAATTGATATTGTTTATTCAGAGGGCCCAAAAATATGTAGGGCGATCATAAAAGAAAGTGAAGAACGTAAGGTTTCACCATTCAAAGAAGATATAGAAGATACAAATAAAAAAGCTCTTTTTCTATTGCCATACATGTTTTCACCAGTAACCATCAAAAAAGGAAAGTCTAACTCTGGAATATATAGACCTACACGAAAGGAAGTACAGGAAAGCTTTTTTGTACAAGCTGAGGTAAGAACAAAATGTAGTTTGGTCGTACAATATACAATTCATTCATGTGTTTCAGAATTTTGAAGAAATAGAAGATCTCATCTCCAAAAGGTCAAAGTTGTTGGATCCTTTAGAAACACCAATTCAACCGTTTATGGCAGAGGTAGGGAATCATTTTTTCATTTACTTCTACGGAATGAAATAAAAACTTGACTCGAGTTTGAGAAGTTTGGAGCTTTTATATAAAATCTACCACTGTCTTAACTTGGAGTACCCAGCCGAGTCAAAACATGTATGGCAAGTTATTCAAGAGGCAATATTCAAAATGCCTATGAGTGGAAAGAGCAGCAACGTCGTTACCTTCCTCAATGATCTCAAAGTTCATACAGTATAATTTAGAATATAAGTTACTGATCTTAGTTTCAACGCAAAATAGTCATTTCCAGAGTTATATTTATAAAGTAAAAAAAAAGTTCAAAAAATGCCTATATGTTTTAAATGTCAGTTAGACTATAAAAATTTCAAAGGTTTGGTCAATCATCTCATAATAATCCACAAATGTAAAGATGCATTTCAATGTGGTGAACTGAACTGTAATAGAACCTATCGCACTATACATTGTTTTAGACAGCATTTTTTTAAAAAACATAGCTGTAAGCCAATTTCATATTCGCCTAGATGTGAACCAGTTTCTTCATTAAATTTATCACCTTTGAAGGATGCCAATGATCAATATTCACAAAGAATTATCCAAAGTCCAGAAATGGAGGAAAAAAATATTTCTAGACCAGATTTTTTCAAAAAATTTTGTGCGCATTTGGATGGAAATATGTCGTTGTTTTTAGCAAATTTTTATGCAGATAAAACTTTATGTAGAAAAGATGTTCAGAATATTATGACCAGCATATCAGAACTCTTAAATGAACCATTGAATATTTTGCAATCTTATCTAATCGAGGAAGGCCATTCACTTTCAGATCCAAAAGAAATAAATAAGTTCTTCAAAAAAATTAAGGAGGTTTTCAGTAATTTTTCTCAGTATAAAAGTTTCAAACAGTTTAAAGATATGGGGAATTTCATTGAACCTATTGAATATGTTGTGGGAAAGAAACCTGATGTGTTTGCTAATAATACTATTATGCCTAAGACTTATAGGGCAGCATTTGTTCCATTTGAGTCAGTTCTAAAGTGTTTTCTTGAATTGCCCGACGTTCTTTCAACCATATTATCATATATGGAAAGTTGCAGAAAGCAAAAAAATCTATGTAATCTTATTCAAACTGACTATTGGAAAAGTAAGATAAGAACATTTGGCGAAAATTCTATTGTTATTCCTTATAATCTGTACTTTGATGAATACGAAATTGGAAACCCCCTGGGATCTCATAGCGGAATTCACAAATTAGGGGCAGTATATCTGTCTATACCAGTTATACCACCCCAGTTCCAATCTAAGCTGGACAACATTTTTTTGGGGAATTTATTTCATTCTTCCGACTTGAAAGATTTTGGAAGCAAAAAAATATTTGGTCAAGTAATTGATGCATGTAATAATTTATCTAAAAATGGAATTAATATATGCAATGGTCAAGGATCTGTTAAAGTTTATTTTTGTCTTGCACTTTTGCAAGGTGACAACTTGGGCTTACAGACTTTGTTAGGGATGACCGAATCATTTAGAGCGAAATATTTCTGTAGGTTCTGTAAGACATCAAGAGATGGAACTTCATCTCAGCTCCACCAATTAGACAAATCACTTCGGAACCCATGTAATTATAATACTGATCTGGCTCTCGAAAATCTGTCAGAAACTGGTATAAAAGAGAAATGTATATGGAACGAAGTGATGTATTTTCATTGCACGACAAATTTTGTTGTAGATATTGCACATGATTTCTTTGAAGGTGTGGCCATGTTCGATTTAGCTGAAATTTTTTATAGATTCGTCTTTGTGGACAAACTGTTATCGCTTGATGATTTGAATTCCCGTTTGAAGTATTTCGATTATGGACATCACAATATTAACAAACCTACTATGATATCATATGAACATTTGAAGGGAAAAAGAATTAGAATGTCTTGCTCAGAAATGAAAACTTTAGTTCTTACTGCAGGAGTTATGTTTGGGGATATTATTCCTGAGAAAAATGAATTGTGGGAGATATATTTACTGCTTAGAGAGATTTTGAATGTTGTTTTATCCGAATATGTTACAGTCGAAAAGTGTTCTTTACTGAAGAAAAAGATAGCCGAGCATCATTCTTTATATATGAAGCATTTTAAACTACAACTCAAACCTAAACATCATATTTTGATTCATTATCCATTTATAATGGAAAAAATTGGTCCAGTAGTTAACTTATCATCCCTTAAATATGAAAGTAAGCATCGAGAATTCAAACATTTTGCTAATGTGATCTCATCTAGGGTCAACATCACAAAATCTCTCGCTATCAAGCATCAGCTGAAATTGAATTCAAGATTTGTGTCTAGAATAGGATTCGAAAATCCTATTTCTTTTAATGATGCCATTCAATGTGATTATATTGATTCAGCCTCTATCATTGATGAATTCGAGAAAATTTGTATCACTTCAGGCGTGAATCATGTAAATTTTCTAAATTGTGCCAAATTGGAGAATATTACAGTAGGAAATTATACATATCATAAAGGAGATATTATTTTGTTAGAAAATAATGATATTCCAATTTTTGGCAGAATTGTAGTCATTCTCACAAACAGAAAGAACAAAATTTGTTTGATTTATAATGACGTAAAAACTATCTCATTTAATAGGCATTTTTTTTCATATGAAGTTCTGTTCACTACAAAAAAAAAGTGCATCCTTTTAGAGAAAGTTATATTTACTTCTCATATCATAATGAAAAAAGTGAATGGAAAAAACATGCTGACCAAACTATGAATATTTCAATTCTGCTGACATAAATTTAATTTCTGAATCCAGTTGCTCAAAATCTTTGTGATGAAACTAATTATTTATTGATATTGTATAGTACATATAGGAATTTAATGTGTCTTGAGGCTGTTATGAAAAGCGTTTATTATAAGATACTTTTTGAATGAACTGTGATTTTTAGAATTTTTTTTTATTTCTATTTTTGACCTAATGGATGGTGTTAAAAGAATATTTTTGTTGATTTATGTATGAAATATTTAATGTGTTTTGTTGAATAAATTTTTATTTTATTATGCAGGGTTTTTTTTTCTCTTCATAAATCATTAATGGATGGGTACTTTAATTAAACATGGTATATGTAAAAATGGATGACTCTCATTCAATTTATACTGTTTTGAAGTTATCATCACTTATATATATATATATATATATATACTATAAAGAATATCCAGCATTCATCATTATGGTGCGCGCCAATTCTGGTATTAAGCAGAAAACCTTATTTGATTCAAATTTGCTGCAGTTTCTAAAGAACTCTCTGGAAATTGTTTTTTATCTCTATTCTGGCTGCAGCAAATCTGATTCCAATGAGGAAGTATGCACTATATTTATCAGAACTGATGCGCACCATAGATAAAAAGTTTTTCTGGTGTAAGTGAACACATCATTTATGGTAGATAAACCATTCATGTGCCGCAAGTAAACAGTTCATCTTCTATTAGCTAGCAGTCTATATGCCCCACTTAAAATTTTTTTCTGGCTCAAGTGGGCACATCATCTAGTGTAGAAAAACCATTTATTTCCCACAGGTAAAAAGTTTATCTGCCTTAAGGATAAAGTTCATCTTCTCAAATGAATACTTTATCTATCGTTAGTGTACACTTCACTTGTGGTAGGTAAAAAGTTTATCCTCTTTGAGTAAAAAGTTATTTGCCATAATTATTCTGCTGTATATGACGTGAGAAACTTTTTATTTAGGAGAAATTGTCAAGTGGTCTACTGTAGTTGATTTATTTCAAGCATAAAAACCATTTGTCCCAAATGAAAAGCTCCAGGTACACTCGTTTATACACCTCTATTACTCTGTGTTCTTATGATATATACAAGTACATTTTTTATATGGGGTGATCAAAATTTTATCTGACAGAAGCAAACATTTTTCTCAGTGTAGTTGTAGAATACCTATAAACCTTAGGACGGTTGTGAAATTTTGTGAAAATCGTATCGCTAGAAAATTTTAAAAAAATTATTGAAAAATATTATTTACGTCACGATAACCTAAGACCGCAAATTGACTTGACCCGAAATTTTCAGGCTTTGTTGATAATCTGAATGCGCCATTGGAGTTTATTTATTGGCATAATCAGCAAAACGGTTTCGGAGTTATACTCATCTGAATTTTGGTTCTTAACTCCACAATAACTCGAAAAATTTGAAACCGATCCAATTCAAGCATGGTTGTCAGTTGTAGAATGCCAACGCAAAAATTCCTGCGATATTTCATGAGGATGGTATTACTCCAAAAATTTTTAAAACTCATTGAAATTCATTGAAAAAAAATTCTATATATCAGAAACTATTCTTCCGACATCGCTGCGAGAGCCTTCAAAACCTAACTACTGCCAAATTCCACGTTTGAACACGATTGGATTTATATTGTTGGGGTTCTGAGCAGCATTGTGTGAGTTCAATAGCTGGATGGGTGACCGTTGGTTTGATAACATTTGAACGAAAGGAGATAGGGACTTGCAATTTTCAGGGTAGGTTGCACATCCCAATGGGAGAGATAAGTTCGTTTTTGGACATTATCGGTCCATCGGTTTCGGAGTTATACCCACCTGGAATATTATTTCCTCGATAATTGAAAAAATATAGACTTGATGAGAACGGTGAGAACCGTACCCTTAAAAAATTTTTCAAAATTACAAAGAAAAAAAATTTGTGAGAACCGTACCCTCAGAAAAATTTTCAAAATTACAAAGAAAAAAAGTTTGTGAGAACCGTACCCTCAGAAAAATTTTCAAAATTACGAAAAAAAATTGTTTCAAGCACTGACGTGAAGTCAGGAGCTTTTGCGCGTATGTTCTATTGTCCATTCTCCTATATTGTTGACACTCTTAATCGAATTTACCATGGTAAATTATGTTGTCCATTCTCTTGTAATTTACCATGATAAATTCGAATTAAGAGTGTCCAATACAGGAGAATGGACAACATAATTTACCATGGTAAATTCGATTTGGAGTGTCAAATAAACGAGAATGGACAATAGAACATACGCGCAAAAGCTCCTGACTTCATGTCAGTGCTTGAACCAATTTTTTTTTCACAATGGTTCTTGTATTGTTTTTCTATTTTTCAGCTAGCAGAAGGACACTTTTTAAATATTGAATGTCTATGTTTATGTATTGATGAATCCAAAAATTGGGCTTTGCCTGTTGGGATTTGGAATTATAAATAAATAAATAAAAGTCGTCATTTTACAATCGAGTAACGCAGTTCATTTCGATGGGCTTTGTATCTTAGAAATTATTGTGAGAATAAAATTTCGAACTAGTATCTACTTCTTCTGAATTTTCAAATCACGTAAATCTCAGAATTGTAACAACACCTCGAGAAATTAGCGTGCTCGCTTGCCACCCAAGACATATTTTGGTTGAGTGAGTTCACTATTTAATTTATATTAATATTTTGATTCAGTCTATGCCCAATGTATGTTTTCACGCGTTAAAGCTTGAAGGTTCATGCAGTATTTCTTGAGAGTGTGTGACGCTTGAATAGACAACAAAGCATGCGCGTAAGAATTCCTAACTTCACGTCAGTGCTAATCACGATTTTTCTTATTTTAGGATCCTACAGCCGTCCCAAAAGTCGTAGTTATGGGTTCAAGTACCGCATCAGAGACCACCATCAATACAAGCACCGACAGCTCGAACACTATAGTAACAACAATGACAGCAACTGACGGGGACAACACCGAAGACAGCTTAGATATGACCGAGCCAATTGATTACCTCAATTCGGACAATATACTCGAACACTCCAGCTTCCAGAATCAGATCCTTCAGCCTCTTCCAGTTACCCCAAAAACTCCAATCACAGCCCGTCAACAGACTCCACCTACTGCTAAACATGTATCTAAATTCAATTTTGAAGTACAGTCTTCGTTAGACAGCACACAAGAGAGTGAATCAGGTGATAATACCAAGGGGAACATCACTCCAACCATAATTACCATTCATGCTGAAAATAAGCGAGATCGCGACTCGGAGTTGGAAGTGAGGTATGTAGCGAAGCTGATGGAGCAGCAGATAGAAGCACTAAAATTGGATGCGAGGCGAAGGAACAGCTACAAAGCAGCACAAAACGACTATGATAGCATTGAGTTGATGGATTCAGAAGATAGTTCAAAACGCGAGCTCAAAGAACACAGAAGAAGCTTCCGAAGGAAACTGGAGGTCGAGGGAGAGGAGAGACAGAGAACGTCTCCGAAGAGGAGGGCTGAGATACCCATGCACTCCTCCTCAGAGAATGAGACTGACTCACCGCGACCAAAGCACAGACATAAGAAATCGAGCAGGAGACATCACTCTCCTAAGCACCGTGACAAATTCAGTTATGATGAACAACAGGTCGCGAAATACCGGGATAAAGCTAAGATGACACCACCTGACTTACGAATAGATTTCTTCACAGAACCGATGGACATGTGCCAAGGCAACGGATTCTCCAACACGTTGCACACACCGGCGTCCGCGGAAAAGCGAGGAAGCGTGTGCTTGAACAAATGTCTGAGAGAAGTGGGGGCAAAGATCGACGCAACAACAATATCTGCATCTCCTATAAATGTAACTACGAATCCGTTGGACAACTCAGTACATTTTGGAAGAAAAACACCTCAGGCTACTATCGTAGTTCAGCAGCCGTCATTGAGTTTGGATCATACGAATGTGTCTACTATTTTGCTGAAGAACGGTAGTGATTTTGTGTCGAACGTTGAGAATAGTGGCAAGTTCAAGAAGCAGAGGGAGGAAAACATGAAGCAGTTGTTGGACGTGGCCAACAACTTGACACTGGAGGAGATACATGACTTTGAGATGCGGTAAGTTACCACTTGGAAGTAATGATTTGAAGTGTTTTGAATAACACAAAAGAAAGGAAAAAGTATTCATTAAACTTTATCTCAAAAAACAAAATCGTTTCAAATGGTAGGCTTTTCAAAATATGAACTGAACCTAATAATGAAAAAATATCTTAAGAGACTTTTACTCAATTCGGTGTCAATCCTCCCGAAAGTATGTATTATAAAAAATTCTTTCAAGCCCTGTGGACAGGAGCATTGACGCTCTTGTTCAAACTTTGACAAATCATATCTTTGGAAGTATTGGTAAGAGTTGGGAATTATATTAATGGATACTCATGATAGAACTTCATAATAGCAGAAATTAAATTCAAACATAATAAAAGAATTTAAATTCAACAAGAGTGCCAAAAATCATTAATCCAAAACCAATAGACCAATTCTACCCAACAACGAACTCATCCGAGATAGTCGTTCCTCAGTTCTATGATGAACGATATATTTTTTCCTCAAATCCACTCTGAAAAATATATTATATCAATTGAAACCTTAGCCAATATTTCAGTTTTGTTTTTACTGGAGATATTCTGAACTCAATATTATTAACTTGCCATTACAATTCCGATCATCATATGTATTAACCATGGGCATTAAATATCAAAATTTGACATATTATGTCTCAGGAAAATAAGTTGACATGTATCAACACAGATCATATTATAATAATTCATAGATAGAATAATTATTGCATCATGTGAAAACACAAAAGTACGATTTATTATTGAAATTTTGAAAGATCATATCTCCGAAAGTATTAGCTTGTTAGAGTTAAAAATGACATCAATAGATTCCTATGGTGAAACTGCAACTTGAAAAAAACTTATTGTGAGATTTGTAATGTAAAAAAATAAAATGTTTTTTGTTACTGCGAAAGCATCAGACCGATTTTGCCCAATAACGAACTTAGCCGAGATATTTATCTCTCAAACCTATTCTGAAAATTTCAACTGTCTAGCTCATTCCGTTCGAGAGTTATCGTGCCTACGGCCGGCCGGGAAAATTGATAAGCACTCTGTTCCGAGGAACAAGAGCGCCAAAAATACACTATTTTTAACGTAGATTCCAGCTTTTGAAAAGATGAGTTTTGAAGTTTTTGTCATGACTGACTTTGACATTGCAATAGAAACACCTTGGATGCTCAATTGAATTTTTAATTAACGGAAGAGAAGCATTGGTATGGTTTCTGATAGAAGCTTAGTAGAAAATTAGTAATTTTCATGCAAAAATCTACAAGTTATCAATATTGGGATGAAGCCCTATTTGAGAAAATTTTAAGATCAGATTTCACACGAATTTTCTTAGAATAATATGTACGTAACACATTAAAACAATGTAGAATTTAATGGTTAATCTGATTTATCAATGAAAAAACTGGGTATTACATTCAAAAAACGAAAGTTGGAATCATTTCCGGTGAAACCAGAAGTCGAACGAATCTGCAATTATTTCCAAGAATTCATCTCTCCTAACAAAGTTTAACTATCAAATTTCAAGTGTTTATCTCGAGTCTATCTTTGGAATATTTTAACGGTCTTCGTGAATCACCCTGTATATTAATTACGTGTTCAGTAAATTGTACTTTGCTTCCTATATAAAGAATACTCAATACATACATGAATCGACATAAAAATAATCAGCAAAGGTCCCTTCGCAGTTTGAGTTATAGATTCCACTCTGACTCGTAGAGATCCTAACAACTATAACTTCAGATTCAGATATCTCCATATCACAAGCCTCCGTTGTTGTTTTCGTTAGTGCGAGATTTAGTTGGCCGGAAATCTTCTACTTGCCTCTTCAACGCCTAAATAGGATCAAAAATTCCCCCATTCGTAGAATGGTACATACTTTGAAGGATCGTGTTGTGTTTTCACAGTGAGAATACCTTGAAAAATGTTTTAAAAAAGTTCTTCCTATCACTCTATTGGTAGCAGCCTCACTAGCTTCATCCTCATTCATATTCGTTTTATTTTTGTATCTTTTCTTGATGTTTAAAAGAAATATATTTAACCTATAAACACTTGTTTGGGTATTTTCATACCCTATATTTTTTCCTATATTGAAAATAAATAAGTGAATAAATCTTTTCATTCAGGTCAACATGAACAAGCGCGCCAAATCAGACTGACCTCACGTCTGTGCTTTTCAATTTTTTACGAACGTGATAGTGACTTGCAATTTTTATGGTAGGCTGCGCATCCAAAGGCGACATTTGAGTTTGTTAATAGGTATAATCGACCAGATGGTTTTGTAGTTATACCTATCTGAAATTTTGTTGTTATTTTCTTAATAACCTTAAAAATACGAAACTGATCAAATTCAAATATGGCACGCGCAGATTATTGCAATATTTCTTGAGGATGTTATCGCTAGAAAATTTTTGAAAATTATTGAAAGAAATTCTATATATCAGAAACTATTCGTACGACATCGCAGAAATTTTGCGAGATCCTTTAAAACCTAACGTTATAGTCAAGTTACCAATTTGAACACGATCGGATCTATATTGTTGGAGATCCGAGCTGCCTTGTGAGATCAGTGGCTGGGTGACCGTTACCACGATAACTTTCGAACGGAAACAGATAAGGATAAGCAAATTTTAGAATATGATGCGCATCCGAATGTGACAGTTGAATTCATTGTTGGGCATAATCAGCCAAAGTGTTTCGGAGTTAAACCCTCCTGGAATATTATTTTCTGGATAACTCAAAAAAATGCAGACCCGATCGATTTAAACTTGGTTACAAGTTGTGCAATACCTACAAGGGCACACAAAGACGTATGTAAAATTTTGTAAATATTGTATCACATTTTAAAAAAATTATGAAAAAATATTATGTATCTCACGATAACTTGAGAACGGAAAGAGATAGCAACTTGCAAGTTTCAGGGTAGGTTGCGTACCCGAATGTGACATTTGAGTCCGTGAATAGGTATGATCGGCCAAATGATCTTGAAATTATAGCAATCTGAAATTTGTTTGTTATTTCTTCTTTAACTCAAAATATATAACTCCGATCCAATTAAAACGCGGCAATTACTTGTAGAATGCCGACGCGCTAATTTTCGCAGAATTTCGTGAATATCGTATCTTTAAATTACTTGAGACGTAAGTTTTTTCTAAAACTATTGCATATTTAATGAATTTCTATTCTGTTAGACTACATCTGTCACAATTAAAAATTCTGTGATCTTAGATGGTTCTCTCATTAATCATCATCTCATTAAAATGGTACGAAATGTATTCATATCTAATAAAAACTGAGAAAACGTTCTATGTCGATGGTAAATTATATTATTATTTTTTTTCTTTCCTTGTTGTGCGTATGTTCTGGGGAACATCGCTTTATCATTTTGCTCAAATGTCTGTAACTTTCGAATTTTTTGACGAAAATGGTGTCGAACGATTTGGTTCGACTCCACAATGAAGAACTCGATGTCAAATTTGATTCTGTCCGGCCGGCCGTCCGGCCGTTGCCACGATTACTTGAGAACGGAAAAAGCTAGCAACTTGAAATTTTCAGGGCAGGTGTCGCATCCTAATACGATGGACAAGTTCGTTAATGGCCGTAATCGGCCCAATGGTTTCAGAGTAATAATTTTGTTTTCAACCAATATAAATCCGATCGAATTGAAACTTGGTCAATAGTTGTAGAATATAAACTTAAGCACGTTTGGAAATTTTGTGAGAATCGTATCGCTAGAAAATTATTAATAATTATTTTTGTTATCACGATAACGTAATAACGGAAAGAGATAGCGGCTTGAAGTTTTCAGGTTAGGTTATGCATCTGAATGCGACATTAGAGTTTGTTTATAAGCATAATTGGCGAAACTGTTTCAGAGTTCAAGCCATCTGAAATTTGGTTGATTTCTGTTCGTCATTAACTCGAAAAATACAAAACCGATTAAATTCAAGCATGGTTATTAGTTGTAGAATGCCAACGCGAAAGTTCTTGCATAATTTCGTGAGGATAGTATTTGTAGAATATTTGTAAGAAATCATTAAAAATTGAAAAAAAAAATTATATATCAGTAGCTATTCGTCTGAAATTGCTGAAATTTCGCAACAGCCTTTAGAACCCGACTAAACTGCCAAATTTCAAGTTTTAACACGATCGGTTAAATATCGTTGGAGATTCGAGCAGCCTTGTGCGAGTTCGGTAGATCGGTGACCGTTGCCTCGATAACTTTCGAACGAAAGGAGATAGGGACTTGCAATTTTCAGGGTAGGTTGCGTATCCGAACGGGAGAGTTGAGTTCGTTTTTGAGCATAATCGGTCTAACGGTTTCCGAATTATACCCATCTGGAATATTATTTCCTCGATAACTCAAAAAATAAAGGTTCGATCGAATTGAAGCTTGGTAACAAGTAGGAGTAAATCAACATAAAGACGTGTTTAAAATTTTGTAAGAACAGTACCCCTAGAAAATTTAAAAAAATAATTACGAAAAAAAAATTGGTTCAAGGACTGACGTGAAGTCAGGAGCTTTTGCGCGTATGTTCTATTGTCCATTCTCCTGCATTGGACACTCTTGATTCGAATTCACCATGGTAAATTCGAATTTACCATGGTAAATTCGAATTAAGTGTCCAATACAGGAGTATTTACCATGGTAAATTCGATAAAGGGTGTCCCATGCAGGAGAATGGGCAATTGAACATACGCGCAAAAGCTCCTGACTTCACGTCAGTGCTTATTATTGTGTCCTCTGTATACAGATATCCTGTCAATAAAAACATTTATTATTTATTTTGCTAAACATTGAGTTTATCACACGCGGTTAATTACAAGTCCGTTTTAAAACTGGTTTGTCTACTGAACAAGTCGTTAGGTTCCAGCAACAATTTCGAAATAATTGAGTTTTCAATTATCTCCGCTTCTCGTCCAGAAAATTTCACTTCCAGGGATGCTCGCCTAGATTCAAATGGAGTGAATCAATTGTATGTAAAGCACAGACAGGTTACGTTTCACATTGGTTACGGGAACATTTCAATTACTCGTTCAACTGCTGTATATGAGAATTAGAAACTTGTTTCTCGAATTAGGTATGCAATCGAAACGAAGCGGAAACTGATGTGGGCAAGGCTTGAGTTTCGGAGAAAAGTTGCCGTAGCTGAAAAATTTGGAATGGCTATTTGTGAAGAATAGGGCTAAAACATGCTTCGGGTTACTCGCTCGTTTTTTGCGCTCTTGTTCCTCGCAACAGAATGCTTATCAATTTACCAAAATGTCTGTAATTTTCGAAAATGGTCTTCAACGGTTTGGTTTGACTCACTGATCAAGAATCCGTGGTCGAATTCGATTCTGTCCGTCCGTTTGGCCAGAACGATAACTCTCGAACGGAATGAGCTAGACAGTTGAAATTTTCAGAGTAGGTTTGAGGGATATTTATCTCGGTTAAGTTCGTTATTGGTCAAAATCGGTCTAATAGTTTCGGAGTAACGAAGAAAAACATTTTTTTTTGTTACATTACAGTATTTTTTCAAGATGCAGTTTCATCATAAGAATCCATTGTTATCATTTTCAACTGTCTCAAGCTAATACTTTCGGAGATATGATGTTTCAAAGTTTCAATTATACATGGTAAGTTCTATGTATTCACAGAATGTGAACACAGAATCTGCCTGTGATCACTATTCATAAATGTCATCTTTTCTAGCTATTAGAGATTGTCAATTCGAAGTTGTTATTTTCGATTCTTGAATTTGTGAATATATACAAGACTGTTTTGATGTAGTTTATGGAGGCAATAGGAAAGAAGAACATAATGGAATCATCAAAAGAAATTACTGTTCGTTAACCACTGAGGTTAATATAACCTTTTACTTCCTTGAGTAGTGAGACATGTTCCTATATACAGTATTTCATAATGTTGCTAGCAAAAAAATACTGAAATATGGATCTACAATTTTGTATCAAACATTTCTCCTTGAGTTAAGGTTCATAATACAGAAAAGAATGTGTTAGTGGTATGAACTATTAAATTTTTCATTATGAAAAGAGGATAGTATTTTATTAATTTATTTTGAACTATTAAAATAATTTGTTCGTAATCCACTACCTACTCAAATATCAGGAATAAATGGATAATCTGCTATGATTGTCTCCAGTCTTGCTCTAGACATATCGATGATACTTTCGTTAGGTATTTCGAGTTGTGAAAATTATGCACCGAGTGTAAGTTGCAATAACCCATTTCACGAGGTTGAATCATTAGAGATTGCTCATTTAATCTTGACGAATAAATTTAATGACAATTTTTGAAGCATTAAGGCATTGAAGCATTGTAAATTGCTCTTTATTTATAAGATAGTTTTTGAAGCATTTTTTTTAAACGACGCTTTTTAAAAATTTAATTTCTTTCATGATGAATTTTTATCATAGGAATCCATTAATATAATTCCCAACTCTGAGAAACCAATACTTTCGGATATATTATTTGTCTGTTTGAACAAGAGCGCCAAAAAGCTCCTGTCCACAGGGCTTGAACCAATTTTGTTGCTTATTCGATGAAGGATACAATAAACTAAATAAACAAATAACTAACTTGTTCATCAGTTCCGAATACAACTGATGAACAAGTCAAAATAATGGGAAAAATTCCATTGCTAAGTTGTAAGCGAAGTATATTTCACCAGAATAATTCAATGAAAAATTATATACAATTTACACGAATTTATTTAATATTGTGACCCGTTTCGTCGACACAGCGACTTCATCAGACTACATCATACTCAATTCTTAACAAGTAATGATCTCCCTATACCTAGATGACATGAACACAAAGACCTATTTAAAAATAATTACATAATCTTATACTGCTAGTTCTTTCTATACATTTACGATAATTCATTCCTAACGGTTTCATGTTTGATTATCTGGACTCATTACATTAGATTTGTTTCATAAATAAAGCTAGCTATTTCATCTACTCAATTTTTCAGAATTACTCCTGATAGTTTTAAAACACTTGTAGCCAAAATTGGGATTTCAATTCCTGTCATGACATAGTTCTATCATAATAATCCATTGATATCATTCCCAACTCTGAGAAACCAATACTTTCAGAGATATTATTTGTCAAAGATTGAACAAGAGCGCCAAAGCTGCTGTCCACAGGGCTTTCCCACTTTTTTATTTATTAGAAATTAGTGGTGAAATTTAGTTACGTCTGGCCGTCTCTGCGTTTCTAAGCTCGATTTCTATCATACTCGAAATTCGGATCAGCCTGTGTGAATGAGCTGTAGACAGAATTCGTGTTTTACAGTTCTTTTGAAATCTTACTGAATATACTGAAAATTTTAAATAAGAACTATTTTAAGTTAAAATTCAAAATGGCTATCACATTGAGTGGAAAGAGTACCGAGTACCTAATAATTTATGTGAAAGGTCCTTTTCTTGATAGAAATTCAACAAAAATTTCCTGTGTATTCCGAATTTCATGCCTAATGAGAAATTATTCCTATTTGTTACAAATTCTCGCTTCTAATTTCAAAACTTCAAAATGAATAAATCAAAACGAATGGCTCGAGGCTCTTTCCAGGATCATATTCCGTGTTTTCACCAAAGTTTCATGAATTTTCCTATATTAGGAAAATATACTTTGCGTAGGGTTTATGGATTCAAAATGTAAACCGTGAAAATTTCAGAGCGATATGTCACTCCCGAATCAGCACCAGAACAAAGCAAATGTCACAGACTCCATTTCAGCGAGTGATTTTCATATATTTTTAGTTAATCGAAACTCTTGACGCAATACAAACAACCTTTTGGTACGCTGTTCAGGCGAACAGAGTGCCTATCAATTCGTCAAAATGTTTGTATTTTTCGAATATTTAGCCAAGAATGGTCTCAAACGATTAGTTTCGACTCACTGATGAAAAGTCCGAGGTAGTAATTAATTCGGTCCAAATGCACCGGATACGATCATTAATCGGCAAAATCTACCAAGCGGATTCAGAGTAATGTCCATCTGAAATTTTGCTTTCCCAATAACTCGACAAATATAGATCTGATCGAATTAAAGCTAGCTAGTTAGTTCAAAAATACTGACACGAAGACTTATGCAAACTTTTGTGGGTATCGCGGGATTGGAAACTTAAAAAATTAAAAACAAGCCCTGTGGACAGGAGCTTTCTGGCGCTCTAGTTCAAACAGACAAATTATATCTCCGAGAGTATTGGTTTCTCAGAGTTGGGAATTAAATCAATGTATTCTTATGAAAGAACTGCATCAGAAAGGAAATTCAATTCAAATAATAGTTTATTTATCAAGATTAAATGAGCAATCTGAGAATGAGAACTGCACCATGGAAGAAATCAAATTAAAATAGCTGAAATGAATTTGACTCTTTCTTATAGAACAGGATGAAATGTACGAGTATGAACACAGATCATATAACAAAGCTTAGATAGAATAATTATAGCATTCTGTGAAAACATAGAAGTACGTACGCTTCATTATTGAAATTTAGAAAAATCATATTTCCGAAAGTATTAGCTTGTTGGAGTTGAAAATGATATCGATGGATTTTAATGGTGAAACTGCATCTTAAATAAAAATTACAGACATTTGGGCAAATTGATAAGCACTCAGTTCCGAGGAACTAGAGCGCCAAAAAGTGTAATTCCCTTTCCGTGATTTGTGCCCGCCTTCTCTCGCTCCGAAACCGAAAGCGTCGACCGACCGGCTATCGAGCTCCTCGTACGATCTTGTCGATCTCCGGTATTAGAATAAAACGTCGGTACTTACCTGGGATATATATTCTTAATTTTCACTTTTCGACATAAAATCGCCACATGGGGGTTTATTTGACGGTTTTTTACCCTTGTCTCTCTAAGTCGATTTTGACGTTTCTCGAACGAAATATTAGCAAGGCATTAGACAATGTCATGTCTCAGGAAAATAAGTTGACATTATGACAATTCATACATAGAATAATTACATAATTCTGTGAAAACGTAAAAATACGATTTTTTATTGAAATTTTGAAAAATCACATCTCCGAAAGTATTCGCTTGTTAGATTTAAAAATGATATCATTGGATTCTAATGATAAAACTGCTTATTGAAAAAAATTTAATTTGGAATTTGTTTTGTAAACAAAAAATTTTTTTTTGTTACTCTGAAACCATCTGTCCGATTTTGCCCAATAACGAACTTAGCCGAGATATTTATCTCCCAAACCTACTCTGAAAATTTCAACTGTCTAGCTCATTCCGTTCGAGAGTTATCGTGCCTACGGCCGCCTGGCCGGACCGGACGGCCGGCCGGACAGAATGAATTTCGACCACGGATTCTTGATCAGTGAGTCGAACCAAATCGTTTAAGACCATTTTCATCGAAAAATTCGAAAATTCAGAAATTTGGGCAAATTGATAAGCACTCAGTTCCGAGGAACTAGAGCGCCAAAAATATTTGAAAAATTTCTGTATCTCAAAAACTAACCGTCAGAATTCTGCGAGAGCTTTCAAAACCTTATTTTACAGCAGAGACATGACCAAAGAGGTTGTCAACAGATTTTAATATTTCACGTACTGGAGAGAATATATGGAATTATCACGTGCATAGATCAGCCAATGTCGAATTTGACAAGTCGATACGTCAGTAATAACGTAAGTTCAAACCTAGTGAGAATTGTATTGGATATGTACTTTATTTTACAGTCAAATTCTTGATTTAAACTTAATATAACATGATGATATTTTTCTGAAATTAGAAATCTGAAAGCTAGGAATCAAAGGTCAGTAATAACATTCGTTCAACTTCCTGTACTGGCTGGATAGCTCAGGGGTAGAACTCCCGTAGCCGGCATTATTGATCTTTTTGCGCGCGTGTTCCGCAGGAACAGCGTGCTATCATTTCGTCACAATGTCTGTATTTTTCGAATTTTTTTTCGAAAATGGTCTCAAACGATTGGGTTCGACTCCCTGATGAAGAATTCGAGGTCAAATTCAATTCTGTCCGTCCGGTCTGGCCGGCCGGCCGGTCCGGCCGGCCGTTAGCACGATAACTCTCGAAAGGAACGACTTAGAGCGTTGAAATTTGCAGGGTAGTTTTATAGCGCAAATATCTCGGACAAGTTCGCTAACGGGCGAAATCCACCGAGCGGTTTCGGAGTTAAGGCCGTTTTTAGTCAAAACGTTTTTTATGAATATTTCCGGAACCGATCACTCGATCTTTCTGAAATTTGGCATCAAATTGTAGAATCATGACCTTTATATGCCTGCGAAGTTTTGTTATGACCGGACGGCCTTAAAGTGGCAAAAAAAAATTTCAAAAATTTTAAAATTTTGTTTTCACGATAACTCGAAAAATACTGATCTGATTAAATTGAAACTCAGTAGTTAGATGCAAAAGACCAATGCAAACACTTTTGCAAAATTTCGTGAAGATCACGTGACATGAAAAAAATCAAAAAATTACTACTATTTTGCGGAATACTTTGCTTAAAATGCCGAAACCTATTTTTTTGAGGTTCATGCAGCCCTTTCCGGGCATTTTTCGTTGTGCGCATGCGCAGATGAGAAGTCATTTAACTGCTGTAGTTTTCGTCAGAGAGTATTGGGGTTTTGGGGTGGCGGATGCTATTCCTCCATAGAATCCAGATCCCTGATGAGGGTCTGCGCATGCGTAGATTAAAGATGCGATATCTCCCGAACCACTAGTGTCGGAGAATCGGAGTTTTTTGTAAGGTGTGTTATTTTTAGAGGACTTTTAGCCGCGAGTAGATTGCGCATGCAAAGAAGAGAAGTGACTGTTTTTTAATTGGATGGGTTATGTTGGGAGTGTTGAGTCGATATTGTGAGGTTTTAAAAGAATATTCATAGCAATTCAGTTCAAGGACAAGTCAGTTTGGGGGATGTAGCGTTGTTTCCGAGTTAAAGTGTTCGTACCGTGGCCCTGGGGCTAATTTTGAAATTGATGTTACCAATCATCATCAGCTGACCATCAGTGATTTAACTGGTGGTGTTTTTGTCAGAGAGGATTGGGGTTTTGGGGTGGCGGATGCTATTCCTCCATATAATCCCCTGTTGAGGGTCTGCGCATGCGTGGATTAAAGATGTGATATCTCCTGAACCACTAGTATTGGAGAATCGGAGTTTTTTGTAAGGTGTGTGATTTCGAGAGGACTTTTAGCCTCAAGTAGATTGCGCATGCGCAGAAGAGAAGTGACTGTTTTTGGGTTGTATGGGTTATGTTGGGAGTGCTGAGCCGATATTGTGAGGTTTCAAAAGAAAATTCATTGGAATTCAGTGCAAGGACAAGTCAGTTTGGGGGATGTAGCGTTGTTTCCGAGTTAAAGTGTCCATACCGTGGCCCTGGGGCTGATTTCGAAATTGATGTTACCCCTTACGGGCATTTTTCGTTATGCGCATGAGCAGACCATCAGTAATTTAACTGATGGTGCTTTCGTCAGAGAGGATTGGGATTTTGGGGTGACGGATGCTATTCCTCTATAGAATCCCCTGGTGAGGGTCTGCGCATGCGTGGATTCAAGAAGCGATATCTCCTGAACCACTAGTGTTGGAGAATTGGAGTTTTTTGTGAGGTGTGTAATTTTGGGAGTACTTGCAGCCACGAGTATATTGCGCATGCGCAGACGAGAAGTGAATGGTTTTGGGTTGTTTGGGTTATGTTGGGAGTAATGAGCCGATATTGTGAGGTTTTAAAAGAATATTCATGTCAATTCAGTGCATGGACACAAGTCAGTTAGCGTTGTTTCTGAGTTGAAAAGTCTATATGGTAGCCCTGAGGCGAATTTATAAATAACTATATTCGGTAGATCTATATTAAAATACGTTCGGATTTGGAGAAGAGGCAATTGCTTTCCTAACGGAGGTCCCACAACCGCAATTTTTTTTGATCTACGGTAAAGCTAACACCCAAACTGTATTGATGCTATATTTGTTAAAGAAACTTGAAAAAAAAGCACTGACGTGAACTCAGTACTCTTTGGCGCGCGTGTTCACGGTGGCTAATTTGAATTGAATGATGAGTACTTCAAGCTCATTGGATAGAGCGAGCCGAAGATCTACCCAAAGGATAGTGGACACCATTCACTGTCGGTTCAAAAATTAACAGTGCTGTATCTAAGCTGCCATCAGGAAAGAGTAACAAAGTTGGAAAAGAACACAACTGACCCTCCTTAGTCGCATAAGCTCCTAGAAGATTTGGGAGGGTCAGTATAATCCTAATCATGTTTATAGCACGAGCGCAAAAGCAGAGTGACTTAACAATGAAAGAAAAAGTGTAAAAAGTCAATCTGCTTTGGCGCGCGTGCTATAAATATGATTAGGATTATACTGACCCTCCCAAATCTTCTAGGAGCTTGTGCGACTAAGGAGGGTCAGTTGTGTTCTTTTCCAACTTTGTTACTCTTTCCTGATGGCAGCTTAGATATAGCACTGTTAATTTTTGAACCGACAGTGAATGGTGTCCACTATCCTTTGGGTAGATCTTCGGCTCGCTCTATCCACTGAGCTTGAAGTACTCATCATTCAATTTAAATTAGCCACCGTGAACACGCGCGCCAAAGAGTACTGAGTTCACGTCAGTGCTTTTTTTTTTCATTATTTTTCCAATTCTATGGAAATAATAACTTTGAGAAAAGGGTCACGGATGGAAACAAGTCAATATTGTGATAAAATTAGGTGAAACGTGAGTATTTTCGTTTATTATTAGGTATTAAAACTACGGCTATACAGGGCATTTCTTATAAAAGGTCCATTCATAGTTTCTCATAGGATTACGGTACGATTCGACTGATTTGTGGCATAGGAATAATTCCTGGAATAAACTATTGACAATAGACCAATGCCATACAGGGTGTCTTTTATCTCATGGCACGGTTGTATGATTGAACTGATTTGTGTCACAACAAAGCCACAAACAAGGCACTGTTTATTTGTGACCCAACAGTAAATGCATGTATTCGAATGGGTCCTTACGCCACCACAAACAATGCACTTTTTATTTTTGACCCAACAGTGAATGTATGTATTTGAACAGAGACACCGCAGACACTGCACTGTTCATGTTCGAACCAACGGTGAATGTATGTATTTAAATGGATCCTTACGCCACCACAGACACAGCGCTGTTTATTTTCGGCCCAACACTGAATGTATGTATTTGAGTTGAAACTAATCATTCTCGGCCATAAGGTGGACCAGTTGTTGTGGACGCTTGTTTTGACAGTCGGATTTATATTTCCTCAAGCTAAGCAGCCTTGGGCGAGTTCAGTACCTGGATGGGTGACCACTCTGGGTACAAAGTTTAACAGCGTGAATTACGTTTTGGTAGTGAGCTACCAACTTTTTAAAAAATATCTTATTTAACATTTACTACGATTCGTATAAGTACATACATTTGCGATCCTGAATATGCCAAGAATGGTTCAGTTTATGTATGGTTGGAATATGCCATTCAGCATAATGGGAATGTCCCTGTCGGCATAAGGTTGTGTTGGGAACTCCTGGATTTGAACATATAACTTGCATATTTTGGTATACAACAATAAATCAAAACGGAATAAAGAAGATAAATCCTGTGTTTATCCTCTAAATTGCGGGAGTTGTGATAAATCATATATAGGAAAAACTGGTAGAAATTTTGGCATAAGAATAAAGGAACATCATCACAGCCACAAAAACCACAATTTAATTCAAATCATGCGAATCATTTATTAGCAGAAGTTTAACCCGGATTTCAAAATTCTACACAATTTGAATAAAGGTGCGCAACTCCATTATTGGGAAATGGTGGAAATAAATAGAGGAAAACATTCGGGTAATTTGATTAATGAACAATTAGATCTAAATTTTTCACCGGTAATCAATCTATTCAAATAGAGAATCAGCTTGTTAGAATCATATCAATGGATTTCAATCGTGAAACTACATCTTAAAAAAAAATTATTTTGAAATTTGTTAGTTAAAAAAAATGTTTTCGTTACTTCGAAACCTTCTAGCCTATTTTTCCCAATAGTGAAATCAACCGAGATATTTATCTCCCTAACCTAATCTGAAAATTTCAACTGCCTAGCTCTTTCCGTTCGAGAGTTATTGTAGAAACAAAATTTAAAAATTTTAAAAATTGTTTTTGACACTTTACGGTAACCCGATCAATACAAAACTTCACACGCGTCTAAAGAGCATAATTCTACAATTGGATGATAAATTTCAGATAGATCAACTTATCGGTTTCGGAAATATTCATTAAAAACGTTTTTAGTAAAATCGGCCATAACTCCGAAACCGCTCGATGGATTTCGCCGGGTAACAAACTCGTCCGAGATATTTACGCTCCAAACCTACCCTTGCAATCTCAATCCTCTAACTCTTTTCGTTCGAGAGTTATTGTGTTAACGGACGGCCGGCCGGACGGCCGGACAGAATCGATTTCGACCACGGATTCTTGATCAGTGAGTCGAACCAAATCGTTTGATACCAAATATTCGAAAATTACAGACATTTGGGCAAATTGATAAGCACACTGTTCTGAGGAACAAGAGCGCCAAAAATTGTTTCCATGTTGCAACTACATTAATTTCGATATAGATTATTGAAATTTCGTGATATTTAAGATATTTACTGCAAGATGACCCGACCCTTTTCAAATTTTGATTCCATTTGGAGTCAGTTGGAAGGGCGAGATATTTTTATTTCTTAGTTTATGTTTTAGATGTCGCGTATTATACTTTCTGAAATAGAAGAAAAAATTTTGCTCCACGATGACTTCTATGAAGACGACATTCCTGGCATGATTTCGGGAGAAAATTCGGCGTTTGTACTTTTTGGTAACGTAGAAATAGAGGAATTTACGCACGATAATTTCAATGAATAGGATGATAATCATCTTTCAACTTTGTTCTCAAAGCCAATGAAAAGAAAAAGACTTCATGAGAAAGAGCAAAGAGCTTGCAGGGGGCAAATGCGAATTGGCTTTTGTCGATACCAAATGCGACATAAGTTTCGAAAAACCAAATCAAGTCCGATCACCATTAGAATATTTCAGAGATTTTTTTGATGATGATCATTTAAATAATTCAGTGAACCAAATAAATCCAAACCCAAAGGCGAGATGCCGCAATTGTCAATCCTACAGCATGTGAAAAATGTAAAGTTCCACTTTGCCTTAGAAAGGACTGGATTTGTTTTGAAATATCTCACGGTGTTTCATGAATATCAAATGTGTTGCAGTAACTTTATAAACCAGAGAGAATGATACTTTTTGTGAAAAATTATATTTTCATTCTACAGAATTGTACCCTGTTCTTCCATTGGTTCCAAATGCAGTCATTGAATATTTTCGGAATAAAAGAAGATTAATTTTTTTTAAATATTTTTCCCCAGGTCAGAAAAGCATTGGTGGCCAATTTCAATAGAAAACAGAATTTTGTTGTTGTCCCTAGGAACAAGAGCGCCAAAAAGTCTTATTCTGAAGTAATCGTCATTAAATTTTCCGCACAAAATTCGCAAACTACAATTATTTACAATAAATGTAGTATCGTGGCACGCAAATATGGGAAACCGAAGATCCATTTTATAAGAATTATTTTTGCAACCCGATTGCAATGGTTTACAAATGTGAAATGATAAACCAAAACAGTTTTATCATCTGTTGAAAGTTTATGTTGGTATTTCGAAGTACATCTGGCACATAACATCGATGTTTCTAACCTCAAAAGCAAACAAATAATAATGCATTTGCTTCGTGAAATACTTGTTTATTATGAATATTATCGATATAACCTCCTTGTTGAATATAACTCAATCCATTTCCCTTCTTCTCATTACCTGTTAAGAGAAGGTGTCTCTCTCTCCCGAAATATATCAGATCGACGAAACTTGAAATATGAATCGGCACATATTGCCAGTGCCTGTACTCTTCAAGTTAAAACGTATTCTGAAATGGACCGATTAAGGAGAAATTTGACAGTGTTTTTTAGTCCTGACAATAGAAAAACTGTACCTGAAGAAGACGATACTGTGTTTTTACAATTATTTAAATCTGAGTAAGTTCAAAATTATGAAATACTTAATAGGGATCTGACTATGAAATTTCAATCTACCTAAAAAAAATCGAACAAAAAACAATTCGAAAGATGTACATTATTTAATGGATCAAAATTAAAAATTTAAATTAATTCTGAGTAATCCTCAAGTACCACAATTGTACTCGTTTATTAAACTTCATAAAACGGATAGAAATATTATACCATTAGTTTCGTACATTTCAGCACCAGCATTTAAAATTTCGCGTTTTCTAATAAACGCGATTAAAAATTATTGTAACTTCGTATCAACATTTTCGGTCAAGAACTTGCTTGAACTAGTAGACAACTTTAATAATCTTCCCCTACCGGCCAATGCAAAATTAGTATTATTCGATGTTGTTCCTAGTATTCCGCCTCAGAATACACTGAAAATAGTCAGAAATTTATAAGTTGAATAAAAAGTAGGCACTTAACTCGCCTGAAGTTGCTTAGCTCTAAAAAAAATATAATATCTTCCAAATATTCCAAGTAATACAAATTCAATTGGTTTGAAATCTGGAACTTGGCTGTAAAATGAGCTGAAATATTGAGGGGAATTTCAATCTTCAACATATTGTCCATTATTGGATATATTGGACCCTCTTAATCGACAATGGACAAAAGAACATACGCGCAAAAGCTGACTTCACGTCAGTGATTGAACCAATTTATTTTTCGTAATTTTTTAAGAATTTTTTGAAAGGTTTTCTAGTTATAGGACCCTCCCGGAATTTCACAAGAAGTTTTCCGTTGGCAATCCAAACCAAAAACCACGTTTGAATTGGATCGGTTTTGTATTTTTCCAAATAACAACCAAATTTCAGATGGGTCAAACTCCCAAACCGTTTGGCCAATTATGCCTATAAAGGAACTCAAATGTCGCACACAAATGCTCAACCTAACCTAAAAATTTCAAGTCGCTATCTCTTTCCCTTCTCAGGTTATCGTGACATAAATAATAACCACATTTCAGATGGGTATAACTCGAAAACGGTTTGGCCAAATAAGCCTATTAGACTAGTCAACAAAGTGCCATTTGGAACAACTTTTTTCAGCAGTCTCCGAAAATTATGTATGAGGTGTCATTCGATTCGGAATGGCATCTAGATGATTTTTGAAAAAAATGAAGTTCCGCTTGCAAAAATTGTTTAAGTTATTAACAATTAACTAAAAAAAAAGGGGTTTTAGTTTTTTGTAAATATCTCAAAAACCAATAAAGATTTTTTAAATCTGAAAAAAGATTCAAAAAGAGGAGGAAATTTCCTAAAAAAAAGTCTGGAATTCCGAAACTGTACGATAAATATTTATAATTTTTCCAGAGGGATGAAAATACGGCCGAAAACGGGTACTCTGGCTTGGAGAAGCCACGCCCACTTCGGGCACTTCAACAATAAACATTTTTTAAACATAGTAAATATGAAAGAAAAAATTGAAAAAATTCAGGCAGCCACTGAATAGATGAATGAATAATAATCCGCTTGAACAAAATTTTTATAATAATTTTTCATTTAGTTATTCAATAGTTAATTAATAACTTTTTTCTGCTTGCACATTAACATTGCAAGTGTGATAATTGCTAAACTATAAGTTTTAGTTTTTTTTCCTCTCTTGGAGCAATTCTTCAAAGGCTTAAGAATAGAATCCCGTTGGGAAAACTTAAAAAATATATTAATTTTCAATTTTTTATTAATAATTTTCGTTGTTGCAAAATTAAAAACTTAAATTAATCATCGAACAAATATTTTTTTTTGATATTATTAACGATCCGTTTTTATGTTATTAGAAACTGCATAGATTGCATGCAGTTTCTAATAACATAAAAACGGAGCGTTAATAATATTTAAAAAAATAAAATTTTGTTCGATGATTAATTTAAGTTTTTAATTTTGCAACAACGAAAATTATTAATAAAAAATTGAAAAATAAACATTTTTTAATTTTCCCAACGGGATTCTATTCTTAAGCCTTTGAAGAATTGCCCCAAGAGAGGAAAAAAATCTAAACTTATAGTTTAGCAATTATCACACTTGCAATGTTAATGTGCAAGCAGAAAAAAGTTATTAATTAACTATTGAATAACTAAATGAAAAATTATTATAAAAATTTTGTTCAAGCGGATTATTATTCATTCATCTATTCAGTTGCTGCCTGAATTTTTCAATTTTTTTTTTCATATTCACTATGTTTAAAAAATGTTTATTGTTGAAGTGCCCGAAGTGGGCGTGGCTTCTCCAAGCCAGAGTACCCGTTTTCAGCCGTATTTTCATGCCTCTGGAAAAATTATAAATATTTATCGTACAGTTTCGGGAGTCGAGACCTACAATAATTGACGAGTTGAAAGAAGAGATTAAACACATAACAAGAGGAGTGCACCAGGCGAAGACGGAATTACCAACAATCAACTTCGACACCTTCCGATTGAATACCTGGAATTCATCGTGAACCTCTCCAACGGCATCCTACGACAATTATACTTCCCATAAGCATGGAAGAATGCCACAGTGATCATGATCCCCAAACTTGGAGAAAACACACTATTCCCACAAAATCACCGACCCATAAGTCTACTGTGTACACTAGGAAAACTGGTAGAAAGACTAATTCTACGAAGACTAGAAGAGGAACTGGAAGAGAAGAAAGCGATCCCACCAGAACAATTTGGATTCAGAGCTGGACATTCTACAGAACTACAGACCCTAAGACAACGTAAACAGGAAACACGTAAACGTAGCAGCCTTCTTGGATGTCTCGAAGGCATTTGACAAGATGTGGCATGAAGGGCTACTATACAAGATGAAGGAAGCTGATATAAGCCTACCGCTCATAAAGATCATTGGAAACTACCAGAGGAAAAGATCCTTCCAAGTAAAGATAGGTAGACATAGATCGCGCAAAACTCCCATAACAGGCGGAGTTCCACAAGGAGGAGTATTATCGTCCAAGCTGTATAATTTATACACTGCGGACATACCGAGCGACCTCCCCAACGATACAAAAGTGTTCACATACGCAGATGACACGGCAATACTAGCACATTCAAGAAACGTGAACCTAGGAAAACGATACGCACAGACTGCAATAGACACCATCCTGGAATGGATGAGCAAATGGAAAATCAAAGTGAATTCAAGAAAGACGCAGGCTATTGTATTCAGCAAGAAAAGCACATTACCGTCAGAAGAAATAGAGATAGACGAAGAGAAAATTCCGTGGAAAGAGAAGATAAAATACCTAGGGGTAATATTTGATAGAAAAATTACGTCGAAAGACCACATCGAATACATACAGCAGAAAATTGCAGTAAGGAAAATAGAACTACATCCACTAATTGCTAGAAATTGTAAGCTCAGCATTAGTAACAAACTGCGATTGTACAAATCCATCATAATTCCATGCATTTTGTACTGTTCAACTGCATGGCGAGAGACAGCCAAAAGCCACATGAAGAAACTGGAAATTGCCCAGAATTGACTGCTGCGACAAATAACTGATGCGCCTTGGTTCATCAGGATCAAGAACATCCGGCAAGACTTAGGGATGAGCACGATGGAAGTCCAAATACGACAAAGGAACAAGAAGATCCTGGAAAACACCGAACGACACACGAACACAACACTCAGAGAGGCTCTGAATTATGACCCAGAAGAACCATCAAAGATCAAACGGCCGAAAATGGCACTAATAACTGTCGGAGGACAATGAAGAAACCGACATCAAATGAAGTGAAGAAGTCCTACTTACCAATTAATTAAAAAGAAGTTCTCAAAGAGAGACAACATGAGTAAAAGTATGAATACTAACTCAAAACACCAACGACGCCCTGGAAGGAGACAGAAGTTTTAGTGGGTAAACATCTTCAGGAGAAGATAGAGTCCCACACTGTTCCAAGGAATGGTTCGTCCATAAAGGATTTCTCCTGGGTAAAAAACGGGAGTCGAGACTTTTTTTAGGAAATTTACTCCTCTTTTTGAATCTTTTTTCAGATTCGAAAAATCTTTATTAGTTTTTGAGATATTTACAAAAAACTAAAACCCCTTTTTTTTTAGTTAATTGTTAATAACTTTTACAATTTTTCAAAGCGGAACTTCATTTTTTTCAAAAATCATCTAGATGCCATCCCGAATCGAATGACACCTCATACATCATTTTCGGAGACTGCTAAAAAAAGTTGGTCCAAATGGCACTTGTTGAACGTCTATATAAATAAACTCAAATGTCGCATTCACATGTACAACCTAACCTAAAAATTTCAAGACGCTATCTCTTTCCAATCTCAGGTTATCGGGACATAAATAATATTTTTTTATATTTTTTTAAAATTTTCTAGTGATACGATTCTCACAAAATTTCACAAACTTCCTCAGGTTTGTATTCTACAACTACTCACCAAGTTTCAATTTAATCGGATTTGTATAGGTTGAAAACAAAATTATTACTCGGAAACCATTAAGTCAATTATGCCCGTTAATGAATTTGTCCATCGTATTAGGACGCGCCACCTACCCTGAAAATTTCAAGGCGCTATCTTTTTTCAGTTATCGTGGGTACGGCCGGCCGGACAGAAAGAAATTTGACCTCGAAGTCTTCATTAGAGAGTCGTACCAAATCGTTTGAGACCATTTTCAGCAAAAAATTTGAAAATTACAGACATTTGGGCAAAATGATAACGGGATGTTCCCCAGAACATACGCGCAAAAACATACGGGTAATTTAGTTAAAAAACAATTAGACCTAAATGTTACTCCGTAAGTATATACAATACAAATAGAGAATAAATATATAAAAACCGTAAGAATTAATAATTGGAAATGTTCACAAAGTTCTTGCAGTGTAATATTATGAAACTAGTTTTAAAAAATTCTTAAGAGGAAGAAGGATGTAGAGCGAGAACAGAAAGAATCTATGTCCAATGTATAGGAAGATCATTACTTGTTAACAATTTAGTTTGATGAAGTCGCTGTGTAGACGAAACGCTTCACAATATGAGTGTAAATCGTATATAATTTTTCATTGAGCTAATATGAATTCTATTTACTGAGTAAGTTATTCGAATATTTAACCTAATGAATAAATGCATGTTAATTAATGGTTTCATTTTCCATGAGATACTAAAAGCGTAATAGCCCACTCATTCCGAGTTAATGTGGGAAATGAGGCTTTGGATTATTACAATGAATATTTAAAATGTGAATTCAAACTAAAATACTCAGTTTGAGAGAAATGTGTTATGATATGGAATGTTTTTCAGACTATCTAATTTAATTATTTGATGTGATATGAGTTTTCCATACATACTTATCAACTTGTCTAGTCTATGTATTGCAAGATTTGAAAACTAGACACCTACATTATTGAAAGGTTTATAAAAGGTTCATATTTAAATTTAAATTTTGATTGCAAAGAAGCTATACCTATCTCCGAGAACATAGCTATTCACTAAATGTATGAAAAAATATGTTTTTAAATATAAATAAAAAAATGTGTGAAAGCCCTGTGGGCAGGGGCTTGTTCAAACTTTGAAAAATCATATCTCCGAAATTAAAGGTACCTTTCTAAGAGTTGGGAAGGATATCAATGGATTCTCATGATAGAACTTCATTATAGAAGAAATTAAATTTGAAAAAAGTGAGAAAGCCCTGTGGACAGGAGCTTCGGCGTTCCTGTTCAAACTTAGACAATTCATATCTCCGAAAGTATTGGTTTCTCAGAGTTGGAAATGATATTAAAGGATTCTTATGATAGAACTGCATCATAACATAATTTAAATTCAAACGTCATAATAGAAACTAAATTCAACAAGAGCGCCAAAATTATTAATCCGAAACCACCAGACTGATCCTACCCAATAACGCACTTATCCAAGATATTCATTCTACCAATCTACTATGAGAGTATTATATTATAGCAATTGGAATTTAGCCAATATTCTAGTTTTGTTTATACTGGAGATACTCTGAACCCAATTTGATTAACTAACTAAAGTATATATTTCCATAATCATATGGATTATACAGGGGCATTATAGTATCACCCAAAAATTATAATATCCTATAATCCTCATAATTCTACGATAGCCGAGGTTATTTCAAAGGTCATTTTGCATTCAATCATACTTTGTTTTCTAGAACAGAAGCTATTTTATATCATGAGTAAGCAATTTTGAATAGAACCAGAAATGAATATGACATGTCTCATATCGGAAGATAATATGACATGTGTGGAGCTATGAACGCAGACCATGAAATTCATAGATAGAAATACGGACGTTAATTTTCGATCAGGTACAGCATTTTGTGAATTCAGAATTACGATTTATTAATGACATTTTGGAAATCCATATATCCTAAAGTATTAGCTTGTTGGAGTTGAAGATGATATCAATGGATTCTTATGACGAACCTGAATCTTAAAAAAAAATTATTTGTAATGTAAACAATTTTTTTTTCGTTATTCCGATACCATTAGGTCGATTTTGCCCACTAACGAACTTAGCACAGATATTTATCTCCCAAACCTAGCCTGAAAATTTCAACCGTCTAGCTCATTCCATTCGAGAGTTATCGTGTTAACGGCTGGTCGGAGATAATCGATTTTACCACGGATTCTTGATCAGTGGGTTTAATCAAATCGTACCATTTTCATCCAAAAATTCTAGAATTACAGACATTTGGGCATATTGATAGGCAGTCTGTTCCGAGGAGCAAGAGCGCCAAGAATAGATAATAATTATGAATAGTAAACAATATGAAATGGGAACCAATTAGTTAATCGTGTTAACGGCGGGACGGTTGGCCGAACGGATGGCCGGACAGCATCGATTTTGACCACGGATTCTTGGTCAGTGAGTCGAACCAAAAGGGTTATAAGACCGTTTTCAGGCAAAAATTCGAAAATTATAGACATTTAGGCAAATTGATAAATGCTCTTGTTCCAAAAATATGTTTCCTTACATAGTATAAAACAAAGTCGCTTCCCGCTGTCTGTCTGTCCCGATGTATGCTTAGATCTTTTTAACTACGTGAAGGATTTTGATTCGGTTATTTTAGTAGATAGAGTGATTCAATAGGAAGTTTTATATGTATAATACATGCATAATATATTAGAGAACCACTCATAATGTTAGAAGTTTCTAATGTGATGTCGTAAATAAACACATTTCTTTGCGCTTACATTGCAAACGCTGGCTGAACCGTACGAGATAGATCAAAATAATCTAGTACAGTATGGTACACCTCAAAAAGGTTTACAAAGAAGTCCGCGATGGTAAATGTCTATCTCTTAAGGATAACCCACAATAACCATTTTTTATCCTTTACATTCTACGGGAAATAATGGCTTGATTACGAAGCGATTTTCAGCAATACAGCATTAATCCTTATCCAATTAAGTACCATGAATGCATTGTGCATTTAACATTGATCAATATGGTCCTTTACAGCGTCTAATTTAAATGAATATTCTCGAAGATATTGCAGATTTAAATTGCAGGGACATAGCGGCTGCGGTGGTACCGACCGGGGGGGCGGCACAGCCAGGATAGGGATATAAATCGAATACGTAGAGCCAGAGATTCATCTGTAGAGCGTGAGGCTCGCCTCAGCCAGGATAGATGTATTGATTTCCCGAATTCCTCTGATACCATCGGATTTTCTGATCCAATTTAAACGCCTACAATTTCCGGTAAATATATATTTTGCAATGAACATCAACAAATCGTAGGGTCCAACTTTCAACGCTACAGGCTTATATTTGGGCGTTGAGTGTTTTTCACATGGCCAATTATATGTCGCTCTTTCAAGAGTAACCTCCAATGAAAACATGTTTGTATTGTCTAACGACAAAAATGCTTTGAACGTTGTATATAAAGAAATTCTGTAGTACATTAAGTATCCGCATTTCAACCGTGCGAAGCTGGGGCGGGCAGCTAGTTCAAATATAAATTTAAAGACAATAAATAAGTGCTCTTTCTTTTGCTGTGAGCTCTATTCTTACACCGAAATAAAAACTACTCTATTTATCCAAAAATAGGTGGCAACCCTAGATTTAATGTACGGGAAAATTATTTCGTTGGTATAAAGTCCTCAGAATTTTTGAATTTGAATAGATGGACGATAACGAATTCGTTTCACGAAAGACCTAATTGTAAATATGGGTGTTGAACTCGTCGCTGGAACTGGGCACGACGTGAGTTCGATGCTCTTAAGTTCATGACGGCCTCCCGTAATGAGTTATGGAAAATGCTTTTCATTAGTGAGATCACAGGAACCTATTCTTTGTGGGTTAACGACTCCAAAAATGGGGGGATATGGGGACGTGAGATGATATAAGGAGTTAGGACAGATTTATTAAAAGGCCCGACCTGACAGGAAATAATTGTGAAATATAGCCATGCATTTATCTGAGGAAATACTCAGCAGAACATCTCCCCGTAATTAGATCAAAACACCCGTGTATAACATATGCTGACTGACAAAGAAATTACAACACTCAGAAGGAGCTGTTTGAATTTAAATTTGTTTTTGGTAAAACATAGATAGTATAGCAAGGAGTAGATGATTGAAATTTGAAGAAAACAATTGGTTCAAGCACTGACGTGAAGTCAGGAGCTCTTGCGCGTATGTTCCATTGTCCATTCTCCTGTATTGAACGCTCTAAATCGAATTTACCATGGTGAATTCTATTGTCTGTATTGGACAGCCTTAATCGAATTTACGACAATTAAGAGTGTCCAATACAGGAGAATAGACAATAGAATTCACCATGGTAAAATCGATTAAAAGTGTCCAATACAGGAGAATGGTCAATAGAACATACTCGCAAAATCTCCTGACTTCACGTCAGTACTTGAAGCATTTTTTTTTTCGTGAAGTCAGGATAGAAAGCAATGATGAAAAAATTAACACATTATTGTCTACCTTCAATTCTTCTTTAGGAGAAGAATACATAATTATTCTTGAAAAATATTACTGGAATTAATGTCATATTTAAATAATCAAAGTAAAGAAAACTATAAGTTTAGTTACTAACATATTGAAAGAAATTCAATTGAATTCCATTAATATTCAATTACTTATTCTTAACCAATAAATGTCCATTGATACATCTAAAGGTAATGAGGTGAAACATACAGATATATTCTCATTAGTGATAGAAAAACTGGCCTAAAATTCCTTTCTACCCATCACGAGATTTAATATCCACAAATGAGTCTCTCACCTTACAAGATCAGAAAGTGTGGTTAATTTAAAGTTAAGTTTTGAAGCCTTCAGCAAAATTTCAGCGATATCATATTAAAAATAATAGATAACCTTTCAAAAATCACCTCTCACAAATATACTCCTCTGAAGGCACATGGATCTCTTGAAGAAGAATCGCCTTCACTATTTTTCAAAGATATTCACTCTTGTTCATAGAAATCCCCTTAATATTTAGTTGCCTAGCCTCCTAAGGAGGATCTCTTTCAAAACCAGGTCTGACCGCTAATGTAGGACTATCATCTCCCATAGATTTCTGATGGAATAACACGATTTTCCCAAGAACATATGCGCAAAAATATGTTATCATGACATTCATCTCTTTGAAGGTTCTCGCAAAAATACGACCATAGACAACATATCATACGACGATTCGCATCCAGCTACCGAACTCACAAAAGGCTGCTCAGTTCTCCAACAATATGGATCCGATCGTGTTCAAACTTGGAACTCTGCAGAAGAGTAAGGTTCTGAAGGCTCTTCCAAAATTTCAGCCATGCCGGACGAATAGTTTATGATATATAGAATTTTTTTTCAATTATTTTCAATAATTTCTTTGAAATTTTCTAGTTATATCATCCTCACGAAATTCTGCAAGAATTTTCGCGTTGGCATTCTACTACTATAATCATGTTTGAATTCAATCGGTTTTGTATTTTTCGAGTAAATGAGGAAAAAACAACCAAATATCAGATGGCTATAACTCTAAAACCGTTTGGCCGATTATGCTTATAAACGAACTCAAATGTCGCATTCAGATGCACAACCTTACCTGAAAATTTCAGGCCGCTATCTCCTTCCGTTCTCAGGTAATCGTGTCATAAATAATACTTTTTAATAATTTTTTTAAAATTATCTAGAGACATGATTCTCACAAAATTTCTCAAACGTGCTTAGGTTTATATTCTACAACTATTCACCAAGTTTAAATTCGATCGGATTTATTTTGGTTGAAAACAAAATTATTACTCGAAAACCATTGGGCCGATTATACCCATTAACGAACTTGTCCGTCGTATTGAGATACACCACCTACCCTGAAAATTTCAAGTCGCTAGTTCTTTCCGTTCTCAAGTAATCGTGGCAACGGCCGGACGGCTGGACGGCACCACAGAATTAAATTTCACATTTGGGCAAAATGATAACGCGATGTTCCCCAGAACATACTCGCAGAAAAGAAGTGATTCCAATTTATTTTAATAAATTTGTTAGTAATGTGTTCTTCTCCTGCGTTTATCTATACACTCCCCATCACGTCTTGGTATTGATGCAATAAGATGTTCTATTTCTTCTTGAGGGATACTATCCCAAGCTACCTGTAGTACATGTATCAGAGCCGCCGAAGTACGTGGGGGCTGGGGTAAATTTCCAAGCCTTCTATCCATGATGTCCCAAACATGCTCTATGGGCGAAAGATCTGGGAATCTAGGCGGCCATGGCAAAAGATTCACCTGGGTCGCTTCAAAAAAGTTTAAACTAACTCTGGCAACATGAGGTCGAGCATTATCTTGCTGAGATATTAGATCTTCGAGCCGGTTAAGGTAGGGGAGAACATATGGCTCCACAATTTCTTGAAGGTAACGCAGCGTTTCCTCGAATAAAGACTAAAGGTGACCTACTTACAAGTGCAATAGCACCCAATACCATAACGCCTACTGTCCGGTGTACATGACGCTCAATATCAATCTGAGTTTCACATCTTTCTCACCGAAGTCGTCTAACCCTTCTTCGGCCATCATGTGCACCCAAGGAGAATCGAGATTCATCAGAATAGACGACCTGGTGCCATTCCACATTCCAATGTTGTCGTTCTCTGTACTAATCGTTGCCGGCGATGCTCAACCGTCAGAGGTAACACAAGATGGGGTCGATAATGTGCAAAAGAACTAATCCGGCGGTATAACGTTCGAACAATTACAGGATGGCCTTGTTCTCCTAACCACTCATCAGCCAAAGATCGAGTTGTAGCAAATCGGTCGCTAATAGCCATAAGTCTTAGACATCGCTCTTGAACTTCATTTGTGCCCATTCGACGACCGGTGCCTACTCTTCTTCGATTTTGGGCATTATCAAACCACGCTGACAACATCTCATAACAGTAGTTGGATTCGTACGTTAGCGATTTATCAAAATAACAACCTCTTTTAAATTCACTTAGCTGGCGATAAATTCCGCGTACACGTGCTCTAGGCATTTTAACAACAACTAAACATCGACTTTGGATCTCCACGAACAGCTGGTTTGTTGTAAAATTTAAAAAAATTGCAAAAAACGACTACAATATATAAGAAACAGAAAATGTTTACATGAAAAAACTTACACGATTTTTATGTCTCCAAATTTTAATCATTTACTCTTTGCTATACTATCTATATATTTTACCAAAAGAAATTTAAAATTTAAACACCTCCTTCTGGGTGTTGCCGTTTCTTTGTCAGTTAGTAAATAAGAGAGCTAATATATTTTTGTGTGGGTGTATGAAACCCCTATCTTTCGTTGTATCGAAAACGCTCTGAGAATATAAAGGAAGGAAATCTCATAAGGTAGTGAAGAAATATGATTTCGCTCATGTGCGTGGGCCCTGTTCCAGATATTGAAAAAAGGGAAATGGCCTAAATACCTTATGAAGCAGTAGGCATTCTCCATAAATTTCACTCCAAATTTAAAATTTTATTATTATATCCTTACTGTGAAACAAATAACTTTGGTATACAGGCCCTTGATACCTAAATGTGTGTGTATTCTGTGTATCAGCCTGTGATAGAGTCATTAAAATAGATTTGAAATCGATAGATCTCAAATAGTGGTATACAGGGCGGTCCGACGAAAACTTAACCTCGATTTTCCGAATTAAAATCCAAATGTGGAAAACCACTCGGACTCGTCAATTTCTGATTCGAAGGGGAAGAACTTTTCCGGTTTTTTCATCCCCTCGATAACTCAGTTTGAATATCGTATCGAGTACTATCTGACCCTAACATTCCGCTTCAAAATATCCATCGATAATGAAATAACAGCGGAAATAGTCAAAGAGGCAAAGTAGAATTTATCTCTAGCTAATTTTTTTCGCCGATTCATTTGACGGAACAACCTAAATAATGGTGTAAAAAATTGTTACCGTAGATAACAATTTTTTTCAGAAAATAACAATAAAATTGTCATTATCCACGGTAACATTTTTTTCACCGCCATTTGATAAGTTGCACCGTGTAATAAAGCAGAATAAAAAATTTGTAGTATTCAATATTCAAATTTGTATGCCATAAGGTGGTTAATTAAAACATAAAATTGACCGGACCGGTTTTTCTTGAGAACACTCAATAACATAGGTCTAAATTTTGTTTCTTACTCTATCTTTACACTGTTTAGAACAATAATACCTAATACACAGTAACGAACGTAATAACATTAACTATAATACTATTCTGTAACGTTTCGGAAACTAAATCAGAATCCTTCATCAGACAACAAGCGAAAATCTTAATTTAATGATGAATTTACCTGCCAAAGTATTATTTAATGATTACTTAGAAAATATGTATTGAAACGGTTTTTTGGTAAATTTTTTTAAATAAATCAGTTGACTGAAAGCGCCGCTATTGTGGTCAGAATCAGAATTATTGTTAGTTGACCTAGCATGCGGTGCCAAAGATAAAACTTCAAACTATAAGAAAAAAAAAACAAAAATTTTTCAAAGATTTACTCAGGTACCTTCCTTCAAACAATAATTCAGCCAATTTGCATTGAATATTCCTAAATTAATTATTTTATGTAATACACCTTTTTACTTGAAATACGTAAGGACAAACATTTTATTTCACAATTTATTTAATACTAGCTGGCCCGGCAAACTCCGCACCGCCTAAGTTGATAAAAAAAAATGCTCGGTATGAATGAAGTTTTATTATTATTTTCGATTAATTGCACATTATGTTGCTTACTTACCGAACAGAGTTTTCCTGAAATACTGGCTATTTATATAAGGTTTCAATTTGTTTTTGACAGACACACACAGTTATGATACAGTATCTTAATCAATTTAAAGCTTTCTGATAAACTATATGATTTGGTTTGTTTTGTGGTGCGTAAATAAACAAAGATGACGGTTTTCCGACTTATAATTGTCCATGCGCCATGTCCATACATCAAAGGAAAAACAAAATTATGTTACATTATGAGAATCCATCCAAGGTACCTATTTAGTTATTGCTTTGTTTGTGGCACAAATAACTTCAATCGCGTACTATTGTGCAGTGATATGAATAACACCCTGTATAGTTATGGTTTTCAATGATTTATGTCAGGCCGTCCGTCCGTCTGGCCGTTAACACGATAACTCTCGAACGGAATGAGCTAGACAGTTGAAATTTTCAGAGTAGGTTTGAGGTATAAATATCTCGGTTAAATTCGTTACTGGGCGAAATTGGTCTAATAGTTTCGGAGTAATGAAAAAAAAAATATTTTTACAATACAACTTTTGAATTAAAATTTTTTTAAGATGCAATTGCATCATAAGAATCCATTGTTATCATTTTCAACTCTAACAAGCTAATACTTTCGGAGAAATGACGTTTCAAAGTTTCAATGATACATCGTAAGTTCTATGTATTCACAGACTGTGAACTCAGAATCTGTCTGTGAGATTGTCAATTCATAGTTGTTATTTTCTCTTGGAAAGTATTCGATTCTTGAATTTGTGAATATATACAAGACTGTTTTGATGTAGTTTATGGAGGCAATAGGAAAGAAGAACATAATGGAATCATCAAAAGAAATTACTGTTCGCTGACCACTGAGGTTAATATTACCTTTTACTTCCTTAAATAGTGGCAGTGAGACATGTTCCTATATACAGTATTTTCATAATGTTGCTAGCAAAAAAATACTGGAATATGGATCTACATTTGTGTATCAATCATGTTTTGGCGCTCTAGTTCCTCGGAACTGAGTGCTTATCAATTTGCCCAAATGTCTGTAATTTTCGAATTTTTCGATGAAAATGGTCTTAAACGATTTGGTTCGACTCACTGATCAAGAATCCGTGGTCGAAATTCATTCTGTCCGGCCGGTCTGGTCGGCCAGCCGTAGGCACGATAACTCTCGAACGGAATGAGCTAGACAGTTGAAATTTTCAGAGTAGGTTTGGGAGATAAATATCTCGGCTAAGTTCGTTATTGGGTAAAATCGTACAGATGGTTTCGGAGTAACAAATAAAAATTTTTTTTACAAAACAAATTCCAAATTAAATATTTTCAATGAGCAGTTTTACCATAAGAATCCAAAGATATCATTTTTAACTCTAACAAGCTAATACTTTCGGAGATATGATTTTTCAAAATTTTAATAATAAATCGTATTTCACAGAATGATATAATAATTCTATGTATGAATTGTCATAATGTCAACTTATTTTCCTGAGACATGACATTATCTAATCAATCGAAGAATTATGAGAATAAAGTGTATTCCGAAATGTGAGCGAAGTGAGAAAAATCTCAGTTGTTTGCTCCGAAATTAGTTTTTCTCAGAAAAGTCTTACATTTCGGAACGGAACATGTAGTAAGAGAATGCTCAGTTCTCTCAATTTATGACGGGACTGACGGGAATATTATAGCTTCAAAAATATTGGGGTTGAAATACTCGTATTTTAGCGATGCAACGGGGACATCACCCAAAAATGTTTGAAAATATTACGTAAATATTGAAAGCATAATTCTGTAGTTCGAGAAAGGAGAATATTTGGTGAACGTAGATCAGGAAATTTTTGATCGATTACAAGGTAATTTTTCATTATTACCCTTCTTTCATACATATTTTATGGAATATCTACTATTTGTAGGTACTTTAAACCTGTTTTGGGCAATTGTCATACGAAACTTGTTGGCGCTCTAGTTCCTCGGAACAGAGTGCTTATCAATTTGCCCAAATGTCTGTAATTTTCAAATTTTTCGATGAAAATGGTCCTAAACGATTTGGTTCGACTCACTGATCAAGAATCCGAGGTCGAAATCGATTATGTCCGGCCGGCCGGGCGGCAGGCCGTAGGCACGATAACTCTCGAACGAAAGGAGTTAGTGTATTGTAATTTGCAAGGTGGGTTTGCGGCGTAAATATTTCGGAAGAGCTCGTTAATGGGCGAAATCCATCATGCATTTCGGAGTTATGGCCGATTTTCGTAAATATATTTTTTATGAATATTTCCGAAACCGATCACTCGATCTATCTGTAATTTAGCATCAAATTGTAGAATCATGACCTTTATACGCATGTGAAGTTTTGTATTGACAAGATTACCGCAAAGTGCAAATAAAATTTTGAAAATTTAAAAAAAAATTTCTACAATAACTCTCGAACGAAATGAGCTAGGTAGTTGAAATTTTCAGAGTAGGTTAGGAAGATGAATATCTCGGTTAAGTTCGTTATTGGGCAAAATTGGCCGGATTTAATTCGATTTCTTCCATGGTGCAGTTCTCATTCTCAGATTGCTCATTTAATCTTGATAAATAAACTATTATTTGAATTGAATTTCCTTTATGATGCAGTTCTATCATCAGAATACATTGATATAATTCCCAACTCTGAGAAACCAATACTTTTGGAGATATAATTTGTCTGTTTGAACTAGAGCGCCAGAAAGCTCCTGTCCACAGGGCTTGAATCCATTTTTTCTTGAGTTATGGTTCATAATACAGCAAAGAATGTGTTAGTGGTATGAACTATTAAATTTCAAATTATGAAAAGGGGATAGTATTTTATTTTTATATTTTGAACTTTTAAAATAATTTGTTCGTAATCCACTACCCACTCCAATATGAGGAATAAATGGACAAGCTGCAATGATTGTCTCCAGCCTTGCTCTAGACATTTCGATGATACTTTCCTTAGGTATTTCCACCCATTCCACGAGGTTGAATCATCGCAGATTGCTCCTTTAATCTTGATAAATAAATTTAATGACAATTTTTAAAGCATTGAAGCATTGTAGATTGCTCTTTTTTTTGAAAGATAATTTTTGAAGCATTTTTCTTAAACGACACTTTTTTTAAATTTAATTTCTTTCATGATGCAGTTCTATCATAGGAATCCGTTGATACAATTCCCAACTCTGAGAAACCAATACTTTCGGAGATTTAATTTGTCTGTTTGAACGAGAGCGCCAAAAAGCTCCTATCCACAGGGCTTGAACCAATTTATAAAATTAAATGTGTTTCATGATGCAGTTCCATCATAGGAATCCGTTGATATAATTCTCAACTCTGAGAAACCAATACTTTCGGAGATATAATTTGTCTGTTTGAACAAGAGCGCCAGAAAGCTCCTGTCCACAGGGCTTGAACCAATTTATTTATTGAGTGAACGTAAGTAAATTTTGGCAATGTGCATCTAATAAACGATATGTAGGTAAAGGCGGACAACGCTGAGATAGCAATCCGTCTGTTTGCCCTTTGGGTAGATAACCCTTGAAAGGTCATAACTCACAACCCTATAACCGATTCGGTCTTCTCAATTTCATTTTTTGCCGTAAGGAAAGGTCAGGAGAAACTCGTCTGAGCACTTTACTATGTAGTTCATCGGACAATGGCCTAAGGTTAGCCCATAAAGATGAACAATACGAGGAAAGAAAATTGGATAATTCATTTTATTTGCCGATTCGGATAAGAAGATCTCTGAGTGATCATGAAAGGATAAATCTACTTGAATTGAACGATTTATAGGGGGCGATAACAAAACTACTCACTGACGTGGCTTCAACAACCTTATTGTAAATCGTTTGTTGAAGGATTACTCTATTCGACCGATTTGAAACATCTAGAGTTAAGTCTAGACTATTGAATTCTATGGTTAACAGATATCCGTCATTGATTGAGTGATTGAAAAATAGGGGGTTCTCAGGTTTCTAATACAGCATTAGTTTGAGGAGAGCTTTTTCCATGTATCTCTTTGGGAAATGTGTCATCTTCGTAAACAAAGCTGTCTATGCTAGTTCTAATGCCAGACAAAGCCTCGCATTTGAAGGGAACATGTTTAGCTATTTCGTCCTCAATGTCGTCCTCAATCTGCATAATCTGAGAGGTCTGCTCATCACCTTCCAGTGTTTCCTCAGACTACAGAGACCGGTAAGGAGACCAACGGGCCACTCTGACAGTCAAGCTGCTATTAAAGCTCTGAGCTGCCATGTTATCGAGTCCAAGCTAATATGGGAGTGTCGAAGAAAACTCAATGTAGTAAGCAAGAACAGAGTCTCCTTGGTCTGGGTTCCTGGGTCACGCGGGAATCACAGGAAATGAGGAGGCCAACACACTTGCATGTCAAAAAAGGAGCACAAACCCCCTTTATTCACCCGGAGCCCTACTGTGGGGTTGGTAGATACACCTACAGAAGTGAATTTCGGATGAAAGAAGAAACTGAAACAGGTATTTTTTTATTTTTCCCCGGAATGTATCACTCCAAGAAATTCCTTCGGAACTCTGATACTTTCAGATCCAAGAAATAGTTAGACCTCAGTAAGAACACGCTGTACCTCCTCACTGGTTTCCTCACAGGGCACTACGGCCTTAGGAAGCATATGATGATATTAGGGCTAGCAGAAACTGACGAGTGCAGATTCTGTTGGGAGGAGGATGAACTCCTGATCACCTGATAACGGAATGCCTCGCCATCTGAAACCAACGCAAGGAATGAATATATGCAATATTCAAATATTAAATGTGGAAAATAAATATGGAGTTATACGACAAAATATTTCTAATGTAGACTGAAAATAAATTAATATTAATAAACTGAACAAACTATCAGGTCACAAATAAATCTCACTCGTGTTTCATGTTGCGCTCTAATAACAAGTGGTATACGAACCGAGAAACTAGAGATAATGAATGAATGTCGAATATATTCTATCTGTATGGTCAAAATAAACTAAAAAGTTAATGTTAAAAAGAGTGGTGGGGTTTTATACCGTTACAACTTATATTAAAGCCCGCATGAAACCGTTTGAATCGCTGATATTACGTTCACGTGACATTGCTAAATACAGAGTAGAGGTTGTCCAAGTGCTTACATCTGTTAAAAAATGTTTCGCGTTTATTATGTTTTTCTCTTAGATATATATATGGCAGAAATTAGAAGTTGGAAGTCTGATTGGCGCATTTTGAATTTAGATATCTTGATATGCGATATGCGAAATCTCTGATAACTATAAATTTCAGTATTTTTACAAACTGTAAAATAGATTTGTTTTTAGTTTTTTTTTCTCATCATGGTTGAGAAATCTTAGAGAATGGTTTTCAATGACTTCCAATGAACTGTTCCGTGCAGCTGCAAATAAAGTGCGCATAGCTATGTTGGTAGCCAACCTCCGTTAGGAGATGGTACACGAAGAAGAAGAAGGGGCTCTTGTTCCATTTATATTTATATTTTCTATTTATTCTTTTCATCTGCAAATTTCCAATCTTGTGGGAAATACATAACTTGTTCCATGTGATCTTCTCCAATATTCAAGCAAAGAACGCTCCGACGTAAAGCGGATATTTATTTCCATGAATTACAATAAACATAAGTTTCGAATATAATGATCAATTAAAATAAGCATTCGCATTGGCTACGTCTTTTTTCTAGATTCAAGTGAATTTGACGTCTGGTAGTATATTTGAACATTCCTCGAACTAATACACCATAGATTGACATAATTATATTAAAAATATCTTATACCTCAATTTATTTAATAACTTATGTGATTCTTCGAATCCAATGCGTGACTCATATTGGTTTTTTTAAATCTTCCACTCATATTTCGAACGAAACTCAAGGTGTGTTCTCGCAGGATTACAGGAAATCCCAATAGCAATCATAATATATCATTCGGATTGAATAAATCCATTACTACCACCAACGTCACTGGTGAAACAGTACGGTTTACACCTCATTTGAAATAAACTTGTATCACTAAAAATAACGCAGCGTAATTGCAGTCGCACTATTTTTAACCATCTACTTGTCAAATAGTTCTGCCGAAATACACAAAGCACTATTCTTAGAATAGAGTATCATGCATTGGCAAGACCTTATTTCTTTGTTGGCCTACTCAAGGCAACGACCTTCTTCTCAAAAGATGCGCTTCTTTGATCTGATTTGGGGTTAATGAATTGGAAATCTTGTTGAACATGCATCAACGTTACGTGTCAGGGAAATGACCTGATATTTCGACATCCAGGTTAGTCACCTCTCTCAATTATGAAAACGCTGGTATTCGGATGGGAATGAACCATATTATGGCAGATTTTCATAAAAAATTTTACGACGAACAGGGCGAGGGTATTTCAGAATACCGAATAGGTGTTTGGTGCTCTTGAACTTGAAATTCCTCGTTAAAACTTAGGATATAACCTGAGGGTTGGACCAGCACAACACGGCTCTAGAACTCTCTCTCATACCTGAATCGTTGGTTATGGCCATTATGATCAGGTTAAATTTCATGAATGTTATACGAACTCAACTTGTCACATATATCCAGGGATAGAATATGCTCAATCCTTTGATCAATGAGGAACTGGCTTTGAGAAATATTGAACATTGGAATAATTAATTTTCATTCTTTCCCATAGACATGGCAACGTTTATTCTTCTTGGAAAAATCTATCCTTTTTTCAGGCTCCCAAATGCCCCATAATGAATGAGCAAGTTCACGGAAAAATTTAACATTTTTCAACTAATTTCAAAAGGAATTGTGAAGTTACAGATCTTATTTTATAATCTCTTTTGAGTTGTCTGTGGGCTGGATCTTTGCACTATTTAGGGCCCGTTTCTCAATTGCGAGTTAACGCAAGGTTGTGAGTTACCCCAGTGGTCAGCTAACTTTATGAACGCGTAACACTCGGGTAGAACGCAAGCTAGAGTTAATTCGCAATCGAGAAACTGGTCCATAGCAAGTAACCACTACAAAGTTTGTCGTCTGACATTTGATATTAATACCGGCTAATTGATATACCTTTACCCGAAAAAAATTATTGTAAAGAATAAGAAAATATCAAACAATCAGAAAAATGTTGAGGAAGAAACAATAATTTAGAAAAACAATTAGTTTGACATTTCCAGAAATTAAGCATAAAAATAAAATGTTCAATAGCCTTACATATTTTGGTCAACCAAGTCACAAAATTGAAAGGTTTCTTCGAAACCAACAGGTAAATATCTCATTGCGGACAAACAATAACCAGGCAAAACTCGTAAAGAATAATAAATTAAAGAGGGTAATAAAGAAGATAAATCCGCTCTGTCAAAAATCGATTAGGGTGATTAGTGCAAACAATGAGTTGCTCAATTGGATAAGATAATAATTTTCATTGGTTATCCAAAATATTATCCATTATTTCGTATATATGAAATCAGTCTTTTCATGCTTTCTAAGGCACAATTAATTGAAATTTTTCAACAGTTTATCGAAATTTTCGGCAGTTGGTTTGAAAATGAGTTTCAACGGCAGATTTATCGAGGTTGTTATAACGAATGTGTCTTTTCTACTCTCTATACTTTATGTAAATATTCCTGGTTTACCCAACGTAGCATCTGTTGCAATCTGAATATCTAATTTAATGCATTCCGAGTTTGAGAAAGAAAACCAAAAAGGAACCATTCAGTAATGAATATACCTCCCAAAGTATCCTTTAATGATTACAGAAGACGAGTGCAGAAATATTTTGATATTCAGATAAAATCTTAATTTAGTCTCCCAGGAAACTAACCAGACCTCAACTATTTTCAATATTCTTTTCTATTCAGATATGGCAGTCCTCATCACAACAGATCTCAGTCTGTTAAGACTCCCGGCAGATCATCTGGGAGACCCAATTACTTATGCCTTCCACAACAGAGATCAAGGGTGGCATCGATGCCAAACACAGGGGTAGAAGAGGAGTATTATAGGTTAAGGCATTTTTCTATCACAGGCAAAGGAATAGTCAATAGGGGTGACAGCTTGAAGAGTAGAAGATCGAGGTCAAATAATTCCGTAGCATCGAGTAATTCGAGGTGAGTGGGTTTGAAACTGAAGCTATACTTTCTTCCTAGTGAAAAATGTTTTGCGTTTCCGTTTTACAGAAAGAGAAAAAATGAATATATTTGAAGGGGCACACATATTTCTATTATTTTGTTTTTGATGCGCTCATTACTCTAAAGGGGAATCCAATATTTTGTTCTAGATTGAAATATACTTTAACTTACGACATGAAGAACTGGTATTTGTTGATAAACCTTATTTTCAATTATGGCGTTTCAAAAAACTTCGAAGGACCCTAGCTACTCCCTCATTTATCAGTTCAGTGAAAATTCGCTTATGATTTCTCGAAAAAAGTAGGTACATTGAAGTGAATAATTGAATATTTCAGTCATATTCAGAAAATAGCCAGTTCGGGTTTGAATTTATATTGTTGTAATATACAAGCGTTTCTTTAAAACCATTTTATGTAATTTAAAATTCTTATAAATGACACAAGATGTAGAATTCTTTAAACTTAACCAACAATAAAAATAGCCTATAACAAAGTTTAAAAATACCTAAGTTGCATACATTCACCAACGAAAGTGATCTCAATACCGCCCAAGCCACTAAACAAAGGTCATTCCACACATTTTAACTTCGAGGTGCTGCAAGAACTAAATCAGCTGTTCGATGAAGAGTATGTTGAACTGTATGAAGTGTGGACAAAAATTTGTGTTCTGTACTCGAAAGCACAATTAATGGTTTCTAGTTTTTGTGCAATGGTTTATATTGAGGAGTTCTTTATCCAGTTGAAATGATTCACCACTGTAAACGCCTATCTTGAAACGTTGTATAATGAGGAAGTTCGTGAACTCTTATAGATTCAACAAGAGAGTACTAAATGTCATCACATGAGTATAAAATAATTTTATTTTCCGAGAACATCTAGATATACAAGTGCTTTTAATTGACTGTCTAAGTTCCTGTGCATTATTCCATACCGATAAGTCCAACGAATGTTTAAATGAAAGGATTAACATTTTTCAATGAATTATCCTTAAATGTAGCTTGGTCTGTGAAGAAAATTGTATGTTTAATTCTTTTATTGTCTGAGGCAAATTCTGAATATATGGAGAAACGTACTCCTCAATTCAAAACGTAAATAGTATTTTAAAAACATTTGAGTTTTGGTTCTATCAATAATTTCATTATAGATACCTATTATAATCTTATTTAGTATGCAACTTTTTGTATTCCTAACAAAAGGCTTTGAAAATAGCCTGTATATGTGAATATATGGTCTGGTAGATATGTGGTATTGAAATATGTAGTTCCTATAGACTTGAGTCCGGAACTCATTTATAAATAAGATATTGGGCGTTCAAATTTAACTTTTGTGGGTGAATTTAGATTAATATTTTGGAAACGTTTGAAGATTTCAGAGATGAAATTTTGCATTTACGTTCAACAAGAAATAAACAGTTTTTCAATAGTGTAGCATGATCGTATAAAACTAGAAGAGGCAGTGAAAAATAATACCCACACTAGTTTTCCGACGAACATTTTCATTGTTTTTCACAATAAAATCATAACATTTGACTTAAAAAAATAAAGTTTTTATTTTATTCACATTCGAAATAATTCTATTTGAAAATACACTTCAGTTATTACTTGTTTAAAAAGTTTCATATTTTAGTATATATGCACATTTCTTTTTTTACATCTTTGAACACTTCCGAGTTATTCATCGAAAACAATCCTCAGAAGTAAAATTCGAATGTCCTAGATCTCGTTCATAAATTGCTTATAGTCCCAAGTTTATGAGAACTGTATTCCAGAAAATTAACTGCTCCAATGTTCGTCTTAATTTGTAACATTATATACCGAATAATAGAATACTGAATAATTTCAATTTAAAAATGTATTACTGTGCATATAGATAGTTGATGAGGTATAATGAAGCTATACACCTGCCATGAGGACTATACAAGGAAAAAAATAATTCTTCTATACAGGGTGTTTCAAAATTTCAAGAAATAGTTTTTTTAGCTAAGACACATAACTGTTCGTCCTTCCACTCCAAGTTACTGACCCTTGAACAACAAGACACTATAACGTTTGATAATTTATGTGAGAGGGGTCTAAATAATATTTTATTTTTTCGTAATTTCCAACAATTTTAGGATAACAATTCAATATATAAAAATGTTTTGTATTGTATTTTCCTTCACAAACAATTTTTCAATTTCCAAAATGTTGAAGCATTAAAAATATCTGATGCAAAATATTGCAGGGGCTGAGTTTATCTCCCCTTTGTGAAAACATTTGGGAATTACAATGACTGTCGAAAAGGGAAATTAAATTAGAGTTAGTGAAGTGCTAAATTTCATTGTTCCCAATTGTTCCATCGAGTAAATTAATCAATAATAACAAAATTTTCCCTCCAATATCAAATAGCAGTAGCAAGAACTCCCATTAATTTTTTGCTAGAGAACAACCTCTTAACATCTTTCGTATCAATTAAGAAACACCCTGAATAGTCCCCATGCCCTATATTTTCATCATTAGATCGCAGAACATGCGATCTAATTGCGTAATACTTTTGCACATTTTTTTTTGATATGCAGGTTTGCCATGGATTTTTCCCGTTCAAACTGATGGGAAGCGTATTAATGGAATCAAATTAGCAGTCCCTCATATAACTTTTTGTTATATGAACCTTCGTTACTGGAATTTGAGGAATGGAAATTGTTAATTAGCGATAACTTTTTAATGACGTTCCAGAATATGAACAAATTTTAGCACTCATATTTTTTCAACCAAAGTTGACCATTTCGTTAGGGTATTGGGTGAATGTAATTATTAGGAATTCATGGAGTAACTCATGATCAGATGCCCTAACATTGATAGAGGTCTCTAGGTATATAATTCAATATAATAATAATATACTGACTGATAAAGAAACTGCAACACTCATAAGGAGCCGTTTAAATTAAAATTTTTTTTTTGGTAAAACTTAGATAGTATAGCAAGGGGTATATGATATATATATATATATGTTAATAATGTGTTTGTCCACCGCAATTATACAAACTCCCCAACACGTCTTGGCATTTGACTCTAAATCCACTGCTTTGATCGACATCAAATAAACATCTTCAATTCGGAAAATATCCAACAAAATCTTCATATAATTGGGCCGTGTCAAAATACTGTGCCCTTGTCTTCGTTGGGGACCTTTTGGCATTTATATTGACGTAACTTTATGATGAAAAATATACTGAATTATTGAAGACAATCGAAAAGTTGGCGCATGGGAATTTTCATTCCTCAACTTCCAGAGTGTTTCACATTAACGATGTACTGGCAAGGCATTAGGACAAAAAGTTATGAAGAATTCATGGTAATCCAGTCATTACGCCCTCATGTTTTCTTGAAGAAATTTTTAGACAGTTTCAATATCAGTATGGAAAGTGAACCTTTTCTGTCGGAAAATGGAGCTCTTTTGAACAATAGTTATGAAAAGTGATCCCTCAGGCTTCAAATGGGGTTGAAATCATTTTTGTATCGAAATATTAATCATCATTTAATTAACTGGAATTGGTGCCCAGTTTTATTCTAATTCAAACAATTAATCAATTCATCAATTAATCGAACTTGAAATATATTACGTCATCCAGAATATAACTAAGGTTATGTGCTTCGTGATTTAACTATTAGGTGATATGTTTTCTGAGTTAGTTGAAGCGTTGATTAAGGTCCCGAGTTCAATTCTGAATTAAATCTACAAGGAACTACTATAAATAATGAATACCTATACCCATACCACAAAAGTGAAGGAAGTTCAGAAAATTTGAGAATGTTTCAATAGTTTCCACTTTAATCCACATTTTTTTAAAAATGAGAAATATAAATTTTTACTCACTTATCTAACTCATTCTTTTGCCCATTTCCTTATAATATTCCCAGGTTCATGTTAACATTCATTTTTGCGCGTATGTTCTGGGGAACATCGCGTTATCATTTTGCCCAAATGTCTGTAACTTTCGATTTTTTTTTACGAAAATGTTCTCAAACGATTTGGTTCGACTCCCCAATGAAGAATTCGAGGTCAAATTTGATTCTGTCCGGCCGGCCGTCAAGGTAGGTGGCGCATCCCAATACGACGGACAAGTTCGTTAATGGGCATAATCGGCCCAATGGTTTCCGAGTAATAATTTTGTTTTCAACCAATATAAATCCGATCGAATTGAAACTCTGTGAGTACTTGTAGAATACGAACCTAAGCACGTTTGTGAAATTTTGTGAGAATTATATTGCTAGAAAATTATTAAAAAATTATCAAAAAAAATTTTTGTTGTCACGATAACCTGAGAACGGAAAGAGATAGCGGCTTGAAGTTTTCAGGTTAGGTTGTGCATCTGAACGCGACATTTGAGTTTGTTTATAAGTATAATCAGCTCAAGGGTTTTAGAGTTAAGGCACTCTGAAATTTGGTAGTTTTTTCTCCTCATTAACTCGAAAAATACTAAACCGATTGAATTGAAACATGGTTATTAGTTGTAGAATGCCAACACGAAAATTCTTGAAAAATTTCGTGACGATAGTATTTGTAGAAAATTTTTGAGAAATCATTGAAAATTAAAAAAAAATTCTATATATCAGTAACTATTCGTCCGAAATTAATGAAATCTTGCAAGAGCCTTTAGAACCTAACTCTACTACCAAGTTTTAACTTTTAACACGATCGGTTAAACATTGTTCGAGATTCGCGAGCAGCCTTGTGTGAGTTCAGTAGATGGGTGACCGTTGCCTCGATAACTTTCGAACGAAAGGAGAAAGATACTTGCCATTTTCAGGGTAGGTTGCGTATCCGAATGGAAGAGTTAAGTTCGTTTTTGGGCATAATTGGTTTAACGGTTTCCGAGTTATACCCGCCTGGAATATTATTTCCTCGATAACTCAAAAAAAAAAGATTCGATCGAATTGAAGCTTGGTAACTAGTAGTAGATAATCAACATAAAGACTTGTTTAAAATTTTGTAAGAACCGTACCCCTAGAAAATTTGAAAATAATGACAAAAAAAATTTTTTTTAAGAACCGTACCCATAGAAAATTTCAAAAAAATTACGAAAACAAAATTGGTTCAAGCACTGACGTGAAGTCAGGAGCTTTTGCGCGTATGTTCTATTGTCCATTCTTCTGTATTGAACACCCTTTATCAAATTTACCATGGTAAATTCGATTAAGGGTGTCCAATATTGGAGAATGGACAATAGAAAATACGTGCAAAAGCTCCTGACTTCACGTCAGTGCTTGAACCAATTTTAGTATTTGCAGTGCAAAATCAGTTCACTCAAAAAATGTAAACACTTGAAGTGTATGTGGAGGTTGTTGATGAGAATCCAAAGCTCTTTGTAACTGATCCCAAGAGTATTTAATGGGATTGAGGTCTGGCGACTGAGGGGCAGGGGCAATTTTCACATGATGGGGTGACGCATTACCGCCCAAAAATAAGAAAAAAATGGCCCAATGGTAGCATGAAGCAGAGTAATATTGTCAATGCTTTGCTCCTTGTGAATTTGCGCATTCATGGTAGGATCAAACAACAACAATTCTGTACGTCCATTGAAACAAATTCCTCCGCAAACAGTAACTGTCCCACCTCTGAGCGGATGAACTTCCTGAACCGGTCAGCGATAACTGGGCACCAGAGGATGTGTCCATACCCAAACACGCTGACTATCCGGAAACAGACATCCCCCTAATGTTGACCGGAGTGGCAAATAAAGAAGTTGTATAAATTTCAAAGTTGTAGGAAAAATTTGAAAGCAGTTGGAAAAATTTCGAAGCAGTTGGATAATTCATACCCGCCTCCATATTCGGTTGTCTTATATTTCAATGCACACAGTTGGAAAATTTGTCATGCTTTTCTACGTCCAAAAATTAAGCTTCAGCCCATCCCTGAGCTTGATGAACAATATTTATGATTCTGAATGCAGTATTCCAAAAAAAAAATTGGTTGAAGCCCTGTGGACAGGAGCTTTGGCGCTCATGCTCAAACTTTGACAAATCATATTTTCGAAAGTATTGGTAAGAGTTGGGAATTATATTAATGGATTCTTATGATGGAACTTCATAATATCAGAATTTAAATTCAAACATCATAAAAGAATTTAAATTCAACAGGAGTGCCAAAAATTATTAATCCAAAACCAATAGACCAATTCTACCCAACAACGAACTCATCCGAGATATTCGTTCCTCAATTCTATGATGAACGATATATTTTTTCCTCAAATCCAATCTGAAAATTATATTATATCAATTGAAACTTTAGCCAATATTTCAGTTTTGTTTTTACTGGAGATATTCTGAACTCAATATTATTAACTTACCAATACCATTCCCATCATCCTATGTATTAACCACGGCCATTAAATATCAAAATTTGACATATCATGTCTCAGGAAAATAAGTTGACATGTATCAACACAGATCATATTATAATAATTCATAGATAGAATAATTATCGCATTCTGTGAAAACACAGAAGTACGATTTATTATTGAAATTTTGAAAAATCATATCTCCGAAAGTAATAGTTTGTCAGATTTAAGAATAACATCAATGTATTCCTATGGTGAAACTGCATCTTGAGAAAAGCTTATTTTGAAATTTGTAATGTAAAAAATAATTTTTTATTGATACTCCGAAACCATCTGACCGATTTTGCCCAGTATCCTACTTAGCCGAGATATTTATGTCCAAATCTATTCTGAAAATTTCAACTGTCTACCTCATTCCATTCGAGAGTTATCGTGTTAACGGCTGGCCGTACCGGACGGCCGGACAGAATCGATTTCGACCACGTATTCTTGATCAGTGAGTCGAACCAAATCGGTTGAGACCATTTTCAGCCAAAAATTCGAAAATTGCAGACATTTGGGCAAATTTATAAGCACTCTGTTTCGAGGAACAAGAGCGCCAAAAAGCTTGAAGTCCTACAAATTACTAAAATCAACTATTAATGCATGTGCCCGATTACCCTACTGACGTCACGGCAATGCTTTCAGGATTTGTCTAGTCGAATTGGATAAGAATAGAACAATACCAACATAATCGATATCTGCAATTTATAGGTACTTCATGTGAATATGACGAAAGAAACAGATTTCAAGACCAACCGAAATGGAAGCCATAACCTTGATTTACACTCATCTACGAAAAACATTCACAACCTGCCAATTTATAAATCATGGTTGAGCGAGCCGTAGTGTGTTTGAATATTCGGACAGATGGAAATAACAAATCGTTACTAAAGAAACATCGTAAAATTTTCAGCTATAATAGTCCCACTGGAAATAATATTCAGGCTCACACACGATGATCTATACTGCTATTATAAAGAGTTGAACTCCGTACTTTTGAATTTAAGAGTGGAAATAACTCGATCAATCAAAAAAATTTTTTCAAGCACTGACGTGAAGTCAAGAGCTTCTGCGCGTATGTTCTATTGTCCATTTAAAGTTTATTCCTGGACTCCATATTGGATGCAATAAAAATAATGTATTCAAATTATTTAGGCCCCACGTTGGGCGCCTATTGTTATCATAGTAAATTCGATTAAGAGTATCCAATACAGATGTAGTTTATGGAGGCAATAAGAAAGAACAACATAATGGAATCATGAAAAGGAATAATTACTGTTCGTTGACCACCGAGGTTAATATTACCTTTTACTTCCTTAAGTAGTGAGACATGTTCCTGTACAGTATTTGTATAATGTTGCTAGCAAAAAAACGCTGAAATATTGATCTACGTTCGTATATCAAATATTCTTTCTTGTGTTAAGATTCATAATACAGAATGAATGTGTTAGTGGTATGAACTATTAAATTATGAAAACAGGATTGTATTTTATTAATATATTTTGAACCATTAAAATAATTTTTTCGTCAGCCTATACCTATTCAAATACATTTCAGGAATAAATGGACAATCTGCTATGATTGTCTCCAGCCTTGTTCTAATCATTTCGATGATACTTTCCTTAGGTATTTCGAGTTGTGAAAACTATGCACCGATTGTAAGTTGCAACAACCGATTCCACGAGGTTAAATCATTACAGATTGCTCATTTAATCTTTTTAGATGAAGTATTATTTGAATTAATTTTCTTTTATCTCTGAGAAACCAATACTTTCGGAGATTTGATTTGTCAAAGATTGAACAAGAGCGACAAAGTTTCTGTCTACAGTGCTTTCCCTCTTTTAAGAAAGACTTCACGTTCTTACACTTCTAAACCTTATTCAACAACGCTGTAAGGATAATATAACGAAACAGATGAAATTTATTAGTTCCTCCAAACCCCTATATTGGACCATCACTCTGGAAACATACGTTCGCATTTTCACTCGAAATTTCACTTGACCTACTTTTCGCCTCGATGTATTCCAGTAATAGCCTTTTCTTCACTTAGTTCAGCTGAAAATATCTTCCTTAGTTTACCTAAGGAGTTGAAAAATCGATGAAGGAAATGGATTGATTGAAACAATTCGGTTACGCTTATTGTAGGAAAATAATACGCATTCTAACTAATTATCTTTAATTGGTGGTATTAATTGCCTATATTCTGTATTTGACACGTTTGGCGCAACCATTCAATTGGGCTCCCTAAATGTTTTCGAGGGAATTTTTTTTAGGATGGTATTTCATCATTATTATATTCCTCTTATAGCACAGTTTGCGAGAAACATTTCAATGTAACAAAACAAGCTTAACCTAATACGCTGTTCCTAATATTTTCCCGAATTAGAAACAATAATTTTCAAATCTAGCTCTAAAAACATTGACCCCAGTTTAAAAGAGATTCGGAGAAAATGTCATTTATATTGACGTAACTTTATGATGAAAAATATACTGAATTATTGAAGACAATCGGAAAGTTGGCGCATGGGAATTTTCATTCCTCAACTTCCAGAGTGTTTCACATTAACGATGTACTGGCAAGGCATTAGGACAAAAAGTTATGAAGAATTCATGGTAATCCAGTCATTACGCCCTCATGTTTTCTTGAAGAAATTTTTAGACAGTTTCAATATCAGTATGGAAAGTGAACCTTTTCTGTCGGAAAATGGAGCTCTTTTGAACAATAGTTATGAAAAGTGATCCCTCAGGCTTCAAATGGGGTTGAAATCATTTTTGTATCGAAATATTAATCATCATTTAATTAACTGGAATTGGTGCCCAGTTTTATTCTAATTCAAACAATTAATCAATTCATCAATTAATCGAACTTGAAATATATTACGTCATCCAGAATATAACTAAGGTTATGTGCTTCGTGATTTAACTATTAGGTGATATGTTTTCTGAGTTAGTTGAAGCGTTGATTAAGGTCCCGAGTTCAATTCTGAATTAAATCTACAAGGAACTACTATAAATAATGAATACCTATACCCATACCACAAAAGTGAAGGAAGTTCAGAAAATTTGAGAATGTTTCAATAGTTTCCACTTTAATCCACATTTTTTTAAAAATGAGAAATATAAATTTTTACTCACTTATCTAACTCATTCTTTTGCCCATTTCCTTATAATATTCCCAGGTTCATGTTAACATTCATTTTTGCGCGTATGTTCTGGGGAACATCGCGTTATCATTTTGCCCAAATGTCTGTAACTTTCGATTTTTTTTTACGAAAATGTTCTCAAACGATTTGGTTCGACTCCCCAATGAAGAATTCGAGGTCAAATTTGATTCTGTCCGGCCGGCCGTCAAGGTAGGTGGCGCATCCCAATACGACGGACAAGTTCGTTAATGGGCATAATCGGCCCAATGGTTTCCGAGTAATAATTTTGTTTTCAACCAATATAAATCCGATCGAATTGAAACTCTGTGAGTACTTGTAGAATACGAACCTAAGCACGTTTGTGAAATTTTGTGAGAATTATATTGCTAGAAAATTATTAAAAAATTATCAAAAAAAATTTTTGTTGTCACGATTACCTGAGAACGGAAAGAGATAGCGGCTTGAAGTTTTCAGGTTAGGTTGTGCATCTGAACGCGACATTTGAGTTTGTTTATAAGTATAATCAGCTCAAGGGTTTTAGAGTTAAGGCACTCTGAAATTTGGTAGTTTTTTCTCCTCATTAACTCGAAAAATACTAAACCGATTGAATTGAAACATGGTTATTAGTTGTAGAATGCCAACACGAAAATTCTTGAAAAATTTCGTGACGATAGTATTTGTAGAAAATTTTTGAGAAATCATTGAAAATTAAAAAAAAATTCTATATATCAGTAACTATTCGTCCGAAATTAATGAAATCTTGCAAGAGCCTTTAGAACCTAACTCTACTACCAAGTTTTAACTTTTAACACGATCGGTTAAACATTGTTCGAGATTCGCGAGCAGCCTTGTGTGAGTTCAGTAGATGGGTGACCGTTGCCTCGATAACTTTCGAACGAAAGGAGAAAGATACTTGCCATTTTCAGGGTAGGTTGCGTATCCGAATGGAAGAGTTAAGTTCGTTTTTGGGCATAATTGGTTTAACGGTTTCCGAGTTATACCCGCCTGGAATATTATTTCCTCGATAACTCAAAAAAAAAAGATTCGATCGAATTGAAGCTTGGTAACTAGTAGTAGATAATCAACATAAAGACTTGTTTAAAATTTTGTAAGAACCGTACCCCTAGAAAATTTGAAAATAATGACAAAAAAAATTTTTTTTAAGAACCGTACCCATAGAAAATTTCAAAAAAATTACGAAAACAAAATTGGTTCAAGCACTGACGTGAAGTCAGGAGCTTTTGCGCGTATGTTCTATTGTCCATTCTTCTGTATTGAACACCCTTAATCAAATTTACCATGGTAAATTCGATTAAGGGTGTCCAATATTGGAGAATGGACAATAGAAAATACGCGCAAAAGCTCCTAATTTTTTTTTGATACTCCGAAACCATCTGACCGATTTTGCCCAGTATCCTACTTAGCCGAGATATTTATGTCCAAATCTATTCTGAAAATTTCAACTGTCTACCTCATTCCATTCGAGAGTTATCGTGTTAACGGCTGGCCGTACCGGACGGCAGGACAGAATCGATTTCGACCACGTATTCTTGATCAGTGAGTCGAACCAAATCGGTTGAGACCATTTTCAGCCAAAAATTCGAAAATTGCAGACATTTGGGCAAATTTATAAGCACTCTGTTTCGAGGAACAAGAGCGCCAAAAAGCTTGAAGTCCTACAAATTACTAAAATCAACTATTAATGCATGTGCCCGATTACCCTACTGACGTCACGGCAATGCTTTCAGGATTTGTCTAGTCGAATTGGATAAGAATAGAACAATACCAACATAATCGATATCTGCAATTTATAGGTACTTCATGTGAATATGACGAAAGAAACAGATTTCAAGACCAACCGAAATGGAAGCCATAACCTTGATTTACACTCATCTACGAAAAACATTCACAACCTGCCAATTTATAAATCATGGTTGAGCGAGCCGTAGTGTGTTTGAATATTCGGACAGATGGAAATAACAAATCGTTACTAAAGAAACATCGTAAAATTTTCAGCTATAATAGTCCCACTGGAAATAATATTCAGGCTCACACACGATGATCTATACTGCTATTATAAAGAGTTGAACTCCGTACTTTTGAATTTAAGAGTGGAAATAACTCGATCAATCAAAAAAATTTTTTCAAGCACTGACGTGAAGTCAAGAGCTTCTGCGCGTATGTTCTATTGTCCATTTAAAGTTTATTCCTGGACTCCATATTGGATGCAATAAAAATAATGTATTCAAATTATTTAGGCCCCACGTTGGGCGCCTATTGTTATCATAGTAAATTCGATTAAGAGTATCCAATACAGATGTAGTTTATGGAGGCAATAAGAAAGAACAACATAATGGAATCATGAAAAGGAATAATTACTGTTCGTTGACCACCGAGGTTAATATTACCTTTTACTTCCTTAAGTAGTGAGACATGTTCCTGTACAGTATTTGTATAATGTTGCTAGCAAAAAAACGCTGAAATATTGATCTACGTTTGTTCTGGATAGGACATTATATATTTTGTTTTCTAAATTTAATTTGTCGCGCTCATGGCTTGAGATTCTACATGGGAAATGGAGAACACATGGAGCTGAGCAGTGACACGCGCAGAGCGGAAAAAAGGGACACTTACGCATCGAGATTCGCCGTAAAACGTGCCAGTTTGCGAAACCCGCTATAAAAACATTTTTTGCTTATCCGCTATTTTCGTCTATCCGCTATTTTCGCTATCGTTGATATTCAGTGCGTTTGAATGGAAAAGTATTTACACCTGGGCCCAGAAGAAGAGTAACCAATTGCGCTTCACCCAAAGGTAAGATCTCAACCATCTCGCCATTCAAATCTATTGTATTAATCATCCAATACAGAACATGGTCCTTCGAGCCAAAGCCTTACTTTTGTTTAAATCATAAATTCATTTAATCATAATTTTCAAAATTTCAATATAATTATTCTAGAAAATATAGTCAAATAAAATCCTAATTGAATATATCTACTGGTATTCGCCATATTGTATGCTCATCGCTTATCGCGTTTCAAACACGTTTTTGCTGCATTCTTATCGCTGTAGTAAATTATACAGTCTTTATATTCGATTACCTATATTTGGCATCTGGAGTGAAGAACGGTTTCAATTATTTATCATGACGTCCACCGCAAATAAAATAAAACAATATAGAGTTTTACGAGATATGAATTATAATCAAATGTGCGAAATGAAAGAATTCGCGGACCGTTTCACCCAAGAAGGGACAAAAGATCTTGGTTATCAATTTAAAATCTTATTCATGCAATTTGCGGACATACAAACTTCATTTCAAGGACATCACCAAAATCTTTTATCTTTGTTGGCTTTAAACGATGATGCCGACCTTGCTATCGAAGAAGCGAAACGTAAAGATTTCAACTTCCAAGCTACCTATGTTCACGCTGTATACAGTACATCTTTTGGGGAAGATAATGGGGACAATTCATGTTCATCAAAAAATTGTATCGCAAAAAATAAACCCAATATTAGGTTGCCAAAAGTTGAAATTCCAAAATTTTCAGGTGACGTTAAAAATTTTAGGTCCTTTTCAGATATGTACCGTACTCTCATTCACGAAAATGAATCACTCTCGAATATTGAAAAGTTTAATTATTTAATTTCCTTCTTACAAGGACCACCGCTTACATTAGTACAGTGTACTCCGCTTTCAGAAGATAATTATCAATCCGCATTTGATTCTTTGGTAAACAGATACGACAAACCTAAAATTATAGCTTTTGCTCATTTACAAGCGCTAGACAGTGCTCCACTTGTCTCAAATTCGAAAAGCTCAAAGCAGTTGCAACAACTGCTGGATATATTCAACGAGAATATAGCCGCTTTAAAAAATATGGGTTGTCCTACAGATGATTGGGATTTCCTATTATACTATATGTTCTCTAAACATTTAGACAGGGAGACTTTAACTCAGTTTGAAGTTGATACAAAATCGGTATTTCCAACCTATGGCGAATTGAAGAATTTTTTGCTTAAACACTGCAATGCAATGGTATCTGTCGATTTATCTTCGCGTCAAATGACAAAAGCTTCTTATTCCAAACAAGAATCTAAATTTACCGCCACACAATTTAGAAATAAACAACAGAATAATACCTTTTTTCTGCGAACTAATAATTTATTATGTTTGTTGTGCAAAGGAAATCATCAATTATATAGATGCGCGGAGTTTCACAAAAAATCAACTTCAGATAGAGTTAATTTTGCTTTGACAAATAATATTTGTTCAAATTGTCTTAGTGATAAGCATCCAAGCATGGACTGTCATTCTAAATCTGTTTGTCGTTATTGCCAGCAAAATCACCATTCTTTATTGCACATTACACGCTATAAATATAGTGGAACAGTAAATAAATCTTCCGCTGACCCTCGTACACCGCAACGCAAAGAGCCAACCTCGGTTTCGTATTCGCGTCCAGAATTGCCACTCGCTTCATCTTCGTCGCTTGTGCCGTCTACATCGACAGGTGTAGCACCGAGCGCGTATGTTACTTCCGAATTAGATATTCATTATGGTTCTAATAATGTTCCAAATAAATCGCAATTTTGTGGACTTTCTGCATTTAGCAATGTATTATTATCTACTGCGGTAATAGAAATCTGTGATAGCTACGGGAGATATCACAAGATTAGAGCATTACTCGATTGTGGATCGCAAGCCAATTATATATCTCAAAAATGTTACGCGAAGCTTGGTTTGAGGCGTCGGAATTCTTGTATGAATATACGGGGGCTAGATCAAATGAGTGGAACTACCAGCAAAGGAGTAGTTTCATGTTCAATTAGGTCATGTATGGATAAAGAGGTTACATTCGAATTAGAGGCACACATATTAACAAAAATTTGTGATAATATGCCGAACCGAAATATCAGGCATGACATTGCTCAAGTTTCTGGCATTCCACTCTCTGATCCCTTCTACTATAAAAGTGGCCCTATTGACTTATTATTGGGTGCTGAAATATTTCCTCATATTTTATTAGGCGAACGCAAAATTAGTACACCCGATCAACCAACGGCAATTAATTCTGTTTTTGGTTGGATTGTTATGGGGAAAGTATCCGAGAAACAATCTGATACGTATTCGTCGCTGTTAGGGATTATAACGGAAGAACTCGATGCATTTTCATTGAATAAAATGATAAAAAAATTTTGGGAAATCGAAGAATTACCAAAGTCTCAAATTCTTTCTACTGACGAACAGTTATGTGAAAGTTTATTCGCTGCAACGCATTCTCGAGATAAAACAGGCCGATATATTGTAGAACTACCATTTAAGCAAGGCGAACCGTTTTTCTCTGGAGATGATAGTCGGTCTATAGCCCTCAAAAGGTACTTGTCACTAGAAAGACGCTTAATATCATCTAACAATCCTACTTATTCAGCAATTATGCAAGATTACTTAGATTCCGACTATTTAGAACGGATCTCAGAAGCATCTATTCCCGACAACTGCTATTATATCCCACATCATTGTGTTACAACAGCCGATAAAGTGAGAGTTGTATACGATGCCTCTTGTAAAAACCGACAAGGTGTTTCACTCAATGATACACTTCTTTCTGGAGAAAAACTTCAAAAGGATATCATCACAATTTTATTGAATTTTCGCACTCATCCAGTAGCCTTTACGTGTGATATAAAGGGAATGTTCACTCAAATCATAGTTGCCGAAAACCATCGCGATTTTCAACGAATTTTATGGAGATTTAATACTTCAGAACCAATTAGTGACTACCGTCTTAAACGTGTTACTTTTGGATTATCATGCTCTCCTTTTCTCGCAAATCGGACATTACTTCAACTTACAAAAGATGAAGGAAAACTATTTCCGGACGCTAGTTTTGTTTTAGAAAATGACGTATATGTAGATGACATAGTTACCGGAAGTGATACTTTAGACAATGCAAAACTTTTAAAACTACAATTAATTAATCTCCTTCAATCCGGTGGTTTTGAAGCACGTAAATGGGCTACAAATTGTCCTGAACTTCTGAAAAACATGCCAGTTGATCAGCTACAATGTAGTGCAATAAATTTTGACGCCGATGCAAACATAGTTAAAATATTGGGGCTGCAATGGTGTTTTGAGCGGGACATATTTTCTTTTGTAGTAGTACCAGCAGAGAGAAAATGTACTAAAAGAAATATTCTCTCTGAAATAGCTCGCGTTTACGATCCGATGGGTTTTTTGTCGCCGGTGACTATCCGCTCTAAAATATTTATACAAAATTTGTGGAGTTTAGGTCTTGATTGGGACGAGGAGCCTACACAAGAACTTTGTAAACAATGGAACGAAATAAAACTTCAACTTCCTCACTTATCACAACTTAAGATACCCCGGTACATTCCTCTGAAATCATCTAGTCAATATCAGTTACATGGTTTTTGTGACAGTTCACAGAAGGCCTATGCGGTTACAATATATGTCAGAATTCTCAAAGAAAATCAACATAACGCCTTTCTCATTTACGCTAAGGCTAAAGTGGCACCACTTAAACCGATGTCCATTCCACGATTAGAACTGACCGCTGCCGTATTATTAGCAGACACTATTTCATTTATTCAAAAAAATTTTCGGTACAAATTTAACGAAATTTTTGCATGGTCTGACTCTTTAGTAGCTCTTAGCTGGATAAAATCACCTGCTCACAAATGGAAAACGTTCGTAGGTAATCGGGTAGCGCGAATTCAGTCAAGAATTCCCCCAGAGTGTTGGCATTATGTTGACTCGAAATGCAATCCAAGTGATATCGCTACAAGAGGTTTACTGCCTCTAGAACTAGTTGAAAATTCGTTATGGTGGGCAGGGCCAAGATGGTTATCGGAACAGAAGACCTTATGGCCTAAAAAATTAATTCCTATGACAAACTGTCCAGAATACCTGACCGAACAAAAAACACTTTCATTTATGGTTAACACAGAGACAAACTTTTTAGAGGATCTTTTAGTAAATCATTCATCTTTGTCGAAATTGCTAAGGATAATCTGTTATATCTTACGATTTATTTCTCTTACCAAAAAACAACCGCTAGAATCCAATTCTATTTTTTCAATTTTTAAATTGAATTCCGCTAGAGATGTTCTGATAAGGTATGTTCAGTATGACCATTTCTCAGAGGATATCGAAAAGTTGAAATCCGGGCGCAAATATTCGAAGTTTCTTCAAAAACTTGGTGTATTTATTGATAGTGCGTCAGGTATTCTAAGAGTGGGGGGCAGGCTACAAAATTCTGACCTTCCATTTGAATACAAGCACCCTGCCATTTTGCCCAAAAATAGCCGTTTAACATATCTTATAATTGATCATTTTCATAGAATATATTGCCATCCGGGTGCACAAGCGTTACACTTTTTATTGCGCCAACACTTCTGGATTCTATCACCCCGAAGGGCAATTGCTTCTGTTGTTTTAAAATGTCTCAAATGTTGGCGTTTAGCACCGAAATCTTTCGAACCACAAATGGGAAATCTGCCAAAATTACGAATTTCGGAGATAAAGGCGTTTTCTTGTGTTGGCGTCGATTACACTGGAGCATTTTTGGTCAAAATGAGTAGGATTCGGGGCGCTAAGGTGTGTAAAGCATACATTTGTATATTTGTATGTTTTGCCACAAAGGCATTGCATCTTGAACTCGCATCAGATCTGTCATCTGAAGCATTCGAATGCGCTTTTCGACGATTTATTGCAAGACGGGGTCGGTGTAGTAAAGTTTATTCGGACTGCGGCACGAATTTCATTGGTGCACACCAAGAAATTATTAAGTTAATGAAAAATTCCGCCGAAGGTTTAAATTTGGAGTGGCATTTTAATCCACCATCTGCGCCGCATTTTTCAGGTTTGGTCGAAGCAGGCGTCAAATCAGTAAAAACTCATTTGAAACGAATTTTAAATGAACAAATTTTGACATTCGAGGAATTGTACACTGTACTGGTGGAAATTGAAGCCTCACTCAATTCGCGACCGCTTTGTCCATTGAACAGTAACGAGGAAATTTCGGTTTTAACTCCAGGACACTTCCTCACTCTAGAACCCCTATCAGTTTTACCTTCTACTGATTTTTCTCATTTAAAATTGAACCAACTTGATAGGTGGCAACTTCTAAAGAAATTACATCAGGACTTTTGGTCGAAATGGAAGGTGGAATATTTACATTCGCTTCAGCAAAGGGGGAAGTGGCTGATGCCCAGTTCACCACCTCCACGGTTGAATCAAATTGTTGTCATAAAAGAAGATAACAAATCACCATCAAGGTGGCGATACGCAGAGATAATAGAATTACATCCCGGAAAGGACGGGATTGCTCGAGTTGCAACTGTTCGCACTTCAGATGGCACATATAAACGTCCTCTAGTAAAGCTATGCCCTTTACCAAGTGTGGACTTAGATAATTAAAAAAAAAAAAAAAAAAAAATATTATTTTCTTCTTTGTACGAATTTTACTTTAATTTTGTATCTTTATTCTAATTTTTATTTTTTTTTGGTGGGCAGCATGTTCTGGATAGGACATTATATATTTTGTTTTCTAAATTTAATTTGTCGCGCTCATGGCTTGAGATTCTACATGGGAAATGGAGAACACATGGAGCTGAGCAGTGACACGCGCAGAGCGGAAAAAAGGGACACTTACGCATCGAGATTCGCCGTAAAACGTGCCAGTTTGCGAAACCCGCTATAAAAACATTTTTTGCTTATCCGCTATTTTCGTCTATCCGCTATTTTCGCTATCGTTGATATTCAGTGCGTTTGAATGGAAAAGTATTTACACCTGGGCCCAGAAGAAGAGTAACCAATTGCGCTTCACCCAAAGGTAAGATCTCAACCATCTCGCCATTCAAATCTATTGTATTAATCATCCAATACAGAACAACGTTCGTATATCAAATATTCTTTCTTGTGTTAAGATTCATAATACAGAATGAATGTGTTAGTGGTATGAACTATTAAATTATGAAAACAGGATTGTATTTTATTAATATATTTTGAACCATTAAAATAATTTTTTCGTCAGCCTATACCTATTCAAATACATTTCAGGAATAAATGGACAATCTGCTATGATTGTCTCCAGCCTTGTTCTAATCATTTCGATGATACTTTCCTTAGGTATTTCGAGTTGTGAAAACTATGCACCGATTGTAAGTTGCAACAACCGATTCCACGAGGTTAAATCATTACAGATTGCTCATTTAATCTTTTTAGATGAAGTATTATTTGAATTAATTTTCTTTTATCTCTGAGAAACCAATACTTTCGGAGATTTGATTTGTCAAAGATTGAACAAGAGCGACAAAGTTTCTGTCTACAGTGCTTTCCCTCTTTTAAGAAAGACTTCACGTTCTTACACTTCTAAACCTTATTCAACAACGCTGTAAGGATAATATAACGAAACAGATGAAATTTATTAGTTCCTCCAAACCCCTATATTGGACCATCACTCTGGAAACATACGTTCGCATTTTCACTCGAAATTTCACTTGACCTACTTTTCGCCTCGATGTATTCCAGTAATAGCCTTTTCTTCACTTAGTTCAGCTGAAAATATCTTCCTTAGTTTACCTAAGGAGTTGAAAAATCGATGAAGGAAATGGATTGATTGAAACAATTCGGTTACGCTTATTGTAGGAAAATAATACGCATTCTAACTAATTATCTTTAATTGGTGGTATTAATTGCCTATATTCTGTATTTGACACGTTTGGCGCAACCATTCAATTGGGCTCCCTAAATGTTTTCGAGGGAATTTTTTTTAGGATGGTATTTCATCATTATTATATTCCTCTTATAGCACAGTTTGCGAGAAACATTTCAATGTAACAAAACAAGCTTAACCTAATACGCTGTTCCTAATATTTTCCCGAATTAGAAACAATAATTTTCAAATCTAGCTCTAAAAACATTGACCCCAGTTTAAAAGAGATTCGGAGAAAATGTCATTTATATTGACGTAACTTTATGATGAAAAATATACTGAATTATTGAAGACAATCGGAAAGTTGGCGCATGGGAATTTTCATTCCTCAACTTCCAGAGTGTTTCACATTAACGATGTACTGGCAAGGCATTAGGACAAAAAGTTATGAAGAATTCATGGTAATCCAGTCATTACGCCCTCATGTTTTCTTGAAGAAATTTTTAGACAGTTTCAATATCAGTATGGAAAGTGAACCTTTTCTGTCGGAAAATGGAGCTCTTTTGAACAATAGTTATGAAAAGTGATCCCTCAGGCTTCAAATGGGGTTGAAATCATTTTTGTATCGAAATATTAATCATCATTTAATTAACTGGAATTGGTGCCCAGTTTTATTCTAATTCAAACAATTAATCAATTCATCAATTAATCGAACTTGAAATATATTACGTCATCCAGAATATAACTAAGGTTATGTGCTTCGTGATTTAACTATTAGGTGATATGTTTTCTGAGTTAGTTGAAGCGTTGATTAAGGTCCCGAGTTCAATTCTGAATTAAATCTACAAGGAACTACTATAAATAATGAATACCTATACCCATACCACAAAAGTGAAGGAAGTTCAGAAAATTTGAGAATGTTTCAATAGTTTCCACTTCAATCCACATTTTTTTAAAAATGAGAAATATAAATTTTTACTCACTTATCTAACTCATTCTTTTGCCCATTTCCTTATAATATTCCCAGGTTCATGTTAACATTCATTTTTGCGCGTATGTTCTGGGGAACATCGCGTTATCATTTTGCCCAAATGTCTGTAACTTTCGATTTTTTTTTACGAAAATGTTCTCAAACGATTTGGTTCGACTCCCCAATGAAGAATTCGAGGTCAAATTTGATTCTGTCCGGCCGGCCGTCAAGGTAGGTGGCGCATCCCAATACGACGGACAAGTTCGTTAATGGGCATAATCGGCCCAATGGTTTCCGAGTAATAATTTTGTTTTCAACCAATATAAATCCGATCGAATTGAAACTCTGTGAGTACTTGTAGAATACGAACCTAAGCACGTTTGTGAAATTTTGTGAGAATTATATTGCTAGAAAATTATTAAAAAATTATCAAAAAAAATTTTTGTTGTCACGATAACCTGAGAACGGAAAGAGATAGCGGCTTGAAGTTTTCAGGTTAGGTTGTGCATCTGAACGCGACATTTGAGTTTGTTTATAAGTATAATCAGCTCAAGGGTTTTAGAGTTAAGGCACTCTGAAATTTGGTAGTTTTTTCTCCTCATTAACTCGAAAAATACTAAACCGATTGAATTGAAACATGGTTATTAGTTGTAGAATGCCAACACGAAAATTCTTGAAAAATTTCGTGACGATAGTATTTGTAGAAAATTTTTGAGAAATCATTGAAAATTAAAAAAAAATTCTATATATCAGTAACTATTCGTCCGAAATTAATGAAATCTTGCAAGAGCCTTTAGAACCTAACTCTACTACCAAGTTTTAACTTTTAACACGATCGGTTAAACATTGTTCGAGATTCGCGAGCAGCCTTGTGTGAGTTCAGTAGATGGGTGACCGTTGCCTCGATAACTTTCGAACGAAAGGAGAAAGATACTTGCCATTTTCAGGGTAGGTTGCGTATCCGAATGGAAGAGTTAAGTTCGTTTTTGGGCATAATTGGTTTAACGGTTTCCGAGTTATACCCGCCTGGAATATTATTTCCTCGATAACTCAAAAAAAAAAGATTCGATCGAATTGAAGCTTGGTAACTAGTAGTAGATAATCAACATAAAGACTTGTTTAAAATTTTGTAAGAACCGTACCCCTAGAAAATTTGAAAATAATGACAAAAAAAATTTTTTTTAAGAACCGTACCCATAGAAAATTTCAAAAAAATTACGAAAACAAAATTGGTTCAAGCACTGACGTGAAGTCAGGAGCTTTTGCGCGTATGTTCTATTGTCCATTCTTCTGTATTGAACACCCTTAATCAAATTTACCATGGTAAATTCGATTAAGGGTGTCCAATATTGGAGAATGGACAATAGAAAATACGCGCAAAAGCTCCTGACTTCACGTCAGTGCTTGAACCAATTTTAGTATTTGCAGTGCAAAATCAGTTCACTCAAAAAATGTAAACACTTGAAGTGTATGTGGAGGTTGTTGATGAGAATCCAAAGCTCTTTGTAACTGATCCCAAGAGTATTTAATGGGATTGAGGTCTGGCGACTGAGGGGCAGGGGCAATTTTCACATGATGGGGTGACGCATTACCGCCCAAAAATAAGAAAAAAATGGCCCAATGGTAGCATGAAGCAGAGTAATATTGTCAATGCTTTGCTCCTTGTGAATTTGCGCATTCATGGTAGGATCAAACAACAACAATTCTGTACGTCCATTGAAACAAATTCCTCCGCAAACAGTAACTGTCCCACCTCTGAGCGGATGAACTTCCTGAACCGGTCAGCGATAACTGGGCACCAGAGGATGTGTCCATACCCAAACACGCTGACTATCCGGAAACAGACATCCCCCTAATGTTGACCGGAGTGGCAAATAAAGAAGTTGTATAAATTTCAAAGTTGTAGGAAAAATTTGAAAGCAGTTGGAAAAATTTCGAAGCAGTTGGATAATTCATACCCGCCTCCATATTCGGTTGTCTTATATTTCAATGCACACAGTTGGAAAATTTGTCATGCTTTTCTACGTCCAAAAATTAAGCTTCAGCCCATCCCTGAGCTTGATGAACAATATTTATGATTCTGAATGCAGTATTCCAAAAAAAAAATTGGTTGAAGCCCTGTGGACAGGAGCTTTGGCGCTCATGCTCAAACTTTGACAAATCATATTTTCGAAAGTATTGGTAAGAGTTGGGAATTATATTAATGGATTCTTATGATGGAACTTCATAATATCAGAATTTAAATTCAAACATCATAAAAGAATTTAAATTCAACAGGAGTGCCAAAAATTATTAATCCAAAACCAATAGACCAATTCTACCCAACAACGAACTCATCCGAGATATTCGTTCCTCAATTCTATGATGAACGATATATTTTTTCCTCAAATCCAATCTGAAAATTATATTATATCAATTGAAACTTTAGCCAATATTTCAGTTTTGTTTTTACTGGAGATATTCTGAACTCAATATTATTAACTTACCAATACCATTCCCATCATCCTATGTATTAACCACGGCCATTAAATATCAAAATTTGACATATCATGTCTCAGGAAAATAAGTTGACATGTATCAACACAGATCATATTATAATAATTCATAGATAGAATAATTATCGCATTCTGTGAAAACACAGAAGTACGATTTATTATTGAAATTTTGAAAAATCATATCTCCGAAAGTAATAGTTTGTCAGATTTAAGAATAACATCAATGTATTCCTATGGTGAAACTGCATCTTGAGAAAAGCTTATTTTGAAATTTGTAATGTAAAAAATAATTTTTTTTTGATACTCCGAAACCATCTGACCGATTTTGCCCAGTATCCTACTTAGCCGAGATATTTATGTCCAAATCTATTCTGAAAATTTCAACTGTCTACCTCATTCCATTCGAGAGTTATCGTGTTAACGGCTGGCCGTACCGGACGGCCGGACAGAATCGATTTCGACCACGTATTCTTGATCAGTGAGTCGAACCAAATCGGTTGAGACCATTTTCAGCCAAAAATTCGAAAATTGCAGACATTTGGGCAAATTTATAAGCACTCTGTTTCGAGGAACAAGAGCGCCAAAAAGCTTGAAGTCCTACAAATTACTAAAATCAACTATTAATGCATGTGCCCGATTACCCTACTGACGTCACGGCAATGCTTTCAGGATTTGTCTAGTCGAATTGGATAAGAATAGAACAATACCAACATAATCGATATCTGCAATTTATAGGTACTTCATGTGAATATGACGAAAGAAACAGATTTCAAGACCAACCGAAATGGAAGCCATAACCTTGATTTACACTCATCTACGAAAAACATTCACAACCTGCCAATTTATAAATCATGGTTGAGCGAGCCGTAGTGTGTTTGAATATTCGGACAGATGGAAATAACAAATCGTTACTAAAGAAACATCGTAAAATTTTCAGCTATAATAGTCCCACTGGAAATAATATTCAGGCTCACACACGATGATCTATACTGCTATTATAAAGAGTTGAACTCCGTACTTTTGAATTTAAGAGTGGAAATAACTCGATCAATCAAAAAAATTTTTTCAAGCACTGACGTGAAGTCAAGAGCTTCTGCGCGTATGTTCTATTGTCCATTTAAAGTTTATTCCTGGACTCCATATTGGATGCAATAAAAATAATGTATTCAAATTATTTAGGCCCCACGTTGGGCGCCTATTGTTATCATAGTAAATTCGATTAAGAGTATCCAATACAGATGTAGTTTATGGAGGCAATAAGAAAGAACAACATAATGGAATCATGAAAAGGAATAATTACTGTTCGTTGACCACCGAGGTTAATATTACCTTTTACTTCCTTAAGTAGTGAGACATGTTCCTGTACAGTATTTGTATAATGTTGCTAGCAAAAAAACGCTGAAATATTGATCTACGTTCGTATATCAAATATTCTTTCTTGTGTTAAGATTCATAATACAGAATGAATGTGTTAGTGGTATGAACTATTAAATTATGAAAACAGGATTGTATTTTATTAATATATTTTGAACCATTAAAATAATTTTTTCGTCAGCCTATACCTATTCAAATACATTTCAGGAATAAATGGACAATCTGCTATGATTGTCTCCAGCCTTGTTCTAATCATTTCGATGATACTTTCCTTAGGTATTTCGAGTTGTGAAAACTATGCACCGATTGTAAGTTGCAACAACCGATTCCACGAGGTTAAATCATTACAGATTGCTCATTTAATCTTTTTAGATGAAGTATTATTTGAATTAATTTTCTTTTATCTCTGAGAAACCAATACTTTCGGAGATTTGATTTGTCAAAGATTGAACAAGAGCGACAAAGTTTCTGTCTACAGTGCTTTCCCTCTTTTAAGAAAGACTTCACGTTCTTACACTTCTAAACCTTATTCAACAACGCTGTAAGGATAATATAACGAAACAGATGAAATTTATTAGTTCCTCCAAACCCCTATATTGGACCATCACTCTGGAAACATACGTTCGCATTTTCACTCGAAATTTCACTTGACCTACTTTTCGCCTCGATGTATTCCAGTAATAGCCTTTTCTTCACTTAGTTCAGCTGAAAATATCTTCCTTAGTTTACCTAAGGAGTTGAAAAATCGATGAAGGAAATGGATTGATTGAAACAATTCGGTTACGCTTATTGTAGGAAAATAATACGCATTCTAACTAATTATCTTTAATTGGTGGTATTAATTGCCTATATTCTGTATTTGACACGTTTGGCGCAACCATTCAATTGGGCTCCCTAAATGTTTTCGAGGGAATTTTTTTTAGGATGGTATTTCATCATTATTATATTCCTCTTATAGCACAGTTTGCGAGAAACATTTCAATGTAACAAAACAAGCTTAACCTAATACGCTGTTCCTAATATTTTCCCGAATTAGAAACAATAATTTTCAAATCTAGCTCTAAAAACATTGACCCCAGTTTAAAAGAGATTCGGAGAAAATGTCTAGAAATATCATTGAGATGGAAGATCATATTTGTTAGGATTTCATGAAATATTTTTCAACATACTTGCTTTATTCTCCTATTTCTATAAATTAAAATGCGTGCGACAGCTCAATGTTAAATCAAGCTGTGTTTTAAAGGTTGCCAGTTATGAACTGTCAAATAAGTTTGAAAATACGATATCTATATCCATGTCAACAGGTCGTGACATAAGATGTCAATTACATACCAGATTAGATGTATTAAAATATATGGAATATTATCCTGATCTAAAATTAATTTCCAACATTGTTATTGAAGAGATGATGCACGTATATCAAAAATTTATAAGTCTCTGAAGTAATTGCATCCGTTATGCATATTTTAGAGGCTCATCACATAGACTTATATCATAAAATACTATTTATGAACTTTCTAATAATTTTCCACCAAAAATGGATATATTTGTATGAGAGATCAAGCAGAGCAAAGAATCTATTTATTTTTATATACCTATTCAATTTAGGGTAGTCTTTATTTGTAGATTCTACAGTTCAAATTAATAAGAACCTTCATAAATTTGAAGAATTGTGTAAAATATAGGAATAACAATGTTGATGTCGAGGAGATGGCAGTACATTGTAAAAATTTGGAGATAACAAAAAAGATTTTGTGAGCATTGTATCACTAGAAAAAAATTAAAACATCTTTCTTCCATAATTTTATATTTCAGAAACTTTGTCAGATTTCGCTGAACTTCCGCACAATACATCAAGCCACCATTTTACAATCGATTACCAGATTTTAGGTAAATGATTAATGATAATGAATAAAATGAAATTCTTTTGTGCGGAATATGACGAATACTTTTTAAAATATATAATTTTTGAAGAAATATTTCTATTTTTTTTTAGTCTGCAGTCCTCACGAATTTTTTCAAAAATTAGTAAGTTGGCATTCAACAAAATTTTACGGAGTTTAAATTGGAACGGATCTGTATTTTCCGAGTTATTGAGGAGATGATAACGAAATTTCAGAAGGATATAACTCTGAAACCGTTTCGTAGATTATGCCCATTACCGACCTCACCCGTCGCATTCGAATGCACAACCTACCTTGAAAATTTCAAGTTGCTACCTGTTTCCGTTCGAAAGTTATCCAGGCAACGACCGGTCAGAATCAAATTTTACCTCAGTGAGTGAGTTGAACCTTATCTTTTATGACCATTTTCGGCAAAACATTTTGAAAATGACAGACATATCGGCAAAATAAAAGCATGCAAGAGTTTGGTTGGTGAATTCCCTTGAAGATCCTCTTCCTTGTATTGTTTTACATTATCTTTGAGACGAATTTTGAATTTTGAAATAACTGTCAACAAAACTTTATTCTGATGATTTTCGTTTGGTGTGTTGTGAAAGGAGTCGGATTTACTCCCCGAAACGTTACAAAATAGTTGTTTTATCGTTGATGCTGTTTCGTTACTGTTTATTAGACAATATTGTTCTACACATTGCTTCCTATAAATATCTTGTGTTTCTAACGCAGAAGCAATTTCAAAATAATACATTGTTTTATAGATATTTTTAGGAGTTTGGGAGAGAAGACCCAGAAAGGAACCATTTATTGATTACTTACCTCTAATGATTACTTAAACCTTCTTTTATTGAATTAAACAGATATTAATTATTTCTTCACAAAAAAAAACGTTTTTTCTATAAATCAAAATGAAACCTATGATTGAAAAACCCCCTCATTCACATTATGTGATACGAGGATGTATCAAGTTCACGTGACTCACTCTGTAGATTTCGAATGGAAGAAAAGTCTACACGTGATGTAAGCACGAATAGTTTAATTGGAAAGAGGGACCCAAAAAAAAACGACGGGAAAAACGAGATGTTGAATATGCAAATTGAATGAAAGTGAAACTTAAAAACAAATGGCTATGTGTTTCAGACATGCGAAAGCTTTATGCTGAATAATGACCGTGGGATTGGTGTAATAAATTCAGGGTTGAGAATGTCCAAAAAATGAAAGGCGAAATTAAATGAAATTTTTTCCAACCCCTGAAATTATCTGTTCCATTATGAATTCAAATGAATGACACTCTTGTGGATGACTGCAGTATTTTTTTCCAAATAAAGATTAATTAAGAAATATCGAGTCATCCCAACATTTACAGAAGAGTATGGCAGGAGTGGTTCCAACAGAACATATCAGTTTGAATTTGAATATGGTATCTCGGATTTTTGCGGAAATTTTGTCGATTTCTTTTTTCCAACTGAAATTGCTGAATACTTCCCAACATTGCGGATAATAGAAGTCGAAACAGCTGGAATCTACGTTAAAATATAGTGTATAAGTTTAATGCTCTAAAATGCTCATTTCCCGAGATTTTCGTTAGGTAAAGCAGTAGCATGTATTATAAAATATACACTATTTTTTTAACGTAGATTCCAGCTGATCAAGAAGAAATGGGTTCTCATTTGAAAAAAAAAATGTTTTGAGGTCTTTGTCATGACTGAATTTGACCTTGAAATAGAAATACCCTGTATGTTCAATGGAATTTTTAATTAACGAGGGAGAAAAATTGGCATGTATTCTGATTGAAGCTGGAATATTAGGAATTTTCATGCAAAAATCAACAAGTTATTAACATTGGAATGAAGTCCTATTTGAGAAAATTTGAAGGATATTTTCAGATTTCACACGAAATATTTGTGAGTATAATGTAAGCGATACATTAAAACTATGTAGAATTCAACTGACACTATGATTATTAATGAAAAAACTTGGTATTACATTCGAAAAAAATTTAGTCCAGCACTCACGTAAAGTCGGGAGCTTTTGCGCGTATGTTCTTTTGTCCATTCTAGATTAAGAGTGTCCAATACAGGAGAATGGACCATAGAACATACGCGCAAAAGCTCCCGACTCCACGTCAGTGCTTGAACCAATTTTTTCTTGGTAATTATTCAAAAATTTTTTAGGGGTACGGTTCTCACAAAATTTTACACACATCTTTATGTCGATATTATACAACTAGTTACCAACCTTCAATTCGATCGAGTCTATATTTTTTGAGTTATCGACGGGATAATATTCCAGGTGAGTATAACTCCGAAACCGTTGGACCGAATATGCCCAAAAACGAACTTAACGCTCCCATTCGGATGCGCAGCCTACCCTGAAAATTGCAAGTCCCTATCTGCTTTCTTTCGAAAGTTATCGAGGCAACGATCACTCATCCAGCTACTGAACTCACACAAGGCTGCTCGGATCTCCAATAATATGGATCCGATCGTATTCAAACTTGTACTTGGCAGAAGAGTTGAGGCCCTTGCAAAATTTTAGCGATGTCGGACGAATAGCTTTTGATATATACAGGGTGGTCCAGATCTTAACCAAGAAATTTTAACCACGTATTCTACGTCAAAAATAAGCCCTAGTTTTTTCATAAACATATGCCAAGAAATGCTTTCTCTTTGAGATACAGGGTGTTAAAATTATTAGAAAAAAAAAATGTTTTTTGTTCTTTTACTTCGAACATATTCTTTAAATTCATATTTGAGTGTGGCTATTAACGCTCATTTTTTTGTAAATACACGTTTCGTTTACAAAGATAGTCTTATTATTATTATGTACCATATCAAATTTTAGCTATTTCCTATTGCATGAGAATGAGTATAATTTTTTTACTCGGAAACGGTGCCTCGTACGTCAAAAAGTCAGTAAAATGAATTTGCTTCAAGTTGAATGAGGATTTCAAGAGTAATTTTTATTGTTGGTAAAACCAGTGGCGTATCATTTTTTTGTCCAAAAATATTCAGTTTCGATGCAGTACGGACGCCACTGGTTCTACCAGTGGCAGAAAAAAATAATAATTTCATTAAAAATGTGCTCCATGATCCTTTAAACCGATGTCCCAAATTTCATAGGAATATTTTAAGAAGCGTAAAAGTTATTAATAAAAAACATTTTTTTTTCTATAACTTTACCACCCTGTTTATAGAACAAACTAGGGCTTATTTTTGACGTAGAATACGTGGTTAAAATGTCGAACTCGAACTCGAATGTCACATTCAGATCCAAAACCTAACCTGCAAATGTTAAGTCGATATCTCTTTCCGTTCTCAGGTTATCGTGACATATATAAAATTTTTTATTATTTTTTTCCAATTTTCTAGCGATACGATTCTCACAAAATTTCACAAACGTCATAAGGTTTGCATTCTACAACTACTCACCAAGTTTCAATTCAACCGAATTTGTATGGGTTGAAAACAAAATTATCACTCGGATACTGTTGCGCTGATTATAGCCATTAACGAATTTGTCCCTCGTATTGGGATGCGCCACTTACCCTGAAAATTTCAAGTCCGTTCCCAAGTTATCGTGGCAACGGATGGCCGGCCGGACAGAATAAAATTTGACCTCAAATTCTCCATCAGGGAGTCGAACCCAATTGTTTGAGACCATTTGGGTGAAATATAATGCGATGTTCCCCAGAAAATACGCCTAAAAGGGGTTGAGGTTTTTGTCATAACTGAATTTGACATTGAAATAGAAATATCCTGTATGTTCAGTTGAATTTTTTATTAAGGAAGGAAAAGCATTGGTATGTCTTCTGATAGAAGCTAGAATATTAGGAATTTTCATGCAAAAATCTACAAGTTATTATCATTGCAATTTAGGCCTATTTTAGAAAATTTTAAGGGTTCATTGAGATTTCACACGAATTCTCTGAGTATAATATGCAAGTGACACATTAAAACAATGTATAATTCAATGGGTAATCTGATTGATTCAAAAAACAAAAGTTTGTATCTTTTCCGGTGAAACCGAAAGTCGAACAAATCTGATTTTTTTTCCAAGAATTCATCTCTCCTAACAAAGCTTAACTATAAAATTTCAAGTGTTTATTTCGAGTCTTTCTTTGAAATATTCTAACGAACGGTCTTCGTGAATCAACCTGTTTATTCCTATGTGAATCGATAAGATGATATAAAATACCGATTTGACAGTTTATGCAGCCAGAGGTACCAATGTGGAGTGAAGTTGAATATTTTACGCTGTAAAATATCGGAAGTTCAGCTTGAATCAATGTAATAAAATTCTTGTCATTCGGGAGAATATCGTTCCTCCGCATTGAATGTTAATTACGAGACTTGTAGAGAAATAATTTCCCATTCATAAGTTTTGCTTATACCACCATTCATTTCGATTTTACTGTGGGAGCCGGGCTTTGGCACCTATGACTATAATATGTAGTAGTCTAAGATCCGAACCCAAATCGACCTTCACCGAGCTGATAATAGAATGAAACATATTTTATAATCAATTTTGTATATTAGAAAATATACTAAAAATTGGTAGGCTGAACAAATCCTGGACAGAATATTTTGAATTATTTTTTGAAAAATGATATTCAATTCAATTTTGCAACATCAAGATAATAACAAAATTTTTATACAGACTTAAAGTATAAAACGTATAGAATGTGCAGCCGTTAAGTTGCCTATTATTTACCTGGACGAACTACTGGGTTGCTAGGTACAAACAGGTATGTCGATGGCAGGTACTTTCACTTGATCGGATATAGGGTTGTCTGCAAAATTTTTGGGAATTTTAAATATTTAAATTTCAACGCGAGTCGAAATGTGTGACAGAAAGATCCGAGGTAAGTATACCGTGTAATAATAAAGGACCCAACATTGCAGTCGCACCTGATGAGACCTCAAATATAAGAAAGTGCGCATGCTCGTTATTTATACTGTATAGTAAACAGTGAGCAACTGACATTTGAGTTATTAAATACATAATAATCTAATCTAATATTAAATTATGAAACAATACAACATCAATTAAATCAATATGCATTTATATTGACGTAGAATTATAATAAGATATTTATAATAGAAAAGTTTTTATACCTCAGAATATGATAACAGAAATGATGAAAATATTAATTACTCACTTTAAAATTTTTTTTTTATGCTCTTTCTGGACCAAATTATGGAGAAACAAAGTGGATAGGCCAAAATTCAAATTAAAAAATAACCAAAAAAATAAACTGAAGATCTTGTATTGCGTTTAAGTTTTAATGCAAAACAGCATAAATACATAAATAATATTCATTAAAAATATATTCTGATAATTATTTTCTATTCCATATTTGATTCATCAGACGCGTAATTGAGACTCTCGAATTCATGTGATTCATTACATTCGTTCTCATTTTGTTCCATTTCGACAATGTCTTGGATTTTAAAAGGAGTTTGATCTCCGATAAAACCTGTTGGTTTTGAAGAATCATCCAAATGCCAACCGTAGTTTTCAGGGTTCAACTTCGCACATATAGAATCAGTTGCATTAAGCAACATAGAATTTACATATATTGTCCCATCAGGTGCGACTGCAATGTTGGGTCCTTTATTAATACACGGTATACTTACCTCGGATCTCTCTGTCACACATTTCCACTCGCGTTTAAATTTAAATATTTAAAATTCGCAAACCCCTATAAGGACCAAAAATTTTGCAGACAACCCTATATCGATGTGTTCGCAATAAAACAGCGCTTATGATGATATTAATTTTTTTCTATCATCCGTTCAAGTGAAAGTAACTGCCATCGACATACCTGTTTGTACCTGGCAACCTAGTAGTTCGTCCAGGTGAATAATAGGCAACTCAACGGCTGCACAATCTATACGTTTTATACTATAAGTCAGTATAAGAATTTTCTTATCATCTTGATGTTGCAAAATTCAATTGAAATTAATTTTTTTTTAAATAATTAAAAATATTCTGTCCAGGATATTTTCAGCCAACCCATTTTTAGTATATTATCTAATATACTAAATTTATTATAAAATATGTTTCATTCTATTATCAGCACGGTGAAGGTCGATTCAGGTTCGGACCTTCTACTTTAGTTATTGTTTATATTATTATACCGTGAATGGCGGCGATGATTAGCATGCTCACAAGTGAATCGTTCATATTCCTCTCGAGAGTTTAGAAAGTAAGTTGGATTTGTAGATTTGTGATTGGAAATGTACCTATACTGAAGATTCTTAATAATCAGACCAAAAGCCTGGAACTCTTGAAAGTTCCATGGTAAAAATCACTGCATAAACTAGAGCAGTAAACTCATTAGGGGTTAATAAACTAAAATATTCAAGATGTAATTACAAATAGATCACATAAAGCTACGCCCCTGACGGTAGGTGGAAAGGGTAGATATAAAGTCATTATTAACGTCTCACTTCGTAATAATTTCGTTGTCCTCCAACTTCTTCATACCGAAGGATACGATATAGACCAGTGTCTTTGAAAATGGTAAAAAGTAAAAAAAAATAATAGTAGGATGAAACCCATTGGAAAAAGAAGAGAATATATCTGAAATTAAGGGAAAAATAATTTAGGGGCAATCTGAGGTCAGGATGTGGAAGGGGGTGAGTTTTTGACGGTAAAAAACGCTCGATTTCCGGCAAAACTACAACTCCTATGGAAATAAAAGTGGGAAAGCCCTGTGGACAGGAGCTTTGGCGCTCTTATTCAACTTTGACAAATCATTTTTTCGAAAGTATGTCTGTCTCAGAGTTGGTAACGATAAATGGATTCTTATAATAGAACTGCATCATAAAACAAACTAAATTAAAACAAGAGCTCCAAATTGTGCCTATTAAAAACTAACTTCGAAATGAATGGTTTCTCCGAGTTGGGAATTATATAAATGGATTCTTGTTTAATTTATTTCATTTTATGATGCAGTTCTATCATAAGAATCTATTGATATAATTCCTAACTCTGAGAAACATATACTTTCGGAGATATGATTAGGCAAAGTTTGGACAAGAGTGCCAAAGCTCCTGTCCACAGGGCTTTTCCACTTTTTACCATATTTTCCGATTTTCATGGCATTCTCCACCTTAAATTGAAAATTCAAAGTTACCCGATGTACGAAATTCAAATTGCGGTTAACATTGAAAGATTCAAAGTTGCCCAAGTAGTTCAGAAATTAAGAATTACAACAAAAATATAATGTTTAAGGATGGATATTTTAAAATGAAACTGGAGATGACTACACCAAAGGCAAGGAAAATCAATAGTTCACCTGCTCAATACCGCCTTTGTATATTTAATTATTAGGAATCAACCAACTCCCGCTGAAAAACGCACTCAGAAATGGCGCGTAAAACGTAACCGAATATTTGACAGATGAGTATTTCACTTTAATGTGGCAAACTTCACATTGGTATGTTCCATTTTAAACAGTATCTTAGACTTGCGACCAACTTTTACGTATGATAAAAATAAATTTATCAATCGTTTGGTTTTATTCAAAGTTAGAGTGGAATTCGAAGTTACCCAAGATGAGTGCAACGAACCAAACATAAATTTGAAATGTCTGTCATAGGAAAATAAGATAACATGTGTGAACACATATCATACGATAATTCATAGATTGAATAATTAGAGTTAAGATATGAATTTTTGGCGCTCTTGTTCCTCGGAACAGAGTGCTTATCAATTTGCCCAAATGTCTGTAATTTTCAAATTTTGGCTGAAAATGGTCTTAAACGATTTGGTTCGACTCACTGATCAAGAATCCATGGTCAAAATAGATTCTGTCCGGCCGTCCGTCCATCTCGCCGTCCGGCTGTTAACACGATAACTCTCGAACGGAATGAACTAGACAATTGAAATTTTCAGAGTAGGTTCGAGGGATAAATATCTCGGTTGAGTTCGTTATTGGGAAAAATCGGCTTCATGGTTTCGGAGTAACAAAAAAAAATATTTTTGTTACATTACAACTTTTGGATTCAATTATATTTAAGATGCAATTTTATCATAAGAATCCAATTATTATCACAAGCTGATAATTTCGGAGATATGATTTTTCAAAATTTCAATCATATATCGTAGTTCTATGTATTCACTCTCTGTGTTCAATGTTCATAAATGTCATCTTATCTAGCTATAAGAGTCATGTCATTTCGTAGTTTGATAAACAGGTATTCGATTCTTGAATTTGTGAATACATACAAGACTGTTTGGAAACCGATAATGATATTGACTGGTTGCATATTGAATAATTTACGTATGAATTCGGGGTGATGCTCAGAAGATTTAGAATTGGATAATTTTAATGATGTGGTTTATGAAGGCGATAGGAAAGAACAACATAATGATCAAAACAAATTACTGTTCGTTGACCACTGAGGTTAATATTATATTTTACTTCCTTAAGTAGTAAGACATGTTCCAATATACAGTATTTTCATAATGTTGCTAGTTAATATATTTTGAACTATGAAAATAATTTTTTCGTCATTTTGTACCTACTCAAATATAAGGAATACATGGACAATCTGCTATGATTGTCTCCAGCCTTGCTCTAGACATTTCGATGATACTTTCCTTAGGTATTTCGAGTTGTGAAAACTATGCACCGAGGGTAAGTTGCAACAACCCATTCAACGAGGTTGAATCATTGCAGATTGCTCATTTGATCTTGATAAATAAATTTAATGACAATTTTGAAGCATTGTAGATTGCTCTTTCTTTTGGCGCTCTTGTCTAAATGATAAAACATTTTTTTTAAACGACACTTTTTAAATTCAATTTGTTTCATGATGCAGTTCTATCAAAAGAATTCATTGATATAATTCCCAACTTAGAGGAACCAATACTTTCGGAGATATAATTTGTTTGTTTGAACAAGAGCGCCAAAAAGCTTCTGTCCACAGGGCTTGAACCAATGTTTCATCTTAATTTGACTTAATATCGAAATTCACTTGGTTCCTTCGTTTATCACAACCCTGTATGTGGATCGAGCCTTGCCAAATTACCATTCAAATTTCGATGCATCAACAAGAGATTTCCATTCATTGGGTCTGTACTTAATCATTTCGTTCAGTGTAGGAAATCGTTTAATGTTGAAGAATTTCCCAATCAACCTGAAGTGGAATGTCTAAATGAGTTTATGAAGGTATAAAATTCCGGGAGGAAATAGCGTACGCCAACAATTGTAGCGGAAGCTTAAGTGCAGATACCTCCGACCCCGAAATTAAACTTTTTAATGAATTATCGAGTAAACACCCCTTTCTTGCTTGTAAATCTTCAGGGCGAGAATATTGTGAATGAGTCCTAAATCTGAATTCTGATAGGAGTGGAGGGAATCCAGGAAACCGAAATTTGTTCGCATATTCCTACTCTCTGTCTTAACAAGGTAGAACAGGGTGACCAAAATGGAAAAGAGGTAGGTGCTTCGAACAAGAAACATGATCAACATTAATATGTAAATCAAGTAGACATGTTCAATTGAGAATAGTTTTTTAATCTACTCATACAAAGTGTCCCAAATTCGAGTGCCTATTAGACGTTTCTGGAGAACTGGACATATTTGAAATCTGAAAATTGGGATTATGGTATCGCTTGAAATTCTCTACAGAGCTAGAATATTTTCGAATCCCAAGCACTTCCGGTTATACAGGGATAGGAAATAAATTCGATGAAACACATTTTTTTTCAAGTTTTGCATTCCTGGTATGATCAAGTACTCAATGCTGAATACATTTCTGTTAAAACCATTGTATTCAATCTAATAGTTTCCAAAATATCGAAAAAAAAAACAGGAAAAAAAGTCAAATATGTTTAGTTAGTATTATGTTCATTATTCTTATTTTAAACATCCTGAACGTAAACCGTTTTCACAACACCGAAGAGGAAGAATGTGGAAAGGTCATGCATCTTTTGAATTTCAGAAATATCATCACAGGGTGGTTCAAATTTTAGGTCGAAAATTGTGATAAAAAATTGGCCATAACTTCTGTTTTTCAAATGAGAACCCTATTTTTTTATGATTGCGTTGGATTCTGCGGTGTTTTCTAACAATATTATGCTCCTAAATTAAAAAAAAGGAAAACTCAGAAATTTTTTGTATTCAAGAGCATAATCATGTTAGAAAACTAACATTATTTTGCACCGCAGAATCCAACGCAATCATAAAAAAATAGGGTTCTGATTTGAAAAACAGAAGTTATAGAGAAATTTTTATCACAATTTTCGAAACAAACTTTGAAACACCCTATGATGATATTTCTGAAATTCAAAAGATGCATGACCTTTCCACATTCTTCCTCTTTTATGTTGTAAAAACGGTTCACGCGCAGGATGTTTATAATAAGAATAATGAACATAATACTGACTAAACATATTTGACTTTTTTTCCGTTTTTGTTTTCGATATTTTGAAAACTACTCGAATGAATACAATGGTTTTAACAGAAATGTATTCAGCATTGAATACTTGATCATACGAGGAATGCAAAACTTGAAAAAAAAACTTTTTCATCAAATTTATTTTCACTCCCTGTACAACCGGAAGTGCTTGGGCCTTGAAAATATTTTAGCTCTGTGGAGAATTTCAAGCGATATCATAATTCCAATTTTCAGGTTCCAAATATTTCAAATATGTAATCTAATAGGTACTCGAACTTGGGACACCCTGTATATATTGAAAAATTCTATCGATTTTTGCTATATTTAAAAAAACTAATATTTACGACATATGACCTTGAATATTTAAGGACGTGAGACGTAAGACTTTTGAGAGCACAATTAGAATGCAGGTTCTAACAAAAATTCATTTTTTCCGTTTCAATCTGAGGTTTTGCTCACATTTCCTAGGTAACAGCGTGCTATCATTTTGCCTAAATATTTGTACCGATTAGGTTCGATTCACTGAAGAATTAGAGGTCAAATTCGTTTCTGTCCTGCCGTCCGTCCATTGCCACTATAAATTCCAAACGAAAAGATATCTTGAGTTGGTTTAATGGATTGATTTGACCATAACTCATGAACATCTCCATGGGTTCAAAAGTTATAGTAAAATTAATCGTGAAAAACCAATTTAAGCATTGAAATGAAAGAGAACAGAAAATTAAAAGTTCATCAAAAAATATATATTTTTTTAAATAATACATGATTGTTTTTCCTTCTTTCAAGTAGAAATAGGAGAAAACTACAGAAAAACGATTCATTTGTTCATAAAAAATTGTGTATTATATAAGCAATGAAAATTTATATAATAATATATTTTTTTATATCAAGCATCAAGAATATAAAAAGTGATTTAAATAAAAATTATTCCTTAGTTTAATCACAATCAAAGTGTTAGAAAAAAATTGTTAATTAACAAATTTATTTTTAAGCTATTTTTTTCAAGATTATGTTCTCAAAAAAAAATTATATTATCTTATTTAAAACGCATTTGTTTATAACAATTTTATAAACAATAATAGATAAAATTATCAAAAATCATTTCTAAGTATCTTCAGATCATGAGAAAACGGATCAATAGTATTATTATAAAAAACATGTTTTTTTCAATGTATTGCCTTATAATTCTTAGCCAAATTAAATTGTTACTAACAAAGCGAAAATGAACAATTTTTTAATTTTTCCAACAGGAATCTATTCTAACGCCTTTGACAAATATAGCTCCACGAAAGAAAAAATACGCAGATTAATAGTTTAACAATTATCGCACATGTAATTTTATTGTCGTGTTACAGAAACTTTTTATTTAACTATTTTATAACTGATTGAAAAATCCCGTTAAAAATGTTTGGACCACGGATTATTGTTGATTGATCTATCCTGTGGGCACCTGATTTTTTTTCATTTCTAATTTTTCATATTTAATTAGTTTAAATAATATTTATTCATTAAATTTCCGAAGTGGGCGTGGGTTGCGCAAGCCGAAGTACCCGTCTTCGGGTGTATTTTCAACCCTCTGGGAAAATTATAAATATTGGTCTCACAGTAACGGGAGTTGAGACTTTATTTTGAGAAATTTCATTTTTGTTTGATCTTTTTTCAAATTTGAAAAATTTTAAATTATTTTTGAGGCATACGCAAACAAGCAAACCCCCTTTTTTTCACTTAATTGTTTATAACTTTTGCGAATTTTTGCGAGTGGCCCTTGAATTTTCTTAAGTTTTGACCCAAAAGGCACTTGTTGACTAGACTAGATGTATGCTTTCAGTGGTAGTTTATTCATCCATCCATTCTAAGATGTCTAAAAAATACGTAGTAGATGTGCAGTTCTTGACCCGCTCACACAGAGTATTGAGTATTCACTCTTATCGGTAGATAAGATGACGTGTCATATTTATTTCTGGTTCTATTCAAAATTCATTATTCATGATATAAAATACCTCCTGTTGTAGAAAACAAAGTATGATTGAATGCAAAAAGGCCAATGAAATAACCTCAGCTATCGTAGAATTATGAGGATTATAGCATATTATAATTTTTGGGTGATGCTATAATGCCCTTGGATACTCCATAATGATGAAAATATATACTTTGGAATGTTAATCAAATTGGGTTCAGAATATCTCCAATAAAAACAAAACTGGTATACTGGGCTAATTTTCAATTGATGTAATATAATTTTCAGAGTAGATTTTAGGAATGAATATCTCGGATAAGTTCGTTATTGGGTAGAATCGGTCTGGTGGTTCCAGATTAATGAATTTTGGCACTTTCTTTTGTTTTTTCAATAACACTTTTTTGAATTTTATAACTTTTAAGATGCAGTTCTATCTTAAGAATCCATCGATATCATTCCCAACTCTGAGAAACCAATACTTTCGGAGATAAAATTTGTCAAAGTTTCCTTTCCGCAGGGCTTTCCAACATTTTATTTCTGTAGGTAATCACTTCAGACACTATGCGATGAAGCCGTGATACTAACCTACATTTCACGATTGCGTGAATGCTGGTATAGCGTGATATTGAAACGTTTTTCATCAATTTGTTCTCAGGATGTGAACCGTTACTGCTAACTCTTTTATTTCACGTTTCACCCGAATCAGTTGGGCCGTGAAAAATTGGATACTGAAAATCGAGTTTGGTGATTTATTTTCGCGATAAAATACAGGATACATAAATTTGTCCCAAATTTTGTCAAATTGTTCCGGTAGATATTTGCATTTATTCGTTTAATTTTTATCACACTGAATCTCTGCGGTAATATTCTGCAGAAAGAACAGAAGCCTCTAGAAATTATCTATTGAAAAAGCTGAAACTTTTATACAAAATTTCATCAATTCATATTATAAATATATCGATTCGATTTATTTTAGCTCGCCGATCTTCTGAAATTGCCACATTGATCCCTACAATTCTGTGAAATGTTTCTTTTGAGTTACTATATTCAATTTGCTCTGGTTGGAGTGAATCTAGCCATCTGAAGAATTTGAAGTATCCATCCGGATAACACCAAGATTTTTATGACATATCTCAAAAATTCCCTAGTAGCAGATTCTTTAATTTTCAAAATTTTTTCCCAAATTGGTTTCGAACGATTAGGATCGACTCACTGACGAAGAATTTGAGGAGAAATTAAGTTCTGTCCGGCCGGCCGTCCAGTGCCACGATAACTCTCGAACGGAGAAATATAGAAATTTGTAATTTTCAGGTTAGGTGTTGCATCTGAATGCGACGGTTATGTTCCTTAATGGGCATAATCGGCCCAACAGTTTTGGACTTATGTCCATCTGAAATTTTGTTATAATTTCTTCAATCACTCAAAGAATACAGACCCAATAAAACTGAAACTGGGTAATTAATTGGAAAACGCTGACGCAAAAAAATAAATATTATTTTATTGAACTTTTGAAGGTTCATCATGCAGTATTTCGTGAGGTGTGAATAGACAAAATAACATGCACACAAAGTTCCTGATTTCAGGTCAGTGCTTTTCAGGAATTTTTGTTCGAATACCTGGGGATTAGAAATTTTTTTACTGCTCGATTCCAACGGTTAACTATTGGGGAATAGGATCAAATCAAAAGAATCTGAAACTAAAATGTTGTTAATATTTCATCAATAACTCAAAGAATATAGACCCGATCGAATTGAACTTAGGTAATTAAGTGGAAAAGGCTGACGCGCAAATTTTCCCAGAATGTCATGAGAATCATCTCTCAAAAAAAAATTTTAAATTTTTCCTAAAAAAAAAAGTTTCATATACTTTCTGTTAGATTCCGCTGAAATTCTGCCCAAACTTTCAAGTCGCATTTTATTCTCCCAATATTTCCAAAAATACAGATCTGTTCGAAATGCAATCAAGTACTCGGTTGAAAAAGGAGGGATTGAAGGTTCTTGTAGTATTTCATGAGGCATGAATAGACAAAAGAAGATGCGCGCAAAGCTCCTGATTTCACGTCAGTGCTTTTCAAGAATTTGTTCACATACCTGGGGATTAGAAATGATTTTACTGCTCGATTCCAACAGCTTACTCTTCGAGAAAACCATCAAACCAAAAGTTTCGTTCATTATATGAGTTCAGAAGCATCATTAATTTTAATCCCTGCAAGCAATCGGAGAAAACAAGCTGGAAAAGCACTGAGGCCAGGTGCCTTGGCGCGCTGTTCAAATTTAAAGTTAAAGTGGTCACCTATCCAGGTACTTAACTCGCCCAACTCTGCTTATCTCCAGGGAAAAAATAAAATTCCCAATATTTCCAAGAATATAAATTCAACTGTACACAAACGTCCAAAAAAGAAACTGGTCCACTTATTGGCCGACAATGGTCTCAAATGATTAATTTCGACTCAAATACATAACATTCACTGTTGTGTCGAAAATACGCTGTATCTGTGGTGGCGCAAGGACCCACTCAAATACATACATTCACTGTTGGGTTAAAAATGACAAGTGCTGTGTTTATGGTGGCTTAAGGACCATTTCGAATACATACATTTCCGGTTGGGTGAAAATAAAGTGTTCATTGTTTGTGGCAACGTTGGGACATAAATCACTTAAATCGTGCAATTGTGCCATGAGATAAAAGCACCTGTATAGCAGCTGTTCATTTTAAATAATTGATTCCGAGCATTTTTCCTATGACACAAATCGTACGGTTATGCCATGAGGAACAATGAATTGAAATTTTATCAAAATCGCCCTTTATAGCAGTATTTTTTTTTAATATCTAATAATATACGAAAGTATTCATGTAATTTCATGAAAACATTGACTCATTTCCTTCCATAACCCTTGTCTCACTTTGAGGCAAGGGTTATGGCGGATCCTTCTAAGTTTTTAAGATTCCGGTACCTACTTGCCAAGAAAGCAAATTTCTACCACCGGTCCAGATATATATATATATTCTTTTGAACTTGAGCATTACAAATTGTTTTGTATCTAACAATAAAGCATGTGTATGAAAGAAGTGTTAGCAGAGGTTAGTGTAACGGGGTACCATATTATTTGATATAATATGATACTAGAGCTTAGGGAAAAAACCTCAGCAAAAAAACCCTATCTCCCCGTTAGTGTTGTGATTTATGAAAATTGATTTTGTTAACAAAATATGCTGAAATATTAAATATTGAAGGGCATCTTTTTCTTCATTATCGCTTCTTCCTTCAACAAGCAGAGAAGATTCTCCAAGGTCCGAAACCCAATCTGGAAAAGGAAAAAACAAAGGGAGAAAACGAACAAATTAAAATGGAATATTCTATATTTCATTAAATAGATTTGAAACTCGCTACCCATTCTAAAAAAGATTCAGAAACATTATGAATAGCCCTAAAACCATCTTTGAATCTATATATGCGACAATTATTAACTAAATGATCTATGGTTTCCTCTGCTTCCCCGCATTCACAACTAGGATAACTAGTAATTAATGTAAATTCCGCAACTTGAACGTATGTTGTTACTGACCTTTGACACCTTGTTTTCAAATTTCTAATTTCAGAAAATGTAATATTATAATGGAGAAGTATAACGGGTAATTCCGCAAAAGGAGCAGAGAAAATCATTCTGCTGGTACCTGCCGAAACGTGTTTCTGCTAGTTGGCTTCTTCAGGACAGGGCAACCAAGAAATCAAGAAAAAGGTGGAAAGATAACTGAAAACAGGTGACACCACAACAGGAGCGAGCAACCAATTTGTGCCTTCAGCTCTAGGACCTCCAAGCTGAAAGCACAAATTGGTTGCTCGTTCCTGTTGTGGTGTCACCTGTTTTCAGTTATCTTTCCACATTTTTCTTGGTTTCTTGGTTGCCCTGTCCTGAAGAAGCCAACTAGCAGAAACACGTGTCGGCAGGTACCAGCAGAATGATTTTCTCTGCTCCTTTTGCGGAATTACCCGTTATACTTCTCCATTTTAATAAACTTATCCGCGTTATCCTATTTTTGTAATATCATAATGTTACATATTATTTGACAAAGTTTAATTCAAGAAGTTGGCTGTAAAATAAGTCACGTATCATAGACAAGATAAACAAATTCTCTGTAGGCATTGTACGAATGATATTTCTGACGTACCAACTTGTCAAATTTGTCTTCAGCCCATATAATTAATTAAATTCTCTCCATCATGTCAAAAATCAAAAACTGTTGACAACCTGGCTGGTCGAGTGTAAAACCAGTAGACTAGTACATCTCGATTGTTGGAATTTTTCGAAATTTGTAATATCTTCACTATATCCCCCACCAAAATCAAGGGAGAAGCTCTAGATGGGACATCTGAAGGCATAGATACTGATCAATGGAAGACTCGTCAACAATGTAAGATACGCTGATGATACATTGTTGATTTCATCGATGGTTCGAGAGTTCCAGGACATGCTGGACAGAGTCAAAACTGCTATCAGAGGATTTGGCATCAACATCAGTGCAAAAAAGACAAACCTGCTGATGGATACTAAAAGAATCAACGGGCCTGCAGGGCTCAAACTCAATAGAGAACAAATTGAAACATATTTCTGTTACAAATACCTCGGCTGCGCCGTCAATTAGAACTGGGACATGTTTCAAGAAATCCGAAGTCATATTGAGCAAGTCCCAGCAGTTTTTGTGCTGTTCACTTATCACAGCATCTCGTTGGGCCTGAGATTAAGAATAATCCACTTTTCCTATTGTTCGCGAGGGAGTGGAGTTATGGACATTAACATGATGCCTCATGGACAAAGTGAATGCCATGAAGATGAAGGTGTACCGGAGGATACTGAGAATTTCATGGAAACAACGTTTCCAACTAACAATTGAACTTCTGCTATGAGTTAAGAAGAGAAAATTACTTTATTTCGGTCAAATGATGTGGAATGACAAATATCAGCTGCTCCAACTCATCTCTCAAGGCTGCATAGAAGGGAGAGCTCCGGGACAATGGAGGACATCCTGGTTGGCCAACCTGCAGAGCTGGCTTCGCAGAAACACAAGAGGACTGTTCCACGCCTCTGTGTCCATACTACAAGAAGACATGATGATCACTAATCTTCAGCACTGAAGTGGCACCAACAGGAGATGGAGAAAAACTCGATATGTTGAAACTTCCTAATCTCCTAGTTTTCCATTCCCATGGCTTATTGTTTTGGCCTATCGTGAAATCAGATATCACGTTAACTGACTGGGGGACCATTTACTTTATGCGCCACCCCAGCAATCAGATGGGGAACAATAATACAGGTAACTGTGTCAGCACCGTAGCGGAGGCTTTCTGGGGAATGAATTCAATTTAACCGCGACTAGGGAAAAGAGATACTCGTACAATACTCGACACAAACGCGAACAGAAATGCTGTTTCGAAACACTGAACAGGGACAATGTATTCCTGGAATCTTCCTTGGGCATACTCATCATAAATAGGGCTGATTCATTCGAAACCATTTTATCAGTCGCGTCGCTTTCATCGAGGTTAAGAATGGAATTGGAGCACGGATATCGTTTTAGAGTGGTTGGTTGCTAGGCTTTGTCAATGCTCATATGATCCTGAAAGGAGAATGTTCAAGAATTCGTTCTGGTAATCTGACTACGGTGATGCCAAAACGTAGGTGGAAGCGATAGAGGAAGGGGCATTCTAATAAGTGCAGGAAATTTCACACAAAGGTCTAATATTTTCTAAATTCACCAAATACCTGTATTCGTAACCTATATCTGTCGATTGTTTTTAAAATTCTAAAACAGCTCATAATCTCCCAACAGCCGATCATATAATACAATACAGTACAAGGAGAAACTTTCAATTTTATGGCAACATGTTGATTGGTAATCGAGAAATAGCCTTCTATATTTGGACCCACAATTTTAAGGGTAGGTGGCGGTTAAGTTCTTTAATGGGGATTATCAGCCCTAAAGTTTCTGATCACTAATTTTGTTTTGAAAAATATCGAACCGTTCGAATTGAATCTTGCTAACTAGTTGTCGAATACCAACTCAAAGACGTACGTGAAATTTCGTGTGTATCCTATCACTAGAAAATAAAAAAAAACAGATAAACCTTGTGCTTGATGTCGAATAGACGCAAACAGTTAGCAAATGTTTGCAATCGAAAGTTAGCCTAATGATGTACGTGCTGTGGAAAATAACCTTTCAACAGGTATGGATGAAGGATGTTGCCATTAATAAATCATCGGCCATCTTGAAAAGTGTAGGAAGAACTTTTTATCACTTTCCTCCACTGTAAAATTATTTTGATTCCTATTTGCTCTTTCTAACAGCAAATATTCTTCAAACTCAGCTTTCCAATATTTCGAAGCTTCTATTGACGTTTTGAAGAGGCTATCGATATCGATACATTTTTTAATAGAATTGGACAAATTGGTATAGTTTTCAAAGAATACCTTCCCAGTGGGTGGATCATTGGGGGTGTTCTTGGCGTATTACACATAACACTTTTCGAAATATTTAATAGCTTCATTTCTTTACCTGTTTTATTATATGTACTTCCACAGATGTATACAATAACTGTTCACATCTTCACTACAAGAAGCACAAGACAATAAATTTCTCCAGATGTTCAAACAGAAACCAAATTTTAAAAGCATTGGGATTTAGGAGCAATAAAAGTTGTCGGATAAGTATTGAATTCATAATGGCACCAGTTTTTATGGTTGTGCATCCTTTTTTTTTCTTGAGAAATTATCACAAGTTCATAACAAACATAATAATTAATAATATTCTAAAAAATCGTGTATTTCTAGAACGATCGATGTATAATATAGACAAAATATATTGATAATTATAGTGGAAACTCTTCATATTGAATTGTTTTCTGTGGGTGTTGGAAAAGGTTGCGTCGTAAATAAGAAAAGTTTACTGTATGTATCTGTACTAAATAAGACGATCTTTCAGGTAGAAAATTTCAAGCCAAAGAAACCCTTTCAATAGTACACATGTTCATTACCCAGTAGAGACTAGAAAATCTATCTTGAATAAAATACATTCAAACCTAAAATATAAAAATCTGCAAGGATAAATATTTATGATAAGAGTCACAGGAGTTGATATTTTGTAAAATATGTTGTTCTCTATGTATCCCTTTCCTAATTTTTCGAATGAACACTTCATAAAAAATTGGTTCAAGCCCTGTCGACAGGAGCTTTTTGGCACTCTTGTTCAAACAGACAAATTATATCTCCGAAAGTATTGGTTTCTCATGGTTGGGAATTACATCAATGGATTCCTATGATAGAAATGCATCATGAAATAAATTGAATTTAAAAAACTGTTGTTTAAAAAAATGCTTCAAAAATTATCTTATAAAAAAAAGAGCAATCTACAATGCTTCAATGCCTTAGTGCTTCAAAAATTGTCATTAAATGTATTTATCAAGATTAATTGAGCAATCTGCAATAATTCATCCTCTTGGAGTGGGTTGTTGCAACTTACACTCGGTGCATAGTTTTCACACTTGAAATACCTAAGGAAAGTATCATCGAAATGTCTAGAGCAAGGCTGGAGACAAGCACATTGTCCATTTATTTCTGATATTTGAGTAGGTAGTGGATTACGAACAAATTATTTTAATAGTTCAAAATATATAAATAAAATACTATCCTCTTTTCATAATTTAAAATTTAATAGTTCACAACACTAACACATTCTTTTCTGTAAATTGAACCTTAACTCAAGAAAAAATGATTGATACACAAATGTAGATCCATATTTCAGCTTTCCACGAGAAAATAACAACTACGAATTGACAATCTCTAATAGCTAGAAAACATGACATTTATGAATAGTGATCACAGACAGATTCTTTGTTCAAATTCTGTGAATACATAGAACTTATGATGTATTATTGAAACTCTGAAACATCATATCTCCAAAAGTATTGGCCTGTTAGAGTTGAAAATAATAACAATGGATTCTTATGATGAAACTGCATAAAAAAATTGAATTCAAAAGTTGTAATGTAAAAAAAAATATATTCTTTTCGTTACTCCGAAACTATTAGACCGATTTTTCCCAATAACGAACTCAACCGAGATATTTACTCCTCAAACCTACTCTGAAAATTTCAACTGTCTAGCTCATTTCGTTCGAGAGTTATCGTGATAACGGCCAGACGAACGGCCGGCCGGCCGATTTCCACCACGGATTCTTGATCAGTTAGTCAAACCAAATCGTTCAAGACCATTTTCAGCCAAAATTCGAAAATTACAGACATTTGACAAATTGATAAGCACTCTATTCCGAGGAACAAGAGCGCTAAAAAACGAGACCAAAAACGAGACTCTCGGATTGCGCTGTATGTGGTCTCGGTCTCGCTTTTCCGAGAAGAGAACGAGACGAGAAAAATCTCGCTCTCTTGTGGAGCTCTAATTACTCCTAAATATTTGCACTCACTGGATAAGTCCAGAATCTGGATATTTATGACCAGAGCTCTGAGATTCAGATTCCAATTTCAGACAATCACTTATAAAAATGTATGTATACAAACGAATGACCAATAAAAGTTCCTGCCTTCTCTATGACAGACTCATCGGCTTTCACAGAATCTATGGGAAAACTGTTTGCGGAATATCGACATGACAGGTTCGCAGGTGATAACAGGGGGTCTTTTGCATTCTATTTTCGCGACGCAATCATGTGTCTCCTAGCGTGAAACGAAAGGGTAGAGCTGACGTAGCATGATACTGCTTGAAGTATACTTCCCTCCGTCCTGGAAGCCGAATTTCGAATAAACATAGATTCGGTCCACGATCAATATTTGCTGAATGCGTTATACAGAAATTTGTATTCCTAACTCTTGGCATCGACGAAAAAGTGCAAACATGTACATAACGTTCCCTTCGGAAGGGTCACCGAAAGGAATGTTCGGTTGAATAATTTATCTTCCGTCAGGAGAACAAGAAAGTTCATTGGTTGATAAAATATTTGTACAAGCTCGAATTTTTACCTAGTTGAAAAGAAGGGAAAAGTGGTAATAATCAAGTACATTCAGGACTTACATAAATCAAGTAAATGGCTACGCTTTGTTTGCGCATGCATACAGTTCGGACGTTAGCGGTTTGGCATGACTGTAGCTGCATATCGGTGATTTAGCGTTTAATTTTCTCTTTTGGAGCTTAGATGGTCCTGGGATAGTTGGCAGGAACTTTTCATCGGAGAATATCCCTATTGGATTTTGGATTACCCCAATGATGACTGAGATTTCTTACAGTAAAATTTGTATTGTTGAGAAACATACATATATTAACCCTTAACCGGTGTGGCCAGAAATTTTAACGCTCCGTGCGTGGCGGAGTCTCTGGGACTCCGGACTTTTCGAAAGAATTTTTTTTCCCAATGGTGAATTGGTTGCTGTTTCGCTGAAAAAATAATTAAAGACATACAATGGAATATGATTTAATACATAAATGAACATATCGTCTTATAAACAACTCAGTAAATATGATAAACAAAACAAACTCAAAAAGAACACTAGGGAAATTAACATTAGGATTTTTCTCTTGATTCATTGGACAAGAGTGAAATGGAAGTTTTTCTTTATGTAGAATATGTTACGTAGATACTGTAGTATAGATAAACTGAGAATTTGAGGTCCTATTCATAAAGAGCAAAATACTGGCAATGGTCCAAATCCCATTGAAAAAAAAATTGGAAATTACCACTCATTTAGCGTTTCAATGCACTGAATACAATTTTTTTGCTACATTGCAGACCAATCGATGTTTTGCATTTCACATAAATATGCAGTTTTTTTCTTCAATTTTGGATCACATTTAGAACAATATTTTCTCTGATTCCTGTGCAAAACATCTCCAACTTGTGCTGGTGCCTGGGGTGCAATATTCAAAATTTTGAACAGTCCTAATTTCAATTCTCTTGATAAATTGATTTTCTGGGATCTCTCAACAGAAGAGTTGTTTGCCCTCACCTTCAAAAAGTCTAATCGTTCAAGTCGTTTTGTGTCGGAACAAGGCTGGTGGATGAATTGAAAAATTACACTAAGTGCGTCACGGAGTCCGATGGACTCTAAGCTGCTAAGAATATGTTCTACTTGTGAGAATTGAACGAATTCCACTGAGCTATCGATGAGTTATCCCACGACAGGAAGGTACTCAGACGAGCGAATCACTTCACCAATAAAAATTGGTTCAAGCACTGACGTGAAGTCAGAAGCTTTTGCGCGTATTTTCTATTGTCCATTCTTCTGTATTGGACGGCCCTTAATCGAATTTACCATAGTAAATTATGTTGTCCATTTTCCTGTATTGGACACTCTTAATTCAAATTTACCATGGTATATTCGAATTAAGTCTATTTGACTTGTGAAATATATGCATAAGTATATTAATTATACGAAGCCATTATGAAGGACCCTATTGGCAGGAACGCTCTGGACTTGTTGATTTAAATGAATAATGATCAACACGAAACACTATATGAATCTTATGAAAGATTATTTCATTTGACACGAATTAGTAAATAATTCCTCCGCGTTACAGTAACCTATTACAGTCGCTGCTAAATAATCGAATTAATTACATCAAAATTTGTCGATTCCGTGCCTGAGTATGTAATTAAATAGATCTTCAAAGCAGGCAGTCGTCCTATTTTATGAAGCACTAAAAACATCTCAAGATAACTGGTTAATTACTCCGATCCACATCTAACTACCTCATCAGAAGTAAATCCCTCAGTTTATATCTAATCGATAACACTCAATGGAGGAATTGGAATGGTAGATTAAAATACGATGAGAATAACGCTAACGGAGCTGATGAAGTGATAGTATAAACGAATTATTGATTGGACTGCGGTGGGAAAAGTTGGAGGCCTTTGCGGAAGGGTGGTTCCTTTCGCATTTTAGCGTAAATCGGGACATCTGTGCCGAATTAACAGCACGCATATCCTCGCAGAGTAAATTGGCGAAAGCACCGTAGTGGGATTTCTGTTTTCAACAGATTCTAGGTATTATTTTTGAGTCAAATTTATTTGCAGGACTTATTACCTATTCTGTCTTATTATTGCCAAATGTTGGAAATATCACAAAAATAATACGTGAGATACGGAGATTGCTAGCTCTACCTCATACAGTCTTTATTGAAGCGTGCTATTCCAAGGACTACCAAGAAGTGGTTAACTTTGAGATCATTACGCAGTTTTTATGGCTATGCTTCTGTTCGACGTTTTCCTGTGTGCGTGTTGTGGGCATAAATTATCTATGTACGACGGTAACGTGACTTTCAACTGTATTCGTGGATTCTGGCACAGATAATATGGGATTCTAGTTCAGCATGGGATTCATAAAAGCAGTTACATTTCTGGATTTTTTATTAGATTTAATAACATTCAATGAAGAATATCTTGTAAACTTTTAGGAGTTTTAGGCGTAATGATGAAGAATATTTTAATTATATATTTAATCTTATAATTACTCAAGGTGAAATTTATCTGCTTTTTCAATGCTAATTTCTCATAGTTTTATTAATTCTATTAAGAATACTAACTAAGAAACCAATGGAAGTAGGAAATACCTATTAATTTGAATATTAACGGCCAAGCTACTTGATTATTCAGTTTGAATAAAAAAAATGGGTTCAAGCCCTGTGGACAGGAGCTTTCTGGCGCTCTAGTTCAAACAGACAAATTATATCTCCGAAAGAATTGGTTTCTCTGAGTTGGGAATTATATCAATGTATTCATATGATAGAGCTGCATCCTAAAGGAAATTCAATTCAAATAATAGTTTATTTATCAAGACTAAATGAGCAATCATGAGAATGAGAACTGCAACATGGAAGAAATCAAATTAAATCTGGCCAATTTTGCCCAATATCGAACTTAACCGAGATATTCATATCCCTAAACTACTCTGAAAATTTCAACTACCTACCTCATTCCGTTCGAGAGTTATTTCTATGTCTATGGATGAAAAGCAGTCTCACTACTCTCAGATCTCTTACTTCATGTTCCGTTCCGAAATGTAAGAATTTTCTGAGAAAACCTAATTTCGGAGCAAACAACTGAGATTTTTCTCACTTCGCTCACAATTCTTCGATTGATTAGATAATGCATTGTCTCAGGAACATCATTTGACATTATGACAATTCATGCATAGAATAATATCATTCTGTGACAACGTTGAAATACGATTTATTATTGAAATTTTGAAAAATCATATCTCCGAAAGTATAAGCTTGTTAGAGTTAAAAATGATATCATTGGATTCTTATGGTAAAACAGCTTATTGAAAAAAATTCAATTAATTTGGAATTTGCCTTGTAAAAAAAAAATATTTTTTTTGTTACTCCGAAACCATCTGTCCGATTTTGCCCAATAACGAACTTAGCCGAGATATTTATCTCCCAAACCTACTCTGAAATTTCAACTGTCTAACTCATTCCGTTCGAGAGTTATCGTGCCTACGGCGGGCCGGACGGCCGGACAGAATGAATTTCGACCACGGATTCTTGATCAGTGAGTCGAACCAAATCGTTTAAAACCATTTTCATCGAAAAATTCGAAAATTACAGACATTTGGGCAAATTGATAAGCACTCAGTTCCGAGGAACTAGAGCGCCAAAAAGGAAAAAATGTATAATATAATCTCATCCATAAATAATTATTATCGATTTAATCTAAAAATATTGAGGAGAATTAAAATGGTAAAATATTGAGGAAATTTCTGGGATAGAAACTGTGAAACAATTAAAATAATAATCATACTATAATAATAAATGGTGCAGCAGTACACAACACTTGTTATTATATTATTAGATTAATTATTTGACAAGTTCTATCACATAAATCACCTCAATATTTTACCACCCTTTAGATTCAATCCGTAATAATTGTTTATGTATCAGAATCTTTGTTACTCTTTTTTCATAAAATTTTTAATTTTAGATATTTCTGTATAAAAATTGTGCAATGCATGTCATAGTGTCATAGTTATAAAAAGATTCTCAACAAAATTTATTGAATTCTGAATAATTGTCAAAGCTAAAAAAAAATACTTCTTGCAATTTCAACGGTGTATCTTTTGACCTGGGAAGAATTTGAAAAAATGGTGAATTCTTGAACAGCACTGACGTGAAGTCCGAAGCTTTTGCACTCATGTTCCATTGTCTATTCACGCGTAATACAGAGTCGATCGAACTGTAATTCGGTACTCGATTGTAAAATGGGTGTTTGAAGGTATGTGTGGAATTTCAGCGGATTCTGACGAATAAGTTAGTTTCTGAAATAAAAGTTTTTTAGGAAAACAATTTTTTTATAGTGACACAATATTCACAAAATTTCTCGAAATTTGGTGTGTGGACATTCTACAAGTAACATTCAAGTTTTAATTGGATTGGATTTGTATATTTTAGTTATTGAAGAAATAACAACAAAAATTCAGATTGGTATAACTCCAAATCCGTTTGGCCGATTATGCCTATTAACGAGATCAAATGTCGCAATCGGATGCGCAACCTAACCTGAAAATGGCAAGCCGCTATCTCTTACCGTCCTCAAGTTATAGTTGTACCAGAAACTGAACCAGAAACTGAACTCGCCCAGCGCTACTTGTTTTACAGTAGTTGTTCAATAACTCCTACAATATGGATCCGATCGTGTTCAAATTTGGAAATGGGCTTTTGAATTAGGTTTTGAAGACTCTAACATATATAATATTTTTTAATATATTTTTTTTATTTTCTAGTAATACGATCCCTAGGAAATTTTGCAAATGTATCAAGTTTCAATTCAATCGGATCTGTATTGTTTGACAATAAAAGTATTGCTCGGAAACCGTATACGCCCGATTAGGACCATTAACGACGTTAACCTTCACATTCGAATGCACAAACTACCCTGATAATTTCAAGTCGCTATCTCTTTCCGTCCGGACGTTATCGTGGTAATGGCCGGCCGGCTGGACAGAATCAAATTTGTCCTCGAATTATTTATCTGTGAGTTGAACCTAATCGTTTGAGACCATATTTGGCAAAATATTCGAAAATTGCAGACATTTGAGCAAAATTGTAGCACGCTGATAATAAGAAAGAAGATATTCATAACGAGCATAACGAAAATGGTTGGACATAAAATTTTACTAAGTGAATCATAATCTTTTGTCCAAAATTGAATACACTGTTTCTGAAATTGGATTTATTGTTTCCGAAATTGGTTTTGCTTTTTCCGAAATGAAATTTCTTCTTCCGAAATTGCTTTAATCTTTAGTGAAATTGGTTTCACTTTTTCCGAAATTGAAATTGAAATGGTATAACAGGGTGAGTCTTTGACCACTGCATTAATTTTAATCAAAGTTTCCTCTCATCAAATGAAACACTTTTTTCATTTTACATTTTTCCAAATTCAGTTCAGATAAAAAGATACAGGCTGTTGAAATTTTGAAAAAAAATCAGTTTTTATTTTGTAGCTTTGACATCCTTTTTTCGAATAAAATGAATGTTGGCGTAAAGTTTCCTATAACTATGATACATATTTTCCAACTATTAGTTATTTTCTACTTCTACTGGTTTTCTAGTTATGGACTCGTGGATTCATAAAACTTAACGAAATTAGCATAAAGAAAGCATATAAAGTTTTTCTTGAGTCATTTCAAGAATATTCCATCGTTTTAGAACATTATATTATTCCTCATCATTTCTCCTTAAACGCGCCGTTTTCGAGATATTCTTCATTGAATGTTTTAAAATGAAAAACACCAGAAATTTCACTACTTTTATGGATCCGTTCCTGACCGTTGGAATCCCGAATCAAGCTGTTAACCAGGTTACCATGCCTTATTCTCGTCCGCCAACAATGTCATAGATAATTTATATGCGGGAGTGTATTAGCACATTGTGAAATCCTTAAACGCTTCTAACTTTTTACCTGAGCCGAATCAGGAAAAATGGTAAATGAAAAAAGTGTTTCATTTGATGAGAGGAATCTTTGGATAAAATTAATGCAGTGGTCAAAGACTCACCCTGTATATTCCAATAAAAATTGACGTTCCGTGGAAAGTTTACATTTCTTAAAATTCTCTGGATTTGGTTAGTCATCAGAAAGAATATTAGAAATAATAGAATATTTGTCAAAAAAATCGGTGGAGTCTATTTTCATTATTATTAATTATTCTAGGAAAGAAGGCGTTGAGCTTTTTACGCCATTTAGCAGATTATATAATATTTTCTATCCAAATTCAAATTCCTTTAAAATTCAACTGAACTATGGAGATATAGTGCATACCCCATATATATTGAATGTCATTTTCATGACAGATCTTCACACTGAGATCTACCAACATGACTACTACTGATGATTTATGATGTCAGAATTTAATCAGCCGGTAGATTATGGTTATCGGGTAGTAAACCTTGGGATGTTATGTGGAAAAGTGATAAAATGTCGCGCATTAGACCGAATAAAGCCGAGGTTATGTTGTTTTTATTTTATTCGGCAGAAACATTACGTGTATGTAACTCTCTAATCAAAGATTTACGTGCAATATGTCAAGTAACCGAGTATTGGTCGTTAAGTATAAAATGGGTTCTGAATGGATACTGGCGTGTCAATGATACTCCAGATATTACTGCGAATATTTTTCATACAGGAATTATGAAAAAAACTTGATATTGTGACGACCTTTTTCTAGGCCTGATAACATGCTTTTCTTAAACTTGCTCGGTGCTAGTTGCGATGGATTTTGTTGCAACGTTGAAATTCCTTGATGATGTTTATAGAGAGAATTTTTTGCGTCCTCTATATTTTCCTTCTATACAGGGTGAGACACAGTCGAAGGTGCCCTGGACTTTTACGGAGAACTCGAGGTATGAATTTTTGAAAAGTTGGTTCCTTGGCTAGGAACCATTGCTCCATCGATCTAGAATATTTTCAGCGTTGTGGTGTTGCCCGTTTATCATTTACGTATAATGACATACGTCCGTAATCATACAGGATTGTTCGCAATCCGAGGCTTCTCCGAGACATACTTAAACAATAAAAAGTGCGTTTTTTCAAGTGGAATGATCTGTATATTATCATAAGATGTATTCGAAGGGAATAATATTTTCTTTCAAACGATGTAACATGTTCCTATACCTAAATTGTAGGGTCTTCGAATTAAAAGGAAGTTTTCATGCCAATGGGAATATGGAACTACATTTCATATTAGCTATCCATGAAATGTCATACAATATGTAAATTAAGATAATGCCATCGATTATAAAGTATTGTTCAATTTATTAACGGAGATTTAATTGAAAAATCATTCAAATGGAAGGCAATAATTATACAAATGAAGTTCATGAAATTATTTATTCTTCAGGGTCAATGCTATCAAATTGTAGCAAGATCATGCAGAATGTTCTGATGGTTAAGCTTCAATCTTATTCTGCACTTCTGGTGAAAGCATGAGGTTTTTGGGTTAGTATAAGTGAATCGATTTAAAATGTTGTCTTCTCTTGTAGTTTTAAGTTTCGGCAATGTTCGTCCCACTTTAAGTTTTGATACATAAAGGATGGAATTAAACAGCAATGGTACAAATTTCCTCTTGTTCATTGGTTTTAAGTCAGTATTCATCTCATTAAACATTCTGCTGCAATTTCATCGCATTGACCATGAAAAATGAACAATTTAATCAAAACTTCATTTGTAAGATTCCGGATGGAATGAAAAAGCTACAGGACAAATGCGACCACCTAGATCAGAATTCTCGTAGAAAAAATCTACGAATCTTCCAGTTAGCCGAAAAACAAAATGAAAATACCCGCGAGGAAGTGTTGAAACTGATAAACAAAAATATGGGTTTCTCAGTTAAGTCCGAAGATATAGATATATGTTACAGAATAGGGAAAAAATATAAAAAAGATAGAGGAATTTACTTACGGATGAAAACGTATGAATTAAGGCAGAGAATATTCAATGCGAAGAAATTTCTGAAGGGCACTGGAGTGGTTATTAGAGAGGACCTAACACAGAGTAGGGTTGCACTATTCAACAGGACCGTAGAGAAGGCTGGCTTGAAGCAGGTATGGACAAATGATGGAAGAATTTTTGCCTTGATCAATGATGGTGTGCTTGTCATTAAATCTGAGGAACAATTGATTGGTTTGTTTGAACAGAACTAAGTTGTTTAGAAGATAATTCAGTAACCCTGTGGGACATTTGTTTAATTTCTTTGAATAAGATTGGTTGTTTGGATGAATAAACATTAAATTTCATTAACATTCACGTAATATTTTAGCTTAATTATCAGTTCACTCTTGTTTGTTGTTTTTATATAACTGAATTTGAATAATTTCTTCTTGTAATAAGCGATGTATACAGGACAATTGTATAGATCCGTGGGATGTCGGGCGATGCATATGTTATTTGTGTTCGGTTGTTTTTGCTTTATAGAATATTATTATGTTAGAAATTCTGAATGATGTGGATAGGAGCGAGATAGTGAACACTGAATCAATTGATAACATTGCAGATCATGTTGAGAGCAGGGGCGGCGAATACAGGGGCGGCATTGGAATAGTGCATTTTAATATAAGAGGTCTTCGTAAGCACTTCGATGAACTTTTAGTTCATTTAGAATTATTGAAGGATATAGTGGATATCCTTTTTTTGTCAGAAACTAGAAATCTACAATCGATTAAAGAATTTTTCATTCCAAATTACACAATGTTTTACAACGAGTCAATAAATAATATATGCGATGGAGTAGTTGGTTATATAAAAAACACTTTATCAGCATATAAATTTGTGAATTCTATCAGAATAAATAAATTCCTGAGAGTAATTTTTACTGTCGAAACATCGAAAATGAATTATACCATAGGTGTAACAGCGTCATATAGATCTCCAGCAACTAGGGCTGAAGATTATATTGAAGATCTTGATATGCATTTAAGTAATATGGATACACAAAATATGGAAGTTCACTTAGGAGATATAAATATAGATCTATTGAACGAAGAATCAAATGACGTTAATAATTATTTGAGTTCACTGGAATCGATAGGGTTCGTCTCTTATATAAACGAGCCAACTAGAGTAACAGAAAATACACGAACATTACTTGACCATGTTTTCATTAGACAAGACAAGAAATTGCTCAAGGAGACGAAAATAAAATCTGTTGTATTTCGTACTTGTATAACGGATCATTTTGCGCCATTCGTTTATTTGAATTTCTCGGAAAATAGAGGCGACAAACGGCAGCACGGACAAACTACGAGGTTAATTAATTATAAAAAACTTCATTCAAAACTGGCAAATGAACAATGGATGAGTACGCTCAGTAATTGTGATACCCAGTCCTCCTTTGATGATTTCTTCGGGAAATTGAGTACTTATATCAATAGCTCAACAAGCATAAATATCGGGATGTGAAAGGAGGATTCAAACTGAAACCTTGGATCACGGATGGGCTTGTTGAATCAATTCACCATCGAAACTCTTTAAGAAAAAAATTGTTGCGGAAATATTCAGTTGAACTAGAACAGGAATATCATAGATATCGAAACAAATTAAATGACTTGATCAGAAAGACTAAGCATGATTTTTATAAACACAAAATAGAAAAAGCTAATGGCAACTATAAAGAAATTTGGAAAATTGTTAACGAAGTATCTGGGAATGTATCAGACACAAAGGAAATTGCAATTAGAACGGAAGACGGTGACGTGGTATCGGACAAAGGGGCAACAGCTAGTATTTTCAATGAATATTTCGCGAAAATTGGGGGAAAGATTGCTGCTACAATCGGAAAGGTAAATCTACCGAGGAATTTTCTTAGAGAAACCTCTGTTCCGTCCTCATTATTCCTCGATCCAGTGAATAAAAATGAATTGTACAATATCATAATGAAATTAAAAAAAAACAGCTCACCAGTGTAAGGTAGTAAGAAGAATATTTATGTTCTATGCTTTAGTGGAGATAACATTATATCATGCGCAATGTAAGATGTGGATAACGGGGAGACGAGGTAGGAGGGGTCAGTCAGATAGTTAGCGTAATGAAGAGAAGTGTAGTCAGAGAGACAAATAAATTACTAAACAGAAATAAGTTCTTTAATATAAAATTACTCAACTTTATTCCCAATCAATAACATTACATGGTGTCAGGTGTTGTTAAAATTCATCAAGAAGAAATGGATACGCTGAGAATTCCACCGACGATGAATTTCAAACACGGCAATATAGCGAAGAACTGGAACACGTGGTTCCAACAATTTGAGATTTTCATTCTCGCTTCTGGAAAATCGAACGCAGAAGAATCGATTAAAATTGCCACATTCTTAAATTTAATTGGAGAGGAAGGAGTTGAAATATTTAATACCTTCAATGTTCAATTTGATAAGGTGAAATTGAATGATATAAAAAAAAAATTCGACACATATTGTGAACCAAAAAAAAACTTGGTATTCGAAAGATACAAGTTTCTTCAATGCAACCAGAAGGAAGATCAAACAATGTCGCAGTATATTACTGAATTAAAATCACTGGCTGCTACGTGTGAATATCAAGAGCAGGATAATATAATCAGGGACAGAATCGTTATGGGTTTATTGGACCAGGACCTACGAGAAAAACTTTTACAAGTGGAGAAACTCACTTTGGCGAAGACTGAAGAAATTTCAAGAGTCCATGAGCAGAACAAGAAACAGATGCAGGAAATGAATGACAAACCCTCAACATCAGTCGATGTTATCAGATCCCGAAGGAATGAAAAGATAAGTTATCCTTCTACTACAATTTCAAAAAAAAATATATACAAAAAACATAATAAATATGAAAAATGTCATAAATGTGATAGTATTCATGATTATGGTAAATGCCCAGCATTTGGAAAATTTTGTTTCTCATGTAAAAAGAAAAATCATTTCGAGTCTTGTTGTTTCAAAAAAAGAAACAATCATAAAAATGTTAATTATCCCATAAAAAATGTGAATGATATTGATATTCAATACTTTTCAGATAGTGATGATGATTTTTTAATAGATAATGTAGATTTATTATATAACAGTGAAAATGCAAAACAAATAGATAAATTAGGTATCAATCGTAGAAAATTTGAATTAGCAGAAGATATAATTATTAATGATAAATTGGTTTCCTTTAAAATAGATACTGGTGCAGAATGCAATGTTCTTCCTATTGAAACTTTGGAAGCTATTGATCCAATGGCATCGATCACCCCTCAAAATGTAATTTTGACAGCCTATAATGGGAACAAGCTTCAAGTCAAGGGGTCCACAGGGCTAGATTGTGTGATTCGTGGTAAGATTCACCATCTAAAATTTTTTGTTGTGAACAATGGTGGTAAGCCAATTTTAGGATTAAAATCTATATTGAATTTGAATTTATTGAAAGTGGTAGATAGTGTTTCTCAAGAATCCAATTTTCTCTCTCAGGGTGACGTAATTTTTCCTTCTAAAGAAATAGTATTAGAAAAATACTCTGAAGTTTTTGATGGATTGGGATGTTTTCCTGGTAAACGCTATAAGTTTGTTTTGAAAGATGAATGTAAACCTTGTGTTTTCCCTGCTAGACGAATTCCCAAGAGACTCCTACCTGAATTTGAAAAATGTTTGAATAAGCTAGAAAAAGAAGGTGTTATTTGCAAACAAATAGAACCAACTGATTGGGTAAATAATATTGTTGTGACTGAAAAAAGTGATAAAAGTTTAAGAATTTGCCTAGATCCAACTGTTTTAAATGAATATATTAAAAGGGAGCACTTCCAGATACCATCACCTAATGAATTATTAGCAGACCTTAACAATAAAAAGTTTTTTTCAATTTTAGATCTTAAAGACTCGTTTTATCAGATTAAATTAGATGAATTTTCTTCTGAACTCACAACCTTTGCAACACATTTAGGGAGATATAGGTTTTTGAGATTACCTTTTGGTATAAACACTGCAGCTGAGGTTTTTCAGAGACAAAATACTCTTGTTTTTGGTGATATTCTTGGAAATAAAATATACATAGATGATTTAATTATTTCAGGTAGTACAGAACAAGAGCATGATGTAGTTTTAAAAAAAGTATTAGATAGAGCTAAGAAACTTGGGATCACTTTCAACAAAAATAAATTTCAGTTCAAGAAGAAGGAAATTAAAGTTTTAGGGTTTAAAGTTTCAGAAAAAGGAATAGAAGTTGATTCTGACAGGATAGAAACTATATTGAAGTTGGAAAATCCAAGGAACAAAAAAGAGCTCCTTAGATTTTTAGGTCTTGTTAAGTATTTGGGCAAGTTTATACCAAATTTGTCTCAGATAACAGCGCCCTTAAGGCAACTCACTTGTAATAATGTTATTTGGAATTGGGAAAAGATTCATTCAGAAAGAGTGGATAGTATTAAAAAAATTTTGACCTCACCTCCTTGCTTGGTGCATTATGATGATAAAAGTCCTCTTACCGTTCAGTGTGATGCAAGTATTGAAGGGATGGGGGCTTGTTTGTTACAGAAAGGTCAACCAATAGCCTTTGCTAGTAGGGCTCTCACAGACTGTGAGAAGAGATACGCCTGTATCGAACGCGAAATGGGTGCTATTTTGTTTGCAGCCGATCATTTCAGTTATTACATATATGGTCATGATAATGTGCTAGTGCAAACTGACCATAAACCTCTTGTTAGTATTTTTAAAAAAGATTTGAATAAGTTGTCAAGCAGGTTACAAAGAATGCGACTTAAATTACTGAAATATAATTTTGAAGTTTCTTATTTGCCGGGTAAACAGATGTTCATTGCTGATATGTTGTCTAGGGCTCCTCTAAAATATTCTACTGAAGTACAAATAGAAAATTCTCATATTATTAGTTCAATTTCAAAGTTTATTCCTATGAGTAAAAAAAAAATTTCTGAGTTGAAGAATGAATTTGAAAGGGATGAGGTTCTCTCATTGGTACGAAAATATATTTTTACTGCATGGCCAAAAAATCTCAAAAAGTTACCGGATTCAATCAAAAAATTTTTCCAGATTAAACATGAGCTGAGTATTGATAATGATTTGATTTTTTATGGCGATAGAATTATAATTCCTAAAAATTTGCGATATCAAATGTTGCAGAAACTACATGAAGGTCATTTAGGAATAAATAAATGTAGGAATAGGGCAAATGAAAGTATTTACTGGCCAAATATGAGTAGAGATATAGTTGATTATGTGAATAATTGTCATATTTGCCTGAAATTCAAAAATAACAATCCTCGGTTACCTATGTTATCTCATGATATACCTAAAAGACCATGGCAAAGAATTGGTGCTGATATTTGCGAATACAAGGGAAAAACCTTTTTAGCAATAATGGACTATTATTCGAAATGGATTGAGTTGAGAAGCATGAGGTTCAAAACGGCACAAGAAGTGTCTAGACTGTTAATGAAAGTCTTTTCTTTTCATGGTTTCCCTGATTTTCTAGTAGCAGATAATCAACCTTTCAATTCAGTTCACCTAAAACAGTTTCTTGGTCAATATAATATAACTTTAATAACATCCAGCCCAAACTATCCTCGAGGCAACGGACTAGCTGAAAAATGTGTTAACATTTGCAAAAATATGTTGAAGAAATGTCACGCTGAGGGAGGAAATCTTGATTTTTATCTTTTAAAGTATAGAAATACTCCAATATCAGGTATTGGCTTGTCACCAGCACAAATACTTTTCAATAGGCGTTTGAAAGACAATCTACCCACTGTGGATACTTTGCTTGAACCTAATCTAATAAAAAATGAAGAATTACATAATACTTCGAAATTGCGTCAACAGAATCAGAAATTTTTCTATGATAAACATACACAAAATTTGCCAGAAGGAAAAGTTGGTAGTAAAGTTGTATTCAAATTGAATGATAAGTGGGAGAACGGCATTATTTCAAAAAATTGTGATGAACCAAGATCTTTTATAATTAAGGATGAGTCAGGAAAATTGTATAGACGAAATAGGCAACATTTAACTGTTAGAAAGGAAACACCAACCAGGGAACCTTACTTTTTAAGAAGTTCTGTTCATGATACATGTAATTGAAATTTGGTGTATCTGTATTGACTGTATATATGTATTTGATGACTTATGTAGGATAATATAAGACATTCTGTATAGTATAGGTGTAGATTATGTAAGACATTCTGTATATTATATTATCTATAGGTTAAGATGTTTGTGATCTTATAGGAGGGGATGTAAGGTAGTAAGAAGAATATTTATGTTCTATGCTTTAGTGGAGATAACATTATATCATGCGCAATGTAAGATGTGGATAACGGGGAGACGAGGTAGGAGGGGTCAGTCAGATAGTTAGCGTAATGAAGAGAAGTGTAGTCAGAGAGACAAATAAATTACTAAACAGAAATAAGTTCTTTAATATAAAATTACTCAACTTTATTCCCAATCAATAACATTACACCAGGTCCCGACCTCCTCAACACAAAGTTAATAAAAAATATAAGTCAGTATATAGTAGATCCGCTGGTACACATAATAAATTTATGTTATACTACTGGAAATATCCCACACCAGTGGAAGGAGTCTATCGTGGTGCCAGTATACAAGCGATCTGGTGGTTCAAATTCCCTGAAAAACTATCGACCAATATCTATGATAGACAATTTTGCAAAAATTTTTGAGAAAACGCTGAAACAAAGGCTGGTCTCTTTTATTATGAAGCACAAGGTTTTAACTGAGCGACAGTTTGGATTCATCGGGAACGTTAGTACGGAGGATGCGTTGGTAGACTTTCTCAAACAGGTTTTGGCAGGTGTTGATGGATCTTTGTAGTGTTTGGCGGTGTTTCTGGACGTTGCCAAGGCTTTTGATACCATATCACATGAACTACTCCTGGACAAGTTAGAGAATTATGGTATAAGGGGACAGGCGTTGAAACTTATCTCAAATTATTTGTTGGAAAGGGTACAGAGGGTGAAGATTGGGGACAAAATTAGTGATGAAGTCCATATCACTACTGGTATACCGCAGGGAACTGTCTTAGGTCCTATACTTTTCCTTGTTTATATAAATAGTTTGTCTCGCATTCGTGGATTTGAGGGGCACATTGTATGTTATGCGGACGATACGGCAATTGTTTTTACCGAAAAAACATGGCAGTATGTGCATCGAATGCTGAGATAAATATGAAAAAAATAAAACTTTGGCTCGATGGGAACTTGTTGAGTTTGAACATGGGAAAGACAAAGTATATGACATTCTCCTCCACGGTGTTAGATCAGTCGGATAGTAGCGAGCTTAAACTCCATAAACCGGCATGTAAAAGCTACTCAGAATGCGATTGTGAAAACATTGAAAAGACTCATTCAATTAATTATCTTGGGGTTACAGTTGATCAGCATTTGAGATGGCATGAGCAGGTTTTCAGGATAGCTAAGAGAATAAGATCCCTAATGAATAGATTTTATATGCTAAGAGATATTCTTACGAAAAAAGATCTTATTATTATATACCTTTCTCTTATAGAGTCTATCATTGGCTACTGCATCCTAGCTTGCGGAGGTACATTTAGTACAAATTTGAATCCAGTGCAGGTTGCGCAAAATGCAATATTAAAGATTTTATTAAAAAAAAATAGATTATATCCAACTCAGCAAATATATGAGGAAGCACAAGTACTCAGGGTAAGGTTAGTTTTTGTTCATAGATGTTTAGCCTGGACACATAAGCACCGTCATGAATTGATTCCCAAAAATACTAAACCAACTAGAGGATTAGTCAACTTGAAGGTCGAAATACCACTTATGCAGAAGACTTTAACACAGAGATCGATATTCTTTCTAGGACCAAAGTTGTATAACATGCTACCCTCAGACTTTAGGGAAATTGTCGACCATAAAAAATTCAAGGTTGGGTTGAAAGATTACATCAGGCAACACGATGTTCAAGGATGGATGGATATGTTTTGAGTAGTGGCAATTGTATTGTTGGCTGTTTGGTTCTCCACTATGGAATAATTCGGTTAAAAAAAAAATAATAAACTAATAATAATAAAAAAAAAAAAATTAATAATAAAAAAAAACTATGTATACACCTCAGTGAAAAAAAAAAAAAAGTAAAAAAATATGTGTTGCCCCCAGCTTCCCTGCTCTCTTGACTATTGGAAATTATATTTCTACTTTAGGGTTTCCCCTAGGTTTTGCTGTTCTTCCTCGGGAGGAGGGGTCGGCAAACAGGCATTAAGCTGCCTAGCTATCTCAGCCTCTCGAGGAGAATTATTCAGGATTATTCAGAATTATTCAGATCATTATTTGGAAGAAAACAGGGAAATAATTGTACAAAAATGTATATGTGTGTGTGTGAATAAATTTGATAAATTTGAATTTGAAATTTGATAGTTAGTGCTTTCCATTTGAATCGTTTTTAATAAAATCTCCGTTTATAAATTAAAAAATATTTTACAATCGATGCCGACTGTCAAATTATAAAAATTCATATATTCTATGACATTTCATTGATACCATAATACCATAATGTTCCCATTGGCATGAAAACATGCTCTCAATTCAAAAACCTTACAATTTAGTTATAGGAACATGCTTGTTTGATTTTCTTTCAATACATCTTTATCATATGAAGGTCATTTGATTCGAAAAAACGTTCTTTTCATCGTTTTAGTATTTCTCGGAGCATGCCTGGAATTTTGGACAACCCTGTATGATTAGAAACGCATTTCATTGAACGCAAATGATACACGGATATTGGTAATCCATACACATTTCAGCTCTCTAGGATTCCAAGTACCGAAGTAATGAATGATTAACTCAAACTATATTTTGCACAAAAACAGAATAAATTAATCAATTACTCTAAAACTGCTAGAGATAGTAATGAGGAAGTTGATACAGAAATAATCAGGAGACTACAGCTAATCAATAGCAGCAGCAATAATATACAGGGTGTTCCATTTGAAATATCTAAATTGTAAGTACTTTTAGATATAAGCGGCAACACCGCAGCGCTGGAAATAATCTAGATTGATGGAGCAGTGGTTCCTAGCGAAGGAACCAAATGTTCAATGAAATCGTACGTCCCGTTCTCCGTAAAAGTCCAGGGTACCATCGATCGTGGCCCACGCTGTATATGTTATGAGTGACATATCTTTAAATTTTGGTTTCTGGAAATAATGAGTTTGTGATATCCACAAATTTCAGTGGTTTACGGTGTTACAAATGAGTGGAATTTATTGATTAAATACAGGGTGCCCAGTGATGAAACCGATAAAACTTAGGGGTTTTAAGTACTGCCAATATGATTGCAAAATGCCATACACAAATGCCAAAACCACTTTGTTACTGACATACAGAGTGATCTGTGAATTTGAGCAAAAAATTCAATCCACCATATTGAATAAAGGGATTAACCAATTTGGTGCAAATATGGTGAATGAATGGAACTAAAAGATCTTAACAAGTAGCCATCTGAAAGAAACCAATATCAGGACCGGAATATTATATTTCTTCCAGGTTTAGTTCCTGTAAGAATAACACACCCTGTATAATAATTATAAAAATCTGATCTCAAATTCAAAATCTATGGAAATAATCTTAAAAGAACTTGTTGGAAAAGTTTGTGGCAACATCTGTTTTCATCAGTTATTCCGTATAAATTAATCTTTTCATTCAAGAAATTAATTGTCGGATAACGCACTATCAAAAACGGATTAATATCATGAATATTCACAAAAACTAGACATAAATATTTATATTCTCTTAATTAATTCGTTGTAAATTTTTATAAAATACTGCGATAAGAATAAATTCGTATCAAGACCGGATTCATTAATCTTTTTGGCGCTCTTGTTCCTCGGAACAGTTATGAGAGTATTTTATGAAATTTTTCTACCAACTTACTTAAGATAATAACAATATTTATGTCTTGGTTTCATAAATATTTATTATATTTAACCGTTTTTGTTGATTCTTTTTCTGAAAATGAATTTATCGAGAGAAAAAATTCAAAATAATAATATATTACGGAATAACTGAAATGGTGCTGTCTTTTATTTTCATAAATTTGGATTTATTAGTTAGAATATAGAATTTACGAAAAATCAAATCCAGTCCATTTTTAACAAGTCCCATTACTATTCTGATAGATGTTATAAGCTATTCTATATATATAAGCTAATATTGTGCGTGAAGAATGTCAGTGTAAAATGACGTTAGGTAGAATAATAGCTCACATATCTATTTTACAGATATTCATATTCCTGTTAACTTGAAATAGTTAAACTTGAATATATTGAAAGGGAATCTCATTGGACTTCAATCTTTGAGGTTCAAAAAACATAATATACTTTCTCCATATCAGTATTATAATGAATCCATTCCAGCACTAAAAACAGTGCTGGAATTAACTCATTCCCGAATTGTTTCTAGTAATATTTTTCGTTTTGTGGTATAGTCAGCACTGACTTTCGATCCTATCAAATTTCAACACACGTCAATTGGCAATAATATAATCTGGATATAGTGTAATAATTGTTGAGAGGAAAAGTTTTATTTTCATAAAAAAATATGGTACCATACAGATTTCCTTCTTGCTAATTTTGAATCATACAAGCTATTACTTATACAGGGTGTTTCCTAAACATGCGGCAAAAATTCAGGGGGTTGTTCCTTGGACTATTTTAAGCATGTTTTGTCCTTGGATGATTTTTGAAAAACCTCTTTGTTTCGAAGATACAGGGCGAACACCATTTTTCATATTTTTAAAATTAATAATAGTTTAAATAAAAATGCGTACCGCACTGTGTTTACTAAGTAGGTACAATTTATTTTTAAATTTGTTTAACAACATTCCAATTACTAAAAACGGCCAGTTTTTTACCACTCCAGTAGAAAATGTGGAAGACTTGCGAAATCGGATCATTGCTGGGTGTAACTTAATAAGAAATGATCCTGGTGTTTTTGAAAGGCTTCGGCAGTCAATGAGGAGAAGATTGGGTGCTTGTATGCTGGGTAGAGGTGGTCATTTTCAACAGTTTTTGTAGGTTGAGTTGAATTTTCATGTAATTTTTCATAATAAAATGTTATTATCCAAAATTTTGTTTCCCCTATATCTTCGAAACAAATAGGTTTTTCAAAAATCATCAAAGGACAAAATATTCTTAGAATAGTCCAAGGAACAACCCCCTGAATTTTTGCCGCATGTTTAGGAAACACCCTGTATTAACAGGAAACTGTTTCAAATCGGATCTCTATTTCCTACGTACGATTCAAATTCCGTAATCTGTCAACTTTTGTAACAGTGCCAAGATACAATACCAATGTCACTAAGATGTATAATCCGAATTTTTCAACAAATTTCAATAGTATTCGACAAAACTGGCCTGAAATAGAGAAAATATCGTCAAATACTCGTTGCAGAAGGCAATTCCTACACTCATGCATTCGAAAACTCGCTCCTTCGTCGCTCGTTTTTGAATTTCGCATTCATGTTTTAATAGGAGCCCATTCTGCAACTTGTTTTAGAATATACTATTTCGATTACCTTTTAATCGAAATATATTGGAAGACCTCAAACAATCTCATTAGTTTGAAGCAACTCATTCACACATACACCAAGGGTCTCTGTGTGGGGAAATTTCCATATCAATGATGACCGAGCCCACCATATGGCAAGACTATAACACTCACCTAGTGGTAAGTACGTCCTTTGCGAGTGACCGATAAAATCAGCTTTTACGATTTCGAAGTTCTTGAACTGAAATATAAGACATTTTAATAAATTTCATGATGCTCATTATCGAAAACACCCAATAGCATATCGTTACCGTTACCTACATTAGAAATATTGACTGATTACATATTGAATAATTTATGTATAAATCTTGGGGATGATGTTTCAGAAGATTTAGAGTTGGATCATTTTAATGATGTAGTTTATGAAGGTAATAGGAAAGAAAAACATAATGGAATCTTCAAAAGAAATTACTGTTCGTTGACCACTGAGGTTAATATTACCTTTTACTTCCTTAAGTAGTAGGACATGTTCCTATACAGGGTCTTTCACGAGGAACCTCACCCATATTTATACGGGAAACTACTGAACGTATTTTCATGAAATTCAGCACTCATAAGTATTTCACGATGCTGATGAAATCTAAAATATTTTCATGGCATGAGCACCTCCGGTTTTTCCGGAAATGACGTCAACTTCCGTTTTTCAAATTAGAACACCATTTTTTTATTGCAGCAATAGATTCCTTAGAAAATTTCAAGTTATTTTGATGTAACATTTTTCAGTTTTGGTTGGAAAATTCTCTCTGAGCGGGAAAATTCGAAAAAAAAAATCGAAAATAGAGCTCCGCTGAAACAAGAATAACTTCGAGGTTTTTGGATGGAAAATTTTCATTTTCGGGATTTTTCAAGATGTAAGATTGATGTATCCACTTTAAAATTTGAAATCGCGATTCATGATACAGGGGGTGAAAAAATCGCTTTCAAAGTTAGGGATGACAAAATCGTGAAAAATCAATTTTTTCAAATTAGAACCCCATTTTTTTATGGCAGATATTGAATCTACGTTAAAAAATAATGTGAGTGTATGAATCACACCCTTGCCCTAAAATGGATATTTTCTGAGTTATTCACAAAAAACTGTTTTTCGACTTGATATTTCAGCTATTTCTTTTCCCTTCACGCCAAAAAGATGAAATTTTCAGGAACTGTTATTTGAACCATGCTGTAGATTTTTCACCCCTTCTTGAAACCGACTTCAAGTAACTTGAAGTCGGTTTCAGGAGAACCATGGCAAACTCTCGCAGTTATAACTAGAGAAGATGCTCAAAGTTTTGACCGTTAATTTCTAGACATTTATTTATACGTATCAGGAATGCTTCGTGCATTGCTCTTCTTATTTCATCGGGAGGAAGAGATCTGCAAAAGTGTTTAAAAACCAAATTGAGTTTCAAAACTATGAATCTAAAAATCTAAACAAACCTGAACGCATTTCTGACTCGTTCTATGCAGTCCTCTTTATCAGTCAGGGGAGTTGAGTAGACAATATTTTTTATCCTACCCCAAACATAATAGTCTAAAGGAGTTAAATCGGGAGAACGTGGTGGCCAAAGATGTGGACCATTGTTCGCCAACCATCGATCTTCAAATAGCCTGTAGGGGATATTTGACACATTGAGTGAATTGTGTGGTGCGCGCCATCTTGTTGATACCATAAGTCATTATGGTTCTGTACTAGCGGCTCAATTATTTGAGTCAATATGTCAGAATATCTATCTCCTAAGGGAGAACATTCTTTAAATAATGCAAACATGTGTACTGTTCTATCTTACCAGTTAAAGTACCATCATAAATGTGAACATCGAGAATTGCATTATTTTTGATGGCGCAAAAAACATTGAAACTCCAGGTCTCTTGAAAGTTCCATTGTCTGAAGTGGTGGTTGTTCTCTTCATCCCAATAATGACTGTTATGCCTATTGAAAGAACCATTTTTTGTGAATTTAGATTCATCTGTCCAAATTATACAGTCCAAAAAGTTTTCATTCTCTTGAAATCGAATCATCATAGCTTCGCAAAACTCTGTTCTCCTGACGAAATCAGTTTCCTTCAAATGCTGTACCCTATTGAATTTATATGGGTGCATTTTATGTTTTTTAATATTCTCCAAACACTCGATTGAGATAATCCCAGATCAATCTCGGCATCTTTGAGAGAATTTTGAGGATTCACACGAAAATATGCAAGAACTGTAATTTCGTTGCTCTCATCTTCTACTACACTTTTTTCTCTGTGTATAGTTTTCTTAACGAAAGATCCGACATTTCTCAAGTTTGTCATGGTTCTGTTAATGGTATCTCTCGTTGGTCTGGGTCGGTCAGGAAACCTCTCAATGAACAGTCGAATCGTTCTATCTACAACTTTATTACATTCTCCATGAAGTAGAATGAGATTTAAATAATCTTCATTGGTAAAATTAGGCATAGTGATCGATTTTATAACTTAATACGAATTATCACCAAATTAATAGTAAACACAAAATGCTACTGAATAAAGAGGAATTTGGCAGATGTAATTTATGATATCTATCATTAAAAAAAAAGAATGTAAAACATGGTAAGTTTTTGCATATGGTTCATAAGGAATTATTCATTTATCACTGGAGAGAATACCGATGGCCGATTAGTTGAAATAAAGAGGTTTCCGATACAAATTCGAATCAAAATTCGCCATCTATTTAGGAACAACCTGTAACTTTTTTCTCTTGCATATTAAGGTAGTAAAATCTAAAACATGGTTTAAGTAACAGTTCCTGAAAATTTCATCTTTTTGGCGTGAAGGGAAAAGAAATAGCTGAAAATTCAAGACGAAAAACAGTTTTTTGTGAATAACTCAGAAAATATCCACTTTAGGGCAAGGGTGTGATGCATACACTCACATTATTTTTTAACGTAGATTCAATATCTGCCATAAAAAAATGGGGTTCTAATTTGAAAAAATTGATTTTTCACGATTTTGTCATCCCTAACTTTGAAAGCGATTTTTTCACCCCCTGTATCATGAATCGCGATTTCGATTTCTAAAGTGGATACATCAATCTTACATCTTGAAAAATCCCAAAAATGAAAATTTTCCATCCAAAAACCTCGAAGTTATTCTTGTTTCAGAGGAGCTCTATTTTCGATTTTTTTTTCGAATTTTCCCGCTCAGAGAGAATTTTCCAACCAAAACTGAAAAATGTTACATCAAAATAACTTGAAATTTTCTAAGGAATCTATTTCTGCAATGAAAAAATTGTGTTCTAATTTGAAAAACGGAAGTTGACGTCATTTCCGGAAAAACCGGAAGTGCTCATGCCTTGAAAATATTTTAGATTTCATCAGCATCGTGAAGTACTTATAAGTGCTGAATTTCATGAAAATACGTTCAGTAGTTTCCCGTATAAATATGGGTGAGGTTCCTCGTGAAAGACCCTGTATACAGTATTTTCATAATGTTGCTTGCAAAAAAATACTGAAATATGGATCTACATTTGTGTACCAAACATTTTATCTTGTGTTAAGGTTCATAATACAGAGAAGAATGTGTTAGTGGTATGACATATTAAATTTTAAATTATGAAATGAAAAGAGGATAGTATTTTATTAATATATTTTGAACTATTAAGATAATTTTTTCTTAATCCACTACCTACTCAAATATCAGGAATAAATGGATAATCTGCTATGATTGTCTCCAGTCTTGCTCTAGACATATCGATGATACTTTCCTTAGGTATTTCGAGTTGTGAAAACTATGTACCGAGTGTAAGTTGCAACAACTCATTCCACTAGGTTGAATCATTGCAGATTGCTCATTTAATCTGGATAAATAAATTTAATGACAATTTTTGAAGCATTAAAGCATTGAAGCATCGTAGATTGCTCTTTTTTATAAAGATAATTTTTGAAGCATTTTTTTTAAACGACACTTTTTTAAAATTTAATTTATTTCATGATGCAGTTCTATCATAGGAATCCATTGATATAATTCTCAACTCTGAGAAACCAATACTTTCGGAGATATAATTTGTCTGTTTGAACAAGAGTGCCAAAAAGCTTCTGTCCACAGGGCTTGGACCAATTTTCATATTTCATTCGCATATTTATGTATGCATTATTCCAGTCACTAGTGCTATCGGTATTTAATTATGGATTTGCAATAGAATAAGTACGGTCAATTATCCAGTCCTACTTCATTCATATTTCTGTTCAATATATCACCTTACTTATTCAATTAATATTGGATTTTCATATATTTTCGTTAGAAGTCGTAACGATCAAATTATCTTTTTTTGTTATTCAAAGAAATGGATTCAAATTTTACCCTTAGATAAAGGAAAATTATTTAAGGTTGGCAAATTGTGGATTTGCCCAGGCTGGCAACTTGCCCAGTGATAGCTCTGGAAGATGCCATGCTAAATCATGATAATAACCGGAAATGGAATAATAATATCTAATTTTTCATGTATGGCTCAAATTCCACCTACCCACCCACGTGACTTCAATATTACTAACTCGCCAATAGGTATACATTTGATTACGGAATGGCCATAGGCCAGGGTCTCATTATAATCGCTGCTATTCGAACTAAATTAATTTCAAATTCATTTGCTGATGTGAAAATTAATTTCCATATACTTGTTTACTGATCAACGGACTCATACGGTTCCGTAATGGCAAATAATCAACTAGGTATTTAATTACCATCGTATCTGAAAATCCAACCTGAATTTATTTCAGTAGAATTGTTAAAATGCGAAAATTGGTTCAAGCCCTGTGGACAAGAGCTTTTTGACCCTCTTGTTCAATCAGACAAATTATATCTCCGAAAGTATTGGTATACAGGGTGAGCCTCTGACCACTGCATTAATTTCAACCAAAGATTCCTCTCATCAAATGAAACACTTTTTTCATTTTACATTTTTCCAAACTCAGCTCAGGTAAAAAGATACAGGCTGTTGAAATTTTGAGAAAAAATCAGTTTTTATTTTGTAGCTTTGACATCCTTCTTTCGAATAAAATGGATGTTGGCGTAAAGATTCCTATAGCTATGATACATATTTTCCAAACATTAGTTATTTTCTACTTCTACTGGTTTTCTAGTTATGGACTCGTGGGTTCATAAAACTAAACGAAATTAGCATAAAGAATGCATATAAAGTTTTTCTTGAGTCATTTCAAGAATATTCCATCGTTTTAGAACATTATATTATTCTTCATCATTTCTCCTTAAACACACCGTTTTCGAGATATTCTTCATTGAATGTTTTAAAATGGAAAACTCCAGAAATTTCACTACTTTTATGGATCCGTCCCTGAGCGTTGGAATCCCGAATCAAGCTGTAAACCACGTTACCATGCCTTATTCTCGTCCGCCAACAATGTCATAGATAATTTATATGCGGAAGTGTATTAGCACATTGTGAAATCTTTAAACGCTTGTAACTTTTTACCTGAGCCGAATCTGGAAAAATGGTAAATGAAAAAAGTGTTTCATTTGATGAGAGGAATCTTTCGTTAAAATTAATGGAGTGGTCAAAGACTCACCCTGTATAGTTCAAAATATATTAATAAAATACTATCCTCTTTTCATAATTTAAAATGTAATAGTTCATACCACTAACACATTATTTTCTTTATTATGGACTTATAATGATCCAATTCTAAATCTTCCGAAACATCATCCCTAGTATTTATACATAAATTATTCAATATGTAATCAGTCAATATTATTTTAGGTTTGAAAGAGTCTTGTATATATTCATAAATTCAAGTATCGGATACTTGTTTCCAAACAGAAAATATTTTCAAACTATGACTTGACATGCCTCTAATAGCTAGATAAGATGACATTTATGATCAGTGAACACAGAAAGATTCTGTGTTCACAATCTGTGAATACATAGAACTACGATGTATTATTGAAATTTTGAAGAATCATATCCCCGAAAGGACTAGCTTGTTGGAGTTGAAAATGATAACAATGGATTCTTATGAAGAAATCTTAAATAAAATTGAGTTCAAAATTTGTACCTAATGTTAAGAAAAATTTTTTTCGTTACTACTAAACTATCAGGCCGATTTTGCTCAATAACAAACTCAACCGAGATAATTATCCCTGAAACCTACTCTGAAAATTTCAACTGTCTAGCTCATTTCGTTCGAGAGTTAACGTGTTAAAGGCTGGACGGACGGACGGCCGGACAGAATCGATTTTGACCATGGATTCTTGATCAGTGAGTTGAACTAAATCGCTTGAAACCATTTTCAGCCAAAAATTCGAAAATTACAGACATTTGGCAAAGGCATTCTCTTCCGAGGAAGAAGAGCGCCAAAAATTATACAATATTTTCTTCTCATTGAAAATTAATTTACTTTAATGACGATTTCGAAATAGAATAAATTGTGAAAGCATTTTCAATGTGTAAAAAAGGTTTAATAATCTAATGAACAACGAAAAGTTTAGAATTGTTTTGATTTAGTTTTGCTACAAAATGGCGAATGCGCACGCGTTTGATATAGACAGAAAATTGAACCAACCAATGGGAATATATTTCAAAAGCAGTTGCAGATATGAAAGTCGAATTCAATCGAATTATCATAAAACTGATATCTCAAATTGCTTTGACGTTGATTCGCTTTCAGCTACCAGAAAATGAATACGCATGGAACTTTTATACCTAATAGCCGATTAACCCAAATGCGAATCCATGAGATATTTGAATATGTTGAGAATGTAAATTATTCACAAATCATTGACGATGCATGTAAAATGCCGTATTTATTCCACTTAAAAAATGGAAAATGATCAAGAAATCATCACAAATGAAGTAGATCGAGCAGAATCTGTTGTAGATGCGCATATGGATATCAGTTTACATTTACTTGTCATAAACAATGAATGTGAAATTAAGTAATCATTGAAGGATACTGTGGGAGGTATACTCATTTTTGCGCGTATGTTCTGGGGAACATACGCGTTATAGTTTTGCCCAAATGTGAAATTTAATTCTGTGGTGCCGTCCGGCCGGCCGTCCGGCCGTCCGTTGCCACGATAACTTGAGAACGGAAAGAGCTAGCGACTTGAAATTTTCAGGGTAGGTGGCGCATCCCAATACGACGGACAAGTTCGTTAATGGGTATAATCGGCCCAATGGTTTCCGAGTAATAATTTTGTTTTCAACCAAAATAAATCCGATCGAATTTTAAACTTGGTGAATAGTTGTAGAATATAGACCTAAGCACGTTTATGAAATTTTGTGAGAATCGTATCGCTAGAAAATTATTAAAAAATTATTAAAAAATATTTTTGTTGTCACGATAACCTGAGAACGGAAAGAGATAGCGGCTTAAAAATTTCAGGTTAGGTTGTGCATCTGAATGCGACATTCGAGTTTGTTTATGAGCATAATCGTCCAAACGGTTTTAGAGTTATAGCCATCTGAAATTTTCTGAAATTTGGATGTTTTTTGTTCCTCATTAACTCGAAGAATACAAAACCGATTGGATTCAAACATGGTGAATAGTTGTAGAATATAGACCTAAGCACGTTTCTGAAATTTTGTGAGCATCGAATCGCTAGAAAATTATTAAGAAATTATTAAAAAATATTTTTGTTGTCACGATAAACTGAGAACGGAAAGAGATAGCGGCTTGAAAATTTCAGGTTAGGTTGTGCATCTGAATGCGACATTTGAGTATGCTTATGAGCATAATCGTCCAAACGGTTTTAGAGTTATAGCCATCTGAAATTTTCTGAAATTTGGATGTTTTTTGTTCCTCGTTAACTCGAAGAATACAAAACCGATTGGATTCAAACATGGTTATTAGTTGTAGAATGCCAACGCGAAAATTTTTGCAGAATTTCGTGAGGATGGTATAACTAGAAAATTCAAAAAAAAATAATTAAAAATAATTGAAAAAAATTCTATATATCATAAACTATTCGTCCGGCATGGCTGAAATTTTGGGAGAGCCTGCAGAACCTAACTCTACTGCAGAATTCCAAGTTTGAACACGATCGGATCTATATTGTTGGAGAACCGAGCAGCCTTTTGTGAGTTCGGTAGGTGGATGCGATTCGTCGTATGATATGTTGTCTATGGTCGTATTTTTGCGAGAACCTCCAAAAATAAAATATGAATGTCATGATGACATATTATTATACATATATATTCATGGTAAAATCGTGTTATTTCATCACAAATCTATAGGAGATTAGATGATAGCCCTTCATTAGTGGTCAGACCTGGTTTTGAAAGAGATCCTCCTTAGGAGGAGGCAACTAAATATTGAAGGGATTTCTATGAACAAGAGTGAATATCTTTGAGGAATAGAGAGGCGATTCTTCTTCAAGAGATCCATGTGCCTTCAGAGGAGTATATTTGCGAGAGGGGACCTTTGAATTTTGCAGAAGGCTTCTGATCTTGTAAGGTGAGAGGCTCATTTGTGGATATTAAATCTCGTGATGGGTAGAAAGGAATTCTAGGCCAGTTTTTCTATCACTAATGAGAATATATCTTTATGTAATAACGGGTGATTTTCTGAGAGCTTTTGGATTTGATTTGAAAAAAATTGGTTCAAGCACTGACGTGAAGTCAGAAGCTTTTGCGCGTATGTTCTATTGTCCATTCTTCTGTATTGGACACTTAATCGAATTTACCATGGTAAATTCGATTAAGGGTGTCCAATACAGAAGAATGGACAATATTTATTAAATATTTAAAACTGTAATTAGTTCTTTGAAATACCATTTTATGAAGAAATTCTTGTAAGTTGACAAAATATCTTTATTTGAACAATAAAAAATGCATCATTTTATTAAAATTATGGTTTGACTATCCAATCGCTTCTTTCCTTTATAATATTTTTACTGTAAGTCAGTATAGCTTAACTTTCAAAGTAACGTCCTACAATATTAATTTAAATGATATTATAAATAAAAAAACAATATACTTCAACAAGGTTTCATGAATTATAGACTTTACAGAATAAAATAGGTAGGTATACTTCTAATTATTAACATTTTCGTTGAGACGAATTTATTTTTCCATTGGTGGAGAAGTCAGGCTAGATGTCTGCATACAGAAGCTTTTTATATTTGTGAATTATTTCTCTATATCACATAATAAAACGTGTTCTGCCTTGAAAACTGCTTCACCTTCCTTGAGTAGTCGACTTCTATTATCGATATATCCCAATATATCGGCAAGGGAAACCTCCAAATTTTGCCATTTCTTTTGTAAGGATGGATACCAAATATTATACTCAATAATCATTGGACGGATACTTTTAAAATAACTCAATTTAAAAAACAAACAGAATAAAATAGGTAGGTGTACTTCTAATTATTAACATTTTCGTTGAGACAAATGAATTTTTCCATTGGTGGAGAAGTCAGGCTAGATGTCTGCATACAGAAGCTTTTTATATTTGTGAATTATTTCTCTATATCACATAATAAAACGTGTTCTGCCTTGAAAACTGCTTCACCTTCCTTGAGTGGTCGACTTCTATTATCGATATATCCCAATATATCGGCAAGGGAAACCTCAAAATTTTGCCATTTCTTTTGTAAGGATGGATACCAAATATTATACTCAATAATCATTGGACGGATACTTTTAAAATAACTCAATTTAAAAAACAAAGTAGTTATTCACAATACTTAAAAGCTGAGATTTCATTTCAAACAGAAGCTGTTAACGTTTGTTGTTTACCTTTACTACGGCAGTAGTTCTGTGGTCGTGCGCGATCGTTGTGGGTGGGACCGTAGTGGAACGCGCCTCTAATAATGTATAATTAGTGTTCTGTGGTTCAAATCATAGAAACAAAATATGTTTTCACTGCATCTTGTTCACATAAATATCTAATATAATCAAAGAAGGTTTTGAGGAACCAGTTGTTTCTGGAATTCTTAAATTCCTGTATCAGATTATTAAAATATTGTGTCATAACTTTATAAAAGTGAATAAGATAAAATTATAGTTAGTGTTAAGTGTATTTCATTGCAAGTAAGTAATAGATTGTAAATTGTAAACCAAATCTCTTAGGGCCGGTTTCTCAATTGCGAGTTAACCCGAGGTTGCGGGTAACCCGAGTGTTACGCATTCATGAATATCGCTAAATACATGCGTCAACTCGCAACCTCGAGTTAACTCGCAATTGAGAAACAGTCACTTAAGACTACAACTGCTTGCTTATTGATGAGGCTAATTTTGAATCTCTTTTAAGAAAACTAAGGAAATAGATTCAATATTACCTATAGCTAATGAAGCTATCCTAATAACACAGGAATCCTAATAAAGAATCCTTATGAATTCGTAGAGAAATTCCGCTCGTGTAAGGCCGGCTTAAGGTTGACTTTAATATATCGATTAAATTCTGTTGAAAATGAAACAGAGTGGTTATCAAAATCAATCGGTTATGTATAACAAGAGATTGGTCTTAACCAATCTGTTCCGGTTATTCGCTTAAATTCCTTCCTTCATGAAATTCATTGATTTTCACTTGTTAAAAACCATAGACATAGAATAACAATAGAATAATAATAGAATGTTATTTTATGTCTATGTTAAAAACTGACCGATTCATTTACGATTGATCGATTATTTCAATTGAAAAAAAAACGCACCACTACAATCGTACATACAGAATATTCTACAGCTTAAATTCTCTGATCGACATTAATGGGTTAGATCACAGAATATACCCTAAGGTATATTCTGTGGGTTTGATGTTAGATGTATGATGTCAGAAATGCGATAAAAACATTGATCGATATTTGAATACACACTCACAAGAGCAAATTTAGGTAATAAATAACTAGCCTACATTAGAAACTACTATTCAATTATTCTTTAACGAACAGCATCGAATACAAACTAATCTACAAGAAAAGGTATTTAATAAAATATAGTACATATTTGTAAAAATTTTTTCCAAAATAAGTCTTGATTCATCTTAATATGTGCATTTCGAATAAATGTTCAAGTAACTTTAATATCAACAAATTTTAACTACTGTGAAATATTCCAATTTTTTTCAGAGATTAAAATTTGATAGAAGATGCCTAAGCTGAAAAGGAAATCTGCATCACAAAGGTCAAGACAAAAGAATAATGAAATCTATCAAAAACGTATTAATGATGTCGAATTTCGAAGTCTGGAAAACGTCGTACGTGGAGAAAATCAAAAGGCTAAACGTCAAATTGACGAGCTCCGAAACGAAGAAAATCTAGAACGAAAACAAAGACATAAGATTGAACGTCAGAATGTTGAGGTACGAAGCAAGGAAAACGTCGTACGTAGGGAAAATCAAAGGACTAAACGTCAAATTGACGAGCTCCGAAACGAAGAAAATCTAGAACGGAAAAAAAAACATAAGACTGAACGTCAGATTGTCGAGCTTCGAAACGAAGAAAATCTAGAACGAAAACAAAGACATAAGACTGAACGTCTGAATGTTGAGGTACGAAGTAAAGAAAACTTCGTACGTAGAGAAAATCAAAGAACTAAACGTCAAATTGACGAGTTTCGAAATGCAGAAAATCTAGAAAGAAAACGAAGACATAAGACTGAACGTCAAAACGATGAGGTTCGTATGAAAGAAAATCTCAAAAGAAAAAATCAGCTTAAGACTGAACGTAGTGGTAATGATGAATTTCTATTAAATGAGAATGAACGTAAGAAACGTAAAATAGATGAAATTCGTTCCAGTAATAGTTTTCGAGAATTGGAAAATCAAAAAAATTATAATAATAAAAAGTTCAAAGGAGAAACGGCTGAACTTGAAAGAGCAAAGAAAAAAGAAATTGTAAAACAATTACGAAGAAATCCCGAATTTCGTGAACTAGAAAGAGTTAAAGATCAGGAAGCACATCAAATAGCAAGATTAAGTCAAATAGATATTATTTCAAATACAAATTTAACAGACTGGGAAAAAATTTCAAGACAATTTAATGCAGAAGTTAAACTAGGACCAACAGAGGTATGTGTATGTTGTGGAGGTTTATGGTTTGTTAGTTCTATTAGACACTTAAAACCAAAAACTTTGCAATCTGATAAAATCTCTAATGAGTTCATGAGTCAAGTTTATTACTTACGCAAATTAGACAAATTCAAAAACTTAGAATCTTTTTGTAGTACTTGTTATAGGTACGTCAAAAAATTGCAAATTCCTAAACTTTGTCTGCATAACGGTCTGGATTTCCCAGAAATTCCAGAAGTTTTGAAAAAGTTAACTGTATTAGAAGAAAGATTATGTGCCATTCGTTTGCCTTTTATGCAGATCAGAAGTTTAGGCTTTGAACGTCAATGTAGTTTGCGAGGTAATGTAGTTAATGTACCAGTTTCAATAGATTCAACTGTTTCAGTTTTGCCACGTACATTTGACAATACATTAACAATACAAGTAAAATTGAAACGTAAACTGTCATATAAACATCATTATATTATTGAAACCATTCGGCCGAATAGGGTAAGACAAGCTTGCGAGTATCTGGTTACTACACCGTTATATATTAGCGAAGGAATTACGTTACGGCAAAATAAAGGACATTTGTCTGAAACAGAAGAATTTGTTGTTGATAGAAATGATTTATCTTCTCCTCTTCCAGATAATAATTTTCCACCTAATACAGATTGTAACGATCAAAATAAATTCAACTCTTTAGAAGATTTAGATGAAAATGCGGATTCTGAACCGTTAAATCCAGGCGGTCAAGAAACTCTTATTCAAGATGAAAATGAAGTTGAAAATTTGGCTTTAGCGCCAGCAGAAGGGCAACGGCCAATAGGTCTTCTTTTAGATACTAAGGCGGAAGAAATGTCTTTTCCAACGATTTATTGCGGTCGTCCTAGAAACCCAACAGTTTATTTAACATATAATAATATATTAAAGTCAGAAATGAGACGCTTCGATCGAAGAGCAGCCGTAGTATGTCATCTATTGTATACTTACAAAAATTGGTTCAAGCACTGACGTGAAGTCAGGAGCTTTTGCGCGTATGTTCTATTGTCCATACTCCTGTAATGAACACTCTTCTTAATCGAATTTACCATGATGAATTCTATTGTCTATTCTCCTGTATTGGACACTCTTCTCAATCGAATTCACCATGATGATTTTTATTGTCTATTCTCCTGTATTGGAGACTCTTCTTAATCGAATTTACCAAGATGAATTCTATTGTCCATTCTGGACAATAGAATTCATCTTGGTAAATTCGATTAAGAAGAGTCTCCAATACAGGAGAATGGACAATAGAATTCATCATGGTGAATTCGATTGAGAAGAGTGTCCAATACAGGAGAATAGACAATAGAATTCATCATGGTAAATTCGATTAAGAAGAGTGTTCATTACAGGAGTATGGACAATAGAACATACGCGCAAAAGCTCCTGACTTCACGTCAGTGCTTGAACCAATTTTTGAAAGGTTTTTTTTGGGTTTTCTCGCCCAAACTCTGAAAAATATCTATAAAATAAAAATTAATTATTTTGTGATTTGCTTCTGCGTAAGAAACACAAGATATTTGTCAGAAGCAGTCAATTGAACAATGTTGCCTAGCATGACGATTTTGTGAAATTCAAAATAACTATCAACAAAATAATTCTAAAGATTTTCATTAAGCGTCTGACGAAGGAGTCTGATATAGACTCGGAAACGTTACGATATAGTTTTTTCTTCGTTGATGTTGTTTCGTTGTTGTTTGTTAGGCATCATTGTTCAATTGATTGCTTCTGACAAATATCTTGTGTTTCTTACGCAAAAGCAAATCACAAAATAATTAATTTTTATTTTATAGATATTTTTAAGAGTTTGGGAGAGAAAACCAAAAAAAAAACATTCAAGAATGTAAAATTGTTAGCAATTAGCTATAGAAAAGTGAATGAGTCTAGACTTGTCATATTCACTTATACTTGAACCAAATATAATGATGGAATATAATCCTGGCAATATGTGATTTAGAATACATGGGAAAGAGAGCGTTAATTACTTAGCCAACCATTGTAACATTTAAAACATATGTGCAATCATTATAATGAATAATAAAGTGTTTAACTGGCTAGTTGCCCCCGTTTGGATGGGCGATGGTGGTGGAGAGGATGGAAGTTCGAATGGGAGGGGGTCTCACGAAAGGCGTTGGTGTACGCTTGACTTATTTGTAAAGAAACTCGACAACATTTCCTATTCTATTGCATGTGACGATTTTATTTGTGACAATAAATGAAACGAAAAATTGACCTTCTGAAAATAAGGAATTTTTTGCCATAACGTTTTGGAAATCGAACGAGTTATTTTATTTTACATAAATTTAATATGTAATACTCGATTTTGAAACATTGAAGCATTAGTTCAACAATTGCGAGAGTAAATTCTTCCAAGTTTTAAATGCTTTCATTCATTGTGAAAATTCTAAATAAAGTGTACATATCAGAACAATGTCTTAATCACCAAAGACGCATAAGAACAAAGTCTATGACCGTATCTCGATCTACCTACACGAATAATGAACTAGAAATTTAAAACTGTTCTGAAGCGGTTTAATTCTAGTTACATAATGGCGAATGCGCCGGGTCCGTTTTAATCGAACTCAAATCCATTAGCTACGAAAGCATTCTTCAAATTTAAAAATAAACTTGCAATGATCCAATAACCTGGCTATATCAGATAAACATAATTAAGTTTTCACCACCAACGATTAAACAACGGTTCACATAATTATCTTTTGTCCCAGACATTTGACTTATGGTCTCTTATGTTCTGAGGATGGGACAATCCCGAAACATATCACCTGATAATTTCAAATACAGGTTCTACAAGAATGAGGCATTTTGAAGACCTTTACCTTCCTCCTTCCTCAAAATACAAATCGACTCTTCCTTTTCTTGTTATCAGACTCTGTCCAATCTATCATGTGATTTCCATTGACCACTTGTTCTGACGTAGGAGCAAATTCAGAAGAATTGGGAAATTATTTTGTCGTATAATTATTTCGTTTAGGAGGGAAAACGCAGAAAACAACCATTGAATTACTGAATATTATATTAAATTTTCATGGCAATTTTTAATTTATTATTATTTTGAATATTGATGAATCATTGAAATTGGTTTATAACTATCATTGAAATTTCTGCACCTTAAATGAATTTGAGTGTACACAGAATTAGCAAATCGAATTAAACAAAACCCTCCACCATGAAATGTTCAACATCTATTCCAGAAGAACAAACATTGGCATGAATTCTCCTTCAGTCAAATGTTAGAGGATCTGCAATTGATATGCTCTATCTTTAAGTTTTAATTATATCTCCCTAAAAAAATTTATAAATGAATTACGAAATGAACCTTATTGTATAATATTGTTTTCCGGTCTCAAAAGTTCTGAAATGTGTACTGCGAATTATGTTATGATTTGGATTTGTTTAATCGTATTTTCTAGCTGTAAAAAGTGTTAACTGTTCAAAATGTGGATACTGTTTTGGACTTTGTTCTATGTGTATCCCGTATTCTTGAATAAGTAAATAAAATCTGCCGTATGGCCGTCTCTTGTGAACTTATTGAAGTAAGTTCATAACACTTATTTGAAAAATTCTGTAACATTCTAAAATGATTCTGAAATGTGAGATAATTGATCCCAAACTATCACATCGTAATAATGCGAAATCAGATTAATCTTCTTTCTTATCTTCTCATATTCTTTTACCAGTAATACAGAATATTTTCACTATTTGGAAAGTGAAACACACTCAAGAAAGTAACTATGTAGGATTCCAGAATACGTTGATATGTTATCTGGTTAACAGGACTGATGAAACATTAGTTACCATTATTCAGGGTACGACAATTAGATTGCCATAATCTTCCCCAAGGCAGTTAATTTTTTTGGATAGTCCTTGAACCAGAATAATATACAATATGTCCTTCGAAATATGAATAAAATTATACGGAAATAAGAAATTTAAATTAACGGAAATAAAAACTTCATAAGAATCTTCTTATAACGGATTTTTCGACGAATTAAATTGAAATTGTTCAGGAAATAAATTGTAAGAAAATGATTTCTATTTACAAAATGTTTTTGAATTGTAAGAGCTTGGTTTTCTCTTATCTATTAGTCCTATTTCCCAGGGTTTTGCGATAATATTTACTAAGAAATATGATCGTTGGCGTCAGAACTTTTTATGCTATACATAAATAGAATATCGGTTAACGACTGTTTGTAAGATGAGAACAGACATACATTTTTCTGCGAATTATAATCTTTTTGATTTAAATCAAATCCATATGTTAACACAATTTCAGGTTATACTTTTGAGATATGTGCTGCCTTTATCACCAATTTAAAACTTTACAGTTTCTATATAAAGATATATACTCCACAGCGAACTGAATTCATGAATATTAATGGGATAAAAATAACTCTCGGATTCGGTTCATTTTTGACGCAACCATGAAATTACAACTACATTCAAGTTCATCGGAGTTTTGTGAGTCTCATCTTATATATTCTAAATCTTCTTTAGTTAAAGATTCATTTGAAATGAGCTACTGCAAGTAAGTTAGGCATACCTACGATATATACCTTGAATTTATTATGGACGAAGGATAGCATCGGTAAATATCCAACCCCAAAGTGTCCTGAAAAAAACGAGAAAAAACGTTCTGCGATTTTTTTCTTATTTTCCCAAAGCTTTAAAATTATCGTCTCTTAATATTTTTTCCGATTAAATTAAAAAAAATTTTTTCATCATAAGCTATTGATAGTGTCTCATAGGGAATGTTTTGCAGTTTTCAAAACTTCGATTTCTTATTCGATCATAATTTTCCAAACTAAAGTTCAATAGAAAATAATCAAAAAACCTTTTTTGAGAAAAGCAAAAATTTGGTTTTTTATGGGGGTCTTACTAGGATTACTAGGGAACCATACATGATGAAAGAGAAAGAAAATAATGAAAAAAATTGTATTATTTTCGAAACAAAGGATACAAATAGTTTGGCGTGTTAATTAAACATAGCTTCTTGATCGTTGTTCAAACGAGGGCTTGGTCGATTTATCCAGACTCTCAATCAGAAGAATCGACATACTATTGACTGGTTTGCTGAATTTGAACCCGTTCTAACGAACACCGGTGATGCGCTACAGTTGGGTCATTCAAAATTGTGGCTGCCAAAAAAAACGAAATTTTCGCACCATTTTCTGTTTTTGGCTTTGAGGATCTGAACAGTTCCTTGAAAAAATAACTTATGATCACTTCCAAACTGGATGAATTTTCCTACATTTTGCGACCAGCCTGAATATAGGTCCAATAGATCCCGAGATATTAAAAATTGGAAATTCTTATCAAAATGTTGAATAGGGCAGTTTAAGTCATCTTTCGAGCACAATATTTGAAAATCTTATATCGAGAGCAAATTCTAGAGCAACTAATTAGCTATAATTGTAGTACAGAAGAAAGTCTGTTGGACCAATCATTATTAATTGGATCCTTTCTCGATTTTCTCTCCCAAACTATAAAAAAATTATTATTTTGTGAATTGCTTCTACGTTACAAAGATAAGATATTTGTCAGAAGCAATGTACAAACAATGTTGCCTAACAACTAATAACGAAAGAACATCAACTAAAAACACCTATGTCGTAACGTTTCAGACACTATAGCAGAGTCCTTCGTCAGACACCAGTTTCACTTGGCCTAGAAATTTCCAAGTTCCAACTCCTTTTCAACAAATTCAACCATATATGGTCAATTCCAACTGAGCAATTTGCGAAATTGCATTTTGTGTTCATCAAAATACAAGTCGACTCCTTAAGTTTTCTGTTAATGAAATCAGACTTTATTATCAGAATCTTTGTTTTACTCCAATCCATCATTCGATCTCCATGAATTGGAGTATAGAACAAAGATTCAGATGAGTCTGATTTCATTAAAAGGAAACTTAGGGACTCCTATACTTCATATTTTGCACATAACAAGAGAACTATTGGTCCTATGGATTTCCTGTACTTCAATTAAAACTAATAAATATTTTCACATCTATCTTCGTGAAATATTCATCGCAGTATGTGTATTTTGGCCCCTATTATGCTCGAAAGACGACTAAAACTGACTCATATTGTTGGTGAAAATATCCAATTTCTAAAGTGCAATATCTCTGAATTGATTGAAACAAAGAAATTCCGGTTAAGCTCAAATTATAGGCAATTTCATCTTTTTTGAAAGTCGTTATAATATGTTTTAATCAAAAATGTACCCTTCAGGAGTTAAAAGCTGAAAACTCATAACAAGTCCAAACATTTTGAGGTGTTTTGAGAGCAAATTTGGAAGGTATTACACAATATCTAGCAGTCAAAACTTGGGCAATTTCTTGTGATCCAACGCCTTTGATTTCTCTACGGTGACTGGCCTATAGATCCTTTCTAGTTTGTGAAACAGATTTTCCCTTGAAAAGTGCCCAACTTCGCCCACTCTGTACCTGCGGATCGGGTCCATAATACGACCAGACAAAACACTGAAAACGAACGAATAAAACGAAAAACCCCGTCTAATATCAGTATACACCCGACGAGTTCTATTGACAAATGACGTTTTTTTTTCCGTAAACCCCCTCAAAGGATCGAATAGTTATACATGACTGGTTCCGGATAGGCGTGTTAACTGAACTAAACTGAATTTCAACACATTCCCCACTCATAATCTGCATGCCTATCGATCAGTGATAACTTTGACAAAATAGGTGGATTTTCAGGTCGAAGGATTCGGGTTTCGTTTACCTTTGTAGCCCGTGCACCAATGGGAGATTTACGTAGTCGAAGGAGAATATGCGTCTTCACCTCCAATTGCGCATAAATATATCTGGAAATATCTCATCCGAGAATCTATTCGCTCTCAGTATATTACAAGCCGGCTTGATGTTGAGTCTGTGTCGTCGGCGAATCGGAATGTATTCGGAGTGAGCGTCCCGACGTCAGGATGCATCGTAGATCCTCCCGACATAGCGTCAGATACATACGGTAAGACACCTGTGTGAATGAACTGTTTGAGGAAAGGTCTATTCGAGATCATCTGGCAGTGAAAGCGTTTTCCTCTCGATCGTGCATCATTTTTGTTGTGAATAGTGTAGTTAGACTGTGCATCAATATGCGTTCATAAGCTATACTGAAGGTTATCGAATTCTTCGTTTACAGTGTCGCTCTTGCATCATCTACTTCAGTTCTTCCATTGATGTAAACCTTACCTATTCTAGGGCTTCACACGAGACGAGAGTATCAAAAATCTCGTCTTGGTCTCGCCAATTCCCAAAAAAAATTAAGTATCGTTTAAGTGTCGGTCCCGTCTTGTTATCAATTGTCTCGTCTCGTCTCGTCTCGCTTAATTCCGAATACCGATAATGAATGTTATCTATATTTATAAAAATGAATTGCTGTTCGTTAGTCTCGCTAAAACTCGAGAACGGCTGGACCGATTTGGCTAATTTTGGTCTTGAATTATTTGTGGAAGTCCAGGGAAGGTCTAAAAGGTGAATAAATATAAAAATGTCTACATGGTGTTTTTCTTTTAACGACAATGGCAACTTGCTCTTCTTCACGCCATAGTCGTACAATTTCATTCAATTGTATTGAAAAATATACTTTCGAGGCATACATCATTGAAAATAAACCATTACTATACAGAGTGTTCTTTTTCTCACGGCACAATTGTACACGATTGAAGTGATTTGTGCCACAAGCAAAGCATTAACTAAATAGGTACGTACCTTGAATGGATTGTCATAATATATTTGTCTGAAATTTTCCTACACGGTGTTTTTCTTTTCACGTCGTATTTTTCCGAAATTTTCATACAGGGTGTTTTTCTTTTAACGTCAATTGCAACTTGCTGTTTTTCACGCCAATCGTACAATTTCATTCAAATGTGATAAATATATACTTTCGAGGCATACATCATTGAAAATAAACCATAACTATACCGGGTGTTCTTTATATCACTGCACAATTGTACGCGATTGAAGTGATTTGTGCCACAAACAAAGTATTAAATAAATAGGTAGCTAGGATGGATTCTCATGATGTATTTGACCGAAACTTTCATACAGGGTGTTTTTCTCTAAACGTCAATTGCAACTTGCTTTTTTTCACGCCAATCATACAATTTCATTCAATTGTGTTAAAAAATATACTTTCGGGGCATACATCAATGAAAATAAACCATTACTATACAGGGTGTTCTTAATATCACAGCACAATTGTATACAATTGAATTGATTTGTACCACAAGCAAAGCATTAACTAAATAGGTACCTTGGAGGGATTCTCATAATGTAACAATTTTGTTTTTTCTTTGATGTGTAGATATGGCGCATGGACAATTACACGTCGTGTTTTCACGCATCGTAAAACCGTCATCTTTGTTTATTTACGCACCACAAAACAAAACAAAAAATATATTTTATCAGTAAGCTTTAAATTGATTAAGAGACTGTATCATAACTGTGTCTGTCTGTCATTATCAAATTGAATCCTTATAAATAGCCAGTATTTCAGGAAAACTCTGTTTTGTAAGTAAACATCATGTGCAATTAATTGAACTTCATACCGAGCATTTTTTTTTATTACGTTAGGCGGTACGAAGTTCGCCGGGCCAGCTAGTAATATATAAACGAAATGCTAGATAACAATGAAAAATTTTGTAAAGCTATATTTATTACTTTCTTGTACAAAAATATTTGAACATGTACATAATTTTTTTGATTTTAAACACTGTTAATTTCTTCTTTCAATTTACTCGATGACCAAAAATTCAAACATAATCACGCTTGAATCACATTATCTTTCAATGATGTACGTGTTTTTGCCATGATCATACCTGCTGTGGAAAATAATCATTCAACAGGTATGGATGTAGCCATTAATAAATCATCGGAGATCTTGGAAAGTGTAGCAACTTTTTCATGCACTTTCCAACTCTCTAAAATAAAATTTTGATTCCTATTTGCTCTTTCCAACAGCAAATGTTCTTCAAATGGAATGGTACAAATTGGTATCGTTTTCAAAGAATCCCTCCCGACATACCGTCAGATATTTAGGGTAAGACACCTGTGGGAATGAACTGTTTGAGGAAATGTGTATCCGAGATCATCTGACAGTGAACGCGTTTTCCTCTCGATTGTTCATAATTTTTGTTGTGAATACTGTAGTTAGACTGTGCAACGATATGCGTTCATAAGCTATTCAGAAGGATATCAAATTCTTCCAGTGTCGCCCTTCCATCATCTATTTCAGTTCTTGCATTTATGTAAACCATACCTTTTGCTCCATGTAATCCATATCATGTCATCTATGTTCACTTCGATCTCGTGAAAGTGCCTTTAATTTTGTTGAATAATTGAAGGGTAGAAATTTCTGTGAAAACTTTTACATGCATAACACCAATTTGTGTGGCAGACTTGACTTGACCACTAACTACAAGCCTATAAGAGTAAGCTTTTGTGTGTTTGCAAATTTTTTTGAATCCATGGTACAACCTCATCTTCAGTACCATGTGGTATGTTGCTGCGGTGGTTAAATTCATATTTGAGAGGAATAGAACAATATATTTCAATTGAAGGTCTTGAATCAAGACGGTTCTTTGCAGTATTTGGGGTTCCCCAAGACTCCCAGCTTGGCCCGTTGTTTTTTCTTATCTATAGTAATAAAATAGGAGTGTCCTCAAGACAGTCTCAATTTTGCTGTTTGCTTATGTCCTGAGCTTTTCATAAAAATCTATGATTGTTTGATTCTCCAAGATGAGTGAAATAGCCTTGTTAATTTTTGCAAGACTCATAGATTTTTGTGAATTTTTCTTTGTCGCGCTATGTCATCCACGAGCGATAAGAGCGTCATTGTCCATCTTTGTGAGATTAGCGGCTTCGTACTGGAAAGGACCAACAGATTTAGGGACTTGGGGGTTACTTCGACAGTAAGCTTCTCTTTAATGATCAAATTGATAGTGTGGTAAATACTTCTTACAGAATGCAGAACGCTGGGCTTTATAACAAGGTGGTGTATATTTTTTAGGGATCAAAGAGCACTTATATCTTCATATTACCTAGTCATCTTCAGAAAACTCAATTTTGATCCGTGTATATGAAACCCTCATTACATTAATTTTAATTGAGCGTTTGGAGAAAATTGAATAAAATTTTCTTAGATTCCTTGGTCATAGAACTGGTTTCCTCTTAATATTCGGAAATTCTTATAGTTATGTTATTCGACCGAATCATTGCAGTTTGCTCAGCTTTGAAGACCGTAGAATAATTCGTGATGTACTTTTTATTTATAAACTTCTAAGTGGCTATTTGGAGGCACCGGAGATCCTGTGAAGGATAAATCTTCATACCCCATTGAGACAGCTCAGACAGTCTGAGACTTTCTATTTGTCGTAACCACGTACGAACAGTGCAACATATTCACCGTTGAATGGGTTGTTTCACTCATGCTATACTCTAGGTGACAAATTTGGCGTTTTCTCTGAAAAAAAAATTAATTGTTCCATAATAAAAAAGTGGGGAAGCTCTTTGGACAGGAGTTTGGCGCTCTTCTCAAACTACTAGCGAGTAATTATTCGAACTTTGAAAAATAATATCTCCGAAATTATTGGTTTCTCATGGTGAGTTTCACGAAGCTTCGATTAGGTTAATTGTGGATTTAATTCGGGGGTGAATCACACTGATTTGGCCATTAAGAGGTGTCAAAGCTTTGGTAAACCCACTGTAAGAGTTTGGAATGATATTCCCAATGGATTCTTATGATATATAATGAAAACTTAATTCAAAACGTAGGTTTATGACTCACCTCATATGTTGGATTTACTCACATCAGCAAATTATGAATAGAGCATTCTATGAAATAATGAAATTACGATTAATTATTGAAATTTTGAAAAATCATATCTCCGAAAGTATTAGTTTGATAGATTCGAGAATAATATCAATGGATTGTTATGATGATACTGCATCCTAAAAAAAAATAATTTGACATTTGCAATGTAAAACAAAATTTTTTTTTCGTCCTGGCGGCAATTTCGCCGATTTTGCCCAATCACGAATTCAACCGAGATATTTATCTCTCAAACCTACTCAGCATATTTCTACTGTCTAGCTCATTCCGCTCGAGAGCTATCGTGTTAATGGCCGGACAGAATCGATTTTGACCACGGATTCTTGATCAGTGAGTGGAACCAAAACGTTTTAGACCATTTTCAGCCAAAAATTTGAAAATTACAGAGATTTAGGCAAAGTGATAAGCACTCTTTTCTGAGGAACAAGAGCGCCAAAAACCTTATAAAGTTATCACAAAACGGTTTTTGAGATGTTGCCAGAATGTTTATGAAATAATCTTTGTAATGTTTATGAAGAGCTTTAAAAAATGTTGAGAATAACAAAATTATTTTATAAAATGTGCCAATTTTGGGTTTATTTCAGTTGTATGAACGTATTTGAAACACTTCAGAGATCAAGAACGTGTTGTAAGATTTTGGTTGAAAACCTTTTCACAGCTATTATAAAATATAAAATCACTAATTGTGATATTAGACCAGGTACTTCCGCTTCAACGATAAACGGTAATCTTATTGCAGTTTGATTTCAATAATTTCTGTAGTAACACAACTCCTTCAACGTGTGCAATTAAAATTACTCATTTTGATTGCGTTCAATTTGATTTTGTTCTACTTTGTGAATTGATTGTTATTTACTTTTCAATTTTTTATGTGGAAAACTAAATATAGCTATTTTACATTTATTTTTTTTTGTGACTTCTTATTATATTTCCATGGATGAAGCATTAAGTGGTCCATTCTAATTACTGTACTATCTATATAATAAATATTCATTCAATAATAAAGCAGTCCATAGCGAAACTGTAATCTATTAATTATGAGACTGACTGTCGGCATAGTGAAATTACAGTGATTTATATGCTCCATCATCGTTAATAGAGTGAAGAAGAACATGATTTGACAGTTCTAGTTCCGTATTTTGGAGGAAAATTTCAATGGGTATTGGTAGAGAATTGTCGACACCTATTCTATTCTATGCATTTATGTTTGTCAGTTCTCTGAATTATTCTATGTCCTAAACTATATAATATAATTCCGAAACTGACGGTCATTATCAATTTATTGTCAATTCGTGTTGCAATTCGTGAACCTTCCGTTTGCAAATCCATCAACATATTGAAATCCGTAATGGCTTCTGATTTAGGACAAAACGCATTAATTGTAAGTCTTATTGGTGAATGAACTTATTCTGTAGAGTTGTGTAGATGATCTGGCAAATTATTCGGATGTTCAGAGTCAAGAATCCTATCCGTAATCCCACAATGGTTCAGCAGTTACGGCCATCTGAAATTTTGTTGTCATTTCCTCAATAACTCAAAAAATGCACATCTAATCAAATTCTAAATTGGCAAGTAGTTAAAGAATTCCAACGCACAAATGTATGCGGAATATCGTCAGGATTGCTCACTGGAAAATTTTAAATAATTTAAGTAAAAAAACTGTATCTGTATCAAACTATCCGTTTGATATCGCTGAAACTATGCGAGGGGCTTCAAAACCTAATTCTAGGGCCAAGTTCTAAATTTCAACACGATGGGATCTAAATTGTTGGGGATATTGAAAAAATATTGGAAGCTGAGCAGACTTGAGGGAGATTAGTAGCTGGATGGGTAACGGTTCCCATAATAACTATGGACGTAAAGAGCAACTTGCATTTTTCAGAACAGTCTGTGCATCCGAGTTCGACCGTTAAGTTTGCTAATGGGCATAAACAGCCAAACGGTTTCGAGGATATACCCATCTAAACTTATGTTGTTATTTCCTCAATAACTCAAAACATACAAATTCGACCCTATTTAAACTCTGTAAATATTTGAAGAATTCCGATACACTGATTTTCACGAAATTTCGTGGAGACTATCTTACCAGAAAAAATAATAAAATATTTCTTCAAACAAAAAAATTTAATAAAATCAGACTTTTAGTTTTCGAAATATCGTAGAATACAATTTCAAATGGGTATTTCTCCGAAATCATCAGATGAATTTTGCCCATTGATAAACTCGACTAGATTACGAGTATCCAGGCCTCAAACCTTCTTTGCAAATTTCAAGTATTCTACTCCTTCTTTCCGGAAGTTATTACATTTCCAGCCAGTCGAACAGACGGACAGCAAAATCAGTGTTTCTAACATATGCCTCCAAGGCTTGATGTGTATAAAGTTGATATATAGTGCTCCACAAAAGTTAAAGAACTTCAGAAATTTCGAGAATGTTTCAAGAGTTTTATTCACCATTTTTTTAGATACGAGAAATCTGAATCACTAAGCTAGCCCATCTCTTGCCCATTTCACAATTTCGGATGAAAATTATTTTTGGTATTTGTAGTACAAAATCAACTCAATAAGTTGAAAAAATAAAGTTCCGTAAAGAGTACATGTCCTCCTCGAACATCAGCCTTTGCATACTTTCGATCAGATTGTTGAAGTAGCCTTGATCAATTTCTCTCCAGAGTTGTGGTAAAAGCCGCTTGAGCTCTTGAAGTATATGTGGAGGTGGTTTGATGAGAATCCAAATGGGATTGAGATATGGTGACCTAGGGGGCAGGGCCGAATGTGGAATACCATGGATTTCCAGAGATTCGTCAGCAATTCTCGCATGATGGGGTGGAGCATTATCTTCTAAAAATACGAAAATTGGCCCAATAGCAGCATGAAATGAACGAATAATATTTTCGATGACTTGCTTTACGTAAATCTGTGCATTCATGATAATATCAAGCACCATATGTACTTCCTTTGAAACAAATGCCTCCCCAAACAGTACCACATCTGAACGGTTGAATTGCCTGAAAGGATCAGCGATTTCTGGGTAACACAGGATGGGACCATACCCGAACACGCCGACTATCCGAAAATCGTCCATGTCTCGACTCATCCGTGAACAATACAGATTGATCGTTGATCTTTCGGATTCACGTGCTCATTGACCCAGTCCAATCGAAGTCGCATTTGATTTTGCGTTAGTGGAATCCTTCTAGAAAGTCGTCGAGAATGTAGATTAACATCTTGATGTCTTCGACGAACTGTTTCAATCGAAACCAACATAACAGTGGCGCTCAAAGGGAGCTGTTGCATGATTCAAGTACTCAAGGACTCTTTATGGGTGGACAGAGTCAGAAAACGATCTTGTGCAGGAGTGATAGATCTTGGGCATCCACTTCTTGGTCTTTCGTTCCCATTTCCAGTTTCTCGATTTCGATGGATGAGCCAGGAAACTATACTTTCACTAACTTGACAGAAATTCGCAGCATCTCTCTGATTACATCCCACCTCGATCATACCAATAGACCTATTGGCTTCATCTGCACTAAGTTTACGTCTAGGCCTTATTGCAAAGCAAATTTTCAGATTTTGAATCAAAGTTGAGTATAAGAACTCAAAACAATAAACGATTAATCACTGAAATTCTCAGAAACGCAAACGACAAAAACGCGTCTGAAACAGAAAAAGTTCCAGGAGCAAAAAAATCATTCAGATATAAGAGAGTAAACATTTGATTTCTAAAAACACACAACTTCTGAATTTCCTCAACTTTTGTGGAGCAGTATATCCGAATTGTTCGAATTAATCCATTTATTTAGGGGTGATCGTATTACATTGATTATATAACTCATATTATAATGAACCAATAGAATTCCTGAATTTCCCTTAGTAACGTCGTATAGATAACTGAATATACCGCTTGACGACGGTATATAATCGTTTTGGTGATTCGCCTCCAGCCATATTGGAATAATTTCCATAGTGACGATAAATGTCAATGAAATGTCAGTGCATTTTTGAAGATGCATCGTTTTGGTTTGAGTTCAAGTGGTGAAATTGACCAAGAAATTGTTAATTTAACACCAGAAAATACCACGAAGACACATAATTATGTTTGGAAACAGTTCACGGTGTTTTGTGAACATCGAAATTACAAACTTCGTGCTGATATTTCAAATGATGAAGTAGCGAATATTTTGAAAGATTGGGCATTCAATATGAAACGAGCAGATGGAAAAGAATATAAAGAAAGTACAGTTAAAACCATTTGGAATATTTCTGCTAAACTCTTACAGAAAAAGTTTCATGAAGACTTCAACAGAGAAATAAATCCATTTAAAGATACAATTTTCGAAAATGCGAGAAAGGCCCGTACAGCCAAGAGGAAAAAATTACAAGCAATCCCCGACAGGAAAAAAGAGAGCTCAGCCGCTCTTAATAAGAATGAAATACTCAAAATTATTTCAAGTTTCGATGAAAATACACCAGATGGTTTGCAAAAAAAAATTTATCAAATTTGTGCTGTGGAATTGGCATGGCGTGGTAATGAAGCAGCCTTTTGCTTAACTGACTATTTCAAAAAGGAGTTCGACCATTACGGTCAAAATACGGGACGAATCGAATACAATCCAGTATTTTCAAAAACAGCACAAGGTGGTGAACAACGTACCACAAATTCTAAATGGTTGGTAACGAATAAAGAGTCCACGAATCAGTGTCCAGTACGTCTCTTGGATAAATTATTGAGCAAAAGGACTCCAAATATCACAACCAATCGTCTTTTTTTAACACCTAATATTGATTGGCAGAAAACAGGAAAATGGTATAAAAATTGCCCTGTAGGTTTAAATCAGTTGAGTAAATGGACACGTACAGCAGCTGAAAGTATCGGACTAGATACGAAAAAAAGGAAAATTACGAATCATTCGAATCGCTCCTCTGCTGTGAGTATCTTGTCACACTCAGGGGCAAACTTGCAAGAAATTACCAAAATAACAGGCCACTCGTCATCGGAATCTCTGAAACCGTATTTGAAACTCACTGCAGAACACCATAGACAAATAATTGAGAAAATGAGAAACATACATGGGTAGTTCTCACGAAATGTTCCACTTTGGTGTTCATGACAGTTTTCTGCTACATAAAACTGGTTTAATCGTTTAATTCTCTATATTATATCCTTTTGAAATGTAACAATCACTATAAAGAATAAAGAATTGCAAAATTTCAAAAATTTTAATTTTCAACGCTAGTTTTCTTTCCAGAAGAATTGAAAACCTCACCTCCGTGACTGTTCCTATTAGTTATCGCATTGTCCTAAACTTAAAATTATAGCTTTAATGGAATTCTGGCACAGCGTATTTCTAGTTCATTATCCACAATTAACTAAATAATGTTGACATGATAAAATCTCAAGAAAAAAATTATCGGTGTTCGAATTATACTTATATTAGTCGATGTTCCTGCATTATTTATCACCTCCGTGAAGCGACATTGTAATTTGACTCTTTAATCGCAAGATGACGGTATCGTCATCGTGGACCGCCTGGAATATTGGTTGATGCGCAGGTAATACTGACCACTTGAGATTTGAACTTCAAAGTGTAACTTATTGGTTAAATTCTTACCCAAGTGATAAAGACGTGTATGGGAAATTTGGGATTCTCACCTCCGTAAGGATGAATTGTAAGGTAGGAGATTATTTTATTCAATTATTTGTTATCTGAATATACTTAATTACGAAAGTTATTTAATGAGTTAAAATATTGTTTTGAAGCCTTTTTCTTTAAATGAGATATTCTATAAAAATTGGTTCAAGCACTGACGTGAAGTCAGGAGCTTTTGCGCGTATGTTCTATTGTCCATACTCCTGTAATGAACACTCTTCTTAATCGAATTTACCATGATGAATTCTATTGTCTATTCTCCTGTATTGGACACTCTTCTCAATCGAATTCACCATGATGAATTCTATTGTCCATTCTCCTGTATTGGAGACTCTTCTTAATCGAATTTACCAAGATGAATTCTATTGTCCAGAATGGACAATAGAATTCATCTTGGTAAATTCGATTAAGAAGAGTCTCCAATACAGGAGAATAGACAATAAAAATCATCATGGTGAATTCGATTGAGAAGAGTGTCCAATACAGGAGAATAGACAATAGAATTCATCATGGTAAATTCGATTAAGAAGAGTGTTCATTACAGGAGTATGGACAATAGAACATACGCGCAAAAGCTCCTGACTTCACGTCAGTGCTTGAACCAATTTTTGTAAGTATACAATAGATGACATACTACGGCTGCTCTTCGATCGAAGCGTCTCATTTCTGACTTTAATATATTATTATATGTTAAATAAACTGTTGGGTTTCTAGGACGACCGCAATAAATCGTTGGAAAAGACATTTCTTCCGCCTTAGTATCTAAAAGAAGACCTATTGGCCGTTGCCCTTCTGCTGGCGCTAAAGCCAAATTTTCAACTTCATTTTCATCTTGAATAAGAGTTTCTTGACCGCCTGGATTTAACGGTTCAGAATCCGCATTTTCATCTAAATCTTCTAAAGAGTTGAATTTATTTTGATCGTTACAATCTGTATTAGGTGGAAAATTATTATCTGGAAGAGGAGAAGATAAATCATTTCTATCAACAACAAATTCTTCTGTTTCAGACAAATGTCCTTTATTTTGCCGTAACGTAATTCCTTCGCTAATATATAACGGTGTAGTAACCAGATACTCGCAAGCTTGTCTTACCCTATTCGGCCGAATGGTTTCAATAATATAATGATGTTTATATGACAGTTTACGTTTCAATTTTACTTGTATTGTTAATGTATTGTCAAATGTACGTGGCAAAACTGAAACAGTTGAATCTATTGAAACTGGTACATTAACTACATTACCTCGCAAACTACATTGACGTTCAAAGCCTAAACTTCTGATCTGCATAAAAGGCAAACGAATGGCACATAATCTTTCTTCTAATACAGTTAACTTTTTCAAAACTTCTGGAATTTCTGGGAAATCCAGACCGTTATGCAGACAAAGTTTAGGAATTTGCAATTTTTTGACGTACCTATAACAAGTACTACAAAAAGATTCTAAGTTTTTGAATTTGTCTAATTTGCGTAAGTAATAAACTTGACTCATGAACTCATTAGAGATTTTATCAGATTGCAAAGTTTTTGGTTTTAAGTGTCTAATAGAACTAACAAACCATAAACCTCCACAACATACACATACCTCTGTTGGTCCTAGTTTAACTTCTGCATTAAATTGTCTTGAAATTTTTTCCCAGTCTGTTAAATTTGTATTTGAAATAATATCTATTTGACTTAATCTTGCTATTTGATGTGCTTCCTGATCTTTAACTCTTTCTAGTTCACGAAATTCGGGATTTCTTCGTAATTGTTTTACAATTTCTTTTTTCTTTGCTCTTTCAAGTTCAGCCGTTTCTCCTTTGAACTTTTTATTATTATAATTTTTTTGATTTTCCAATTCTCGAAAACTATTACTGGAACGAATTTCATCTATTTTACGTTTCTTACGTTCATTCTCATTTAATAGAAATTCATCATTACCACTACGTTCAGTCTTAAGCTGATTTTTTCTTTTGAGATTTTCTTTCATACGAACCTCATCGTTTTGACGTTCAGTCTTATGTCTTCGTTTTCTTTCTAGATTTTCTGCATTTCGAAACTCGTCAATTTGACGTTTAGTTCTTTGATTTTCTCTACGTACGAAGTTTTCTTTACTTCGTACCTCAACATTCAGACGTTCAGTCTTATGTCTTTGTTTTCGTTCTAGATTTTCTTCGTTTCGAAGCTCGACAATCTGACGTTCAGTCTTATGTTTTTTTTTCCGTTCTAGATTTTCTTCGTTTCGGAGCTCGTCAATTTGACGTTTAGTCCTTTGATTTTCCCTACGTACGACGTTTTCCTTGCTTCGTACCTCAACATTCTGACGTTCAATCTTATGTCTTTGTTTTCGTTCTAGATTTTCTTCGTTTCGGAGCTCGTCAATTTGACGTTTAGCCTTTTGATTTTCTCCACGTACGACGTTTTCCAGACTTCGAAATTCGACATCATTAATACGTTTTTGATAGATTTCATTATTCTTTTGTCTTGACCTTTGTGATGCAGATTTCCTTTTCAGCTTAGGCATCTTCTATCAAATTTTAATCTCTGAAAAAAATTGGAATATTTCACAGTAGTTAAAATTTGTTGATATTAAAGTTACTTGAACATTTATTCGAAATGCACATATTAAGATGAATCAAGACTTATTTTGGAAAAAATTTTTACAAATATGTACTATATTTTATTAAATACCTTTTCTTGTAGATTAGTTTGTATTCGATGCTGTTCGTTAAAGAATAATTGAATAGTAGTTTCTAATGTAGGCTAGTTATTTATTACCTAAATTTGCTCTTGTGAGTGTGTATTCAAATATCGATCAATGTTTTTATCGCATTTCTGACATCATACATCTAACATCAAACCCACAGAATATACCTTAGGGTATATTCTGTGATCTAACCCATTAATGTCGATCAGAGAATTTAAGCTGTAGAATATTCTGTATGTACGATTGTAGTGGTGCGTTTTTTTTTCAATTGAAATAATCGATCAATCGTAAATGAATCGGTCAGTTTTTAACATAGACATAAAATAACATTCTATTATTATTCTATTGTTATTCTATGTCTATGGTTTTTAACAAGTGAAAATCAATGAATTTCATGAAGGAAGGAATTTAAGCGAATAACCGGAACAGATTGGTTAAGACCAATCTCTTGTTATACATAACCGATTGATTTTGATAACCACTCTGTTTCATTTTCAACAGAATTTAATCGATATATTAAAGTCAACCTTAAGCCGGCCTTACACGAGCGGAATTTCTCTACGAATTCATAAGGATTCTTTATTAGGATTCCTGTGTTATTAGGATAGCTTCATTAGCTATAGGTAATATTGAATCTATTTCCTTAGTTTTCTTAAAAGAGATTCAAAATTAGCCTCATCAATAAGCAAGCAGTTGTAGTCTTAAGTGACTGTTTCTCAATTGCGAGTTAACTCGAGGTTGCGAGTTGACGCATGTATTTAGCGATATTCATGAATGCGTAACACTCGGGTTACCCGCAACCTCGGGTTAACTCGCAATTGAGAAACCGGCCCTAAGAGATTTGGTTTACAATTTACAATCTATTACTTACTTGCAATGAAATACACTTAACACTAACTATAATTTTATCTTATTCACTTTTATAAAGTTATGACACAATATTTTAATAATCTGATACAGGAATTTAAGAATTCCAGAAACAACTGGTTCCTCAAAACCTTCTTTGATTATATTAGATATTTATGTGAACAAGATGCAGTGAAAACATATTTTGTTTCTATGATTTGAACCACAGAACACTAATTATACATTATTAGAGGCGCGTTCCACTACGGTCCCACCCACAACGATCGCGCACGACCACAGAACTACTGCCGTAGTAAAGGTAAACAACAAACGTTAACAGCTTCTGTTTGAAATGAAATCTCAGCTTTTAAGTATTGTGAATAACTACTTTGTTTTTTAAATTGAGTTATTTTAAAAGTATCCGTCCAATGATTATTGAGTATAATATTTGGTATCCATCCTTACAAAAGAAATGGCAAAATTTTGAGGTTTCCCTTGCCGATATATTGGGATATATCGATAATAGAAGTCGACCACTCAAGGAAGGTGAAGCAGTTTTCAAGGCAGAACACGTTTTATTATGTGATATAGAGAAATAATTCACAAATATAAAAAGCTTCTGTATGCAGACATCTAGCCTGACTTCTCCACCAATGGAAAAATTCATTTGTCTCAACGAAAATGTTAATAATTAGAAGTACACCTACCTATTTTATTCTGTTTGTTTTTTAAATTGAGTTATTTTAAAAGTATCCGTCCAATGATTATTGAGTATAATATTTGGTATCCATCCTTACAAAAGAAATGGCAAAATTTGGAGGTTTCCCTTGCCGATATATTGGGATATATCGATAATAGAAGTCGACTACTCAAGGAAGGTGAAGCAGTTTTCAAGGCAGAACACGTTTTATTATGTGATATAGAGAAATAATTCACAAATATAAAAAGCTTCTGTATGCAGACATCTAGCCTGACTTCTCCACCAATGGAAAAATAAATTCGTCTCAACGAAAATGTTAATAATTAGAAGTATACCTACCTATTTTATTCTGTAAAGTCTATAATTCATGAAACCTTGTTGAAGTATATTGTTTTTTTATTTATAATATCATTTAAATTAATATTGTAGGACGTTACTTTGAAAGTTAAGCTATACTGACTTACAGTAAAAATATTATAAAGGAAAGAAGCGATTGGATAGTCAAACCATAATTTTAATAAAATGATGCATTTTTTATTGTTCAAATAAAGATATTTTGTCAACTTACAAGAATTTCTTCATAAAATGGTATTTCAAAGAACTAATTACAGTTTTAAATATTTAATAAATATTGTCCATTCTTCTGTATTGGACACCCTTAATCGAATTTACCATGGTAAATTCGATTAAGTGTCCAATACAGAAGAATGGACAATAGAACATACGCGCAAAAGCTTCTGACTTCACGTCAGTGCTTGAACCAATTTTTTTCAAATCAAATCCAAAAGCTCTCAGAAAATCACCCGTTATTACATAAAGATATATTCTCATTAGTGATAGAAAAACTGGCCTAGAATTCCTTTCTACCCATCACGAGATTTAATATCCACAAATGAGCCTCTCACCTTACAAGATCAGAAGCCTTCTGCAAAATTCAAAGGTCCCCTCTCGCAAATATACTCCTCTGAAGGCACATGGATCTCTTGAAGAAGAATCGCCTCTCTATTCCTCAAAGATATTCACTCTTGTTCATAGAAATCCCTTCAATATTTAGTTGCCTCCTCCTAAGGAGGATCTCTTTCAAAACCAGGTCTGACCACTAATGAAGGGCTATCATCTAATCTCCTATAGATTTGTGATGAAATAACACGATTTTACCATGAATATATATGTATAATAATATGTCATCATGACATTCATATTTTATTTTTGGAGGTTCTCGCAAAAATACGACCATAGACAACATATCATACGACGAATCGCATCCACCTACCGAACTCACAAAAGGCTGCTCGGTTCTCCAACAATATAGATCCGATCGTGTTCAAACTTGGAATTCTGCAGTAGAGTTAGGTTCTGCAGGCTCTCCCAAAATTTCAGCCATGCCGGACGAATAGTTTATGATATATAGAATTTTTTTCAATTATTTTTAATTATTTTTTTTTGAATTTTCTAGTTATACCATCCTCACGAAATTCTGCAAAAATTTTCGCGTTGGCATTCTACAACTAATAACCATGTTTGAATCCAATCGGTTTTGTATTCTTCGAGTTAACGAGGAACAAAAAACATCCAAATTTCAGAAAATTTCAGATGGCTATAACTCTAAAACCGTTTGGACGATTATGCTCATAAGCATACTCAAATGTCGCATTCAGATGCACAACCTAACCTGAAATTTTCAAGCCGCTATCTCTTTCCGTTCTCAGTTTATCGTGACAACAAAAATATTTTTTAATAATTTCTTAATAATTTTCTAGCGATTCGATGCTCACAAAATTTCAGAAACGTGCTTAGGTCTATATTCTACAACTATTCACCATGTTTGAATCCAATCGGTTTTGTATTCTTCGAGTTAATGAGGAACAAAAAACATCCAAATTTCAGAAAATTTCAGATGGCTATAACTCTAAAACCGTTTGGACGATTATGCTCATAAACAAACTCGAATGTCGCATTCAGATGCACAACCTAACCTGAAATTTTTAAGCCGCTATCTCTTTCCGTTCTCAGGTTATCGTGACAACAAAAATATTTTTTAATAATTTTTTAATAATTTTCTAGCGATACGATTCTCACAAAATTTCATAAACGTGCTTAGGTCTATATTCTACAACTATTCACCAAGTTTAAAATTCGATCGGATTTATTTTGGTTGAAAACAAAATTATTACTCGGAAACCATTGGGCCGATTATACCCATTAACGAACTTGTCCGTCGTATTGGGATGCGCCACCTACCCTGAAAATTTCAAGTCGCTAGCTCTTTCCGTTCTCAAGTTATCGTGGCAACGGACGGCCGGACGGCCGGCCGGACGGCACCACAGAATTAAATTTCACATTTGGGCAAAACTATAACGCGTATGTTCCCCAGAACATACGCGCAAAAAGTAAAATTTCTCACCTCCGTGAATCTCACCTCCGTGAATATAGTAATTCACGGAGGTGAGGTACTCCTCACGGATGTGATAATAATATTCTGTTCCTCCTTTCAGGACATGAATTCTAACATTATTAAAAACAAAAAAAGAAAAAAGTTACTGCATCTCATGAAGAACAGAAGAAAAAACAACGAAAATCTACGAGAAGACTTCATGAAGCCCGAAAAAATGATCCTGAATTATACGAAGAAGAAAAACGTAAAGAACGAGGGCTATTATAAAAGAAAAAAGGAAGGAAAAATTAAAAATATTCTGGATATGTCCGAAAGAGAAAAATTGGTTCAAGCACTGACGTGAAGTCAGGAGCTTTTGCGCGTATGTTCCATTGTCCATCCTCCTGTATTGGACACTCTTAATCGAATTTACCATGGTGAATTCTATTGTTCGTTCTCCTGTATTGGACACTCTCTTAATCGAATTTACCATGGTGAATTCTATTGTCTGTTCTCCTGTATGAGACATTCTTATATAATCGAATTTACCATGGTGAATTCGATTAAGGCTCTCCAATACAGGAGAATAGACAATAGAATTCACCATGGTAAATTCGATTAAAAGTGTCCAATACAGGAGAATGGACAATAGAACATACGCGCAAAAGATCCTGACTTCACGTCAGTGCTTGAAACAATTTTTTTTATATTAAGGATATATGAATTTTTTTTTTCATTTAAAATTTAACATCCGTGAATGCCGGTTTCATGAAAATCTCATTATTTCACAAAATACCAACGAAAGTGTGTAACCTTAGGCATAAGATTAATAAGAATTAATTTCTGGTTTAGGATATCTAAAAATAAATTCGATTATTGTTAATTTATTTTTTTTCAAACTAAAATGCGAAAGGGGAACATTTGGTGGGAATTACCCACCTAATCCTTCCACATCCAGTGTCAGCAATAGTACCAACACTACAAATTCCGAAAATAACAATACATCAAATATGTATTATAATAATTGTACTTTCAATATTAATATTAATCAATAAAAGAATTAAAATATTACTCTTTATATAATCGTAACGAATACCAACTCGAGCAAAGACAATATGTTTCGATTATTCACCTCTTCACTAGACGTATTTCGCGAAACATCACTCGAGCTACGCTCTCGTGATGTTTCGCGAAAACGTCACGTGAATCGGTAAATAATCGAATATTGTCTATGCTCTTGTGATATTATAACTGAAAATTCAATAGATGTACATGGATATGGTGATACTGCTTTAGAAAAGGAATTATACATACCGTTCCGAGTTTCCTAGCAAGAGAACGGAAACTTCTCAAGTAATTCTCAAATGAGTGTTTCATTATTCATGTTGGGAAGATAGACCAGAAGTTCAAACGATGTAGCGAAATTTAATTCGGATGCAAAGTTAAACAGTTCAGCTATAACATCGTGAGCTGTGTAATTGGTAAAATGCTAACCTGATTAAATCGGCTCAGGAAAATATCTCCCATTACGAAGCCATTATCTCCTTTGAAGAAAATATAAGGTCTAGTAAAAAGAAATCCATCATTTTTGCATGAAATTGAAGGCCTTAATTACCATAGTTAGAATGATCCTATTTAGATCAAATATGTGCCATTTTGCTCTATAACTTGTTGCCATTTTGGAGGTAATGTAATTGTGCATCTCTCATAGAAGCCCTCGTTCTTATTGGCAAAAAATTGAGACAGTCGATTTTCACAAGCTTCTGTTGAAGCGAATTTTTCACTTGCAAAATTTTTTACCATGGGCAGGAACAGATGGTAATCACAAGGTGCCAGGTTTGGACTATAAGGTGGATGCTTAAAAACCTCCCAGAGCTTCGGGCGAGTCACTATCCAAATGATTATTATAAAGTTATTGCTGATAATCCACAGAATCCCTGGCACGATAGTCGAAGTATCCACCAGTTTATTTTCAATCCAATTGTTTCATTAATGGAGGAAGTAGTTATAAAAAAAAATTTGCTGTTATCCTCTGTTTGTGACACATACAATAGTGAATTAAAGCTTCAGTCTCAGTCAGATGTAAATTTAATGACAAATCATTATCTGAGATATCTGAGAGAAAATATCGAAAATACGATCAAAATTATTTTAAAAAATATCAAGCCCTGTGGACAGGAGCTTTGGTGCTCTTGTTCGAATATTGGTAAGAGTTGGGAATTATATCAATGGATTCTTATGATAGAAATTCATGATAGCAGAAATTAAATTCAAACATCATAAAAGAATTTAAATTCAACAAGACTGCCAAAAATTATTACTCCAAAACCAATAGACCAATTCTACCCAACAACGAACTCATCCGAGATATTCGTTCCTCAATTCTATGATGAACGATATATTTTTTCCTCAAATCCACTCTGAAAATTATATTATATCAATTGAAACTTCAGCCAATATTTCAGTTTTGTTTTTATTGGAGATAGTCTGAACTCAATATTATTAACTTACCATTACCATTCCCATCATCATATGGATTAACAATGGGCATTAAATATCAAAATTTGACATATCATGTCTCAGGAGAATAAGTTGACATGTATCAACACAGATCATATTATAATAATTATCGCATTCTGTGAACACACAGAAGTACGATTTATTATTGAAATTTTGAAAAATCATATCTCCGAAAGTATTAGCTTGTTAGAATTAAAAAAGACATCAATGGATTCCTATGGTGAAACTGCATCTTGACAAAAACTCATTTTTAAATTTGTAAGGTAGAAAAAAAATATTCTTTTTGTTACTCCGAAATCATAAAACTGATTTAGCACAATAACGAACATAGCCGAGATATTTATCTCCCAAACCTACTCTGAAAATTTCAACTGTCTAGCTCATTTCGTTCGAGAGTTAACGTGTTAAAGGCCGGGCGGACGGACAGCCGGATGGACGGAAAGACGGACGGCCGGACAGAATCGATGCTGACCACGGATTCTTGATCACTAGGTCGAACCAAATCGTTCAAGGCCATTTTCAGCCAAAAATTCGAAAATTACAGACATTTGAGCAAATTGATAAGCACTCTATTCCGAGGAACAAGAGCGCCAAAAAGAAAGGTATCATGCATAAAGATAGTTATTTATTAGAAAATGGTGATTTTACTAGGCTCGAGGAAAATGAGCTTATTGATAAAGCTGCATTAGTCCTGCGTACAAACATTTTAAGTATGGATAAATTTACATGACCTTCAAAAATCAAACCCACTGATTTAATCAATGGTGAATGTGCGATCGCTCTTTTAGCACATTAATTGGAGGCATAGAAATTCGCCGCAGAAATGGTGAAACCTGTAATCGTTCAAGCAACTCAATGGCATCAGATACTATTTTTTGTGTGACTAATGGTACTATTGAACCATCAAAACACATAACTCTTTTTATGACTGTTAAAGGTCTCACAAGTAGAAGAATAGTATATTACGCACCGAGGGAGAAAAGTAGGACATTCACGCCCGCGAATGATTGTCTCCCGAGCCGGAGCCGAGGGTGACAATCGCGGGCGAGGATGTCCTACTTTTCTCCCTAGGTGCGTATACGATTTTTTTCTCAACCGGGATGAATAGTTTTTCTTCTCCGTCTAATTCACTTTCATCAGAGTTAATCAAATCCATTTTTTATTATATTTGTCGGTATTCACTGAAATAATTGATTATTTTGAATCAGCTGTCAACAACTTGAGATACAAACACGCGGTTGCTAGGTAACCGCCGGGAGATAAAGTAAATTTGCCATCTCACCGGGAGAGAATCTGGTACTTTTCTCCCGCGTGACAGGGACGAAAAGTGAACTTTTCATCCCGGGGGAGAAAAAAAATTATTAATATTCTTAATCGTCTTGGACATTGCTGCAACTATACAACACTGGAGGAGCTGGAAGCTGAAGCTACTTACTCATCTGTTAAGTGCTCTGAAATAGCTCCCCCTGACATTATTCTATAACTTTGTGAGATACGTTTATACTCTAAATGGAAAAGAAACTCTGCATGATACAGTAGGAATGATATATCAAAATATTGATAATTATGATCCTAATTATTATTTTTATAGCGTATTAAATCACTACTTAATTCAATAGTTTTCAATCTTTTCTTTTAAATTTATTTTACAACTATTTCTAGACCCAGCAAAATGATACCACATCACTCTTCACTTTTAGATCTTTCTGGCTGAAGGTTTAACAATTGAATTATTGTTTGGTAATTCAGTTTCGGGTCTGTAGATGATTAAATATCATCATATAAAAATTTCAGCCGTACCAAAAAAATTTTGAAAAAAAAATTTTGAAAAAGAATTTTTTTTTATTCAAATTTGCCGTACGTCACAGTTTAAACAACGATAAAAATATCTGGCAGTAATATATTCATGTGTCAAAACATTCAATAAAAACAATCAAAGAAAAATAACCTTCTTAAAGTTCTTTGAAAAATTGATATTTGTTGATATTTGTTTTCCCAATGTTGCTAGATCTCGTACTAATAGTTCTGATAGTTGAAGCGTCGGGCTTTTATAGAAGGTATCGGGATCGAAACCTGGGTCCGACATTACTCTTTATCATTTGTTTTCATTTCTATTGAAATAATAAATCCGAGCAAACGGTTATCGAACGAATTGATGTCGATTTTTTCTTAAAATTACGGGAAACCCGAGTATTTTCGTACGATATTAGATATTAAAATTACTGCTATAAATACAGAACGTATTTTGTGAATTGTCAACTCAGTCTTGACAAGCACTGACGTGGAGTCAGGACCTTTTGCTCACTTGTTCTTCTGTATATTTTCACGCCTCACATACACTCCCGAAATACTGCATGAACCTTCAAGCAACCTTTTTCCGACAGCGTACTAGATTTTAATTCCATCGGATCTGTATGTTTGAAAATATTGGGAAAATAAAATACTGCTTGAAGGTTTGTGCGGAATTTCAGCGGAATCGGACAAATAATATCTGAAATTATAAAGCACCTTCAAGGTAGATATTTACTCATATTCTGATATTTAACTGTCTGATTTGTGGTGTGAAATTGGATTTGAGGAATATCAAGAATAGATTAACTAAAATCTCAATAATCCGAGAAACTACTTTATATTCTTTTGAATTTCTGAATATTTAACACTTGTCGCATAGTTGACTCGATTAAAATTTGGCTTATGACCTTCCAACTATCGCCAGTTAACTGTATACGAATTATTATTATTATTATTATAATTATGGACGAAAGGTTAAGTGGCTTAGGTTTGAAAACTAGAAAATCAAGAAAACATAGATTTTCGTATTTATATCAAAGGTATACATAGACATTTCGTTACTCCGGTTAATAATAAATCGTATTTTGGCGTATCCACAGTCTGAAAATTCAACGAAGTTATTTATTTTTATGGTAATAATATGTTCTCATCCGAATTTTTTTTCACGAATGAAAGTTATCAAAATCCCTTCTTCTTACTCGTATCTGGATGCGGATGGAGGTAAGATTATGCATAGCGTAAGAGTAAGCTTTGGATGTAGTCGCTCTAGACCTCTTCATAAAAATAAAAGAGGTTCTGTTACAATATCTCCCAGAGGATGAGATGGGATAAATATGAACGTTTTCTTCTGTTCTTTGGAGACATTATACCCGTCGGATTACCTTCTTGTTACATATGGCAAATCTAAGCACATGAAGGAGATTTATTTAGCTATAGGACGGTATATTATTTTGTCGTTGAAATGCAAAAATTCTCTTTATTCTTCATTTATATATTTTAACATTTACACAAACAATAGGCAAATTGATTCAGCATGATAAAATTTGGGTCAATCTGAATTACTACTTATTCATTTCGATTATATTATCCATTGCTTGGCTTGAACAGTTGCCGTGGAAATCTGAACAATTCAACAGGTATAAAGTACATTATACAATGAGCTTATAATGAATGCGAATGGAATACTATACTTTGCCTAAGACTTACTCGTTAAAATTTTAATTAATCTGCATTTTTAACACAAATACAATATAATTGTCGAATGTGTCAACTTAATTTTGTGTGGTCACAGAAAATGTTGTAGCTTGACTTCGATTCCAATTATTTATTTCACTCTGATAAAAATGAAATATATAATTCATCATGTAAAATATATCTTGATATTGATTGTAATTGAACAATTCTTAAAATTCAATGAAGGTATGGAATTTATAGCTTAATCAATAACTTCACAGGTATTTTATCAGAAAGGCAAATGCAATTTATAAATAATACAAAATGTGGGAATGACCTGTGGGCAGGAGCTTTGGCGTTCTTGTTCAAACTTTGACAAATAATATCTCCAAAAGTATTGGTTTCTCCTCGAGTTTCTCAGAGTTGGGGATGAAATTGATTCTTAACATCATTGATTCTTAACATCATAAAACCTGATAACAAAGAATTTTATTTCAAACGAGTCCTTAAATGTAGCCAGTTTTTTAACTCCATTTTAAGATATTTTTCATCTCAAGCTTCAGCAAGAAATGTTTGGATCTATTCGGAAGAAATTGCTCTAGCTTTTTTAAGGTAAAAGCCTTCTGATTTCCTTTTAAAAAGTGAATGCAGTTTTTATATTTTTCTATATCGATTCCTTCATTTATGTTAAGCGTACTCTGAAGCATGAAATAATGTGTCCATAATGTTGAGGGTTTATATTTAGCTGAAACCTTTCCTGAAGATGTCATATTTCTGTATTTCTGGCGGCCACCTGCTAACACATTATTGAATTTGACCATGAATAAAGTAAGTCAGATTCAAAACAGTAAACCATTTGATTCTGGAAATTCTAACTTTTAAAGAAAGTTGCGAGCACGCAAAAAAATATCCGAAATATTGACCCTGTATCAATTTATTAGTAACCGATACATCACACTGTTTGCCTAACATCAAATTCCTTACTTGCAGCACAGAACAACTTCCAGGACCTACATCCACGGCGGGGTCAGCGAGAACGTCGGCGTCATGCAGTTTGGCTTCATCCAGAGAGTCTTCGACCAGTGCTCCAGGTCCAACACCCTTCAAAGTTCTCATGTTGGGGGGTCCAGCTGTCGGAAAGTCTTCCCTAGTATCACAGTTCATGACATCAGAGTACCTTCATGCTTATGATACGAGTATAGGTGAGTTGAGGTTTATATAATCTGATACAATCTGTTAATGTGAATTTTGAAAATTGTATTACGAGTAATCGTAGTATTAGGTGTGGCACAATGCGTTTTCAGGACTAGAATCTGCTGTCTAGTTAGGTCAACGGGTAGCCATCGTGTTGAGTTATTATGCGTCTTTGTTTGGTTGAGTTTAATTTTTGAGTTTTTGTTCTGTTGTATTCTTTAGTCGTTATACTGAATCACTCTATTGCATGGTTCACAATGATATTTTAGTATACTTGTTTTGATAAACAGGTTCTTTTAGAAATGTCAAAGTAGATATTACATAGATTCAACATACCTATATTAAAATAGGGTCTTTGAGTCGCAATTTTAAGAGTTCTATGAAATTTTGCCAGAGGATTCTCACTACACAAATAGTCAGCTCATGTTCTTCGGTCTAACCTCAGTAGTCATCTTGATGTATATCGTCTTGTACGCACTGAGTACCAAATAAAATCGATATACTGAAGTCCTAGAGTATTTCTCCATTTTGCTTTCATGTTATTCAGCTCCCGTTGTTGTGCTGCTGTCCTGTAGTGGTCTTTTCCAAAGTCCACATAAAGGCTCTGTTCCAGCAGGTGTTACCCTGGAGGCCCATTTCGCAAGTTCACCGTCTTTCTCATTTCTTTCAATACCATTTTGACCTAGTACTCATAGAAGTGTCACCTCATTGCCTCTAGCCAGTTGCTTTATAGTTTTCCGGTCCTCCCAGATCAGTAGGGGATCTTAGAAGGGTGATTCCATATCTGGAATTCTACTTATATATAGTTAGAATTAGTATTATATTTTAAAGGTGCAAGCAACGTGTTATCGTCACATCAGACGTTCTCTGGAACCTCTGTCACCAGTAATCCATTGTCATACCATTAGAGATACTATGCAGATTCTGAAAACGATGTAACGCTAATAGGAGATAAAGAATTTAAGACCAAACTCCAACTCTCTGTCGTCTCTAATGAGGTATAGGCTGTGTAACTCCTGAAGAGCGCTTGACGTGAAAGATCAACAACGGCTAGATTCCACAAATTGCCTCAAAGCCGTGGGATCGTTCCCAGGGAATCCTATTGGTCTAAGGTGGGGTAGTTCAGTCAGAGAATCACCAATTTATTGCACTACCCTGTGGGGTCGAAGGCAAGCCAAGTGCGGGGGGGGGGGGGGTAAAACTGGATTAGGTACCTTAGGTATGAGCAGTCAAGAAAAAGGGTGTGTTCTGAGCAGGGAAGACGATAGAGGTTGTAAACGGTTAGGATGTAAGAGTTTTCATCGCTGATACTTAGACGCTTTTATTGAATCAATCAACCCCTAGGTTGATTGATATGAAAATTCTACATAGATGTGCCTCGAAGTTCTATTTCATGCACTCTTGAGAACAAATATAGACAGCCAGACTCTAGAGTCTCTGCCTGTAAGATAGAGGGTTTATGTTCCAGAAGCACAGAGAATTCATTGTTTTTCAAGATGCAGTTTCATCATAAGAATCTATTGATACCATTTTCAACTCTTTAATACTTTCAGAGATATGATTTTTCAATATTAAATCGTAACTGTATGATTTCACACTATCAAAAATTACCGTCCGTATCTATGAATCTCATCTACAGATATGAGACATGTCAAACAAAGGATGATTGAATGCAACATGACCAATGGAATAACCTCAGCTATCGTAGATAGCTCTTGGATAATCCATATGATGACGATGATGGAAATACATACTTTGGCAAGTTAATCAAATTGGTTTCAGAATATTTCTAGTAAAACAAAACTGGAATATTGGCTAAGTTTCAATTGATATAATATAATTTTCAAAGTAGATTTCTCTTGTTGAATTTGAATTCTTCTATGATTTTTGAATTTAATTTATTTCATGATGAAGTTCTATCATAATAATTCATTGATATCATTCCCAACTGTGAGAAGCCAATACTTCCGGGGATATTATAAGTTTGAACAAGAGCACCGAAGCTCCTCTACACAGTGCTTTCCCACTTTTATTTCTCGAATTTTAAACGTTTGAAATCGCAATGCGGAAAATATTCAGACCAAACGCTTGAAGTTTTACAGTGTATTTTTAGAAAGTCTTCAAATTAAAATATCGCATGAAACAAAACTGTCCGACCTACTTCCGCCAGGAATTTAAAGCAACTCGAGTATTACACTGAGATTACCACGAATATTTAGGACCGATTGATTAATTTCAAGAAGTGTAAATTAAGGGTTGAAAATCATGAAAACTAGAAATGTTCGTTAAGACGTCGAACTAATGACGTTATGGGTTCGGCGCAGGGCGCGTGTTTCTTGTTCAGAATTAATTAAAAAAGTACATTTACGTCGCAATCAGAACGAGCTTATCTATCCGTGAAATGAGTTTCAACGCGAATCGGTAATAAAATTCTAATATAATATCCATTACGAAACGAACAGCCGTTAATTGAATAATGTTTTCAATAAATTATAAAAAATATGAAATTTTTCTGTTTCAAATAAAAATAAGAAAAAAAGAAATTTGAAAAATAAATTCTAGAATATTGAAACAGATTCTAATTACAAAAAACAACAAGTTTCATATGACAATTGCACAAAACAGGTGTAAAGTACTTACAAATAGTAGATATTCCATAAAACATGTATGAAAGAAGAGAAGTAATAATGATAAATTACCTTGTAATCGATCAAAAATTTCCTGATCTACGTTCACCAAATTTTCTCCTCTCTCGAACTACAGAATTATGCTTTCAATATTCACTTAATATTTTCTAACATTTTTGGGTGAGGTCCCCGTTGCATCGCCAAAATACGAGTATTTCAACACCAACATAATATTTTTGAAGTTATAATATTCCCTTCCGTCAGTCCCGTCATTAAATGCATGAGAGAACTGAGCATGACGAAAAGCAGTCTCACTTCTCTCAGATCTCTTACTTCATGTTCCGTTCCGAAATGTAAGACTTTTCTGAGAAAAACTAATTTCGGAACAAACAACTGAGATTTTTCTCACTTCGCTCACATTTCGGAATACACTTTATTCTCATGATTATTCGATTGCTGAAATGAATTAGACAATGTCATGTCTCAGGAAAATAAGTTGACATTATAACAATCCATAGATAGAATAATTATATCATTCTGTGAAAACATAGAAATACTTTTATTTTTTTTTTTTAATTTTGAAAAATCATATCTCCGGAAGTATTAGCTTGTCGGAGTTGAAAATAATATCATTGGATTCTTATGGTAAAACTGCTTATTGAAAAAAATTTAATTTGGAATTTGTTATGTAAAAAAATTTTTTTTTTGTTACTCCGAAACCATCTGTCCGATTTTACCCAATAACGAACTTAGCCGAGATATTTATCTCCCAAACCTACTCTGAAAATTTCAACTGTCTAGCTCATTCCGTTCGAGAGTTATCGTGCCGGCCGGACCGGCCGGACAGAATGAATTTCGACCACGGATTCTTGATCAGTGAGTCGAACCAAATCGTTTAAGACCATTTTCATCGAAAAATTCGAAAATTACAGACATTTGGGCAAATTGATAAGCACTCTGTTCCGAGGAACAAGAGCGCCTAAAATGCTTCAAATTTTAAATTTCCAAAAATTTCATTATTCAAGAGCGACAATTGTTTCTCCACACAGTGGCGTGTTCGTGTTGTACATTTGAACTGAGAGGTGTGTCAGTAGTAATACAAATATTCGATATCTCATAACATTTTACTGAACCATCACAGCAGAATAATGTTTGCGTCTATGTTCTGGGGAACATAGCGTTACCATTTTGCCCAAATGTCTGTAATTTTACAATTTTTTGCCGAAAATTGTATCAAACGATTGAGTTCGACTTCTTGATGAAGAATTTGAGGACAAATTTGATTCTTTCTGTTAATGGGCATAATCGGCCCAATGGTTTCCGAGTAATAATTTTATTTTCAACCAATATAAATCCGATCAAACTGAAACTTGTAGTAGTTGTAGAATATGAACTTGATCACGTTCGAGAAATTTTGTGAGAGTCGCATCGCTAAAAATTTTTAAAAAACTCATTAAACAATATTTTTTATGTCGCAATAACCTGAGAACGGAAAGAGACAGTCACTTGAAATTTTCAGGTTAGGTTGTGCTTCTGAATGCGACATTTTAGTGCGTTTTTACGCATAATCGGCCGAACGACTTCGGAGTTATAGCCATCTGAAATTTTGTTGTTATTTCCTCGATAACTCGAAAAATACAAAACTGATTAAATTCAAACATGGTTATTAGATGTATAATGCCAACGCAATCGTATTACTGAAAATTTTTTAAAAAATAATTGGAAATTATTGAAAAAAATTCTATAGGTAGTGTGCGCGTCAATATTATGAAACAAATTCATTATCTCAGAAGAAAAATATTTGGCAACAAAATCCTGAAACAGGTCAATTTTTGTTTCACTTTTACCAAATTTTTATGCATTTTTGAAGGATTTTTGTTGCACCCTGTGCCATCCCCATCAACCCTCTAAATTTTTGAATAGGCAAAGTGGGTCATGTGGTAATGTTTTGGCAAGGTCTTTGTATCTTCTTTACGGATTTTTTCAAGAAAATATTTTTCATTTTTGAAAAATATTTTTCAAAAAAGAAAATTTTTTTCTTGAAAATTTCCGCACGACGGTAAAGAAGATACGAAGACCTTGCCAAAAAAGTACCACATGACCCTCTTCCTCTATTCAAAAAATTTAGAGGGTTGATGAGGATTGCACAGGGTGCAACAAAAATCCTTCAAAAATGCATCAAAATTTTTTAAAAGTGAAACAAAAATTGACCTGTTTCAGGATTTTGTTGCCAAATATTTTTCTCCTGAGAAAATAAATTTGTTCCATAATTTTGACGCGCACTGTAGGTATATCAGTAACTATTCGTCCGACATCTCTAAAATTTTGCGAGAGCATTTAAATCCTAACCTTACTGCCAAGTTCCGAGTTTGAACACGATCGGATATTGTTGGAGATGCGAACAGCCTTGTGTGAGTTTAGTAGATGGATGGGTGACCGTTGCCTCGATAACTTTCGAACGAAAGGAGATAGGGACTTGCAATTTTCAGGGTATGTTGCGTATCCGAATGGGAGTGTTAAGTTTGACAACGGGCATAATCGGTTCAAAGGTTTCGGAGTTATATCCACCTGTAATATTATTTCTATGATAACTCAAAAAATATAGACTCGATCGAATTGAAGCTTGGTATCTAGTTGGAGAATATCGACACTAAGACGTGGTTAAAATTTTACAAGAATCATACAAAAATTGACCTGTTTCAGGATTTTGTTGCCAAATATTTTTCTCCTGAGAAAATAAATTTGTTCCATAATTTTGACGCGCACTGTAGGTATATCAGTAACTATTCGTCCGACATCTCTAAAATTTTGCGAGAGCATTTAAATCCTAACTTTACTGCCAAGTTCCGAGTTTGAACACGATCGGATATTGTTGGAGATGCAAACAGCCTTGTGTGAGTTTAGTAGATGGATGGGTGACCGTTGCCTCGATAACTTTCGAACGAAAGGAGATAGGGACTTGCAATTTTCAGGGTATGTTGCGTATCCGAATGGGAGTGTTAAGTTTGACAACGGGCATAATCGGTTCAAAGGTTTCGGAGTTATATCCACCTGTAATATTATTTCTATGAACTCAAAAAATATAGACTCGATCGAATTGAAGCTTGGTATCTAGTTGGAGAATATCGACACTAAGACGTGGTTAAAATTTTACAAGAATCATACCCCTAGAAAATTAAAAAAAACTATGAAAAAAAAAATTGGTTCAAGCACTGATGTGAAGTCCAGAGCTTTTTCGCGTTTGTTCTATTGTTTATTCTTCTGTATTGGACACTCTTAATCGAATTTACCATGGTAAATTATGTTGTCCTTTCTCCTGTATTGGACACTTAATTCGAATTTACTATGGTAAACTTGAATTAAGAGTTGCACATATTTTAATCAATTTTGGGAAAAACTAGATATGAAGATCTTATTTGTCTGACATATGCTCAATGACCTAGAAATTACTTGAATTTTGGTGAAAATCGCACCGCGATGTGTCTATCCATTTTCGAGTTATAGGGGACAATGTAAAAAATTTTCATTACTCATTCGGATCAATTTACTATGGCGCGACAAAAAAAGTTATGTCCATGGCAACTACTACATTGAATAAATCTTTTTGCGCGTATGTTCTGGGGAACATCGCGTTATAGTTTTGCCCAAATGTGAAATTTAATTCTGTGGTGCCGTCCGGCCGTACGGCCGTACGGGCGTTGCCACGATAACTTGAGAACGGAAAGAGCTAGCGACTTGAAATTTTCAGGGTAGGTGGCGCATCCCAATACGACGGACAAGTTCATTAATGGGTATAATCGGCCCAATGGTTTCCGAGTAATAATTTTGTTTTCAACCAAAATAAATCCGATCGAATTTAAACTTGGTGAATAGTTGTAGAATATAGACCTAAGCACGTTTGTGAAATTTTGTGAGAATCGTAACGCTAGAAAATTATTAAAAAATTATTAAAAAATATTTTTGTTGTCACGATAACCTGAGAATGGAAAGAGATAGCGGCTTGAAAATTTCAGGTTAGGTTGTGCACCTGAATGCGACATTTGAGTGTGTTTATGAGCATAATCGTCCAAACGGTTTTAGAGCTATAGCCATCTGAAATTTTCTGAAATTTGGTTTTTTTTTGTTCCTCATTAACTCGAAGAATACAAAACCGATTGAATTCAAACATTGTTATTAGTTGAAGAATGCCAACGCGAAAATTCTTGCAGAATTTTGTGAGGATGGTATAACTAGAAAATTAAAAAAAAAATAGTTGAAAATTATTGAAAAAAAATCTATATATCATAAACTATTCGTCCGGCATGGCTGAAATTTTGGAACAGCCTACAGAACCTAACTCTACTGCAGAATTCCAAGTTTGAACATGATCGGATCTATATTGTGGGAGAACCTGGCAGCCTTTTGTGAGTTCGGTAGCGTAGTGGTAGCCAAGTGGCAGCGGTAGCGGATGGGAATCGTCGTATGATAATATGTAGTCTATGGTCGTATTTTTGCGAGAACCTTCAAAAATAAAAATATGAATGTCATGATGACATATTTTCGCTCGTATATTATGGAAAAATCGTGTTATTTCATCACAAATCTATGGGAGATGATAGCCCTACATTAGTGGTCAGACCTGGGTTTGAAAGAGATCCTCCTTAGGAGGAGGCAATTAAATATTGAAGGGATTTCTATGAACAAGAGTGAATATCTTTGAGAAATAGAGAAGGCGATTCTTCTTCAAGAGATCCATGTGCCTTCAGAGGAGTATATTTGCGAGAGGGGACTTTTGAAAGGTTATGTATTATTTTTAATATGATATCGCTGAAATTTTGCTGAAGGCTTCTGATCTTGTAAGGTGAGAGGCTCATTTGTGGATATTAAATCTTGTGATGGGTAGAGAGGAATTTTAGGCCAGCCCAGACGGCACAAACTAATATTCTAATATTCTAATAATTCTAATAGCTTAGAACTTTCAAAGTATTCTGGACAATAGAATTCATCTTGGTAAATTCGATTAAGAAGAGTCTCCAATACAGGAGAATGGACAATAGAATTCATCATGTTGAATTCGATTGAGAAGAGTGTCCAATACAGGAGAATAGACAATAAAAATCATCATGGTAAATTCGATTAAGAAGAGTGTTCATTACAGGAGTATGGACAATAGAACATACGCGCAAAAGCTCCTGACTTCACGTCAGTGCTTGTTTATTTGTAATTCGAGATAATCGAGATACAGCTGCTCCGTATCCTTATCCAGACATCCAGTATAATACTGACTTCCTACGCATTTTTCCTTTTTTTTTTCAGTTTTTTTCTTCTTGAAAACTACTTGGAACAATGCAACTGTTCGAACACAAGGTCATTAAAAGTTGAATACTCAATCATATAAGAGAAAAAAATTATGCAAATCTTTTTTGGAGAAAATTAATTTTCATTCCATTTATAACAGGACAAAGTGCTTAGATTGCAAACATATTTTAGCTTAGTAGAGAAAATGGAACAATTTTAGAACACCAATTTTCATATTTCATATTGGCCCAGTTCTCCAGAAACGTCTAATAGGCACTCGAACTTAGAACACCCTATATATAACAACTTTCAATTTCTCTACATTCTTCCGTTTTCGGAGCATTTTTTGAATTTTCTACCGTAATTTTGACGTTAGTAGTTTTGGAGAAAATCAGTGGCAGCTTCAAATACATCAACACGTAAACTGTGGAAATTTCAATGGAGATTAAAAGTAATTTTTCTGTGCACGATTCTAAAGATTCAGCATTGGAGAATAAACCGCAGAACAATGGAATATTCGCGAACCCTTGGATATTTTCAGTATTCAAGCAGCTGAACATTCGAAACTTTTTAGGTGACAAATGCGATTCTACAACGTTTTTTAATTAGAAGATATCATAGCAGAAATGGAAAAAAATTCCCAGTCGTTTTTAATTCAATCCCCTTTTTCCGAATACCATGAGCCTCCAGGGCATGTATAGTTTGAGATCTGATCGTGAAAAACGAAAAGTATGATTCCGTTATTGAAACTGGCGAATGATGAACGAATATCAGAAAATCCAGCCGCCTGCTGGGCTGAAAATCGCGACGCTGTGCGGAAAAATGCAAAAGAAATATTTTCAGCTTCACTGCATAACCGCAATCTGACACAAAAAGCAATCAAACTGTTCATTTATGAATATTGGTGAAATAATATTGAGAAATATCTGGGGCAATAGTTTTAACAATTTCAACCCTTAGAAAAGCAAGCGTGTGCGATTCAGCTTGTTCATTTTATAAAGGGAGATACAATATACGGATTTATCTTGATTAGTGAAAGGTTTTTTTTTCTGGGTTTTCTCTCCTAAACTCTGAAAAATATCTATAATATAAAAATTAATTATTTTGTGATTTGCTTCTGCGTAAGAAACACAGGATATTTTTCAGAAGCAATCAATTGAACAATGTTGCCTAACAAACAACATCGAAACAACATCAACGAAGAAACAACTATATCGTAACGTTTCGGAGTCTATATCAGACTCCTTCGTCAGACGCTTAATGAAAATCGTTAGAATTATTTTGTGGTAGTTATTCTGTGAAATTCAAGAATTGTCACATTGACAGTATTTAAAAATCATAGCTAACATAGTTTTACTTCGCATAGAAATTTCCAAGTTCCAACTCCTTTTTCAATACATTTAGCCAAATATGGTCAATACCAATTGAGCAATTTGCAAAATTGCATTCTCTGTTCAATAAAATACAAGTTGACTCCTTAAGTTTCCTTTTCATAAAATCAGGTTCAGTCATTAGAAACTTTGTATTACTCCAATCCATCATGTGATCTCCTTGGATTGTACATATATGTTCTCCTATTTTTGATTTCAGTATGTCTCTATTTCTCAACTTATTCTTATGCTCTGACTTTCTTACTTCAAGTTGTCTTGATGTTTCTCCTGTGTATGATTTACCACAAATACAAGGAATATTATATACACAGTTTTTTTATTTTTGTTTTTCATTTATGGGTTTTGTTTTCGTTAATATAGACCTAAGATCATTCTGTGTTTTGAAGACGGTTCTTATATTGAACTTAGAACCGATTCTTCTATTTTTTTTCAGAAAGGCCACGAACATAAGGGATCACATTCAACATTCTATCTAAATTCATGATACGTGTATTTATGGATTGCCTCGGATATCCATTTTCTTCAAGAAATTTTTTGATGAAATCAATTTCATTATTTCGAATTTCAAGAGTAGAACACATTAGGTTCGCTCTATCATAAAGTGTTTTAATAACACCTCTTTTTACACTAAGCTGATGGTTTGAATAGAAATTTAAATATCTTTTTGTATGTGTCTGCTTCCTGAAGACACTCGATTCGAAATGGTTCGGATACTTAATTATCGAAACATCCAGAAAAGAAAGCTGATTATTTTTCTCTATTTCCCAAGTGAATTTTATTTTAGGTTCCTTTGAATTTATGAAATCGAAAAATTTGCCTAACTCTTCTCTACCATGTTGCCAAATTACAAATATATCGTCAACATATCGCCACCAAGCTTTTGGTTTCAACAAATATGTATCCACAAATTTTTCTTCAAAATTTTCCATGAATATATTACTCATGACAGGTGATAAAGGCGAACCTATTGCCATTCCAAAATTTTGTCGATAAAAAACATCTCCTAGTTGGAAATAGGTAGTATTCAAACAAACATCAAGCATTTCCATAATATAATTGGCATTAAATTTTGAATCTTTAATTATCGAGTCATCATTTTCTAATTTCGTTCGAACTATTTGAAGCGAATTATCGACAGGAACATTGGGGAACAAACTGACAACATCAAAGTTCACTAGAATGTCATTTTGGTTTAAATTTGAATTTTGTAGTTTTTCAAGAAAGAGTTTGTTGTTCTTCAGAAAACTTTCTTTCTTTCCAATTTTGCGAATTGCTCAATTGGTATTGACCATATTTGGCTAAATTTATTGAAAAAGGAGTTGGAACTTGGAAATTTCTATGCGAAGTAAAACTATGTTAGCTATGATTTTTAAAAACTGTCAATGTGACAATTCTTGAATTTCACAAAATAACTATCAACAAAATAATTCTAACGATTTTCACCAAGCGTCTGACGAAGGAGTCTGATATAGACTCCGAAACGTTACGATATAGTTGTTTCTTCGTTGATGTTGTTTCGTTGTTGTTTGTTAGGCAACATTGTTCAATTGATTGCTTCTGACAAATATCCTGTGTTTCTTACGCAGAAGAAACATGAATTCATAAATTCAAAGAAACCTACAATAAAATTCACTTTGAAAATAGAGAAAAATAATCAGCTTTCTTTTCTGGATGTTTCGATAATTAAGTATCCGAACCATTTCGAAACGAGTGTCTTCAGGAAGCAGACACATACAAATAGATATTTAAATTTCTATTCAAACCATCAGCTTAGTGTAAAAAGAGGTGTTATTAAAACACTATATGATAGAGCGAACCTAATGTGTTCTACTCTTGAAATTCGAAATAATGAAATTGATTTCATCAAAAAATGTCTTGAAGAAAATGGATATCCGAGGCAATTCATAAATACATGTATCATGAATTTAGATAGAAGAACAAATAATCAAGAACAACAAAATAATCAACAAGTACAACAGAATAATCAACAAGAACAGCAACCCAATCTGTTGAATGTGATCCCTTATGTTCGTGGCCTTTCTGAAAAAATTAGAAGAATCGGTTCTAAGTTCAATATAAGAACCGTCTTCAAAACACATCAGAATGATCTTAGGTCTTTATTAACGAAAACAAAACCCATAAATGAAAAACAAAAATCAAAAAACTGTGTATATAATATTCCTTGTATTTGTGGTAAATAATACACAGGAGAAAGACCACTAGAAGTAAGAAAGTCAGAGCATAAGAATAACTTGAGAAATAGAGACATACAGAAATAAAAAATAGCAGAACATGTATGTACAATCCAAGGAGATCACATGATGGATTGGAGTAATACAAAGATTCTAATGACAGAACCTGATTTTATGAAAAGGAAACTTAAGGAGTCAACTTGTATTTTATTGAACAGAGAATGCAATTTTGCAAATTGCTCAATTGGTATTGACCATATTTGGCTAAATTTATTGAAAAAGGAGTTGGAACTTGGAAATTTCTATGCGAAGTAAAACTTTGTTAGCTATGATTTTTAAATACTGTCAATGTGACAATTCTTGAATTTCACAAAATAACTATCAACAAAATAATTCTAACGATTTTCATTAAGCGTCTGACGAAGGAGTCTGATGTAGACTCCGAAACATTACGATATAGATGTTCCTTCGTTGATGTTGTTTCGAAAAAAAACCTTTCAATAATGAGTATACCTCCCACAGTATCCTTTAATGATTACTTATCTTGATTAGATCTTGAACATCGTTTGCCTGATTGTTGTACTAAAATATTCAAACAAAAGGAGAGGAAAAAAAAATCTGATACATCAACAATTATATGCAGTTAATCTGAAACCATATATATATATATACAGGGTGAGTCTTTGAGTTGTTCATTGATTTTAACCGAAGATTCCTCTCGTCAAATGAAACACTTTTTTTATTTACCATTTTTCCTAATTCGGCTCTGGTAAAGAGATAAAGGCTGTTGAAATTTCGAAAGAAAATCAGTTTTTCTTTTCTATCTTTGACATGGATATTCTGAACGGAATGAATTTTGGGGTGAAGTTTTCTATAACTATGATACATAATTTCCAATTAACAGTTTTTTCCTATTGCCACTCGTTTCCTAGTTATAGACTCGCGAATTCATAAAACTATGAGAAATTAGCATAAAGAAAACAGATTAAGTTTAGCTTAAGTAATTATAAGAATCTACAATCATTTCAGAAAAATAATGTTTTCTTCACCATTTCTCCCAAAACGTACAGTTCAGAAGATATTCTTCTTTGAATGATATAAAGTCTGATGAAAAATCCAGAAATTTCACTACATTTATTAATCCGCCCCTGGATAAGGAATCCTTAAACAAAACCACAGATATGATACCTACTTCCATATCTCTGATTAAAACTGAGAACCACAATGCCATCGTTCATAGATTATTGTTTTGATTGAAAATTTCACAAAATATCAAAGGATGGAGTTCTATTAATAAACATGTATGTAATAACTTGCGTTTGTTCGCAAGTTCTTGATTCTCTTTTCGGCAAAAAAATAATTTAAAGCTTAAAGACTTACTGTTTTGAGCAATCCTTTGAAGGCAATCAAATATTTTACTTAAGAATAATATGTATGTGAAATTTATATTCAGATCAGGATGTACCTTTATACACAAATACAAATATGATTGAATCTGCAGAATTGATATCAGCTCTTAGTAATCACTTTCATTTCAAATACCTACTTACGTCTTTCATATTTCAGAAAGTGTAAAAATTATTATTTCCTAAGATTCAGATAGCTCACCTTTGAAATTTAATGATTTATTTTTAAAATATTCGTACAACCGGACGCCTAATAGGCCATCTTCATTGTTAGATATAATCTATTGATCTTTATAAAACTTTAAATGAGTCAAAAACAATTTGATGAACATGGAAAAAATGAATAAAATATGATAATTTAATAAGACTTAGCATTGCACAACACAATATTTTGCCCTACATCAGCTGATTTCTATCATTGGATCTCACTCTTATGTTGGAGTCAATGCCTCTTTCTCAGCTCTTTTTCTACTTATTATTGCTATGGAGTTCGATCATAGATTATTAGTGTTCTGTGATTTATATATTGACGTTGGAATTAGATTGGAACACTATGAGTGAATTAATTTCCAGTTATTATTGAAGATAGTTAGGATATTTGAGGAGTTTTCTTGAAAGAAGATCATGAAATTGTGTATATTATTATATTGAAAACAATTGGGTAATGAAGTATCGAATGGATAGAATAGGTATCAAGTTGAAGTTCACTGATTTAATATTCAAAAGTTGAATTAATTTTTTGCTGGAAATGTTGCTTGAAGGGCCAAAAATTATTAATTGAGTGAGTAAATAAGTTTTCTCGAACGAATTCAGTGAATTTCAAGCATCAGATGATTCAGATTCGGTCAATAAACAATACTAGTTACATTAGAGTAATCTGTGCTCAACGTACAAAGAAAATTCAGGGGAGTATCAGCCCATTGTAAAGTCTTTAAACGCTTATAACTTTTTACCTTAGCCGAATCTGGAAAAATGGTAAATGAAAAAAGTGTTTTATTTGAAGAGAGGAATATCTGGTTAAAATTAATGCACAACTTGAAGACTCACCATGTATATATACAGGGTGAGTCTTTAAGTTGTACATTAATTATAACCATGGATTTTTCTTTTGCCATTTTTCCAGATTCGGCTCAGGTCAAAGGTTATAAGCGTTTAAAGATTTTACAATGTGCGAAGCCAGCCCTGAACTGTCCTTAAGTGTTGAAAATAGAAACACTTACTGGATTCAACATCGCATAATTAAATGAAAGCTTTATCATCTGATGTTCGAAATTCAACGAAATTGTCTGAGAAATCTTATTTACTCACTGAACTTATGAAATGGTTTTAAATAATCTTCAAGCTGCATTTTTGACAAAACCTCTACCTGAATATTAAAACACTGACTCCAACTTCATTTTCATTGAATATCCACTATAAGATTATCCACAATATCTTCTTCGCCTATTTTCACATTCCTTACATATTTTAATTCGCATAATATAAACGAATATATCAACATTTATTATAACCTCTACTCTATGAAAGTAACTTCACTGTTGTCCACTACAGTTACATATGTCAGACGACAAAAAACTGTAGTGGACAAGAGTGTAGTTACTTTTATAGTGCTCATAATAAGTCTAAGGTGAACTCGAATTAGAATAAACCTCTACTCCATTGAATAGAGAAAAACAATCTGTTCTCTATGCAAATCACAGAACACAAATAATTACAAATGCAAGTGACGACCTCGTATAGACACAGTAAAATTAAATTTTTTTATCTGTAACAGAAGCAGGTACAGAAATGTAATAACCTTAAATTATAACGCCGGCACTTCTTTGTTTACATACATAATTCCGTAGATCCAGAATAAGATTAAGAATTTCTCGTCAAGAATAGGTGGAATGATACTTATAATTGATATTTCCCTTATGCATACTAATATACTACAAACTGATAAGATTCAACTATGTATTGACGTGCGTTATATCTGTTGAAAATTATGTTCATAAAATTATGTTCCATTTTATTATTATTATTATTATTATACTGATCCTCCTGGGTCTTCCACAAGGAGACCCCTCATAAGCTCTAAGAGCTTGCCCTGAGTTAGGAGAACCAGTTGTGTTCTGTATAGGCTTTGTTACTGTGTCCTTACGCCACCTTAGGCACAGCACTGTTAATTTTTGACCCAACAGCGAATGGTGGCGATTACCGTGACTAGAAAATTTCTTTCCTAGCCTCGGAATTGTGCTTGGGGCTTCCGCTCCCAAGTCAATTACTCTACCACTGAGCCAATCGCACGACATATATTAGAGTATTAGAGCATTTTCCCTTAGAGCAGTTCAAAGTCCAAACATATGCATTTATTTCGTGAATAATTTGTCCGATCTACCACTCACAATTGCATCAAATTATTTGCTCGTGAAACACAATAGGATAAGTTAGCCGGTAGAACTCTACAACTTTTCACAGCAAGGCAGTATCCGCAAAATCACCGAACAGATACGAATGGTTTTTGCCCTTTGCCCTGGGACAGGGTATGAATGAATTATGTACGTAATACCAGACTGGCTCAAGAACATGCTATATTATCAAACCACTAAATTAACAACCTATTTTGTCAAGTTTGATAGTCCGACCTCTCTTTATTTACATAGGATCGAACGCACAATACTGGTTAGCCATATTGAATACTTCTAAGGGACACGTAGGTCTGAAGCTGACACTAATTGAGATCCCTACGTGATCTCATGAGAATGAACATCAAGAGAAGCTTCGTCAACGGTGTATATATCTTCCTAAAATAGCTCTTTTATTTAAAAATGGGGAAGCTTATTTGGCAGCTGACGAGTAGATGCGTGATACATATAGTTCTCTCAGAATCTTAATATATAATGAAGCTTCTTCGGCTTATACAGGGCGGAGCAGAATAACGAGCGACTTATTAATTTATTTAAGTATATAAATTAGTGTCCGACCCTAACAGGCTTTTCAGCCGAAACCGAAACCGAAAATGAACTTTCGGTCAGGCTCTCAGTTTCGGCCGAAACCGAAACTTTATATTTTATACTGAAATCTAGTGTATTTTATGCAATTTTATTGGTATATAAGACATACAAACAGTTAAGAGTGTTGAATAAAATAAAAGAACATTTTTTTTCGGGATCTTTATTAATTATTTTGCTATTACCAAGTTATCAAAATAATCTAAGTAGAAGTATACAGGGTGATTCCAGATCAAACTTGAACCTTAAATGATTATGATGATATGATTAGAAAGGGGACATAAGAAGCAGAGAAAGAAGAATAACGAATTGTATATTTTTTTGTTGCAACTAAGTTCAAAATTTCATTACAAAATGTATTCATAAATTATGTTCGAGATGACCTCCACCATTCCATAGGCAAGTACGTGTCCTCTTTCTGATTTCTTCAGTTGTTATATTCCGCCTGAAATTTACTCACGCTTCTTTTTGGCGCTCTAGTTCCTCGGAACTGAGTGCTTATCAATTTGCCCAAATGTCTGTAAGTTTCGAATTTTTCGATGAAAATGGTCTTAAGCGATTTGGTTCGACTCACTGATCAAGAATCCGTGGTCGAAATTCATTCTGTCCTGCTGGCCGGCCGGCCGTAGGCAGGATAACTCTCGAACGGAACGAGCTAGACAGTTGAAATTTGCAGAGTAGGTTTGGGAGATAAATATCTCGGCTAAGTTCTATTGGGCAAAATCGGACAGATGGTTTCGGAGTAAGAAAAAAAATTTTTTTTTACAAAACAAATTCCAAATTAAATTTGTTTCAATAAGCAGTTTTACCATAAGAATCGAATGCTCTAATTAGCTCTAACAAGCTAATACTTTCGGAGATATGGTTTTTCAAAATTTCAATAATAAATCGTATTTCAATGTTGTCACAGAATGATATAATTATTCTATGTATGAATTGTTATAATGTCAACTTATTTTCCTGAGACATGACATTATCTAATCAATCGAAGAATTGTGAGCGAAGTGAGTAAAATCTCAGTTGTTTGCTCCGAAATTAGTTTTTCTCAGAAAAGTCTTACATTTCGGAAAGGAACATGAAGTAAGAGATCTGAGAGTAGTGAGACTGCTTTTCATCCATACACATAGATATAACTCTCGAACGGAATGAGCTAGGTAGTTGAAATTTTCAGAGTAGGTTAGGGAGATGAATATCTCGGTTAAGTTCGTTATTGGGCAAAATTGGCCAGATTTAATTTGATTTCTTCCATGGTGCAGTACTCATTCTCATGATTGCTCATTTAATCTTGATAAATAAACTATTATTTGAATTGAATTTCCTTTATGATGCAGTTCTATCATATGAATACATTGATATAATTCCCAACTCTGAGAAACCAATACTTTCGGAGATATAATTTGTCTAATTGAACTAGAGCGCCAGAAAGCTCCTGTCCACAGGGCTTGAACCCATTTTGATTACACATTCACTATTTAATATGCCGGACATTCAAAAGGTTGCTTATAAAAAATCTGCTGAAACTAAACTAGTGCATTCTAACGACATTTTTAGAGAATGAACAAGTTTTTAAAATAATTTTGGCATATATAAATTGTGAAATTCGAAAGTTGCAGGCTAATTGATAATAGAAATTGATTTTTCCTTCATTCATATACCACATTTCAAATCATACTAATTCTCTTTCAACATCTTATACAGTATTGTTTTGCTTTTTTCGTATATATCATATGCTTTTCTGATAAGAATAACCCAAAATTTATAATCAAATTTGGTCAACGTGGAAAAAATTTTCGAAATATGAACTGAGGTGAGAAGTCTTTTAAAAATCACCCAAACTCCAATAACTGTTGATTTTCGGTTATCAATTAATATGGCTCAAACAACAGCTAATGAGTCATACTAAGACCTCCTCTAAGGTTCACTTCTAATTTGGAATCACCCTAAATAATCTAATTAATAATCATTAATGTAAAATAACTTGTTGTACAATTATGTATACCTATTTATAACTCAGTTGGCGACCAGGCTAATTCACGAACAGTCAAGTTACGGCGCGGCCGAGAGTTTCGGCTATTTTTTGGCCGAAACCGAAACTCAGGCCGAAACTAGATTTCTTGGTCGGAACTGGCCGAAAATGAAACCGAAACCGAACTTTCGGTCAGTCACTAATATAAATAGACCAGGACTGAAGCCTCTGAAAATGGTAAAAGAGAAAAAAATGTTTCAAGCCCTGTGGACAGTAGCTTTGGCGCTCTTGTTCAAACTTTGAAAAATCATCTCCGAAATTATTGGTTTCTCAGAGTTGGGAATGGTATCAATGGATTCTTATGATAGAACTGCATCATAAGGGAAATGAAATAATATTTTATTTATCAAGATTAAATGAGCAATCTTCAATGCTTCAATGCTTCAAAAATTATCATTTGAAATAATAAGGAAAGTATTATCGAAATGTCTAGAGCAAGGCAAATCATAGCAGATTGTCCATTTATTCCTGATATTTGAGTTGGTAGAGGCTGACGAACAAATTATTTTAATAATTCGAAATATATTAATAAAGTACAATCCTCTTTTCATTACTTAATAGTTTATAGATACCACTAAAACATTCATTATTTATTATGAACCTTAACTCAAGAAAACATATTTGATACACAAATGTAGATCCATATTTCAGCATTTTTTTGCTAACAACCTTATGAAAATACTGTATATAGGAACATGACTTACTACTTAAGGAAGTAAAAGGTAATATTAACCTCAGTAGTCAACGAACAGTAATTTGTTTTGATGATTCCATTATGTTCTTCTTTCCTATTGCCTTCATGAACTACATTATTAAAATTGAATCTAGATCTTCTGAAACATCATCCCGAATTCAGAAATTATTCAATATGCAACCAGTCAATATCATTTTCGGTTTCAAAATATCTATATGTATATATTCACAAATTCATGAACCGGATACTTGTTTTCCAGCAGAAAATATTTTCAAACTACGAATTGACATGTCTCTAATAGCTCGATAAAATGACATTTATGAACAGTGAACACAGAAAGATGGAGTTCACATTCTGTGAATAAGAACTACGATGTGTAATAGAAATTTTGAAAAATCATATATCCGAAAGTATTAGCTTGTTAGAGTTGAGAATGATATGAGTGAATTCTTATGATAAAACAGCATCTTGAAAAAAATTTAATTCAAAAGTTGTAAGGTAAAAAACATTTCTTTTTCGTTACTTCGAAACCATCGAGCTGATTTTGCCCAATAACAAACTCAACCGAGATATATATCCCTCAAACCTACTGTGAATATTTCAACTGTCTAGCTCATTCCGTTTGAGAGTGACAGACGGACAGACGTGACAGACGGACGGACAGAATCGATTTCGACCACGGATTCTTGATCAGTGAGTCAAACCGAATCGTTCAAGACCATTTTCAGCCAAAAATTCGAAAATTACAGACATTTGGGCAAATTGATAAGCACTCCGTTCCGAGGAACAAGAGCGCCAAAAATGATAGTAGAATGAAACCCATTAGAAAAGCAAGAGAATATAACAAAGTAACTTACTATTCATCTAAAAATGGATCATTCAAACTCGACGTTGCTATGTAAATGTTTAAGGTTGACAATCTTATATAGATTCAAATAGATGTAAATGTAGATGCTACGAAGTCAGTATAAAATCCCTTAACTCCATAAAGGACTCCCATTTCCATCTTATTGTTTTAGCAGCCGTGGCCAGTGCTGATAGATCCGCTCTGTGGAATGAATTACTTAACACCGGGAATATTTTAGAGGGGCCTTTGACGTGCTTTCACGTACAATCGATACATATACGTCTTTTCCTAACTGGGGAATATGCATTCTTTGACTAGTAGTAAAACACTGAAGATGAAAGCTCTGGCATAATCAATTTTACGGTTGAGGACGGGTGTTAAGCTGAAAGAGCTACAAAGAGAGCGAAATGGCAAAATTTACTCTACATTGTTGGTTTGATATAGTTTCTGGTGAGTCTGCTGGTGTTAAAAACGATCTGAAAGCATCCACATTATGGACACTTTACTGAATGTTAAGATCCGAACTAAATCTAAACAAGACTATTGACATTAAAAATTGGTTCAAGCCCTGTGGACAGCAGCTTTTTGGCGCTCTTGTTCAAACAGACAAATTATATCTCCGAACGTATTGGTTTCTCAGAGTTGGGAATTATATCAGTGGATTCCTATGGTAGGAATGCATCATGAAAGAAATTAAATTAAAAAAAAGTGTCGTTTAAAAAAAATGCTTCAAAAATTATCTTTTAAAAAAAAAGGGCAATCTACAATGCTTAAATGCCTTAATGCTTCGAAAATTGTCATTAAATTTATTTATCAAGATCAAATGAGCAATCTGCAATGATTCAACTTCGTGGAATGGTTTGTTGCAACTTACACTCGGTGCATAGTTTTCACAACTCGAAATACCTAAAGAAAGTGTCTGCGAAATTTCTAAAGCAAGGCTGGAGACAATCATAGCAGATTGTCCATTTATTCCTGATATTTAAGTAGGTAGTGGGTTACGAACAAAAATTATTTTAATAGTTCGAAATCTATACAGGGTCTTTCACGAGGAACCTCACCCATATTTATACGGGAAACTACTGAACGTATTTTCATGAAATTCAGCACTTATAAGTACTTCACGATGCTGATGAAATCTAAAATATTTTCAAGGCATGAGCACCTCCGGAAATGACTTCAACTTCCATTTTTCAAATTAGAACACCATTTTTTCATTGCAGAAATAGATTCCTTAGAAAATTTCAAGTTATTTTGATGTAACATTTTTCAGTTTTGGTTGGAAAATTCTCTCTGAGCGGGAAAATTCGAAAAAAAAATCGAAAATAGAGCTCCGCTGAAACAAGAATAATTTCGAGGTTTTTGGATGGAAAATTTTCATTTTTGGGATTTTTCAAGATGTAAGATTGATGTATCCACTTTAAAAATCGAAATCGCGATTCATGATACAGGGGGTGAAAAAATCGCTTTCAAAGTTAGGGATGACAAAATCGTGAAAAATCAATTTTTTCAAATTAGAACCCCATTTTTTTATGGCAGATATTGAATCTACGTTAAAAAATAATGTGAGTGTATGCATCACACCCTTGCCCTAAAGAGGATATTTTCTGAGTTATTCACAAAAAACTGTTTTTCGTCTTGAATTTTCAGCTATTTCTTTTCCCTTCACGCCAAAAAAATGAAATTTTCAGTAACTGTTACTTAAACCATGTTTTAGATTTTACTACCCTAATATGCAAGAGAAAAAAGTTACAGGTTGTTCCTAAATAGATGGCGAATTTTGATTCGAATTTGTATCGGAAACCTCTTTATTTCAACTAATCGGCCATCGGTTTTCTCTCCAGTGATAAATAAATAATTCCTTATGAACCATATGCAAAAACTTACCATGTTTTACATTCTTTTTTTTTAATGATGGATATCATTAATTACATCTGCCAAATTCCTCTTTATTCAGTAGCATTTTGTGTTTACTATTAATTTGGTGATAATTCGTATTAAGTTATAAAATCGATACCTATGCCTAATTTTACCAATGAAGATTATTTAAATCTCATTCTACTTCATGGAGAATGTAATAAAGTTGTAGATAGAACGATTCGACTGTTCATTGAGAGGTTTCCTGACCGACCCAGACCAACGAGAGATACCATTAACAGAACCATGACAAACTTGAGAAATGTCGGATCTTTCGTTAAGAAAACTATACACAGAGAAAAAAGTGTAGTAGAAGATGAGAACAACGAAATTACAGTTCTTGCATATTTTCGTGTGAATCCTCAAAATTCTCTCAAAGATGCCGAGATTGATCTGGGATTATCTCAATCGAGTGTTTGGAGAATATTAAAAAAATTGGTTCAAGCACTGACGTGAACTCAGAAGCTTTTGCGCGTATGTTCTATTGTCCATTCTTCTGTATTGGACACCCTTAATCGAATTTACCATGGTAAATTATGTTGTCCATTCTCCTGTATTGGACACTCTTAATTCGAATTTACCATGGTAAATTTGAATTAAGTGTCCAATACAGGAGAATGGACAACATAATTTACCATGGTAAATTCGATTAAGGGTGTCCAATACAGAAGAATGGACAATAGAACATACGCGCAAAAGCTTCTGAGTTCACGTCAGTGCTTGAACCAATTTTTTTTTAAATTTTCTGGGGGTACGGTTCTTAAAAATTTTTTTTTCGTCATTTTTTTCCAAATTTTGTGGGGGTACGGTTCTTACAAAATTTTAAACACGTCTTTATGTTGATTTTCTTCTACTAGTTACCAAGCACCAATTCGATCGAATATTTATTTTTTGAGTTATTAAGTAAATAATATTCCAGGTGGGTATAACTCGGAAACCGTTAGACCGATTATGCCTTAAAACGAACCCAACACTCCCTTTCGGATACGCAACCTACCCTGAAAATTGCACGTCCCTATCTCCTTTCGTTCGAAAGTTATCGAGGTAACGGTCACCCATCTACTGAACGCACACAAGAATGCTCGAATCTCCAACAATATTTAACCGATCGTATTAAAACTTGAAACTTGGTAGTAGAGTTAGGTTATGAAGGCTCTTGCAAAATTTCAGCAATTTCAAACGAATAGTTACTGATATATAGAATTTTTTTTTTTATTTTCAAAGATTTATTAAAAATTTTCTAAAAATGCTATCCTCACCAAATTTTGCAAACATTTTCGCGATGGCATTCTACAACTAATAACAATGTTTGAATTCAATCGGTTCAGTATTTTTCGAGTTAATGAGGAACAAAAAACCACCAAATTCCAGAAAATTTCAGATGGCTATAACTCTAAAACCGTTTGGCCGATTATGCTCATAAACAAATTGAAATGTCGCGTTCTGGTGCACATCCTAACCTGAAAACTTCAAGCCGCTATCTCATTCCGTTCTCAAGTTATCGTGACAAAAAAAATATTTTTTAATAATTTTTTTAAAATTTTCTAGCCATACGATTCGCACAAAATTTCACAAACGTGCTTAGGTTCATATTCTCTAACTACCCACCAAGTTTCAATTCGATTGGATTTATATTGGTTGAAAATAAAATTATTACTCGGAAACCACTGGGCCGATTATGCCCATTAACGAACTTGTCCGTCGTATTGCGATGCGCAACCCACCCTGAAAATTTCAAGTCGCTAGCTCTTTTCGTTCTCAAGTTATCGTGGCAACGGCCGGACGGCCGGACGGCAGGCCGGACAGAATCAAATTTGACCTCGAATTCTTCATTGGGGAGTCGAACTTAATCGTTTGAGACCATTTTTTTCAAAAAATTCGAAAGTTACAGACATTTGGGCAAAACTATAACGCGATGTTCCCCAGAACATACGCGCAAAAACATAAAATGCACCCATATAAATTCAATAGGGTACAGCATTTGAAGGAAACTGATTTCGTCAGGAGAACAGAGTTTTGCGAAGCTATGATGATTCGATTTCAAGAGAATGAAAACTTTTTGGACTGTATAATTTGGACAGATGAATCTACATTCACAAAGAATGGTTCTTTCAATAGGCATAACAGTCATTATTGGGATGAAGAGAACAACCACCACTTCAGACAATGGAACTTTCAAGAGACCTGGAGTTTCAATTTTTTTTGCGCCATCAAAAATAATGCAATTCTCGATGTTCACTTTTATGATGGGACTTTAACTGGTAAGATAGAACATTACACATGTTTGCATTATTTAAAGAATGTTCTCCCTTAGGAGATAGATATTCTGACATATTGACTCAAATAATTGAGCCGCTAGTACAGAACCATAATGACTTATGGTATCAACAAGATGGCGCGCCTCCACACAATTCACTCAATGTGTCAAATATCCTCTACAGGCTATTTGAAGATCGATGGTTGGCGACCCATCGTTCTCCCGATTTAACTCCTTTAGACTATTATGTTTGGGGTAGGATAAAAAATATTGTCTACTCAACTCCCCTGACTGATAAAGAGGACTGCATAGAACGAGTCAGAAATGCGTTCAGGTTTGTTTAGATTTTTAGATTCATAGTTTTGAAACTCAATTTGGTTTTTAAACACTTTTGCAGATCTCTTCCTCCCGATGAAATAAGAAGAGCAACGCACGAAGCATTCCTGAGACGTATAAATAAATGTCTAGAAATTAACGGTCAAAACTTTGAGCATCTTCTCTAGTTATAACTGCGAGAGTTTGCCATGGTTCTCCTAATAGTAACTTGAAGTCGGTTTCAAGAAGGGATGAAAAATCTACAGCATGGTTCAAATAACAGTTCCTGAAAATTTCTTCTTTTTGGCGTGAAGGGAAAAGAAATAGCTGAAAATTCAAGACGAAAAACAGTTTTTTGTGAATAACTCAGAAAATATCCATTTTAGGGCAAGGGTGTGATGCATACACTCACATTATTTTTTAACGTAGATTCAATATCTGCCATAAAAAAATGGGGTTCTAATTTGATAAAATTGATTTTTCACGATTTTGTCATCCCTAACTTTGAAAGCGATTTTTTCACCCCCTGTATCATGAATCAGGATTTCGATTTTTAAAGTGAATACATCAATCTTACATCTTGAAAAATCCCAAAAATGAAAATTTTCCATCCAAAAACCTCGAAGTTATTCTTGTTTCAGCGGAGCTCTATTTTCGATTTTTTTTTCGAATTTTCCCGCTCAGAGAGAATTTTCCAACCAAAACTGAAAAATGTTACATCAAAATAACTTGAAATTTTCTAAGGAATCTATTTCTGCAATAAAAAAATGGTGTTCTAATTTGAAAAACGGAAGTTGACGTCATTTCCGGAAAAACCGGAGGTGCTCATGCCTTGAAAATATTTTAGATTTCATCAGCATCGTGAAATACTTATAAGTGCTGAATTTCATGAAAATACGTTCAGTAGTTTCCCGTATAAATATGGGTGAGGTTCCTCGTGAAAGACCCTGTATTTATAAAAGAAAGTCGTGTTAGTTACACCACTTATAACTCAAGAACGGCTATACCGATTTGGCTCAAAATTGGTGGGGAGGTAGCTTAGAACCAGGAGACGGACATAGGATACTTTTTTGTGTTATACAGGGTGTTTTTCTTTTAACGTCAATTAAAACTTGCTGTTTTTCCTGCCATAATCGTACAATTTTAGTCATGTGTGTTTAAAAATAAATTTTCGAGGCATACACCATAGAAAATAAAGCATTACTATACAGGGTGTCCTTTTTCTCATGGCAGAATTGTACGTGATTGAAGTGATTTATGTCACAAACAAAGCATTAACCAAATAGGTACCTTGAATGGATTCTCATAATGTATTCGTCCGAAATCTCCATACAGGGTGTTCTTCTTTTAACGTCAATTGCAACTTGCTGTTTTCCATGCCACAATCGTACAATTTCATTCATTTGTGTTAAAAAATAAACTTTAGAAGGATACATAATTGAAAATAAATCATTACTGTACAGGGTGTTTTTTTTCTAACGTGTATAATAAAATCTAAAATCTGCTTATTTATTGCCTCTAAGGCGGAACAGAGTTCGCTGGGTCAGCTAGTATATCAATAAAATACTATCCTCTTCTCAAAATTTAAAATTTAATAGTTCATACCTCTAACACATTCTTTTCTGTATTATGAACCTTAACTCAAGAAAAAATGATTGATACACAAATGTAGATCCATATTTCAGTATTTTTTTGCTAGCACTGAAAATACTGTATATAGGAACATGTCTCACTACTCAAGGAAGTAAAAGGTAATATTAACCTCAGTGGTCAACGAACAGTAATTACATTTGATGATTCCATTATGTTCTTCTTTCCTATTGCCTCCATAAACTACATCAAAACAGTCTTGTATATATTCACAAATTCAAGAATCGAATACTTGCTTTCCAAGATAAAATAACAACTACGAATTTACAATCTCTAATAGCTAGAAAAAATGACATTTTTGAATAGTGATCACAGACAGATTCTTTCTTCACATTCTGTGAATACATAGAACTTACGATGTATTATTGAAACTTTGAAACATCATATCTCCGAAAGTATTAGCTTGTTAGAGTTGAAAATGATAACAATGGATTCTTTTGATGAAACTGCATTCTAAAAAAAATTGAATTCAAAAGTTGTAATGTAAAAAGAAATATTTTTTTTGTTACTCCGAAACTATTAGACCAATTTTGCCCAATAACGAACTTAACCGAGATATTTATCCCTCAACCCTACTCTGAAAATTTCAACTGTCTAGCTCAGACAGCTCGAACTGTCGTTCGAGAGTTATCGTGTTAACGGCCGGACGTTCCGGACAGAATCGATTTCGACCAAGGATCCTTGATCAGTGAGTCAAACCAAATCGTTGAAGACCATTTTTAGCCAAAAATTCGAAAATTACAGACATTTGGGCACATGTATAAGCTATCTGTTCCCAGGAACAAGAGCGCCAAAAATGTATTATGATGAATTTGTAAGTAGTATTATGGAATGCGATTAGGGAACAACAGCGTCCAAGTTTTTAACAAAGATTAGTTGTGTATGACCATCACTGGAAATTCCTGTCCACACGATCACATATCCACCATCCAACTTAGGTGTTGGTTTTATTGCTAAAAAACAATGCATTATATTAAAAACAGAAAACAGAGATAAAAACCAGAAGGAGAAGTCAAAGTATTCAGTAGCCCCAAGGCATGGGGCTACATTTTGTGAACAGTGGACAACTCCTGTTGCAGTTGCTGCATTGCCAATTTCTAGTAAATATTATCTTCACATTTATGCACCCCATATATTCTCAAACTTCACATAAGAATTGACCTACAGTTAACAGACAAAATCATGAAAATTAAAGCAGTACTTCAAGAGATAACCACATTTGAAAATGTGTCAATTTTTTGGTAGCCGGAATTTTTTGACTGTGAGTGGTACGGATCTTTTTCCGATTTTTGCGAGCATGTTCTAGGGAACAACGTGCTATCATTTGTCACGTAATTATCGGGTTTTTTCCGTAAAGGTCTCAAACGATTAGGTTCGACTCACTTATGAAGAATTCGAGGTCAAATTAAATTCTTTCTGTCAGGCTGACCTTTGTCAGGATACCATTCGTACGGAAGGAGATACTGACTTGCCATTTTCAGGGTAGGTTGCTGGTACCTAATTGTTGTAGAATGCCGACGCGCAAATTTCTTCAATATTTCGTGCCAATCGTATAGCTAGAAAAAAAATTTTTTTCTTCAAAAATTTTATAATTTCAGAGACATATTCAGGTGAAGATCCGCACAGACCTTCAAGCCACCATTTTAGAATTGAGTACTGAATTGTTATCTGATTCTGAAATTTCAAATGAAGTATATATTTTCTCTAAGGAAGGACTCGAGAGAGTTTGAAAGCTTGGAACATATCAATAAAGAGGATTTTACATTGAATCTTAGTTGTGACTACAATCCCGATAGCTGCCTTTTTTCAAGTATAACTCAGTTTACATAAAACACTGCGATAGCATCGAGGTTAGAGTATCTTACTGCAGCACAGGAGATCCGGATGTCAACTTATTTTCCTGAGACATGACATTATCTAATCAATTGAAGAATTATGAGAATAAAGTGTATTCCAAAATGTGAGCGTAATGAGAAAAATCTCAGTTGTTTGCTCCGAAATTAGTTTTTCTCAGAAAAGTCTTACATTTCGGACCGGAACATGAAGTAAGAGATCTGAGAGAAGTGAGACTGCTTTTCATCCATAGACATATAATGCTCAGTTCTCTCACTTAATGACGGGACTGACGGAAGGGAATATTATAACTTCAAAAATATTATGTTGGTGTTGAAATACTCGTATTTTGGCGATGCAACGGGGACCTCACCCAAAAATGTTTGAAAATATTACGTAAATATTGAAAGCATAATTCTGTAGTTCGAAAGGGGAGAAAATTTGGTGAACGTAGATCAGGAAATTTTTGATCGATTACAAGGTAATTTTTCATTATTACTTCTCTTCTTTCATACGTGTTTTATGGAATATCTACTATTTGTAGGTACTTTAAACCTGTTTTGGTTAATTGTCATACGAAACTTGTTTTTTTAGCGCTCTAGTTCCTCGGAACAGAGTGCTTATCAATTTGCCTAAATGCCTGTAATTTTCGAATTTTTGGCTGAAAATGGTCTCAAACGATTTGGTTCGACTCACTGATCAAGAATCCGTGGTCGAAATCGATTCTGTCAGGCCGGCCGGCCAGCCGTAGGCACGATAACTCTCGAACGAAAGGAGTTAGAGGATTGAAATTTGCAAGGTGGGTTTGCAGCGTAAATATCTCGGAACATTTCGTTAATGGGCGAAATCTATCAAGCGGTTTCAGAGTTATGGCCGATTTTAGTAAAAACATTTTTTTATGAATATTTCGGAAACCAATCACTCGATCTATCTGAAATTTAACAATAAATTGTAGAATCATGACCTTTATACGCATGTGAAGTTTTGTATTGACCACGTTACCGCAAAGTGTCAAAAAAAATTTTGAAAATTTGAAAAAAGTTTATCTACAATAACTCTCGAACGGAATGAGCTAGGTAGTTGAAATTTTCAGAGTAGGTTAGGGAGATCAATATCTCGGTTAAGTTTGTTATTGGGCAAAATTGGCCACATTTAATTTGATTTCTTCCATGGGGCAGTTCTCATTCTCAGATTGCTCATTTAATCTTGATAAATAAACTATTATTTGAATTGAATTTCCTTTATGATGCAGTTCTATCATATGAATACATTGATATAATTCCCAACTCTGAGAAACCAATACTTTCGGAGATATAATTTGTCTGTTTGAACTAGAGCGCCAGAAAGCTCCTGTCCACAGGGCTTGAACCCATTTTTTTCTTTACGTTCGTGTTAAATGTTACTAACAAACTACAGATAAGTTAAGAAAACTGTTACTTTTATACTCCAACCCTCTTCTACGGGGTGAAATTCTTTATATTAAACTGATAAAACTAGGGTACGCATGATAAGATTTAGAAATCTGCAATTTTTACCCTCAAACATCCATAAAAGGAATGAAGAACTGTTTATAAAATTAGGGTAATTCGTAGAAAGCTAAGAATTGTTACGCAGGCTAGAATAAGCTTGCAAACATCAAACAAATTAGCAAATCTGTAACTTTTACCCTCTACTTCTAAGGGGTGTGCAGTTCTGTACATAATGAGTCTTATGGTAGATTATTGAATGAAGGTTGAAACAGTAAGTCGGCTATAGGCTATGGGGAGAGAATTGCCCATACCTAATTTACCCGACTATGCTAGAAGGAACATATAGAGAGTGGGCTATGGAGAAGGGAAAAGCTGAGCAACAAAATATATACCAAAGAAATAAAAAGAAAATAAAGAAATAAGGAAAAGAAATTAATGTGCATCAAAAACATTTCATGTCAATTTGGTTTCCAATGCACACAAGAAGGTTTCGAATTGAAAAAGTTATGAGATCTTTTAAAAAGCTAATACCCTTGTTGTACTAGGTCTCTTTCTACAAGCCCTTATTCTATAAACCCTACATCTTGGTCAAAAAGTAGAGCTTGGCGTGGCGAAAAAATTTCCCTTTCACTTATGTTGAAAAATGAATGCCCTGTTTTTGAATATTATGCCATAAGTTATGAATGTTCTATGAAACCGTCAGGCAATACATTTTGACCAAGAGGTTCAGTATTTACCATGGTAAATTCGAATTGAGAGTGTCCAATACAGGAGAATGGACAACATAATTTACCATGGTAAATTCGATTAAGGGTGTCCAATACAGAAGTATGGACAATAGAACATACGCGCAAAAGCTTCTGACTTCACGTCAGTGCTTGAACCAATTTTTCTCTCTGAATATCATGAAATGTGTTTGGTGAGTTTACTTCTACCCGAAATGACATTATCTTCCTCTTCAATGTAACACCTCATTATTTTCAACTTATTGAAAGAGTTTTCTTACCTATGGTTTGTTGTCAAATTTTTAACACGTATGCATAGGACCTTAGGATGAATCAACACATTTACAATTAAAGACAGTGCTTACACATATTTATCCTTCCTATATTGGTCAGGAAAATCATTCGTGGTAAATCAATTTCAAATACGTTTGAAAAATAGGCCTTCCATCCATCTGGCAGCTCATCATAATACAAATAAAAGTGGTCCATTATTTGCCTGCACATTACCTAGAGCGCCGGCGTTTGTCTTGCAGTCACCAGGTAGGCTCGGGGTACCATCAGTAGGGTCAGTATGAATCTAAGACTATGGGAAGAGTCATAGTATAACCTATAGATCAGAACACAGGTGCATGTCAGGCTTATTAGTAAAGTTACTCTAATTACTACATTCTGTAGCATGTGACATCTTTATTCGCTGCGATAAGTTACAAATATTTTTCTCCTGAAAATGAGTCCTTTGGTTTCTTTGTGCCAAAACGGTTTGGAAAATAATATGTGTTCTTCGAATAAGAAAATCGTTAACTTCTGAAAAATCAACTGAAGAAATTCACTCCGAAAAAATATAATAAATCATTTCACATCTGAAGTATCAAAGGTCCAAAACAGAGATCCTCTGAGTAGATATGCATGAAGTTATCATGTAGATGGAAAATTGTTACCCTCATTACATCAAGACATAAGATGATAAGTGATAGCTGTAAGAGAAAGGCATGAAAGCATACTGAGTACCCGAATGCAAGCTACCCTCAGTATCACCGATAAGTGGTGTGGGGAAGAAGGGATTAACATCAATCCCTTCAAGACCTCCTTGATTTCCTTCTCCAGATGGAGTAATCTGAATTCAGAGCTCTATTCCTTCTCCAAGGAGTACAAATATCTAGGAGTAATACTAGGTAGTAAACTCAACTGCAGAAAACACATGGACATAATGATTTCCAAAGCTACTGCGACTTTGTGGGCCTGCAATGGGCTATTTGGTAAGATATATGGTCTGGAACCGGAAATGGAAATGTGATTAAACAGCAGTAGTACGCTCATTGTTATCTTCTTATCCTTAGCATGGTGGAAAAAACTGATGCTCTTCACTAAGGATCCTAACTATTTTAGAGGCCTTTGAAATTGTCAGTCTTGATAAATGTATTATCAGGAAATAAATTATGTGGATGGAATCGCGAATGTGAACAGTATATATACAGGGTAATTCACGAAGACCGTTCGTTAGAATATTTGAAATAAAGACTCGAGATAAACACTTGAAATTTTATAGGTACGCTTTGATAGGACAGATGAATTCTTGGAAAAAAATTCAGATTTCCGGTTTCACCGGAAATGATACCAACTTTTGTTTTTTAAACGTAACACCCAGTTTTTTCATGGATAATCAGATTACCCATTGAATTCTACATTGTTTTAATCTGTCACTTACATATTATTATTCTCAGAACATTCGCGTGAAATCTGAAAAAACCCTTTAAATTTTCTCAAATAGGGCTTCATTCCAATGTTAATAACTTGTAGATTTTTGCATGAAAATTGAATATTTTCTAGTTTCATTCAGAAGACATATCAATGCTTCTCTTTCGTTAATTTAAAATTCAATTGAACATACAGGGTGTTTCTATTTCAATGTCAAAGTTAGTCATGACAAAAACCTCACAACTAATTTGTTTGAAATGAGAACCCATTTATTTTTTTAACATACGTTAAAATTAGTATATTTCTTGTACTATATACTACTGCTTTACTTACCGAATATTCCTGGAAATAAGAATTTTAGAGCAGTAGTATCTATAATAAAAAATAAACTTTTTTTTTAAGTAGATTCCAGCTGAGCAATAAAAAAAATGGGTTCTCATTTGAAAAACAAGGGTTCTCATTTGAAAAAAAAGGGTTCTCATTTGGAAAAAATGAGTGGGGTGGTTTTTGGCATGACTAACTTTGACATTGAAATAGAAATAACCTGTATGTTCAATTGAATTTTTGAGCAACGAAAGAGAAGCATTGGTATGTTTTCTGATAGAAGCTAGAAAATTAAGAATTTTCATGCAAAAATCTACAAGTTATTAACAATTGAATGAAGTTACTATTCAAGAAATTTTAAAGGTTTATTCAAATTTCACACGAACTTTCTGAGGATAGTATGTAAATGACACATTAAAATAATTTAGAATTCAATAGGTAATCTGATTATTAATGAAAAAGCTGGTTATTACGTTTAAAAAACGAAAGTTGATGTCGAACAAATCCGAAATATTTTCCAAGATGTCTCCTATCCCAACTAAGCTTAACTATTAAATTTCAAGTGGATATCTCGAGCCTTTCTTTGAAATATTCTAACGAACGATCTTCATGAATCATGAATCATGACGCGGCAAAATAAGAATATTTCAAAGCCAACTGCGGTGCTACAATCATTCATAAATACTCCGTATAATACTCCCACAGCAACTAAAAAACGAAAACGAAAAATAATTTCTCACCATCCTATACCAGAAAGCTGCTGCAGCAGCCACGAATTGAGCATCGGGTAATGGTGGGACTGCTGAAGGGGCACTGTCGGTAGAAATACCAATTGTACCACATGGGCAAGTCAACAGACAAAAAATGCAGGCTCTGTGGATGGGAAAAGGAAATTGCTGAAAACATAGTTTGTAAATACCCAGAGCTGGCTAACTCAATAATTTACATATGGGTTGGCCAGTTGTGAATCTTCACAACGTGATTGACAAGGCTCCTAACAAAGTCATCAGGTATGTTAACACTATTGACAATGTCCTTACGATTTAATAAGTAGGGTAATAAAACAAACGATCGTATCGGTCGCAGATCTGAAGGACTGGACCAAGCATCACGACCTCGTACTAATAAATAATAAAAAACAGTCCTCGCTAATTAGCCAGACAAGCACCTTCACCTAGGCCGTACCACCGGACCGTACCTCGATTCAGTCTGGTGCCAGCCAGACCCTTTGGCTATCTTTAGCTGGGGGCAAATCAAGTACAGGGTGTCCCAAGTTCGAGTGCCTATTAGACGTTTATGGAGAACTGTACATATTTGAAATCTGACAATTGGGATTATGATATTGTTTGAAATTCTCTACAGAGCTTAAATATTTTCGAAGCCCAAGCAATTCCGGTTATACAGGGAGTGAAAATGAATTTGATGAAAAAAAACTCTTTTCATCATTTTGCTTTCCTGGTATGAACCATTGTATTCATCCAAATAGTTTTCAAAATATCGAAAAAAAAATGGGAAAAAAAGTCAAATATGTTTAGTCAGTATTATGTTCATTATTCTTATTTTAAACATCCTGAACGTAAACCATTTTCACACCATCGAAGAGGAAGAATGTGGAAAGGTCATGCATCTGTTGAATTTCAGAAATATCATCACAGGGTGTTTCAAATTTTGTGTCAAAAATTGTGATCAAAAATTGGCCATAACTTCTGTTTTTCAAATTAGAACCCTATTTTTTAATGATTGCGTTGGATTCTGCGGTGAAAAATAATGATAGTTTTCTAGCATGATTATGCTCCTAAATTAAATAATTTCTGAGGTTTTTTTATTGAATTCAGGAGCATAATCATGTTTGAATACTATTATTATTTTTCACCGTAGAATCCAACGCAATCATAAAAAAATTGGTTCAAGCCCTGTGGACAGGAGCTATTGGGCGCATGTTCATATTCCCTGTGGCCCGTACTGACCAGTAAAGAAAAAAAGCAGTATCATGTTGAATACCTTAATATTATTGAGATTATTATATAATAATCGATGAAAATACTGAGAGAGACCCAAGAAATTTGACACATTTTGTCTTATATCTCCAGAAATTGGTATCGTATAGAGCCAAAATTTTGCACAATGTTGCAAAATACTACAATTGACGTTAGTACAAGTTTTTGTTGCAATCTGATGAATAGTTCACGAAAAAAAATTTTTTTTTTCGAAAAAATTAAAAGAAATATTTTTTTAAAAATTACCAACATTTCGATCATAACAGAATTTTGCCAAAAGTTGCGCGTTTATATCCTCGAACTGACTACCAAGTTTCGATTCAACATCTTCTTTAGTTCCTGAAATATCAGGGAAATAACCTCAAAATGTTAAATGTCTATAACTCCTAAACCGTCCGGCCGATTTTGCCCGTTAACGAACTTAACCGTCGCATTTTGATCAGAAACCTACCCTGAAAGTTTGAAGTCGATAGGACCTTCGGTGCTCCTGTTATCGTGCCTACGGCCGGAAGGCCGGCCGGCCGGCCGGCCGGACGGCACCCTAAAATCTGAAACCGGATTCGTGATCAGGGAGTCCGAATTAGTCTATTAGCCAATTTTCAGCTCGAAATTCGAAAATTACAGACATTTGGACGAAATGATAGGACGATGTTCCCCTAGAACATACGCCCAAAAATAGGGTTCTAATTTGAAAAACAGAAGTTATGGCCAATTTTTTATGACAATTTTCGACACAAAATTTGAAACACCCTGTGATGATATTTCTGGAGTTCAAAAAATGCATGGCCTTTCCACTTTCTTCCTCTTGCGATGTTGTAAAAAATGGTTTAAGCTCAGGATGTTTAAAATAAGAATAATGAACATAATACTGACTGAACATATTTGACTTTTTCCCAGTTTTTTTTCGATATTTTGAAAACTATTAGAATGAATACAATGGTTTCAACAGAAATGTATTCAGCATTGAATACTTGATCATACCAGGAATGCAAAACTTGAAAAAAATTTTTTCATCAATTTCATTTTCACTCCCTGTATAAGTTCTTGAGCATCGGAAATATTTTAGCTCTGTAGAGAATTTCAAACAATATCATAATCATAATTTTCAGATTTCAAATATGTACAGTTTTGCAGAAACGTCTAATACTCGAACTTGGAACACCCTGTATAGAGTGCTCAAGTTGAATACTGGATTATCTGTCACGTGTATCGAGTGCATTGTAAATTCTACGTACCTTCAATGATTTTCTAGATCTGTATACAGCTCACTAGATTGAACCAAATACTACATTACTCTGTATCGTCATAACGATACATTCTCAAACACTTTCATTTACATTTATAGATGTCTCTAGGGGAGGACGTAGACACAAATCTTCAGGATTTTACCATCAGGGTGAGTCAGTTAATTGTGCATTCGTATCTACCGTGAGTAGTAGGCTCTTTGTCATCATTTCTTCAGTGTTGAAATCTGTAATTTTCACTCTGGAATGAATAGGCAGTCCATCAAAATCTTATTAACATTACTTAACATCGTCACTGTATAAATTTCCCATGCAGAATTACATTTCCTATAGCTTCTGTAGATCATGTCCATATTTTTCTTCTTCTCTCTCTTTATTGCTTGCTTCAGAAAATAATAAATCATTACTCTTACTTCATTAGTGAATGTGCCGTTTTCTTCAAGCTGAACCCTGATGAAGACATATGCGTATATTTCAGTAAATCAGCATTTTGTTTATGTAAAATCAAGCTACTTACATACTGGGGGATCCTGTTCTTCGGCTGTTAGGGATGATGGGATGATCGTTTATTATGTGTTTATCGAGTTTTGATGTGACCGCATGCGTCGCTGGAGTATGTTCATAGAAGATCGGAATTGACTCATCAGATTTATATACCGAAAAAATTAAACAATTCAGAATTAGGGCTTCACACGAGACGAGAGTAGGCGAGAGTATACAAAATCTCGTCTCGGTCTCGCCAATTCCCAAAAAAATAAGTCTCGTTTAAGTCTCGTTCTCGCCTCGTTATCAGTTGTCTCGTCTCGTCTCGATTAATTCTGAATAACGATTATAAATAATATAATATATAAACGAAATTGTGTACAATAATGAATAATTTTGTGAAGCTATATTTATCACGCTCTTATACAAACATATTTGTACATGTACAATGTACTTATAATTTTTTATATTAAACACTTATAATTTCAACTTTTAAATTACTCGATCACCAAGAATTCAAACATAATCACCCTTGCATCACATCATCTTTCAATGACGTAAGTGTTTTTGCCATGATCATACCTGCTGTGGAAAATAATCTTTCAACAGGTACGGATGTAGCCATTAATAAATCATCGTCCATCTTGGAAAGTGTAGGAAGAACTTTTCCATCACTCTCCACTACTGTAAAATATTTTGATTATTATTTGCTCTTTCTAACAGCAAATACTCTTCGAACTCAGCTCTCTAATATTTCGAAAGTTTTGTTGATGTTTTAAATAGGCCATCGATGTCGATACATTTTTTAATAGAATTGAACAATTTGGTATAGTTTTCAAAGAATACCTTCCTAGTGGGTAGATCATTGAGGGTGTTCTTGGCGTATTCCTCATAACACTTTTCGAAACATTGAATAGCTTCATTTCTTTACCAGTTTTATTATACGTGGTCCCACAGATGTATACAATAATTGTTCACATCTTCATTACAAGGAGCAGAAGTGAATACATTTCTCCAGAGGTTCAGCTAGAGACGAAATTTTCAAAGCATTGGGATTGAGGAACAATAAAAGTTGTCCGTTAAGTATTGAATTCATAATGGCATCCGTTTTTATGGTTGTGAATTCAATATTTTCTTCAAAAATAATCTTTATTATCGCAAGGTCATAAAGAATTAATAATCTTCTAAAAAATCGTGTATTTCTTGAACGATCGATGTATAATATAGACAAAATATATTGGTAATTATAGTGGAAACTCTTCATATTCAATTGTTTTCTTTGGGTGTTGAAAAAAGTAGAGTCGTAAATAAAACTTCATACAAAAAATTCAACAAGACCAAAAACGAGACTCACGTGTTGCGCTATATGTGTTTTCGGTATCGCCTATAATATTTTTGAAACCGTCTCGTCCCGTCTCGTCTCGATTTTCTGAGACGAGAATGAGACGAGAAGAGAAAAATCTCGCTCTCGCGTGAAGCCCTATTCAGAATTTTTTAAATCCCACTATTCGGATGGAACGAAATAATCATGAATGCATACTTAGAAGTTTATTTTTGGCACACTCGCACCACAATAATAGTTGTACCTATATATGAATTGTAACATAGTGCACTACGTGAAGTAGAATTGAGGTAGAATTCTTTGGATTTTCGATCCAATTTCTTGATTCCATCTTGGTACCACCATATCCACATCCATATACTCGTTAGAGAACCAATATAATAGTTAATGGAATCCGTTATGCAATGAGTGCATTCTCTGCTTAAAATACTTCTTGGAATATTTCTTTTGACGATATAATACTGCTCCACAAAAGTTACTGAAGATTTTTCCACCAATTTTTGAATATGAGAAATCCAAATGAAATTGATCAACACTACTTCAAAAATCTGAAGAATCTGAAGTATGCAAAGGCGTTGTATAAATACTAAAATCAAATTTTCACCTGAATCTGGTCAAAACAATGAGTTAGATGAGTGACTAATCATCGTGACGTGCTCATTGGCTGATTGGCCCATTCCAATCGAAGTGGTTCATGATTTTGAGTTAGTGGAATCCTTCTCAAAAGTCGTCGAGAATATAGATTAACGTCTCGAAGTCTTCGAGGCACTATTTCAATCGATTCCAAAACACTAGTAGCGTTCAAAAGGCACAGTTTGCATTATTTGACTCAAAGGCTCTCTCCGGGTAGACATAGTCAGAAACTGATCTTGTGCAGGAGTGGTAGATCTTAGGCGTCCACTTATCGGTCTTTCGGTCACGTCTCCAGTTTCTCGATATCGATGGACGAGCCGGGAAACTACGCTTCCACTAACTTGAAAGGAATTCGCAACAATTCTCTGATTATGTCCCGCCTCGATTATATCAATATCCCTAATTGCTTCATCCGAATTAAGTTTACGTCTAGGCATAATTGCAAAAAAATTGCTGATTTTTCATCAAAGTTTATTATAAGAACGTAAGACAATAACTGATCCAAAATTCTCAGAAACGCAAACTACAGGGACTGAAGAAGCTATCAGACGAGGAGCAAAAAACCATTCAGATATAAGACAGTAAACTTTTGATATCTCATAAATGAACATTTGGTTGACAAGAATCGGCAACTTTTGAAACGGTCGTAAAATTTCTGAATGTCCTTAACTTTAGTGAAGCAGTATATTTGTATATGCAGATTTAAAACTGAGACTATACATTGGAGATCGAAAATCTGTTATTCTGTGCTTCTTGCGATATGATTCCTCGAAGTTTGGTCATAACTCGATATCATTATGCCTATTCAGTAAGATAATATTTCCTTCCGTATTCAAACCAATCTTCCTTACAATTCTTGTGCTTCAAAATGGTAAAAAAAACAGATCAATTTAAAAACGATTTTGTAACAGTAAGTATCATTTTATTATTTCTATTTTAATTACAATAATTAGGAGAGCTGAGATATTAAGCTATTAGAAACACATAATAAAACATTCATACACTCAACAGAGCACCAATTCAGGGAAGAAACAATAAAATAAAAGAATTTGTAAAAAAAATACAACTATTGTACAATGTCACTGCAAATATGTCAAATTGGATGGAATTATTTTTGCGCGCATGTTCTGGGGAACAGCATGCTATTGTTTTTCCAACTGTCTGTAATTTTCTGCCCAAATGTTGGTAATTTTCGATCTCTTCTCCCCAAAATGGCCTTGAACGATTAGGTTCGACTCACTGATGAATAATTCGTGGTCAAGATCAATTCTGTCCGGCCCATCGTCCGTTTCTACGATAACTATTAAACAGAAAAAGCGTTTGTTTTTTAATATAAATTTCTAATAGATTAATCGTAAATGAATCGGTGTGTTTTTATTTTCAAGTATTCATTCACTCTACGAAAATAAAAACACACCGATTCTCTTACGATTAACCGTTTGAAAATTTCGATTAAAACAAAAACGCACCTATAGCGACTCGCAATGTTCAGGGTAGGTTTCAGTTTGAACTGAAATTTGGTAACTAGTTGTAGAATGCCAACATGCAAATTTTTGTAGAATTTTCACTTGAATAGAAAACACGATTTTTTTCAAAAATAAATATAAATTATTCCTTAAACATTTTATAGTTCAGAAATTATCTGTCAGATTCCGCTGAAATTCAGCACAAACCATGAAGCTAAAATTTATCTTCTCAATATTCTCAAAAATACAGATTCGATCGAATTGAAATCTAGTGTTCGGTTGAAAAATGACGGCCTCAAAGTACTTCCATCATTTCGTGAGGTGTCAACGAACATGTAACATAGGAAACAATAGGAAACATTCAGAATGTTAGGATCTTTTGCGAGCACGAGTCCTTTTTGGCGCTCTAGTTCCTCGGAACTGAGTGCTTATCAATTTGCCCAAATGTCTGTAATTTTGGAATATTTCGATGAAAATGGTCTCAAACGATTTGGTTCGACTCACTGATCAAGAATCCGTGGTCGGAATTCATTCTGTCCAGCCGGTCCGGCCGGCCGGCCGTAAGCACGATATTTCTCGAACGGAATGAGCTAGAGAGTTGAAATTTTCAGAGTAGGTTTGGGGGATGAATATCTCGGCGAAGTTCGTTATTGAGCAAAATCGAACAGATGGTTTCGGAGTAACAAAAAAAAAATTTTTTTTTACGAAACAAATTCCAAATCAATTTTTTTTTAATAAGCAGTTTTATCATAAGAATCCATTCATATCATTTTCAACTCTAACAAGCTAATACTTTCGGAGATATGATTTTTTTAAATTTCAATGTAAATCGTATTTCACAGATTGATATAATTATTATTCTATGTATGAATTCTCATAATGTCAACTTGACAGAAGGGAATATTGTAACTTCAAAAATATTGGGGTTGAAATACTCGTATTTTAGCGATGCAACGGGGACCTCACCCGAAAATGTTTGAAAATATTACGTAAATATTGAAAGCATAATTATGTAGTTTGGTGAACGTAGATCAGGAAATTTTTGATCGATTACAAGGTAATTTATTATTACTTATCTAATAAACTATTATTTGAATTAAATTTCCTTTATGATGCAGTGATATCATATGAATACATTGATATAATTCCCAACTCTGAAAAACCAATACCAGATATAATTTGTCTGTTTGAACTAGAGCGCCAGAAAGCTCCTGTCCACAGGGCTTGAACCCATTTTTCAAGTATAACTTTACTGGATCATTCTCTTGATATTCATTCGTAATACTATCCATCTCTCAAACTTTATTCTGTTAGAGAACCAATTGATGTTGGCTACTGTACTCGTACCTTGAAGTAATCGATTCATAGTAACTATTTCAACAATCTTTCTGGTTGAAAATGGGTATGGTTATAACTCCGGAACTCATGGGTATCCAGTAAAACCCTCCGAAACTTTTACGAGGCTGCATATTAGTTGATCATTATTAGTGATCTTCCGAGTAGGCTCTTTTACCTACTCTTTACGCCATCTACAGACCAAACACTGCTGAATTTTTGGTAACCAATTGTGAAATACGGTCGATAGATAAATAAATTCATTTCTTGCAAGACAAGAATTAAGCCTGATTCCTTTGAGTTTCCAGAATAATGCACTAGCCTGCATCAAATTGAATAAAATCAATCTGCATTATTTATTTCAAATAGAAATCGATTCTGACAAATAATAAATTTTCTGTATTTAACCGTCGTTAAATGTATTCAATGGTATATTTCGCAGATTATCTTTTATTCTTACGAATCAAGAAAAACACGTTGAATAACTCAATAGTATGGAAGAATTTATTATAAACCATCACCATACAAAATAATTAAATGGCGTTGAACTTTAACTATCGATGGATATTCATGACAAAATTCTATTTCAAACCAAACTCTAGCTATAAATGGGCAACTTACAGCAAGATTTGTATTCTTGGATCTGAATTGAATGTGAAATAGAAAGATTTTAATTGCGAAAATTCGAATAGGAGCAACTTTGCACTTGAATGAAACTACTTTTGAGGGAAAATTCGAACAAGTTCAAATAAAATTTACTAGTAACAATGATATTCATGCTGACATTAGTATCTTCTAGTCACCGAACAAAAATCCGTTAGGTAATTGTTCAACTTTTAAAAGAGTTATGAGAAAAAAAAGAAAATATATTTTTGAAGGTTTTCCGACCTGAAATTTGGCACATGGGTCTAAATTGTAATTTCAAACTAGTTTACTTAAAGCGCCTCACAAAAAAAGTTTTCAAGATAATGGACATTTTTGTTTGAAGACTGCGATTTCCGCTCAAACCAGAAGTCTCAGTAGGCCAAGTTTAATAAAATTTTTTATCAATTTTGATGCACCAACTTTTACTAATGAATAATATTCGGTAATATTTATAGAAAAGGTTGGTGCGGAGTTATTGGGGAGCACTGTATTTATTAGTTTCCTCCTCACTCTCAAAATTTAATTAGAATACTGCTCACAAATAAATTTGTTAACATTAAACATTTTTCACTCAACTCAATTTTCATCAGTCTTTGTACCTATATTTATTAGAAAATTTTGGACACAGATTCAGTCACCTAAAATGTAATGAATCTGAAGAAGCTACTGTATCAGCGAACACGTCTGTGGATCTTTGAATAATTTATTATAATTTTTGTATCATTTTGAGTTTCAAATTATAATATTCGATTGAGCGTTATAAAATGTAATTAATTATCTGTATGAGTTTCAGTTTCAAGGCTATCGATTGTGATCACTGATTTTCCTCTTCAATAAAAAGTCTACAAGTTTCGAATTATTATTCCAGCTTCCGTTTATTCCATTTTCACGCCCGGAGAAAATTCATCGTACAGGTTCCCCAGAGTACTGAACTTCGAAAATAAAATAAATCACCTGAAAGTTGTCGTCATGGCCAGGAAGTTGGCATTATTGGAAAAGTTATTTCAATAATTTTAATGTATAGAATAAAGGATTCGGTGATCCAAATAGAGCTTCATTTGAATACGAATTTCCGAATTCTGGGTTATTATTCTTGCTTCAAATCGATTAAATCCGTCATTCATGATAAATTTTATATTCTGGTAGGGGTAACATTGCACTTCGACTCTAAGGTCTATTATGCACCCTCATCAGAGCTGTCGATGTCACCATCATCAGCAGCTCACCTTCCAGTTTCAGAGTTCTGATGAACTCAAGTATCTGGGATGGCTTCAAGGAGACTACGTTTTTGCTCCTGTAGATTTCTTGTCCAAAGCATTTCTTGTGTTGGTTTGAGATGGCGAGGCATTCCGTAATCAGGTGATCAGGAGTTTCATCCTCCTCCCAACAGAATCTGCACTCGTCAGTTTCTGCTAGCCCTAATCTCATCATATGCTTCCTAAGACAGCAGTGCCATATGAGGAAACCAGTGAGGAGGTGCAGCGTGTTTATTCTGAGATCTATATGCTTCTTGGATCTTATAGTGTCAAAGTTCCGGAGGAACTTTTTGGAGTAATACATTCCTGGGAACGATCTCCAGAGTATAACTCTTTCAGTTTCTTCTTTCATCCGAAATTCACTTTTGTAGGTGTATCTAGCTACCTCACAGTAGGGATCCGGACCAATAAAAGGGGTTCGTGCTCCTTTCTTGGGAAGTGTGTTGGCCTCCTCATTACCTTTAATTAGCGAGTGACCAGGAGTACGAACCAATAATAATAATAAAATAATAAGGAGACCCTGTTGTTCTTGCCTACTTCATTAAATTTTCTCCGGCACTCCCATCAGTATGGAGGTGTCTAAGCTAATGCTTAAACTCGATAACGAGGGAGCTCAAAACTTTTAGCAGAATGTAAGAATGGACTCCTATATCACACCTCTGATAGTTTCTCTTTAGGTTTATTTCCACGCATCTTTCTATGTCATCCCTCATAGTTCAACTAAGAAATATGATTCTACTTATATCTCCCCAGACAATAATTAATAGGAATTATGTATATCACATCTATGATCTCATCGAATGTCATCCAAATGGTCCAATGAGCCTGAAGCTAGTATTCACCATCTTTTTCTTACCTTTTATAATATCCAATAAATAATAATATGAGCAACCTTAAAATATTGGGTAACACCATTATTTAGCACATTATTAGAACGAGGAATGATGACTTCGTGCTGAGTGTGGTTTCGGTTTAGAATTGTAATGGTAAATCTATATTTCGTTCATTGCGATGAATTTCCAGTTATTGAAAATTATTTAATCATTAAAAGATACTGTGGGAGTTATACTCATTATTGAAAGGTTTTTTTTTTGGGTTTTTTCTCCCAAACTCTGAAAAATATCTATAAAATCAAAATTAATTATTTTGTGATTTGCTTCTGCGTAAGAAACACAAGATATTGGTCAGAAGCAATCAATTGAACAATGTTGCCTAACAAAACACAACGAAACAACATCAACGAAGAAACAACTATATCGTAACGTTTCGGAGTCTATATCAGACTCCTTCGTCAGACGCTTAATGAAAATCTTTAGAATTATTTTGTTGATAGTTATTTTGTGAAATTCAAGAATTGTCACATTGACAGTATTTAAAAATCATAGCTAACATAGTTTTACTTCGCATAGAAATTTCCATGTTCCAACTACTTTTTCAATAAATTTAGCCAAATATGGTCAATACCAATTGAGCAATTTGCAAAATTGCATTCTCTGTTCAATAAAATACAAGTTGACTCCTTAAGTTTCCTTTTAATATAATCAGGTTCTGTCATTAGAATCTTTGTATTACTCCAATCCATCATGTGATCTCCTTGGATTGTACATACATGTTCTGCTATTTTTGATTTCTGTATGTCTCTATTTCTCAAGTTATTCTTATGTTCTGACTTTCTTACTTCTAGTGGTCTTGATGTTTCTCTTGTGTATGATTTACCACACATACAAGGAATATTATATACACAGATTTAATATTTTTGTCTTTCATTTATGGGTTTTGTTTTCGTTAATAAAGACCTAAGATCATATTGTGTTTTGAAGACGGTTCTTATATTGAACTTAAAATTCAAAGGAACCTACAATAAAATTCACTTTGGAAATAGAGAAAAATAATCAGCTTTCTTTTCTGGATGTTTCGATAATTAAGTATCCGAACCATTTCGAAACGAGTGTCTTCAGGAAGCAGACATATACAAATTGATATTTAAATGTATATTCAAAAAATCAGCTTAGTGTGAAAAGAGGTGTTATTAATACACTTTATGATAGAGTGAACCTAATTTGTTCTACTCTTGAAATTCGAAATAATAAAATTGATTTCATCAAAAAATTTCTTGAAGAAAATGGATATCCGAGACAATTCATAAATACATGTATCATGAATTTAGATAGAAGAGCAAATAATCAAGAACAACAAAATAATCAACAAGAACAGCAACCCAATCTGTTGAATGTGATCCCTTATGTTCGTGGCCTTTCTGAAAAAATTGGAAGAATCAGTTCTAAGTTCAATATAAGAACCGTCTTCAAAACACAAAATGATCTTAGGTCTTTATTAACGAAAACAAAACCCATAAATGAAAAACAAAAATCAAAAAACTGTGTATATAATATTCCTTGTATGTGTGGTAAATCATACACAGGAGAAACATCAAGACCACTAGAAGTAAGAAAGTCAGAGCATAAGAATAACTTGAGAAATAGAGACATACAGAAATTAAAAATAGCAGAACATGTATGTACAATCCAAGGAGATCACATGATGGATTGGAGTAATACAAAGATTCTAATGATAGAACCTGATTATATTAACAGGAAACTTAAGGAGTCAACTTTTATTTTATTGAACAGAGAATGCAATTGTGCAAATTGCTCAATTGGTATTGACCATATTTGGCTAAATTTATTGAAAAAGGCGTTGGAACTTGGAAATTTCTATGCGAAGTAAAACTATGTTAGCTATGATTTTTAAATACTGTCAATGTGATTTTCATTAAGCGTCTGACGAAGCAGTCTGATATAGACTCCGAAACGTTACGATATAGTTGTTTCTTCGTTGATGTTGTTTCGTTGTGTTTTGTTAGGCAACATTGTTCAATTGATTGCTTCTGACAAATATCTCGTGTTTCTTACGCAGATGCAAATCACAAAATAATTAATTTTTATTTTATAGATATGTTTCAGAGTTTGGGAGAGAAAACCCAAAAAAAAACCTTTCAATATTGAAAATTATATTGTGAGTGTTCTCTTTCACATCCTCATCCTAGCATCCTGAATGTATAGCATTGTAAGGGTTCATTCAAATCCTTGCAGGTTCAGCAAATCATTGAATAATTTCAATGTGCTCATGATACTGCTTCTTGTATGAAATTTTTTCGCAACGGATGCACCGTGAGTCATTATTTTCTCACTACTAATGCTTCATAACCAAAATTTGGCTGTGAGTCAATTACTCACTACTAATGCTTCATAACCAAAATTTGGTGAGTACTTACCGTATGCAGATTGTGCAAAGTATAATTCGATATCAGCAGAGTAGATAAATGGGCGTCTTGCATATCGAAATTGTTTCCCGTACAAGAGTTCCTTCTCTATTTAAAGTAACTATCTAGAATTTTTTTTTTCAGATGACGAGAGTGGCGAGAAATCTGTATCCGTCTTATTGGCTGGTGAAGAATCAGAACTTACTTTCATAGATTTCTCTACCAGTGATCTCTCAGTAAGTATATATATGACAGGTTAGGGTGTTTTGTTTTATTCTAATGAATGTAATTATGTATTCTATTTCTTATATCTTTTGGCCCATTTGTCATTAAATCACGCAACGAAGCATGTATTTATTACGAATGCTCTGGTGGCCCACCAAAAAGGCCTCTGGTAAATATTCCTATAAAAGGTTCATGAGTTATTATGATTCCTGGAGACGCTGCGAATATTACTTAAACCAATCCTGTAAAACTGTCTCTGTTGAATCACCAACTATCACGATTATCTTAAGATATACTCAAATTTTAATGAGGGGGTGGAAGGGTGGTAAGAAACCTTTTTTCGCGAAACGATATCGAAGATTAATGAACGACATAATATACCAGACTTACATAAGACACAATGAAGGTAATTCATCAACAACAATTGCGTATTGTCGTAATGTTTTCATCTGATTTTTTTTCTTATTTTAACACAAACTATATTATTTTTCGTTAATAATTAGTCATAGAATATTTTGTTAGGTTCGTTGATTGGTTTTTGATAGATACATTTTGGCGCTCTTGTTCCTCGGAACAGAGTGCTTATCAATTTACCCAAATGACTGTTATTTTCGAGTTTTTGGATTAAAATGGCCTTAAAAAATTTGGTTTGACTCACTGATCAAGAATTCGTGGCCAAAATCAATTATGTCTGGCCAGTCCGGCCAGCCGTAGACACGATAAGTCTCGCTCGAAATGAGCTAGACAGTTGAAATTTTCAGAGTAGGTTTGGGAGATAAATATCTCGGTTAAGTTCATTATTGGGCCAAATCGGCTGGATGGTTTAGGAGTAACGAAAACAAAAATTTTTTCTTATGTTACATATTTCAAATCAAATTTTTTGCGCTCATGTTCTGGGGAACATCGCATTATCTTTGCCTAAATGTCTGTAATTTTCTAATTTTTCGCCGAAAATGTTCTCAAACGATTGGGTTCGACTACCTGATGAAGAATTCGAGGTCAAATTCCATTATGTCCGGCCGTTGTCACGAGAACAAAAAGATATAGACACTTGAAATCTTTAAGGGTAGGTGGTGCGTCCCAATACAACGGACAGATTCGTAAACGGGCATAATCGGCCCAACTGTTTCCGAGCAATAATTTTGTTTTCAACCAAATTCAAACAGATCCGATCAAATTAAAACTTGATGAATAGTTACAGAATAAAGACCTAAAGACGTTTGTTTATTTTCGTGGCAATCGTATTACTAGAAAAAAAAATATTAAAATATATTATTTATCTTACGACACCTTGAGAACGGAAAGGGATATTGACTCGAAATTTTCAGGAGCATCCGAATGCAAGTTTGAGTTCGTTAATAGATATAATCGGCCAAACAGTTCTGGAGTTATACCTATCTGAAATTTTGTTTTTATTTCCTCCTAAACTCAAAAAACATGATACCAATCCAATTCAAACATGGCAAAATTTAAAAAGAATCATTGGAAACTATCAGTTTGATATCGCTGATTTTGCGAAAGGCTTCAAAATCTAACTTCATTGCCAAGGTCCAAATTTGAATACGATCATATCTATATTGTTGGAGATCTGAGAATTATTGTATGAGTTCAGTAGCGGGATGGAGGATCGTTGCCACGATATCTTTAAAACCGAAAGAGATAGCGACTTGCAATTTTTAGGGGAGGTTGTGCATCCTAATCCGACATTTGAGTTCGTTAACCCTTAAATGGTAACGTGAAATTTCAGAACACAACTGGTAACATGCCGTCTGAGAGACTGGGAACTTTTGCAAATAACATATAATTGAAATTTCTTTAGTTTTTGTTTAGGGTGCTCAATTAGTTATTGTTATTCAGCATATTTCTCCGAATTCACAAAATTAATCTAAACAAAATATATTTTTGGAGTAAATTGTTAATCAAGCACAGAAAGATACAAAATATTGTACATATTTATTCAACAGTCAAATACGAAAACACAGAAGATTGAAATATAAGAGTTATTTATATAACCACAAATAGAAAATCGGATGAAGCATACGGTGAAAAAAATACAGAAGAACTTTTTTAAAACTATACCAGCAATTTTTAAACCTATTGGTTATCCGCTTCAGTTGAATCTCCAATGTTATCCACTTATATCGATTCTTTCCAAAGAGAGTGTTCTTGTTATTCAAATTTGTTTCTACTGTAACTTATTCTTCTTCATCACTTTCACAACATTTACCTTCATTGTCCAAATTTTCTCTGAATGCAACTTATCATTCATTACTTTCGGAACAGTCACTTTTGCTATTGTAATCAGAAAAAAATCATATCTTCGAAAGTACTGGTAAGAGTTGGGAATTATATATATATATATATATAAAAATGGAAAAGTATAACTTATCCGCGTTATCCTATTTTCTTATTATATATATATATATATATATATATATATATATGGATTCTCATGATAGAACTTCATAATGGCAGAATTTAAATTCAAACATCATAAAGGAATTCAAATTCAATAAGAATGCCAAAAATTATGAATCCAAAACCAAAAGACCAATTCCACCCAACAACGATCTCATCCGAGATATTCGTTCCTCAATTCTATGATGATCGATATATTTTTTCCTCTATGTAAAAAAATATTTTTTTTTGTTACTCCGAAACTATCTGACCGATTTTGCCAAATACCGAACTTAGCCGAGATATTTATGTCCCAAACCTATTCTGAAAATTTCAACTGTCTAGCTCATTTTGCTCGGGAGTTATCATGTTAACGGCCAGCCGGACGGCCGGACAGAATCGATTTCGACCACGTATTCTTGATCAGTGAGTCGAACCAAATCATTTAAGACATTTTCAGCCAAAATTCGAAAATTACAGACATTTGGGCAAATTGATAAGCACTCTGTTCCGAGGGACAAGAGCGCCAGAAATAATTAATTCTCTGAAACAAAGTGTTCTTCACTCAAGTGACTCTCTATTCCATTATACCATCCTAACACAGTTTTTACAAAGTTTTTACTTCCGTTTAGACGGATCGGCCATTCCTAGTCTCATTGACAAATTATAGCGTTAATAGTAATGTGCCGTATGACAGGCTGATTGGGAGAAACTGTCATCGATAGCTCTGTATGAATATGAGAATGCGCAAAAGTTTTTCATTAATCTCTTGAAGATCGTATTACTTGAAAATTAGAAGAAAAAATTCTATATATATCAGAAAGTATTCGTCTGACATCGCTGAAATTCCGCGCGATCCTTCAAAACCTAACTCTACAACCGAGTTTCAAGTTTGAGGACGATCGGATCTCTATTGTTGTAGATCCGAGCAGACTTGGGTCAGTTCCGATATTTTAAAAGGAATTTAAATCAAATACGCAGTTGAATGAATACGGCAACAGTAATCTGGTATGTAACTGACATCTAATGTCACTTCTTGTTGACATGGATACAGCAATCGTCGTTTACAAGCTTATTTGGCAGTTCGTATACAATCTGTATAATCTGTATACAATCTGTATAATCTGTATACAATCTGTATAATCTGTATAGCAATCTTTAAAACACGGCGTGTTTCAATCTTGAGATTTCGCATGATGTTCAGTCCATAGGACAAGGATTGTGTATGCAGGTATGATTGAAATGAATTTAATAGAACCGAGTGACTTTTGGAGCTTTTTAAGATATTGAAATTATCTGGAAATGTTATTTTTCCGCTTCTGCTGATGGGATTCTTATCAATTTTACGAGAATTCTGAACTTGTTAATTCTTACCTATGTACCAAATTTCGAAGAAGTGAAGATATGCAGAAAAAAAAATTACAAATAACCTACCTATAAAGGGTGTCCGGAAATGAAACCGACAAAACTTACAAGAGCGCCAAAAAATTGTATTCTGGTCCTGATATAGGTTTTTTTCAAAGGGCTGCTTGTTAATGCCTTTCAGTTTGATTCATGTACCAAATTTTAACACAAACGGCTACTCCCTATATTTAATATGTAATTAATATTTGTGTTAGCCATTTTTCATCATATTGATAGTCCATATAACCCAATAGTTTTGTGGGTTTCATCTCCGGACACCCAGTATATCCCTTCATCCACAACCATAGGACGGATGTTGCTATTCACGAACTTGAATATTCAGCTTTCGAACCTACCCTGCAAATATCAAATCTCTAAGTCACTTCAGAATTTGTTTCGGACATGCCGAGATCGTAGCAACAAACATTCGAATGTGTACCTGTACAGTAGGGTGGAACGAAAATGGCCAAAAAATTTTTTTTTAATATCATTTTGTAATAGTGCGGAAAAGTTGCCTTTCGGGATCATTAGTATAGACCAAAAAATTGGTTCAAGCACTGACGTGAAGTCAGAAGCTTTTGCGCGTATGTTCTATTGTCCATTCTTCTGTATTGGACACCCTTAATCGAATTTACCATGATAAATTATGTTGTCCATTCTCCTGTATTGGACACTCTTACTTCGAATTTACCACGGTAAATTCGAATTAAGTGTCCAATACAGGAGAATGGACGACATAATTAACCATGGTAAATTCGATTAAGGGTGTCCAATACAGAAGAATGGACAATAGAACATACGCGCAAAAGCTTCTGACTTCACGTCAATGCTTGAACCAATTTTTTTTTTCGTGATTTTTTTTTAATTTTCTGGAGGCGCGGTTCCTAAAATTTTTTTTTTCGTCATTTTTTTCAAATTTTCTAGGAGTACGGTTCTTACAGAATTTTAAACACGTCTTTGTGTTGATTTTCTACTACTAGTTACCAAGCTTCAATTCAATCGAATATTTATTTTTTGAGTTATCAAGGAAACAATATTCCAGGTGAATATAACTCGGAAACCGTTAAACTGATTATGCCCAAAAACGAACTCAACTCTCCCTTTCGGATACGCAACCTACCCTGAAAATTGCAAGTCCCTATCTCCTTTGGTTCGAAAGTTATCGAGGCAACGGTCACCCATCTACTGAACTCACACAAGAATGCTCGAATCTCCAACAATATTCAACCGATCGTATTAAAACTTGAAACTTGGCAGTAGAGTTAGGTAATGAACGCTCTTGCAAAATTTCAGCAATTTCAAACGTATAGTTACTGATATATAGAATTTTTTTTTTTTATTTTCAATGATTTATTAAAAATTTTCTACAGATGCTATCCTCACCAAATTTCGCAAACATTTTCGCGTTGGCATTCTACATCTAATAACCATGTTTGAATTCAATCGGTTCAGTATTTTTCGAGTAAATGAGGAACAAAAAACCACCAAATTTCAGAAAATTTCAGATGGCTATAACTCTGAAACCGTTTGGTCGATTATGCTCATAAACAAACTCAAATGTGGCATTCATATGCACAACATAACCTGAAATTTTCAAGCCGCTATCTCTTTCCGTTCTCAGGCTATCGTGACAAAAAAAATATTTTTTAATAATTTTTTTAAAATTTTCTAGCCATACGATTCGCCCAAAATTTCACAAACGTGCTTAGGTTCATATTCTACAACTACTCACCAAGTTTCAATTCGATCGGATTTATATTGGTTGAAAACAAAATTATTACTCGGAAACCACTGGGCCGATTATGCCCATTAACGAACTTGTCCGTCGTATTGCGATGCGCCACCCACCCTGAAAATTTCAAGTCGCTAGCTCTTTTCGTTCTCAAATTATCGTGGCAACGGACGGCCGGACGGCCGGCCGGACGGCCGGACGGACAGAATCAAATTTGACCTCGGATTCTTCATCGGGGAGTCAAACTTGATCGTTTGAGACCAATTTCGTCAAAAAATTCGAAAGTTACAGACATTTGGGCAAAACTATAACGCGATGTTCCCCAGAACATACGCGCAAAAATGGACGACATCAAACAAAATCTTCCACTGCCCCACATGCCTGAAAAAAATTTGAAAATTTTAAAAAATAACTGGCTAGTTCAAGTAATGCAACTCTTCGCATATTATATTAATAACAAAACTGTTTCAAAATACAATATCCAGCACATGGACCATGTCGAGCTCCACCCATTCCAACTCGCCCTTCATATTATTTACTCTATGGCAGTATAATGTGACTAGGTATTACATTTTGGCATAATCTTCCGACATTCTAATCAGTTGCGAATGAATCTGTCTCTGGTATCGTGTCCACAAACTGCTGAATACGCTTCTGTAACTAGCTTAACGCATCTCTCAACAGCCTGTTTGTAAAAAGGAAACTTTTGAAATTCCATAATGCTTCCATCTTCTTTCACACCTCCAGAAATTATCATACTTTTCAGTTCATCTGTTGAGTATTGTAAAGTTACAGGAGGCTCCGTTAAATTACAGTCTTACCAAGATACTCGTATTATGTCAATGTAGTCATTGGCTTCTTAATTTAATTTTGGGAGTTGAAATTGTCTGATCGTCCTAGGTTGTTTTGTCCTAGCCTTTAAAATCCTCCTCAAAGCAAGACCTATAATATTATGTATTCGCTCGTCACATAACATCGTTAGAAGAATATTTTTGGGATGGGCAAAGTTTTTCTGCATCACAGGATCTTTCACACGTTTGAGGGCTGGCTTTAGATACAGAGGCCGTTTTATCTGCTAAAACAGGTCCCCAGAGTCATTCTTGCAGGATGGATTGTACTTAATTTCAAATCAATCTGGAGTATAAACATTCACAACATACTGTATCAGTATTTAAGGTCTATTACATTTGTGGTATCTGTTCGTGATACGATGCCAACATCTTCGAGTACAGTATTTGCAATGATTGCTGTACCTCTGTCGGACACGCCTGTTCGTAATGACTCTCATTTGTGTTGCTGTTTTCACTTGAGGAGTAGAATCATGTAACATTTCAGTATTACTATCGACTTACGTGCTTTTCACAGGAAAATTTTCTTGAATGAACGTCTCGAATGTCACAATGCAGCAGCGCAAGCGTTCTACAAGGTACACTGTATTAAATTATTGATGAAATCGAGGGCGGTGGTAGAGCGTATACCATAACCTTAAAATAGAGGAACATTACTAACTTTCAAGAGGTAACGGAGCCCTTTTTTCGATCCTCTCTTTCGTTTTCCCGGAAGAACGATAAGAAAATGTGACTTTTCGCGAAAATCGACAAAAATCTGACGTTTCACGTATTTTTGTGGCGATTTTAACGCGGCTCCTTCAAGGTTGACGTTTTTGGGCTTAACAAGCGACGAGAAATTTCAAATCGAATTTGAATTTCGAACGGAATTACTCGAAAATCTGAATCGTCTAGAAAAACTGAGAAATATGAACGAGTAACGGATTTCGATCGATTGCTTGATGGGATTCACTATATTACGGAAATCATCCGAGTACTAAAAATCTTTATTTGGTACATAATCGGAGTTGATTCACGTAGGCAACGTGGCCGAGTGAGCTGAGGCGTTGGATTGGCAATGTATAGCTCCTGAGCCCTCCGAGCATCGCGGGGCGGCGGGATCGAAGCGTCCGAAATAGCTTTCTCTGAAATTTTTTTCATTTTTACCAAATGAAAAACTCAAAGGAGCGTTACTCTAGTAAACGTATCTTGGGATTTTGATCTTTTCGTTAAGTTACGAAATCTATAATAAATATCTGATCGATCAGACGGATTTTTGCATTAAAATTACTCCAAATATTCGAACAATAAGCAGAAAATTAACGGTCGAAAATGAAAAACCCCCAGTCGTTTGTTTATTCATGCTCAAAATGAAAAAACAAAAAAATATGGTTTATCCAAATCTTTTGGATTAAGTTCTAAAATAGCTAGCAACTAATGAAATATTTTTTTGTTTGATTGAATGAATTTGATGTTCCAATCAAATTTTGTTATTATTTCACTTTATACGTAGCGAAGCACGTACCGGGCCGCTGGTCAATATATATTTAAAAATCTTTGGGGCAGTGGACAGAGTTATCCAAAGTTCCCCAAATTTTGAGCTTTTCTTTTGTAACTCAAAAGACCATACCCTACTGTACAGTCTCCTGACTAAGGAGACAACATTGCAATTCGATTTCGGCGAGAGATGTTTCAGTTTGCGCTTGCGGTGAGAAATGCTGAGCTCGAACAATAATCCAATATTAACAATGACATCATCATATGGGAGGACCCTTCCGATGTACATATTGTACAGAATTATTATCACCGAGAAACAGGATAGTAGCGACCGTAATGAGATCGAGGGATTTAGGACCAACTATCGCAGACGCCATAAGAGCTGCTGGAACTCAGGACATTTTATATACAGAATACGGATGTTCACAAGCTGTTCCTGAACGATTTTATTGAGAATTCTTGAATAATCATTAAAGGATACTGTGAGAGGTATATTCATTATTAAATGGTTTCTCTGCCAAACTCTGAAAAATGTCTATAAAATAAAAAATTGATTATTTTGCTATTTGCTTCTGCGCACTGAGAAAAAATTCTCATTACCACAATAGGAAAAACCGTAAGAGCAATAATATTCTCCTTATAAATTGGCGAAAATGATTCGAAGCATTCACCTAATGGACTAAGTTTCATTATAAACAAGTACTTAGTGGTATATTTTAATAGTGGTTATGAATGTTTCTCATGGATTCAATAGGATGGTTCAGAGGAAAAATGGATTTCGATTTCATATAAGAATAATGAAACTGTATAATAAAAAATCAACAAGTTAAGAGCGTTCCTGCTAATCGGGTCCTTCATGAATGGCTTCGTATAATAAATATACTAATGCATATATTTCACAAATCAAATAGACCCCAGGGGGTTCATTGATCTGCCGAGAAAGCAAGAGCAGACGCGTTTCTGGCTTCTTGGCCTTCATCAGTACCCTGTAGCTTTCCCAACAAATTCAACTAAACTGACCCGGGTTAAGCCTTTCAGAGCCGGCTTGGTCGATCATTATAATCGCCCACGCCACCTATGAAACGAAACACGGAAATCAGCCTCTCCCCACCAGTGAATATTTGAAGCGTGAAATCATATGCCACCATTCACTCGATATTAAATCAAGAACGAGTCCCGCAGAGCTCAGACAGTATCTTCTCAATGGCCATGAACGCTGTTTAGCGTTTTCAAAAATAATAATGAAAAATGGCGATACCGTTGTTAAAAAATTAACAAGTTAAGAGCGTTCCTGCTAATCGGGTCCTTCATGAATGGCTTCGTATAATAAATATACTTATGCATATATTTCACAAATCAAATAGACCCCAGGGGGTTCATTGATCTGCCGATCAGATCAGATCAGATCTGCCGGCAGATTAATGAACCCCCTGGGGTCTATTTGATTTGTGAAATATATGCATAAGTATATTTATTATACGAAGCCATTCATGAAGGACCCGATTAGCAGGAACGCTCTTAACTTGTTGATTTTTTAACACCGGTATCGCCATTTTTCATTATTATGTATAATAAAACTAAATATCTCTGCCTATGAATAGAATATGTTAGTTTAATTACGATAACGTTACAGCTTTATAAAAAGTATGTGAAGATAATATAGTAAGATATTCATTATTATGCTCCTTCTATGGGATATTTTTACAAAACCAAATAATGACAACATTAATATAATGTTACATTTCCATACTACCAAAAAAATTCCATTATTTCATTCGGATTTTCATAAAAGAATAAAATGATCTCATTGAATATCCAAATTTAATTGTTCGATTAGGCTTCAAAAATACGTATAAAACAAAAAAAAAACAATAATATCAGAATCCTAAAAAAAATCAATTACAAGTACTTACGTAGGTACCTAAATTAACAATATGCGACACCTTATACATATATTGTCATACATATATGCACTATTAACTGAATCTAGCAAAATCACAAACTCACAATCACAAATTATAATCACATAGCTCGTCATAAACCTTACATTTCATGAGTCAAGAATTTGGAGTTGCAACATATTCTCTGTTTGGAGAGGCGTTGATATCTGTAGATGTTGAAGGAGTACTCAAGGTGTTGTACGATGATACCTGGAAGATGAGAGACATTCAATTAACATTTCGATCAAACAACGTAAAGTTCAAATTGTCCAAAAATCAATTTGGCACGAAAGAGAAGAAGATAATATCAAGAATGATGTGGTTAGGTTATGTATCTGAAAAAAATATAACAGCAATTAATTTTTCTTCATCCCTCAGTGTTAAAAAGACTGAAATGTTTTTTTTATAGACAACTACTCCTATAGGTTTTTTTGTTTTTTATTCTATAGAATTTATATTTTATACGCTTCAAATAGGGACAAATTCTTACATAACATATATATGAAAAAGGAATATATTCTTACCTCATAATGCACAAGAAACTCTACGAATATTTCAACTGATGATCACTCTGTACTCAAACTCGACATACGTACTACATGCACCTTGCACCTATGATCAGGATCAGCACAATAAGAAACTGACGATCATTTGGGCATCTCGAACGACAATCGCGGGTCACTCGGTTATAACCACCCAATAAGAATAAAGCATCCCTTCTATACGTGATTCTGACTATAGATATATTAAACTCCTTTTATTTTAATATTCTTTACACATCACAAATGTTTTGATTTCAATGAGCTGGCAATATTACAATATTATACGACTTCTAGTGGGGGCACCGAATTTTCAGCAATGTGATGACTTACTAATTTGAATAGATGTCCGATTGCGCTGATCAGAAGATTATTTATATTAATGAAACAATCATGATGACGCGTAGATCATGGTAGGGATTATACGATTTTGTTGAAGCAATGTGAAATCTCATTCGTTGAATAGGAATTCTTATTGGCACTATTATACCAACAGTAATGAAGGCGTTTCATTGTGGATAAAATTGGCATTTTTCTCAGCGAATGGTAAATATAAATCCCATTTACACGACGTCTGAAGGTTAATATTAAGAGCTCCGGTTTTCACACGCATTCTTTTTATCACCCTGAAGATATTTCAGGGCTGATTTTGAGAAAGAAAAACTGTCGTTTTTTTTAAGCAGCAAATGAACAGTGTAGTGAATTCATGTTATTGTCTATCCATAATCCCTTGGAAATATCGGCCACAAATATTTTAATGTCCTCGTTTTTCGATTTAGAAGACGTTTTATATTATGTAGTATTCTTTAAGGTGACACTAATTGGTAGTTATTGACGGGTAGAATGTGGTACTTTATTCATCCGCAGTATATTCTGGAAGTCAATAACAAATCTTTATATCAAATTCGCAGCGTTTCTTTTCTTTGCAGCTCTTGAGGGAATCATTCATCGGAGCGTCGTTTAAGCGGTTATAAATAACCCTGATATTCAAACGCATGTCTTTATTGAAGCTTTATTTGATTGATACCATTTTCTTCGCAGCCGGGTCAATGCATATCCAAATATCCGGACCCCCATGCCTTCTGCGTCGTTTATTCTAGCGCCGACAGATCTTCTTTGAACTGCGCGGAAAGCATCCTACAGACTCTCTGGACCTTGGACACCATCAGCACGAAGGCAGTGATCCTCGTAGCCAATAAGGCTGATTTAGTGAGATCGAAGGTTGTCTCGACCGAAGGTAAGTTTTTGAATTAAATAGGTACATGTATATGGCCGGTATTGAATTTTCATGAAAAATTAAGGCATTGACGTAGAGTCAGTCGAATCTTAAAAAAATTGGTTCAAGCCTTGTGCACAGGAGCTTTGGCGCTCTTGTTCAAACTTTGACAAATCATGTCTTTGAAAGTATTGGTAAGGGTTGGGAATTATATCAATGGATTCTTATGATATAACTCCATAATAGCAGCAATTAAATTCAAACATCATGAAATAATTTAAATTCAACAAGAGTGCCTAAAATTATTAATCCAAAACCAATAGACCAATTCTACCCAACAATGAACTCATCCGAAATATTCGTTCCTCAATTATATGATGAACGATATATTTTTTCCTCAAATCCACTCTGAAAATTATATTATATCAATTGAAACTTCAGCCAATATTTCAGTTTTGTTTTTACTGGAGATATTCTCCAGTATTCTTAATATTATTAACTTACTATTACCATTCCCATCATCATATGGATTAACCATGGGCATTAAATATCAAAATTTGACATATAATGTCTCAGGAAAATAAGTTGACATGTATCAACACAGATTATATTATAATAATTCAGAGATAGAATAATTATCGCATTATGTGAAAACACAGAAGTACGATTTATTATTGAAATTTTGAAAAATCAAATCTCCGAAAGTATTAGCTTGTTAGAGTTAAAAATGACATCAATGAATTCCTATGGGCATCTATCTGGAGAAAAACTTATTTTTAAATTTGTAATGTAAAAATTATTTTTTTTTTGTTACTCCGAAACCATCTAACCGATTTTGCCCATTAACGAACTTAGCCGAGATATTTATCACCCAAACCTATTCTGGAAATTTCAACTGTCTAGCTCATTCCGTTCGAGAGTTATCGTGTTAACTGCCAGCCGGACAGAATCGATTTCGACCACGTATTCTTCATCAGTGGGTCGAACCAAGTCGTTTCATTTTCAGCCGAATTAATAAGCATTGTGTTCCGAGGAACAAGAGCGCCAAAAGAGAGGAAAGCCCTGTGGCAGGAGCTTGGGCGCTCTTGTTCAATTTTTGACAAACTATATCTCCGAAAGTATTGGTTTCTCAAAGTTGGGAATGATATAGATGGATTTTTATAATAGAACTGCACTATAAAAGGAATTCAATTCAAATAATAGTTTATTTATCAAGATTGAATGAGCAATCTGCAATGATTTGACCTCGTGGAATGGGTTGTTGCATCTTACACTCGATGCATAGTTTTCACAACTAGAAATACCTAAGGAAAGTATCTTCGAAATGTCTAGAGCAAGGCTGGAGACAATCATAACAGATTGTCCATTTAGTTCTGATATTTGAATAGGTATAGGCTTACGAACAAATTATTTCAATAGTTCAAAATAAATCAATAAAATAAAATCCTCTTTTCATAATGTAATAGTTCATACCACTAACACATTCATTCTGTATTATGAACCTTAACTCAAGAAAGAATATTTGATACACAAATGTAGATCAATATTTAAAAATTGTTTTGCTAGCAACATTATGAAAGTACTGTATATAGGAACATGTCTCACTACTTAAGGAAGTAAAAGATAGTATTAACCTCGGTGGTCAATGAACAGTATTTTTTTTTTGATGATTCCATTATGTTGTTCTTTCCTATTGCCTTCATGCCTTGGCTAATTAATATACCTTCATCCGAAGAAAATTATTCTACAGAATTAGAAATTATTGAAGAAATAGCGGATAACAATGGATATAGTACAGAGTTAATCAGAAAAATATTGAAGAAAAAACAATTTAGAAAAACAATTAGTTCAGTATTTCCAGAAATTAATGATAAAAATAAAATATTCAAAAGGTTAACAAATTTTGGTACACCATGTCATCCACTTAAAAGGTTTCTTCAAAACCGACAGGTGAATATCTCATTACCGACAAACAATAAATCAAAAAGGAATAAAAAAGATAGATCCGGTGTTTATCAATGAAATTGTGGGAGCTGACAAATTATATATAGGAAGAAATGGTACAAATTTTAGCATAAGAATGGAGGAACATCATCACAGCTACAAAAACAACAAAATTAATTCAAATTATTCGAATCATTTATTAGCAGAAGGACATTCGTTTAACCCGGATTTCAAAATTCTACACAATTTGAATAAAGGTGCGCAACTCAATTATTGGGAAATGGTGGAAATAAATAGAGAAAAACCTACGGGTAATTTAGTTAATGAACAATATTAGATCTGAATTTTTCTTCTTTACTCAATCTATTCAAATAGAGAATCAATTTATAAAAGCGTTAGGAATGAATTATTGTAAATGTGTTAAATATTGTATCTATATTGTTGAAGATATTGGAGAAGCATGGAAAAGCTATATCCAATAGAGTGGGTCAGTTTTTTCGACGAGCTTGTTTATACTTGATCAACTAAATATTCATATAAAATGAACATAAGGAAGTGAAGTGAGGTATTATAATTCTATGACCCCTATAATTTCATATCGTGACCTTGGGGTCGTGAACGACTCTGATATAATAATTCTATAGCAAAGTGAAATGAAATTTGATAAGTCTACTTGACAAATATTATGAAACGTTAAAATTGGCAATTTTTTTCACAAAAATCAAATGCATGTCGAATAGAATAAGGTCAGTTCAACAATTATTGGTATTCAGTAACCTCATAGCAATAAAATTAATACAAGGATATTCAACATAACGGAGGGTAGGTAGGTTTCTCTCAATTTAACAAAAAGTTGCAGCTTTAGGTGAATTAAGTACTTGGTCTACCTGGATGGACAGAACCTGGCTATGAATTTGAACAAGCGCCAATGCAGGCTAACCTCACTTGACATCTTCTTAACTTTTTATCAGGTTCCTTTAGTCATTTAGTTTATTTATTTATTTATTACCTAATTGAAATATACAGAAGTTATTGAAAGTGATCATGGTGGAAAAAAAAAACTGCCATCATGATAATTGCAATCCGATTCTGTAACATTGTTATGTGTCGCAGCATCAACAAAAATTTTAACGATGTTTCGAATTTTGCACATCATCCTCTACGCTTCATAGTTGAAATTGAGTTATAAACCGATCTACCTAAGTAAAAAATGATTTAACGATTCCTGCAAGTGAGCCAAAGTTAACTAATGAGAAAAGTTTTCCAGTTTATCCGCGGAAATTCGATGTGATCATATAATTCCAAAAAACCTTCAATTTTTCAGAAAGGTTTTAACGCTCGTTCGAATTGAAATCTTTTCAATAACCTCTTGAACGAATTCTCCCAATTCAGAAAAAACCGATATGTTGGGGGGAAATTGAAATAATTTCTTTCCTCTTCCGAACGACTTCACATTCAAATTAATAGATCATTATAGAATTTTCTCGGAAACTTATAAATTGGCTGAATTAATTCTCACTCGACTTCTTTCAAGGTTGACCTGTTTTTGCCCTATTGGAATTAGTTTTTTTTCACCATTTTCTATTCGTTAATGGTCTCCGACGTGTGCGTACTTATTCTACTGATGAAATATCCACAGTCAAATTCAATACTGTATAATACTTATACAGGGTGATTCTTTAAGTTGTACATTAATTTTATCCATAGCCTCTTATCATCAAATTAAACACTTTTTTCCTTTACCATTTTTCCAAATTCGGTTCAGGTAAAAAGATACAAGCTGTTGAAATTTCGAAAAAAAATCAGTTTTTGCGCGTATGTTCTGGGGAACATCCCGTTATCATTTTGCCCAAATGTCTGTAACTTTCAAATATTTTGACAAAAAATGGTCTCCAACGATTTGGTTCGACGTCCCAATGAAGAATTCGAGGTCAAATTTGATTCTGTCCGGCCGTTGCCACGATAACTTGAGAACGGAAAGTTCGTTAATGGGCATAATCGGCCCAATGGTTGCCGAGTAATAATTTTGTTTTCAACCAATATTATTTTGATCGAATTGAAACTTGGCGAGTAGTTGTAGAATATGAACCTAAGCACGTTTGAAGAATTTTGTGAGAATCGTATCGCTAGAAAATTATTAAAAAATATTTTTGTTGTCACGATAACCTGAGAACGGAAGGAGATAGCGGCTTGAAGTTTTCAGGTTAGGATTTGCATCTGAACGCGACATTTGAGTTTATTTATAAGCATAATCGGTCAAACGGTTTTAGAGTTAAAGCCATCTGAAATTTGGTTGTTTTTTCTCCTCATTAACTCGAAAAATACTAAACCGATTGAATTGAAACATGGTTATTAGTTGTAGAATGCCAACGCGAAAATTCTTGCAAAATTTCGTGAGGATAGTGTTCGTAGAAAATTTTTAAGAAATCATTGAAAATTAAAAAAAAAATTCTATATATCAGTAACTATTCGTCTGAAATTGCTGAAATTCAGCAAGAGCCTTTAGAACCTAACTCTACTGCCAAGTTTTAAGTTTTAACACGATCAGTTGAATATTGTTCGAGATTCGAGCAGCCTTGTGTGAGTTCAGTATATTGGTGACCTTTGCCTCGAAAACTTTCGAACGAAAGTAGATAGGGACTTGCGATTTTCAGGGTAGGTTACGTATCCGAATGGGAGAGTTAAGTTCGTTTTTGGGCATAATCGGTTTAACGGTTTCCGAGTTATACCCACCTGGAATATTATCTCCTCGATAACTCAAAAAATAAAGATTCGATCGAATTGAAGCTTGGTAACTAGTAGTAGAAAATCAACTTTGTAAGTACCGTATACCTAGGAAATTTGAAAAAAATTAAGAAAAAAAAATTTTTGTAAGAACCGTACCCCTAGAAAATTTCTAAAAATTACGGAAAAAAAATTGGTTCAAGCACTGTCGTGAAGTCAGGAGCTTTTGCGCGTATGTTCTATTGTCCATTCTCCTGTATTGGACACTCTTAATCAAATTTACCATGGTGAATTCTATTGGCCATTCTCCTGTATTGGACACTCTTAATCAAATTTACCATGGTGAATTCTATTGTCCGTTCTCCTGTATTGGACACTACATGAGACAATATATGAGAACGGACAATAGAGGTCATCATGGTAAATTTGATTAAGAGTGTCCAATACAGGGGAATGGACAATAGAACATAAGCGCAAAAGCTCCTGACTTCACGTCAGTGCTTGAACCAATTTTTCTATATATTATTGCTGCTTACAAATATCTACTGTTTCATACACAGAAGCAATTTCAAAGTAATAAAATTTTTTATTTCATATATATTTTTCTGAGTTTGGAAGAGGAAACCCAGAACGAAGAATAGATTCACCTGTTTAATATTTAGTCTGAACTATTTTGTATAAAACATCATTCTTCAATCAATTATGGATAGGTACTAGAATGGCAAATTTTTTATCTATGATTTCTTAATGCCTTTCATGGGTATCTAATTAATATTATTGCTGGCCAAATTGATCATTGTTCATTCAATAGTCTTCGTTACGTGATTGAATTATTATGGATAAAACTCCACTAAGATGTTTGCAAATGATTATTTTATGCTTCATTCACTACAATCGAAGCCACAATATATTGACGAAAATGAAATGAATTTTTCCCGTTTTCACTTAATCAATTCAATATAAATCTCTCGAATCTCCCATTGAACGAAATAAGTCCTATTACAATGGAAAATCGAAGGCCTCTCATAAATTAGGAAAGGAGATTGGAGAAGAGCATAAGAAGGGAAAAGGGTCTCTGCCTTTTGCGTCGGTTAGCTCTTTTGAATACAATGGACTCGGCATCTTACATCCTGAATATGAATTTGATTGGCAGTATTACTAGAATTTTTCGAAATTCCAGATACAGATCTGGAAGGTTTTATGCATAAACCCTTTAATACTCATTTGAAAAATTTTGCTATAAAGAATGTGTATTTTAAATGAATTTCGAATTTATGTCGCAAAGTTTAAGGGTAGAAGGTCATCTGGAAATTTCCTGGTGGGCTGGTTGCCAGTTTGACGTTTCAATTATAATAGAAAAAAATTGGTTGAAGTTCCTTGGACAGGAGCCTTGGCGCTCTTGTTCAAACTTTGACATATCATATCTTCGAAAGTATTGGTAAGAGTTGGGAATTATATCAATGGATTCTTATGATAGAACTTCATAATAGCCGAAATTAAATTCAAACATCATAAAAGATTTTAAATTCAGCAAGAGTGCCAAAAATTATTAATCCAAAACCAATAGACCAATTCTACCCAACAACGAACTCATCCGAGATATTCGTTCCTCAATTCTATGATGAACGATATATTTTTTCCTCAAATCCACTCTGAAAATTATATTATATCAATTGAAACTTTAGCCAATATTTCAGTTTTGTTTTTGCTGGAGATATTCTGAACTCAATAATTATTATTAACTTACCATTACAATTTTGACATATCATGGTCTCAGGAAAATAAGTTGACATGTATCAACACAGATCCAATAATTCATAGATAGAATAATTATCGCATTCTGTGAAAACAGATTAATTATTATTGAAATTTTGAAAAATCACATCTCCGAAAGTATTAGCTTGTTTGAGTTGAAAATGACATCAATGGATTCCTATGGTGAAACTGCATCTCGAAAAAAAATTATTTTGAAATTTGTAAAAAAAATTTAATTTGTTACTCCGAAACCATCTAACCGATTTTGCCCGATAACGAACTTAGCCGAGATATTTATCTCCCAAACCTATTCTGAAAAAAAAACTGTCTAGCTCATTCCGTGCGAGAGTTCTCGTGCCTACGGGCGGCCGGATGGACCGGCCGGACAAAATAAATTCCGACCACGGATTCTTGATCAGTGAATCGAACCGAATCGTTTAAGACCATTTTCATCAAAAAATTCCTGAATTACAGACATTTGGGCAAATTGATAAGCACTCTGTTCCGATGAACAAGAGCGCCAAGAATAATTCGGAAGATTCGTCCGCAACATGGCAAAGGAATACAATTTACGTTGATAAGCATACAAGTATGGCCGTCGTAGTTTCTACTACTTGAACCATGGTAAATTCATTATTTTGCTAATCCCTATACAGAGTGGACCACGTTCAAAGGTACCTACCCTGGACTATTACGGAGAACGGGATGTACGATTTTATTGAAAATTTGGTTTCCTGGGCAGAAACCACATGGATCTAGAATATATTAAGCACAGCGGTGTTTCTGCTTATATCAAAAATCAATCATCAATCAATATTTTATTAGCAGTTTTTTCAGATACAATAGTGAAAATTATATGCATAACAAATACTTCTTTTATGGATTATCAATGTATCCAGTGTATTTACTTATAATGAAAAACATCCCTAATCATACATAAATATTCAAAATCTGAGGCTTGTGCGAGACACTAAAACTATAAAAAGTACGTTTTTTCAAATGACCTGTATACAGGGTGAGTCTTTGACCACCTCATTAATTTTAACCAAAGATTCCTATCATCAAATGAAACACGTTTTTCATTTACCATTTTTCCAGATTTGGCTCAGGTAAAAAGTTACAAGCGGGAGGGTATTAACCCTCCCGCATATAAATTATCTATGACATTGTTGGCGGACGAGAATAAGGAATGGTAACGTGGTTTACAGCTTGATTCGGGATTCCAACGCTCAGGGACGGATCCATAAAAGTAGTGAAATTTCTGGAGTTTTCCATTTTAAAACATTCAATAAAGAATATCTCGAAAACGGTGCGTTTAAGGAGAAATGATGAAGAATAATATAATGTTCTAAAACGATGGAATATTCTTGAAATGACTCAAGAAAAACTTTATATGCTAATTTCGTTTAATTTTATGAATCCACGAGTCCATTTCTAGAAAACCAGTAGAAGTAGAAAATAACTAATATTTGGAAAATATGTATCATAGTTATAGGAAACTTTACGCCAACATTCATTTTATTCGAAAAAAGGATGTCAAAGCTACAAAATAAAAACTGATTTTTTTTCAAAATTTCAACAGCCTGTATCTTTTCACCTGAGCTGAATAAGGAAAAATGTTAAATGAAAAAAGTGTTTCATTTGATGAGAGGAATCTTTGGTTAAAATTAATGCAGTGGTCAAAGACCCACCCTGTATAATAGGGTATTGAAGGAGAACTAAATATCCTTCCAATAGATAAAACATTTTCCTAGACTCAAATTGTAAGGATTTCGAATTCAAAGCAAGTTTTCATGCCAATGGGAATATTTTATATTAGGTATCGATTGTAAAGTATTGTTGAATTCTTTAACGGAGATTTTATTGAAAACCGATTCTAATGGAAGAAATTTATTACATAAATGAAGTTTTGATAAAATTGTTAATTCTTCACTACGATCAAATTGTAGCAAGACCATGTATAAAGTTTAATATTAATAATAATATCTACTTTTTCCAGTAAGATACATTTACATATTCATAGTTAGAAGGAATAAACAAGAAAAAAATCCACAATATCTGCACAAATTATGGAAAGAAATCACCGAACTTTAAAAAATAATTTTCATAAAACACCTAAAATATTAAATGGTTGAATCACAATTAATTAATAGAAAAGTTAACAATCATTATAGTTTAAAATGACCACCATCGACATGCCATTAATTGTTGGTCGAAAAAAAAAAACAGTGCTGTGTCTGTGGTGGTGCAAGGACCCAATCATATACATACATTGACTGTTGGGTCTAAAATAGAAAGTGCTGTGTTTGTGTTGGCGTAAGGACCCAGTCGAATACATAAATTTACTTTTGGGTTGAAAATTAACAGTGCTTTTTTTGTGGTGGAGTATTGTATAGCAGTAGTTTCCTTTTCTATAATTTATTCCGAGAATTATTTCTATAATACAAGCAGAAGAATACCTACCAGCGGGCCACAGAATAACTACATAATTAATATGAATTCCTCAACTTGAATATATATTATTACTCACTTTTGACACCTTGTTTTCAAATTTCTAATTTCAGGAAAATTATATTATGTTACATAATATTTTTCAAGTTTAAATCGAGAACTTGGCTGTGAAATAAGTTACACATCATAGACAACATATAACAATTCTCACTTTATTGAAATAATTACTGTCGAATCGAGTTGTCAAATTTAACTTCGGCCGATCTAATTCGGCCGATCCAATTTATTAAATTCTCTAGTGTAAAACCAGTGGACCAGTACATCTCGATCGTCGGAATATCTCAATATTTCGGCAATATCTTCATCAATATAGATCCGATCAGGTTCATATCTAAATATTTACTGTAAAATAAGGTTTAAATTTCAACGATATCTGACGGATAGTTTCAGAGATAGGTACAGAATCTAAAAGAATTTTATTTAATTTCCCATCCATAAAGGCTGGTTTATGCTGGCTGGTAACTTTAACTTAATCATATATATAATATATATAGACATTTATTTTTAGTGTTACGCCTTACAATCAGACTAAATAATCCGTTAATTTATCAATTATTATTATTAATAATAAGTAAACGGATTATTCTGTCTCAGTATCAACCATAACGTTAGAAATCTATGTTTCAATTTTTAAGTTAGGGAATAAGTTAAAGTTACCAGCCAGCATAAACCAGCCTTAACTCTTAGTGCCGGTATTTTTCGAGTCATTGGGAAAACAACATTTCAGATGGCTATAAATGTCGAACCACTTGGTGGATTTTGCCAATTAACGAACTTGGACGGCTCACTGGGTTCGAGCGAAATCATGCTGACGAACAGACGGACAATATCAAGTTTGACCCCGGATTCATCATCAGTAAGTCGAAACTATTCGTTTAAGACCATTGTCGGCCTGATATTCGAAAATTACAGACTAAATGATATACACTCTGTTCACCCGAACAGCACGCCAATGATTAAGTCGATTAAAATATGATTAACTACAAACATTTACATCATTTATTAACGGCTTGTTGCCTATGGAATAATGGAGAAATCACTAATATTTGTGCTCTGTATTCCCCACGCAATTGAAGAGCATTTCAACAATTACCAAGAGATCCCCGGACAATTGAACGTTCGAAAGTAATATTCAGATTAATTCACTCCTGTCTGAGAATATCATAAACTATGTACTACCATCACAATCCACTTCACGACTGGAGACCTAATGGGAAAACAAATTTCCTCCTCTTGTTACGGTCTGTCCAAAGCCAACTCAATTTATATGTAAATCCGGAAAACTTCTGGATTTGTTCGCTTTCAGCTTCGCGGATATTTCCCGATGAGTATTTATGACTTGCATCATGTTCAGTGAATAGATCTGCAGAGAAACATTCAGAATAAATATTTGCTCCTCCGGCGAATTTTCTGAATAGTACGTTTTATCAGCGCAAAGAAAAAATCAGTTTTATTAGTCGCTACCGATTGATGTGTCGTTTCATTGTATTTTATCGATTTTGTTTTATTGCGCGCATGTTCTGGGGAACAGCGTCCTTCCATTTTGCCCATGATTTTTGATGAAAAAGATCTTAGGTTCGACTCACTCGTGAATAATTCTAGGTCAAATTTCATTCTGGCCACCTGGCGGACCAGCTATTGCCACGATAACTTCCAAACGGAAGGAGATAGCAACTTGAAATTGTCCAAATACGACGGACTAGTTCGTTAACGGGCATAATCGGTTCAACGATTTCCGAATACTAGTTTCGTCTTCAACCAATACACTTACGATCGAATTGAAACTTGGTAGATAGTTGTAGGATACTGAAGCAAAGACACTCGTAAAATGTTGTGAAAATCGTAGCACTAGAAAATTTTTAAAAAATTATTAAAAAAATGGGTTCAAGCCCTGTGGACAGGAGATTTCTGGCGCTCTAGTTCAAACAGACAAATTATATTTCCGAAAGTATTGGTTTCTCAGAGTTGTGAATTAAATCAATGTATTCTTATGATAGAACTGCATCATAAAGGAAATTCAATTCAAATATTAGTTTATTTATCAAGATTAAATGAGCAATCTGAGAATGAGAACTGCACCATGGAAGAAATCGAATTAAATCTGGCCAATTTTGCCCAATTACGAACTTAACCGAGATATTCATCTCCCCAACCTACTCTGAAAATTTCAACTACCTAGCTCATTCCGTTCGAGAGTTATTGTAGAAAAACTTTTTTTAAAATTTGAAATTTTTTTGACACTTTGCGGTAATCTGGTCAATACAAAACTTCACATGCGTATAAAGGTCATGATTCTACAATTTGATGCTAAATTTCAGATAGATCGAGTAATCGGTTTCGGAAATATTCATAAAAAATATTTTTACTAAAATCGGCCATAGCTCCGAAACCGCTTGATGGATTTCTCCCATTAACGAGCTCGTCCGAGATATTTACGCTCCAAACCCACCTTGCAAATTTCAATCCGCTAACTCCTTTCGTTCGAGAGTTATCGTGCCTACGGCCGGCCGGCCGGCCGGACCGGCCGGACAGAATCGATTTCGACCTCGGATTCTTGATCAGTGAGTCGAACCAAATCGTTTGAGACCATTTTCAGCCAAAAATTCGAAAATTACAGACATTTGGGCAAGTTGATAAGCACTCAGTTCCGAGGAACTAGAGCGCCAACAAGTTTCGTATGACAATTGCCCAAAACAGGTTTAAAGTACCTACAAATAGTAGATTTTTCATAAAACATGTATCAAAGAAGAGTAATAATGAAAAATTACCTTGTAATCGATCAAAAATTTCCTGATCTACGTTCACCAAATTTTCTCCTCTCTCGAACTGCAGAATTATGCTTTCAATATTTACATTCTATTTGCATTCTATGTCTATGGATGAAAATCAGTCTCACTACTCTCAGATCTCTTACTTCATTTTCCGTTCCGAAATGTAAGACTTTTCTGAGAAAAACTAATTTCGGAGCAAACAACTGAGATTTTTCTCACTTCGCTCACATTCCGGAATACACTTTATTCTCATAATTCTTCGATTGATTAGATAATGTCATGCCTCAGGATAATAAGTTGACATTATGACAATTCCTACATAGATTATATCACTCTGTGAAATACGATTTATCATTGATATTTTGAAGAAATCATATCTCCGAAAGTATGTTAGAGTTAAAAATGATATCATTGGATTCTTATGGTAAAACTGCTTATTGAAAATAAATTAATTTGGAATTTGTTCTGTGAAAAAAAATTTTTTTTTGTTACTCCGAAACCATCTGTCCGATTTTGCCCACTAACGAACTTAGCCGAGATATTTATCTCCCAAACCTACTCTGAAAATTTCAACTGTCTAGCTCATTCCGTTCGAGAGTAATCGTGCCTACGGCCGGCCGGCCGGACAGAATGAATTTCCACCACGGATTCTTGATCAGTGAGTCGAACCAAATCGTTTAAGACCATTTTCATCGAAATATTCGAAAATTACAGACATTTGGGCAAATTGATAAGCACTCAGTTCCGAGGAACTAGAGCGCCAAAAATATGAATTATCTCAAATTATATTGAGAACGGAAAGAGCACAATCGGACAAATTAATGACTTTGGAGTTATACCCATCTGAAATTCGGATGTTATTCCATCAATAACTCGAAAAATGCGACTTCGATCCAATTCAAACATGGCAATTAGTTGTACAATATAGATGCAAATATTTTTGCAAAACTTCGTGAGGATCGTATAACTAAAAAATTGTTAAATTTATTCTTATGATAGAACTGCATCATGAAGGAAATTCAATTCAAATAATAGTTCATTTATCTAGATTAAATGAGCAATCTGAGAATAAGAACTGCACCATGGAAGAAACCAAATTAAAATAGCTGAAATGAATTTGACTCTCTCCTATAGAACAGGATGAAATGTACGAGTATGAACACAGATCATATAATAAAGCTTAGATAGAATAATTATAGCATTCAGTGAAAACATAGAAGTACGATTCATTATTGTAATTTAGAACTTCATCTTAGCAGAAATTGAATTCAAACATCATAGAAGAATTTAAATTCAACAAGAGTGCCAAAAATTATCAATCCAAAACCAATAGACATTATACCCAACAACGAACTCATCCGAGATATTCATTCCTCAATTCTATGATGAACGATAATATACATCTTTCCTCAAATCTACTCCAACTCACCAATATTCCAGTTTTGTTTTTAGTGGAGATATTCTGAACTCAATATTATTAACTTACCATTACCATTCCCATCATCATATGGATTGACCATCGGCATGAAAATATCAACCAACAAAAAGTATGATATTATATTATCATTCTCATATTTATACGATTGCTGGAATGAAACAACGTCATTTCTCAGGAGAATAAGTTGACATTATAACAGTTCATAGAATACCCACATAATAATTCTATCATTCTGTGAAAACGTAGAAATACGATTTACTTTGAAATTTTGAAAAATCATATCTCCGAAAGTATTAGCTTGTTAGAGTTAAAAATGATATGAATGGATTCTTATGATAAAACTGCTTATTAAAAAAAATTGAATTTGGAATTTGTTTTGTAAAAAAAAATTTTTTTTTTGTTATTCCGAAACCATCTGTCCGATTTTGCCCAATAACAAACTTAGCCGAGATATTTATCCCCCAAACCTACTCTGACAATTTCAACTCTCTAGCTCATTCCGTTCGAGAGTTATCGTGCCTACGGCCGGCCGGCCGGACAGAATGGATTTCGACCACGGATTCTTGATCAGTGAGTCGAACCAAATCGTTTAAGACCATTTTCATCGAAAAATTCGAAAATTACAGACATTTGGGCAAATTGATAAGTATAAGTATATAAGTATATGGATTATACTGATCCTTCCTAGGTCTTCCCCAAGGAGACCCCTCATAAGCACTCAGTTCCAAAGAACTAGAGCGCCAAAAAATTCTATACAGGGTGGACCACGGTCGATGTTACCCTGGACTGTTACGGAGAACGGGAAGCACAATTTTATTGAAAATTTTGTTCCTTGTCTAGGAACCACTGCTCCATCGATCTAGAATATTTTCAGCGCTGCGGTGTTGCCGCTTATGTCAAAGAGTACTAACAACTTTGATATTTCAAATGGAACACCCTATATATTATTGCTTATTTTGATCCGCCGTAGCATCCTTATTAAATTAGTATCATCACCCCTATATCTCGGTTTTCAAGTGAATAATTTATTTACTTTCTTTTTGTGCAAAACATAGGTTCAATTCAACATTCATTACTCCGTTACTTGGAATCCTAGGAAGGCGAAATTTCGGGTATGGATTAACAATGCACAGTAGTTTCTAGACAAGCGACCAAATTTTCAATAAACTCGTAGGTCCCGTTCTCTGTAAAATTGCAGGGTAAAATCGACCGTGGCCCACTCTGTATATCAGAAACTAGTCATCCGACATCGCTGAAATTTAGCGAGAGCATTGGAAACCAAACTCTACAGCCAATTCAAAAGTTTGAACACGATCGGTTTTATATTGTTGGAGTTCCGAGCAGCCTTGGGTGAGTTCAGTAGCTGGATGGTTACCGTTACCACGATAAGTTTCGAACAGAAAGAGATAGAGACAATTTTCAGGTATATTGAACATCTGAATGGGAGAGTAAGGATATTTTTTGGGCATAATCGGCCCAACGGTTTCGGAGTTTTACCCATCGGAAATATAATTTGCTCTATAGCCCACAAAATACAGATCCGCTAGAATTGAAACTTGGTAACTAGTTGTATATTATCAACATAAAGAGCTGTGTGAAATTTCGTCAGGATCGTACTAGAAAATTTTTAAAAAACTATGAAATTATATTATATCTCTCGATAACTTGAGAACGGAAAGAGATACTGACTTGCAATTTTCAGGGAAGGTTGCCCGTACGTATGCGACATTTAAGTTTGTTGATAGGCATAGTCAGCAAAACAGTATTGGACTCATTCGAAATTTGGTTGTTATTTCCTCTATACCTCAAAATATATCAATCCGATCCAATTGAAAGTTGGTAATAACTTGATGAGTTTTTTCGTATATTCTAAAATAAGTATTCAACGAATTTCAATTCGGATAGAATACGTATGTCAGAATTAAAAATTCTGTGATCTTAGACGATTCTCTGATTACTCAAGCCTGTCATTAAAATGGTACGAATAGTATTCATATCTTATAAAAGCTGGAAAAACAGTCTATGTCGATGGTAAATTATATTAAGCGTGTCCAATAGATGTGAACAGACAATAGAACATGCGTGCAAATCTCCTCACTTAACGTCAGCTCTTGAACCAAATTTAATTCTCCGGATATAGTGAACTCCTATAATTGCGCGTATGTTCTGGGGAACATCGCGTTATCATTTTGCCCAAATGTCTGTAACTTTCGAATTTTACGAAAATGGTGTCAAACGATTTGGTTCGACTCCCCAATGAAGAATTCGAGGTCAAATTTGATTCTGCCCGGCCGGCAGTCCGGCCGTTGCCACGATAACTTGAGAACGGAAAGAGTTAGCAACTTGAAATTTTCAGGGTAGGTGGCCAATCTCAATACGACGGATAAGTTCGTAAATGGCATAATAAGCCTAATGGTTTCCGAGTAATAATTTTGTTTTCAACCAATATAGATCCGATCGAATTGAAACTTGATGAATAGTTGTAGAATATAAACCTAAGCACGTTTGTGAAATTTTGTGGCGCTAGAAAATTATTAAAAAATTATTAAAAAATATTTTTGTTGTCACGATAACCTGAGATCGGAAAGAGATAGCGGCTTGAAGATTTCAGGTTAGCTTGTGCATCTGAATGCGACGTTTGAGTTTGTTTATAAGCATAATCGGCCAAACGGTTTTAGAGTTATAGCCATCTGAAATTTGGTTGTTTTTTGTTCCTCATTAACTCAAAAAATACTGAACCGATTGAATTCAAACATGGTAATAAGTTGTAGAATGCCAACGCGAAAATTCTTGCAAAATTTCCTGAGAATAGTATTTGTAGAAAATTTCTAAAAAATCATTGAAAATTGAAAAAAAATTATTCGTTTGAAATTGCTGAAATTTTGCAAGGGCCTTTAGAACTTAACTCTACTGCCAAGTTTCAAGTTTTGACACGATCGGTTAAATATTGTTGGAGATTCGAGCAGCCTTGTGTGAGTTCAGTAGATGGGTGACCGTTGCCTCGATAACTTTCGGACGAAAGGAGATAGGGACTTGCAATTTTCAGGGTAGGTTGCGTATCCGAATGGGAGAGTTGGGTTCGTTTTTGGGCATAATCGGTCTAACGGTTTCCGAGTTATGCCCACCTGGAATATTATTTCCTTGATAACTCAAAAAATAAATATTCGATCGAATTGAAGCTTGGTAACTAGTAGTAGAAAATCAACATAAAGACGTGTTTAAAATTGTGGAAGAACCATACCCCTAGAAAATTTGAAAAAAATGACGAAAAAAAAAATCGAATTTACCATGGTAAATTCGAATTAAGAGTGTCCAATACAGGAGAATGGACAACATAATTTACCATGGTAAATTCGATTAAGGGTGTCCAATACAGAAGAATGGACAATAGAACATACGCGCAAAAGCTTCTGACTTCACGTCAGTGCTTGAACCAATTTTTGTTTTGTACCCCTTCCTTCCACATATAAAATCAGTAAATCCGACTTAAATGAAGATAATTTTTTCAGAGTAAACTCGATTTTTTTACTTGATATTTTAGAACAAAAATCCGACAAACGAACGTAATTCCTGATATTCCTGCACCTCGTTTTTCTATCTCCTACTAGCTATAATGTAACAATATCGATCTTTGAGACAATCCTTAGAATGTCCTATATTTTGCACTACATCAGCTAATCTTCAATATGATGAGAGTTTTCTAGTGGAATCTGTCAAATGTCCTTCTAGGGCATTGAACTCATGGATGCAAGCTAGTCTGGTGAATACTTGGGATTTGCGGCTCAGTTTGAGTATTACAGGATATTAATACAGTATCTCTTGATTACCTAACGAATAGATTTTCGAGGGTTAGATTAGGATTGAGGACAGAAACCATGGAAAAAGTTCAGAAAGCATTAACGTGAAGTAAGTAGCTTTTTCGAGCATGTTGTTTTGTCTAGTCACGCCTCATACACACTCACGTAATACTGTCTGAACGATCAAGCGGTCTATTTTCATCCGAGTTTTATAGAATTCTTGAGGGTATGTTCCGAATTTCAGGAGAAACTGACATAGTTTCGTACCAATAGAAAATTTTTAAAAGAATATGATATAAGTAATATTATCTATCTCACATAATTTAACTTGAGAACGGAACAAGATAACGACTTGGAACTTTCAGGGCAGATTGCGCATGCGAATGCGATGGTTGAGTTCGTTAATGGGTTAACGGTTTCCGAGTAATGTTGATATTTACATTTCGTCTGATTCGGTAGCTCCCTGGTCACATAAAACAGCCAGCTTACATTTCCTCGCAACTGGTTATTTAATATTCCGCTAAGCAATGTAAACTTCAAGAAAGAAAGAAAAATGATTTTTCAAATTGCCGAAAGGAACGGGTTCAGTCATCAGCTAGTTCAGAAAATTATCAGCAAACATAACGATACAATTCTCTAGAGTAACACAACCCTAACGAAAATTCAAAAATTTACTACTGTTTTGCGGAATATTTTGCTTAAAATTCCGAAAGCTTTTTTTAACAAGTGCATGCTACCCCTTCCTGGTATTTTTCATTATGCGCCTGCGCATGCGCAGTGATGTGTCTAAGCTGGCATAAGGATAGAGTAAAGTGGACAAAGAACACAACTAACTCTCCTTAGTCGCACAAGCTCCTAGGAGATTCTGAGGGATCTCCTTGAGGAGGACTTGGGAGGGTCATTATAATCATAATTATGTTTATAACACGCGCGCCAATAGCAGATTGACTTCACAAGGAAAGAAAAAGGCTAAAAAAGCATTGACATGGGGTCAATCTGCTTTGGCATGAGTGTTATAAACATGATTATGATTATACTGACCCTCCCAAGTCTTCCTCAAGGAGATCCCTCAGAATCTCCTAGGAACTTGTGCAACTAAGGAGAGTCAGTTGTGTTCTTTTTCATCTTCCTTACTATATCCTAATGCCAGCTTAGTCCACTACCCTCTGGGTAGATCTTCGGCTCAAATTCAAATTAGCCAACGTGAACACGTATGCCAAAGAGTACTGACTTCACGTCAATGCTTTTTGGCGCTCTTGTTCCTCGGAACAGAGTGCTTAGCAATTTGCCCAAATGTCTGTAATTTTCGATTTTTTGGCTGAAAATGGTATCAAACGATTTGGTTCGACTCATTGATCAAGAATCCGTGGACGAAATCGATTCTGTCCGGCCGTCCGTTTACACGAAAACTTTCGAACGAAAAGAGTCAGAGGATTGAAATTTGCATGGTAGGTTTGGACTGTAAATATCTCGGACGAGTTCGTCAACGGGCGGAGTCCATCAAGCGGTTTCGGAGTTATGGCCGTTTTTAGTAAAAACGTTTCTTGTGAATATTTCCGAAACCGATCACTCGATCTATCCGAAATTTAGCGTCAAATTGTAGAATCATGACCTCCAGATGCATGTGAAGTTTTATATTGATCGGGTTACCATAAGGTGTCAAAAAAAATTCAGAAAATTTTTAAATTTTGTTTCTACAATAACTCTCGAACGAAATGAGCTAGGCAGTTGAAGTTTTCAGAGTAGGTTTGGGAGATAAATATCTCAGTTAAGTTCGCTATTGGGCGAAATAGGCCAGATGGTTTCGGAGTAACGAAGAAAACATTTTTTTCTAACCAACAAATTTCAAAATACATTTTTTTAAGATGCAGTTTTACCACAAACATCCATTGATATCATTTTCAACTTTAACATGCTAATACTTTCGGAGATATGATTTTTCGAAAGTTCAATAATGAATCGTACTTCTATGTTTTCACGGAATGCTATATTTATTCTATCTATGATTTATTCATACTCGTCATCCTGTCTATAAGAGAGAGTCAAATTCATTTCAGCTATTTTAATTTGATTTCTTCTATGGTGCAGTTCTCATTCTCAGATTGCTCATTTAATCTTGATAAATAAACTATTATTTGAATTGAATTTCCCCTATGATGAAGTTCTATCATAAGAATACATTGATATCATTCTCAACTCTGAGACCAATACTTTCGGAGATATAATTTGTCTGTTTGAACAAGAGCGCCAGAAAGCTACTGTCCACAGAGCTTGTTTATATTTTTATTGAGTGCTTAGTGTTCGAAGCACTCATTTTCAGAGCTCGGCATAACTCTGGACTCCCTTATGTCTATGATATTTTATTGACGGAAATCTAATCTTAATCGAAACTAGAGTGCTGTCTACCGATTAACCACTCTCCCCACCACGTCATACGTATAAACCCCAAGCCCGAGTAATGATTATTCCATAATCAGCCAATCAACGCAATGGCTATTTCATGAATAAAATATTGATCGTCTGCGGTGTGCCGACGTTATACCCAGAAATAACCTGTCATCGGTGGAAATGGATGTCGATTTGCATGCACACCTCTACAACCCAAACCAATCCACTGATGGAATGCATTGAACTAAACACGTTAGAATATACTATTTGTTTTGGATATGGATCAATTGAGTTTAATTATTTCTGCATGAATAGTGTTCTACTACGTTAGTTCCTATTCGACTGTACACATTCCAGAAAAAATGTTCCACAGAAATTATATGTTAGCGTTCCATAAATATTTTCAAATAACAGCATTTTTTGCGCGTATGTTCTGGGGAACATCGCGTTATAGTTTTGCCCAAATGTCTGTAACTCCTGTATTGGACACTTAATTCGAATTTACCATGGTAAATTTGAATTAAGAGTGTCCAATACAGGAGAATGGACAACATAATTTACCATGGTAAATTCGATTAAGGGCCGTCCAATACAGAAGAATGGACAATAGAACATACGCGCAAAAGCTTCTGACTTCACGTCAGTGCTTGAACCAATTTTTCTTTACTGGGTGAGTCTTCAAGTTGTATATTAATTTGAACCGTAGACTCAGCCAATAATAGTATATTCTAAAACAAGTTGCAGAATGGGCTCCTATTAAAAAAAGAATGCGAAATTCGAAATCGAGCGACGAAGGAGCGAGTTTTCGAACGCATGAGTGTTGGAATTGCCTTCTGCAACGAGTATTAGACGATATTTTCTCTATTTCAGTCAAGTTTTGTAAAATACTATTGAAATTCAATGAAAAATTCGGACTATACATCCTAGTGACTTTTGTATTGTATCTTGGCAGTTGGTGTAACTGCAACGAAACTTGACAGATTACGGAATTTGAATCGTACGTAGGGCGTGGAGATAAGATTTAAAACAGTTTCCTAATAACAGGAATGATTCGAAATTATCAAGAAGGAGATATCTGGCTCCTTATTTTTTAATGAAAATAAAACTTCTCCTCTCAACAATAATTTCACTACATCCAGATTATATTATATTGACAATTGACCTGTGTTGAAATTTGATAGGATCGAATGTCAGTGCTGACTACCACAAAACGAAAAATATAACTATAAACAATGCGGGAATGAGTTCATTCCAGCACTGTTTTTAGTACTGGAATGGACTCATTACGATACTGAAATAGAGAAAACAATTTTTCGCTATTGTGCATCGGAACAGAGTGTTTAGCAATTTGCCCAAATGTCTGTAATTTTCGAATTTCTGGCTGAAAAAGGTTATCAAACGTATTCGCTCGAGTCACTGATCAAGAATACTCTGGCAAAATCGATTCTGCCCGGCCTTCTGGCCTGCCTTTTACACAATAACTCTCGAACGAAATGAGCTAGACAGTTGAAATTTCCAGAGTAGGTTTGGGAGATGAATATCTCGGTTAAGTTCGTTATTGGGCAAGATCCCCCCGAATGTTTAATGGAGGTGGCAAATTTTATACCAGTTGGAAAAATTTCATCATTAGATAATTCATTCATTTTTGGTGCTCTTGTTCCTCGAAACAGAGTGCTTATCAATTCGCCCAAATGTCTGCAATTTTCGAATTTTTGGATGAAAATGGTCTTATCTGATTTGGTTCGACTTACTGATCAAGAAAGAGTCCGTGGTCAAAATAGATTCTGTCCAGCCGGCCGTGGACACGATAACTCTCGAAGGGAATGAGCCAGACAGTTGAAGTTTTCAAAGTAGGTTTGGGACATAAATATCTTGGTTATGTCCGTCCGTCCAGCCGTCCGTTAACACAATAACTCTCGAACGGAATGAACTAGACAGTTGAAATTTTCAGAGTAGGTTTGGGAGATAAATATCTCGGTTAACTTGTTGCGCAAAATTGGCCTGATGGTTTCGAAGTAAGGAAAAAAAGATTTTTTTACATTACAAATTTCAAATTCAATTTTTTTTAAGATGCAGTTTCACCATAAGAATCCATTGATATCATTAAAGCTAATAATTGCAGAGAAATGATTTTTCAAAATTTCAATTATGAATCTTATTTCTATGTTTCCACAGAATGTAGTATACCACATTCTGTGTGGTATACTAGACTACTATATACTATACTACACAAATTAATAGATAGAATAATTAAGTAGGTAAGTATACTTAATTATTCTATCTATGAATTATCATGATATGATCTGTGTTCATTCATGTGATCTTATTTTCCTATAAGCCAAAAACATTTCAGGTTCGTTATTCTTGATATAAAAACCCCCTCCTGTTCTAAAACAGAGAATGATTGAACGCAAAACGACCAATGGAATAACTATCTACTAACTAACAACTATCGTAGAATTATGAAGATGATATGATATTATACTTTTAAGGTGATAATATATTGCTCATAATTATGATGATGGAAATATTTACTGTGGTGAATAAACTAGTTTCAAAATATCTCCAGTGAAAACAAAACAAGAATATTGGCTTAGTTTCAATTGATATAGGTAATATAATTTTCAGAGCAGATTTGAGGAATGAGTATCTCTTATAAGTTTGTTATTGGGTAGAATCGTTCTAGTGGTTTCGGTATGATAATTTTTGGCACTCTTTTTTTTTAATAGACACTTTTGGAGGTCTTGTTTTATTTAAGTTTCTTTAATGATGCATTCCTACTATAAGAATACATTGATATCATTCCCAAGTCTGAGACACCAATACTTTCGGAGATATGATTTGTCAAAGTTTGAACAAAGGCGCCAAAGCTCCTGTACAGGGCTTTTCCACTTTTCTTCGGAAAAAGGACTGACTGTCAACCATCCCCATCATCCCCCCAACGTTAACTTCGGTTATCTAATCCTTCAATGCACAGTTGGAAAATTTTCGATGTTTTTTCCCTCCCAAAAATTTGACTTCGTCTAGTTGATGATTATGTCGCTTCCTAGACGTTTACAAGAGGGTACTCAACTATGGGGTGTCGTCAAGCATGTTGTTAATTTTTTTCAGTATTACATGATAATCCTGATAATTACAACGTTGCGTAAAAATCAAGATGAAGAACTTATTCCTCCTGTGTCTAGTATTTCTATTATTACTTAAATATATGACAATGAAACTTCTATGAATGACACATCAATATTATATAACCTAAAATATAATTATTAAATATCAAGCAATTGAAGTATATATAACAAATTGAATTGGAATATAATAATATGTACTGAATAACTATTTGTAAAATAGAAATATGGAATTGAATGAATACATGTACATGTACATGAATACATGTACATACAGGGTGAGTCTTTAAGTTGTACATTGATTTCAACCATGGATTCCTCTCATCGAATGAAACAACTTTTTCATTTACCATTTTTGCAGATTCGGCTCAAGTAAAATATTATAAGCGTTTAAAGATTTTACAATATGCAAAGCCACCCCTGGACTGTGTTGTACACAGGAACACTTACTTGACTCAATATTGCATAATTTTATGGAATCTGATCTCGATCTCTGATGTTCAAAATTCAACGCAATTGTCTGAGAAATCTTATTTACTCACTGAGTCTTATGGAATAGTTTTAAATAATCTTTATGCTGCATTTTTGAAAAAAACCCTCCTGAATATTAAAACACTGACTCCAACTTGCTTTTCATTGAATATCCACTAAATATTATACACAATATCTTCTTCGCCAATTTTCACATTACTTACATATTTCAATTCGTATCATATAAATGAATATAATATCAATATCCAACTAGTAACATTTATTATAACATCTACTCTGCTGAATGGAGAAAAAGAATCTGTGACTATTATGTTGTCATTGTTGTCTATGCAAGACGACCTCGAATAGACACAGTGTAATAATATTTTATTATACTGTGACAGAAGCAGGCAGAGAAAGGTGATAATTATTAGGATAATAGGTTAGCCACAGAATATATCGTTCATCTAACTTTAGAATATAACCTCCATTGTTCTTTATTTTTATTGTTTGTTTACATAATTCCGTAGATCCAGATTATGAAATTCTCAATCTCTCAAGAATTATTGGGATGAATAGGTGGAATGATTCTTATAATTGATACTTCCCTTATGCATAATAATATACTACAAACTTATAAGATTCAACTATGTAGTTCGAATAAAATAATTAGAAGTGACGTTTGTTATATCTATAGAAAATTAAGAAGATGAAATTATGTTCCATATATGAGAGAAATTCTTAGAATTATTGTGCAGAATCGAAGCAGTATGAAATTAAATGTTTAGATGACGTAGATAACAAATAATTTAAAAGTTTCATACTCACTATTGGTTATACATATTAACTTATCCCGTTTATGATGATAAATATAATCAATAAATTTGGAAACAAACGAGATTGAATTGAATTTCTATGAGTTTCAACTTCGAAATCAATACTCAGTCTATGCCTTTATTTGAGCAGATAATCTGTGATAATATCCCAGGTTCGGATTGATAAAAGCAGGTAAATTTCTGCAATTTTTTCCATATTTTATGACATTCAATTAAGAATATCCCGAAAACGGTACGTTTTAGAAGAAATGATGAAGAACAATTCAATTTTCTAAATGGATAGAGTATTCCAACAATGACTCAAGATAACATTCATCCGCTTTCATCATGCTAATTTCTCATAGTTTAAGGAATGAGCGGTCTGTAACGAGAAAACCAATAAAAGTAGGGAAAAATTGTTAATTAGAGATTATGTGCCATAGCTATATAAAAGATTACATCAAAATTCATTCAGTTCTGAATAACCATGTTAAAGCTACAAAAAAAAGATGATTTTTTGTTTCAAATTTCAACAGCCTGTATCTTTTTTCTTGTGTCGAATCTGGAAAAATGAGGAAGGAAAAAAAGTGTTTTATTTGATGAGAGGAATCTATGGTTAAAATAAAACAATTTAAAGATTAACCCTGTATATTGATTATTTCATGGGTAGTTCGTCACAGTTTAACATCTATATCGACGCACAGAGGTTGATCTTCGCCAATAAACTTACGATTTATCAATCTTTAACAGCCTGTTCCATAAATTAAAATATAGACAGTGATCTATTAACTCATAATGACTCTTCAAATGTACACAAGGAGTAGGTACACGCAAATTACCTGTCTGCATCTTAATATTAGTTAAGCTTAACGTAAAGCTACCTATCCTAACCAACTGACTGTAGCGACCATAAGAGACCCGGTTTCTTAATTGAATGAGTATGTTCAATTTTCACTCAGATGTTTTTCTCCGAAAGCTATATTTCTGCTAGAACCGATTTATCGTAGCCATCTTCTTCGTAAAAGCTCCCCGTTATCAAGACCTCTAAATTGAGGATTTCTCCTTGCACCAAACTTCTAATTGTCTCTTTAATCAAGTGAGATTGGACACTGTTTTATCAGCGCTGAGGGTTGGATCAATTGTTATAGTATCAGGCTATTCCATAAATCGTCACAATTCTCAATAGGATAATCAGAGGAATATTAAAATATTTTGGATATTCTGCAATTTCTTTTTGGCGCTCTTGTTCCTCGGAACAGAGTGCTTATCAATTTGCCCAAATATTTGTAATTTTCGAATTTTTGGGTGAAAATGGTATCAAACGATTTAGTTCGACTCACTGATCAAGAATCCATGGTCGAAATCGATTCTGTCTGGCCGTCCGGCTGGCCGGCCGTCCGTTAACACTATAACTCTCGAACGAAAGGAGGTAGAGGATTGAGATTTGCAGGGTAGGTTTGGAGCGTAAATATCTCGGACGGGTTCGTTAACGGGCGAAATCCATCAAGCGGTTTCGGAGTTATGGCCGTTTTTACTAAAAACATTTTTTATGAATATTTCCGAAACCGATCACTCGATCTATCTGAAATTTAGCATCAAATTGTAGAATCATGACTTTTTTAGACGCATGTGAAGTTTTGTGTTGACACGGTTACCGTGTCAGTGTCAAAAAAAAAAATTTAAAATTGTTAAATTTTGTTTCTACAATAACTCTCGAACAGAATGAGCTAGGCAGTTGAAATTTTCAGAGTAGGTTAGCGGACAAAAAACTCGGTTAAGTTTGCTATTGGGCAAAATAAGCAAGATGGTTTCGGAGTAAGGAAAACAAATTTTTTTTTTAACTCACAAATTTCAAAATAATTTTTTTTTAAGATGCAGTTTTACCCTAAAAATGCGTATCATTTTCAACTCCAACAAGCTAATACTTTCGGAAATAAGATTTTTTGAAATTCCAATAAGGAATCGTACTTCTATGTTTTCACAGAATGCTATAATTATTCTATCTATGATTTATTATATGATCTGTGTTCATACTCGTACATGTCCTCCTGTTCTATAAGAGAAAGTCAAATTCATTTCAGCTATTTTAATTTGATTTCTTCCATGGTGCAGTTCTCATTCTCAGATTGCTCATTTAATCTTTATAAATAAACTATTATTTGAATTGAATTTCCTTCTTGATGCAGTCATATCATAAGAATCCATTGATATAATTCCCTACTCTGAGAAAGCAATACTTTTGGAGATATAATTTGTCTGTTTGAACAAGAGCGCCAGAAAGCTCCTGTCCACAGGGCTTGAACCAATTTTACTTTATAGATGTCTCAAAATTGGGTTTATATTCAAATTGTAACAAGATACACATTTCTACTGAATGATAACTCAGAATGCTACGATTAGACGATATTATCTTTCAGCAATAAATTCCCAATTTGTATATCGCAATAATTTTTCAATATAAAATTAATATCTATAATACAAGTCTATACAGAGTGAATTGTGACCCATAATCTAAACATTAGTTATGGATAGGGGACTTTTATATTGATTCAAAACAGTTCTGTTAGGTTTCTTTTTGGAGATACAGGATGTTTTCCGAAAAATGCGACAATTAAACCTCTATAACTTTCGGACCGCTGTGCTTTTGGCTTGGTTCAATTCACATCTGAAAGTCCAAAAATGCAATTATTGCTACCAAATATGAATTTATAGTCAATTATTTTATGGAAATATAATTTTTTCATGGATATCCATCGCTAATTCAATTTCAACTCAAGTTAATTATTTTTCATGATCACAGATTTGAGAATATTCGAACAAATGTTCATGCTGGCACTTGGTCACCAAAAATAATTCCAATTCAATTCCCATTTAATTTTTGAAAGAGATAAATGCAAAAAAGTAAATTTTTGCACATTGACTCAAATTGTAATTTCAAGTTAGTTTACTTAGAGTATTTCATACAAAAAATTTAAATTTTCCGAGGTAATCGACATTTTTGTTCAAAAATGCTCAAAGCGGAAGTCGCAGTTGGCTGATTTTCATATCATCGACTTTTTGTAAAAATCAAAATTCGGATATATTAATAGAAAAGAAAAGTACCTCTTGGTGAAGAGTTGCTGGAAAGCACTGTATATACAGTGCACCTCAGCAACTATGTACCTGAATGAAACTACTTTTGAGCGAGAATTAGAAAAATTGTCGAAAACCCAAGTTCAAGCAACATTTACCAATCACAACGATATTCGTGTCGATATTCTACAACTAGTTACCAAGCTCCAATTCGATCGAGTCTATATTTTTTGAGTTATCGAGGAAATGATATTCCAGGTGGGTATAACTCCAAAACCATTGAACCGATTATGTTCAGAAACGAACTTAGCCCACCCCTTCGGATGAGCTACCTACCCTGAAAATGGCAACTCAGTATCTTCTTTCTTTCGACGGAAACCCATCCAGCTATTGAACTAACAAGGCTGCTCGGATCTCCAAGAATATAGATCCGATCGCGTTTAAGCTTGGAACTTGGTAGTAGAATCAGGTTCTCAAAGCTCCCGCAAAATTTCAGCAATGTCGGACAAATTGTTTTCAATATATAGAACTTTTTTTCAATGTTTTTCAATGATTTTTTGAAAATTTTCTAGAGATACGATCCGAAATTGCACAAAAATTTTTGCGTTGACATTCTACAACTAATAACTAGGCTTGAATTGGATCGGTTTTGTATTTTTTTAGTTATTGAGGAAAGAACAAACAATGATATCGTGACATGAATAATATTTTTTGATATATTTTTTTTTAATTTTATAGTGATTCGATTCTCACAAAATTTCACTAACGTCCTTAGGTTTGTAGTCTACAACAACTCAACAAATTTTAATTTTATCTGAGTTGTATTGGTTGAAAAGAAAATTATTACTCGGAAATCATTGGGCCGGTTATGCCCATTAACGAACTTGTCCGTCGTATTGGGATGCGCCACCCATCTTGAAAATTTCAAGTCGCTATCTCTTTCCGTTATCAAGTTATCGTGGCAACGGCTGGTAGGACAGAATCAAATGTGACCTCGAATTCTTCATCAGGGAGTCGAACCGAATCGTTTGAGACCATTTTCAGGGAAAAATTACAAAAATTACAGACATTTGTGCAAAATGATAATGCGATGTTCCCCAGAACATATGCGCAAAAACCAAGTTTTTTGGACACAACAAAAAAATATTCATCATTTATGAAGAACCTGATGATTGTTGTGAGAAATGAGTATGGTTTCTTGAATAAACAGCATTATTTATAGGTACTCCCAAACTTTTATTATTTATTTTTACGTCTAACAGTCAACGAGATACAAGGCATCAAAGTACCTGCCTCTCTGAGCTGTCAATTTTTTTCTTAAAATGCAAATGTTTCCAAAACGATCCTAGATGGTCAGAGATATTGTTGAATAAACAAACCTTAATTTTTAAAGAGGAATCTAAAAGTGAGATAAAAATTGGTTCAAGCCCTGTGGACAGGAGCTTTGGCGCTGTTGTTCAAACTTTGACAAATCATAGCTCCGAAATCATAGTTCTCTGGGAATTATATACATTGATTCTTATGATAGAACTGCATAATTAAAGAAATTAAATTCAAGCAGACCGATTCCCCCCTCAAATCCTCAAATCTACTATGAAAATTATATTATGTCAATTAAAACTTAGATAATATTGCAGTTTTGTTTCTACTGGAGGTATTCTGAACCAATTTGATTATGTATCTTACCAAAGAATATATTTCCATCATCATATAGATAATCCACGGGCATTATATTATCACCTCAAAAGTATAATATATCATATCACCCTCATAATTCTACGATAGCTGAGGTTATTTTGCATTCAATCATACTTTGTTTTCCAGAAGAGGATGTGTATTTCATATCAAGAATAGCGAACTAAAAATAATTTTGACATTTATCTCTCATAGGTAAATAAGATGACATGTAAGAACACAGATCATATAATAATTCATAGATAGAATAATTGAGTAGGTACATCATTCTGTGATTACACAAGCACGATTCATTATTGAAATTTCGAAAAGTCATATCTCCGAAAGTATTAGCTTGTTACAGTTGGAAATGATATCAATGGATTTTTATGGTGAAACAGCATCTTAAGGAAATTGAATTTGGAATTTGTAATCTAAAAAAAAATTTTTTTTTCGTTACTCCGAAACCATCAGGCTGATATTGCCCCATAACAAAATTCCCCAATATATTTATCTCCCAAACCTACTCTGGAAATTTCAACTGCCTAGCTCATTCTCTTCGAGAGTTATTTTAGAAACAAAATAAAAAAGTTTTCAAAATTTTTGAATTTTGTTTCTAAAATATAAAATACTTCGCATGCATATAAAGGTCATTATTCTACGATTTGGTGCTCAATTTCAGACAGATCGAGTGATTGGTTCCGGAAAAATATACATAAAAAATGATTTTATTAACTCGGACATAACTCCGAAACCTTTTGTTGGATTTCGCCCGAGATATTTACGCTCCAATCCTACCCTGCAAATTTCAATCCACTATCTCCTTCCGTTCGAGAGTTATCGTATTAACGGCCGGCCGGATGGTCGGACAGAATCCATTTAGACTGCGGATTCTTGATCAGTGAGTCGAACCAATTCGTTTAAAACCATTCTCAACCAAAAATTCGAAAATTTCTGACATTTGGGCAAATTGATAAGCAATCTGTTCCGAGGAGCAAGAGCGCCAAAAATGAGGGCTGCCATTTGGAAATTTTAAGTTGGTAGCCACGGCAGGAAACTGCCAATATCACAAAAAAGTAATTCATGGTCGACCTTTGTGTGTGAATTTTTATGAGCTTATCATTTTTACTTTCCCATGTAAGGCTAATTATCCCATTAAAAGAATGACAGTGTATATTTAACAGCAATTTCGGACAAAAATTTAAACATCACAGACAATTGCACAAAATGATAGGCATCCACCCTTTGGTGGAACAAGCAGGCTAAGAAAGTTGTACAAGGATTCATTTGAGAAAATTATATTAAATTTTTACCTATTTTATTCCAAAATTTTGAGATCTACACAGTGCTTATAAATATCACATCTTTTATGCCCGTTGTAGCAGTCCTTTTCGAAAAATATTCATAGTTGCAGGCCTGAAATTCCCTGAGCGAGATACATCGCCAAATATTTTATACGAAATCGTTCATAAAGCAGTTTAAAGTTCTAAATCTAATAGTTTCAATTGGCCTAGATTAAGAATAACTGCTCGGTAAGAAATTCAATTTGAAGAAGGTCCTCGACTCTGATTTTCATATACACTAACTTGAGAGCAACCATCGTAATATACTTCCTCTATCTGCTTTCATGAATTTCTATGGCAGCAGAAATATATGCCTGCTCACATTCGCCTTTAATCAGTGCATCTTCAAAAGAAGCTTCTCGTAAGATGCTTTTAAATTAACTTCATCCAGCTCCTGCCTACGATGCCCCGTCGAATTCGAGAGGGTGAAATCATAAGATAGGACAAAATATCTTGCCAGCTCACGAAACGAAGAATTGATCGAATTGCCATGATTTAATTATGAGTGGGAAAACTTCGAGTAGCATTTTTGGGTCAGACAGGTGTGGACTTCGTGATTATAACTGTTAGATCTGCATCGTGGTTGCAAATATTCTTTGCAAGGCTCATACTCAGGGGCGGCTGGTGAGGGAGGGCAGCGGGACGCCGCCTTCCCTATATGACGTACATACATAAACAAATAATTTGTATATTCCATTTTCGTGCTTTTGACTTCAAACTGAATTCCCTTAAAATTGAAACATTTTTACCATCTATATTTCACAATAATAACATATGCGTTAAGCGTGCGCATAGACAAGGTATACTTTGAACGTCCGCACACTCTTAATTCGTATTTACCATGGTAAATTTGAATTAAGTGTCCAATACAGGAGAATGGACAAAATAATTTACCATGGTAAATTCGATTAAGGGTGTCCAATACAGAAGAATGGACAATAGAACATACGCGCAAAAGCTTCTGATTTCACGTCAGTGCTTGAACCAATTTTTTTTTTCGTGATTTTTTTTAAATTTTCTAGGGGTGCGGTTCTTAAAATTTTTTTTTTCGTCCTTTTTTTCAAATTTTCTAGGGTTACGGTTCTTACAAAATTTTAAACACGTCTTTATGATGATTTTCTACTTCTAGTTACCAAGCTTCAATTCGATCGAATATTTATTGTTTGAGTTATCAAGGAAATAATAATCCAGGTGGGTATAACTCGGAAACCGTTTGACCGATTATGCCCAAAAACGAACTCAACTCTCCCTTTCAGATACGTAACCTACCCTGGAAATTGCAAGTCCTTATCTCCTTTCGTTCGAAAGTTATCGAGGTAACGGTCACCCATCTACTGAACTCACACAAGAATGCTCGAATCTCCAACAATATTCAACCGATCGTGTTAAAACTTGAAACTTGGCAGTTCAGTTAGGTTATGAAGGCTTTTGCAAAATTTCAGCAATTTCAAACGAATAGTTACTTATATATATAGTATTTTTTTTTTCAATTTTCAATGATTTTTTTTTAATTTTTTACAAATACTATCCTCACGAAATTTTGCAAGAATTTTCGCGTTGGCATTCTACAACTAATTGCCATGTTTGAATTCATGTGGTTTAATATTTTTCGAGTTAATGAGGAACAAAAAACAACCAAATTTCAAATGGCTATAACTCTCAAACCGTTCGGCCGATTATGCTCATAAACGAATTGAAATGTCGCGTTCTGGTGCACATCCTAACCTGAAAACTTCAAGCCGCTATCTCTTTCCGTTCTTAAGCTATCGTGACAACAAAAATATTATTTAATAATTTTTTTAAAATTTTCTAGCCATACGATTCGCACAAAATTTCACAAACGTGCTCAAGTTCATATTCTACAACTACTCACCAAGTTTCAATTCGATCGGATTTATATTGGTTGAAAACAAAATTATTACTCGGAAACCACTGGGCCGCTTATGCCCATTAACGAACTTGTCCGTAGTATTGGGATGCGCTACCTACCCTGAAAATTTCAAGTCGCTAGCTCTTTTCGTTCTCAAGTTATCGTGGCAACGGCCGGACGGACGGACGGACGGACGGCCGGACAGAATCAAATTTGACCTCGAATTCTTCATTGGGGAGTCGAACTAAATCGTTTGAGACCATTTTCGTCAAAAAATTCGAAAGTTACAGACATTTGGGCAAAACTATAACGCGATGTTCCCCAGAACATACGCGCAACAATAGTGCCTATTGTTTCGTGTTATAAAGTTGCGTTGAGGATTTAAGGACTGACAATGAGGGTGTGTGATCGAAATTAAACTTTAGTTCTTTGAGTTTGGCGGAAAAGGTAAATATTGAAAGCAATGAGCGACCAATGTCCGTATCGAATTCAAGTCAAGTGCAACCCTGTTTAAGAATCGGGCGGAGTTTACGCGGAAGTTTGACGTAAATGTTTACGGAAAGACTTTATGGATGTGCGGATGTCAAGAAAAAAATGCATTTTTTTGTTTCGTTTGCTTACTGTCTGCTGGAGACGATAACTAGACAAAATAAGGTGTACTTGATTAGAAACATCTGGGCGAAAAGATAAAAAAAAATGGGTTCAAGCCCTGTGGACAGGAGCTTTCTGGCGCTCTAGTTCAAACAGACAAATTATATCTCCGAAAGTATTGGTTTCTCAGAGTTGGGAATTATATCAATGTATTCTTATGATAGAACTGCATCATAAAGGAAATTCAATTCAAATAATAGTTTATTTATCAAGATTAAATGAGCACTCTGAGAATGAGAACTTCACCATGGCAGAAACCAAATTAAAATAGCTGAAATGAATTTGACTCTCTCTTATAGAATAGGATGAAAAGTACGAGTACGAACACAGATCATATAATAAAGCTTAGATAGAATAATTATAGCATTCTGTGAAAACATAGAAGTATGATTCATTATTGAAATTTAGAACTTCATCTTAGCAGAAATTGAATTCAAACATCATAGAAGAATTCAAATTCAACAAGAGTGCCAAAAATTATCAATCCAAAACCAATAGACGAATTCTACCCAACAACGAACTCATCCGAGATATTCATTCCTCAATTCTATGATGAACGATAATATAAATCTTTCCTCAAATCTACTCCAATACACCAATATTCCAGTTTTGTTTTTAGTGGAGATATTCTGAACTCAATATTATTAACTTACCATTCCCATCATCATATGGATTGACCATCGGCATGAAAATATCAACCAACAAAAAGTATGATATTATATGAGGAGTAACTTTTCAAAACGCATTATGTCCAATTTGGGCGAAATTGAGATTGAAGCGGATTCAGAAATGTTTTTTGTTGCTCTATAGCCCTATGTAAACAAAATCTTCCAAATGGCATTATGTCCCTCTGTAATTCAAATCCAAAGTATGTAAGCCGCATCGCAATGAATTATGTTTACGTTTGCATTTTTAAAAGAAATAAAATATAACCAAAAACATGTTTTATCGATTTGCTCATGTTAATTAGGTTACAGGCCAACACTTACTGTGCAGACTGTTTTCTCTAAATGTATAAAAAATCGCAACAAACAGCATTATTTTCAATTTCAACCACATCAAAACGCATTATATACAATGAGATGAATCAAAACGCATTAAGTCCAAACGTTTTTTACATTTTCTGTGTATATCTGATCAATATTGATTTAAATGAGATTAGTTATTACCTTTAGATGTAAATTTCTATCAAACAAACTCGACATACTCAAATTATAAGCCAGGGAGGAAGAAAAAATCGTTTTTCGTTGATTCCCAATAAAATGGTTTTTGGACTTAATGCGTTTTGATAAGTTGCTCCTCATATTATGATTCTCATAATACCATTACTGGAATGAATGACAATGAGACAACGTCAAAGTTGACATTATAACAATTCATAGAATAGCCACAGAATAATTCTATCATTGAAATTTTGAAGAATCATATCTCCGAAAGTATTAGCTTGTTAGAGTTTAAAATGATATGAATGGATTCTTATGGTAAAACTGCTTATTGAAAAAAAATTTAATTTGGAATTTGTTCTGTCAAAAAAAAATTTTTTTTTGTTACTCCGAAACTATCTGTCAGATTTTGCCCAATAACGAACTTAGCCGAGATATTTATCCCCCAAACCTACTCTGAAAATTTCAACTGTCTAGCTCATTCCGTTCGAGAGTTATCGTGCCTACGGCCGGACGGCCGGCCGGCCGGACAGAATGAATTTTGACCACGGATTCTTGATGAGTGAGTCGAACCAAATCGTTTAAGACCATTTTCATCGAAAAGTTCGAAAATTACAGACATTTGGGCAAATTGATAAGCACTCAGTTCCGAGGAACTAGAGCGCCAAAAACACGAAAAAAAAGCCAAACATATGAACAATATTGTAAGCTTCCAGCTATTGGGCACAATTAATATCGCTTCTGGTTCAAGTAGTGCATATGTCGAAAACATTCGTAAGCACAACGAAATGATATCAAGAAACCGTTACGTCCTGTCAAAAATTATGGATAATATGAAGTTGTGTGGCAAATGCAATCTTGCACTAATGAGTCAGAAGACTCGTTTAATAACACAAGAAAACGAGAACGTAACCGGTCGCTTACGTACTTTAAAATTAATATATGTAGTGTCGTATGACTCGTATGGTATAGATTGAACGTCTTGTAGCATATTTAAAGTTCTGGTTGTTTTGATATCGATGTCACTGATAACCGCAGAAACCGGAAGAAACACTGACGGCGGTCGCCATGTTGTCCATACAACCAAATTTAGTCAAAGACATTCCTGATTTCAACGAAAAGGTGATCGAGAAGTTCATCTGCGACAAAAACAGGAGGATTGAGTTTCATTTTAAGATGAAGGCATATGGTGATTACCTTTTAAAATATATATACTTTTTTTGTATTCTTGGATCAGCGCTTCCCTAAAAAAAATTATCACCAGCCGCCACTACTCATACTTCAGGATTCTAGTCTGCGAATTAACTCATTCTGGAGTAAAAATTGCACGTATAATCATCACGCTTGATATCTGAGCTTAAATAATTTATAATTCTATGGTTTTTTTAGGCTTTCCCTCCCAATCTCTGAAAAATATATCTATAAAATAGAAATTTTTATTTTAATTCTTTTTTTTGTTTCTGCGTTAGAAACACTAGATATTTGTCAGAAGCAATATATAGATCAATGTTGTCTAATAAATAGTAACGAAACTACACAAAGAGCTTTTAGATAACGTTTCGGGGTTAAATCAGACTCCCTCTTCAAAAACTAAGCAAAATTCTTCACTGTTATTATCGAACTCTTCTTCTTTTGAAACCTGAGCTTTGATATCGTCGAGCCATATTTTTTGCGTCCTACACTACGTTTCGTTTGCTTTAAAGGCTCAGCTGTATATGTGTTTATCAATTTGCCCAAATCTCTGTGATTTTCAAATTTTTGGAAGAAAGTGGTCTTAAACGATTTGGTTCAACTCACCGATCGAGAAACCGCGGCCGAAATAAATTGTGTCCTGCCCAGCCGGTCGTGGACACGATAACTCTCGAACAAAAAGAGAGGATTGATATTCGCAGGGTAGATTTGAAGCGTAAATATCTCGGAAGATTTCTTTAACGAGCGGAATCCACCAAGCGGTTTCGGAGTTATGACGGTTTTTAGTAAAAATACATATTTTTTTTATTTCCGGAACCTACACTCGATCTAACTGAAATTTTGCATCAAATTGAAGAATTCTGACCTTTATATGCATGCGATGTTTCGTATTGATCGAATTGCCGTAAAATGGCAAAACACAATTTCAAAAATTTTTTAGATGGCAAATTTCAAATTCGATTTTCATTTTCAATTAACGCTTTCGGAGATATGATTTTTCAAAATTTCAATAATACAGCGTATTATCTGTCTGTGTTCACCATACATTCATGCCATCTACCTATAATAGATGTCATATTTATTCATTAATATTATTCGTACTTCCGCATCTCGAATTTGAGAATATATACAAAACCTTTTTGATACCAAAAATAATATTGACGCATATTGAATAATTTATGTGTAAATATTGAGGATGGTGTTTCAGAAGATTTAGAATTTGATCATTTTAATTATGTAGTTTATGAAGGCAATAGGAAGGAACAACATATTGGAATCATCAAAAGAAATTACTGTTCGTTGACCACCGAGGTTAATTTTACATTTACTCCCTAAAGTAGTAAAAGATGTTCCTGTATACAGTATTTTCATAATGTTCCTAGCAGAAAATTGCTGAAATATTGATCTACATTTGTGTATCAAATATTCGTTCTTGAGTTAGGTTCATACTGCTGAATTAATTTGTTAGTGGTATGACTATCAAATTATGAAAAGAGGATTGTATTTTATTGATATATTATTTTGAATTATTAAAATGATTTGTTCGTCTGTCTATATCTATTCAAATACCAGGAATAAACGGGGAATCTGCTATGATTGTCTCCAGCCTTGCTCTAGACATTTCGATTATACTTTCCTGAGGTATTTCGAGTTGTGTAAACTATGCACCGAGTGTAAGTTGCAACAACCCATTCCACGAGGTTAAATCATTGCAGATTGCTCATTTAATCTTGATAAGAAGACTATTATTTGAATTTAATTTATTTTATTATGCAGTTCTTTTGAAATACTCCATTGATATCATTCCCAATCCTAAGAAACCAATACTTTCGGAGATATGATTTGTCAAAGTTCGAACCAGAGCGCCAAAGCTCCTGTCCACAGAGCTTTCCCACATTTTTGCCATAGAAAATTCAACTTCTACTGGATGAAATATCACACATCTATACATCATTTATTCAAAGATGATCTGATCAAAAAGTAGGAAATGAATGGAAATCAATATCCATCTATATTCATCCGTATAATTTCAATACTGGCGCTGTAGTCAAAAAATCTCTCACCACTCAGGGGATCACGTATTCTTTTTCGCGGAAGACATCCGCTATCATTCACCGGTCCCTCACTCCGAGGGAGAATATTAAATTATTCTGCCCTATTTCCCGCTTAATTCCACTTTATAATCGAGTATTATATAAAGGCGAATTTGGCGTTTTCCGACAAGATTTGAAAGAGAGAGAAATGAACAAATTCGATTAGTTCAAATATTAATGTAGTTAAATGGCGTATTCGAGTCCTGTAAACGTTAATCAGAAAGTTAATATTGGCGGAATTATATTAAGTTTTTAGATCATCCACTTGCAAATTTTGGATGATTCGATTAAGAGGTGACTTATATTAAAATAAGATAGAATCCCCAATTGTTATCGAAAGTGGAATCCAGAATATTGAGTTTACAGCTGGTGAAATTTGGGAGCTATCAATTAAAGTTTAAATGTTAACGCCAAAGTTACTTGTTCATTTAGAATTCGGACATCCATTGCAAGATTTATCTACACAAATATTCTAAAAAAAATAATTTTTTTTTAAACATTCTGATACAGAAATTATTATGGATTCATTCTGTGAACTAAGGTGAGGAATCTTTTAAAGATCACAAATACTCAAATGTCTCGGAAACTGTTGATTTTCTGTTATCAATAAATATGGCTCAAACGACAGCAAATGATTCATACTAACACATCCTCCAAGGTTCACGTCTAATTTGGAATCACCATATATTATACGGGATACATGAGGATATTTTTTTGTCATACACCCTACACACGGTGTTCAAAAGCACAATTTAAAATTATTCTCATATATACAGCCCAGATAACACAAGGACCTCCCAGAGATGTCTCGGCGAGCTTTTGCCGGCATATTGTGACGTCTATTGCGATATCGCTGGGAGGTCGACAAGAGCTCCCTATCACCTCCAAATGTCTGCCACAGGGGATGAGCCCAGTAACATCTCTAAGATATCAGATGGGGAAGTTCTCAGGCTGCTTACCCTGGGAAATATTTTGAGAGATTTATTGCGATATCTCAGAGAGGTCGCCCAGACTGCCCTATCACCTCCAAATGTCCGCCACAGGGGATGAGCCCAGTAACATCTCAGAGATATCACATGGGGAAGTTCTCAAACTGCTCAACTTGGGAAATATTTTGAGAGGTTTATTGCGATATCGCAGGGAGGTCGCCCAGACCTTCCTATCACCTCCAAATGTCTGCCACAGGGGATGAGCCCAGTAACATCTCAGAGATATCACATGGGGAAGTTCTCAAACTGCTCAACCTGGGAAATATTTTGAGAGGTTTATTGCGATATCGCAGGGAGGTCGCCCAGACCTCCCTATCACCTCCAAATGTCCGCCACAAGGGATGAGCCCAGTAACATCTCAGAGATATCACATGGGGAAGTTCTCAAACTGCTCACCCTGGGGAATATTTTCAGAGGTTTATTGCGATATCTTGAGGATCTCACATTGGGAGCTCGCATTTTCAGCCACATTGTAACCTCTCAGAGACCTCTATGCGAGGTCTGTATTACCTGTGAGGGTGTTCGAAAACAAAGATATAGACCAAAGTTAAAATGTAACACCCTGTAGTTGACCTCAAAAATGGAATGGCAAGCTCAAATTATGATGAGTTTCTTCAGATCACTTACCTTAGAACTATACCTTAGAAACATCATTTGAAAATGGCAAGACATTGAAAATATGGAATGTTTTTTAAATAGCAATTAATGAAGAAACTAGTTACGCCAGCGATACAGACAGTATTTTTCCGAGTAGACATACCTAAGTGCTACTCCTATACAGAAGAAAAAAATTAACTCTAGTTTCTCAGCAATTTTTGACCATTATTTGTAGTTGATGTTTGAAAATCAATTATGATCACTGTGTATATTCCAGAGTTGAACTCTTTTTTTCTGTATAGGAGTAGCCAATATATCTACTCGAAAAAATGCTGTCTGTATTGCTGGCGTAACTGGTTTCTTCATGAATTGCTATTTAAGAAAACTCCCTATATAAAATTTTTCGCCATTTTCTCGTAAATAGTGCTTCTAAGGTATAAAGTGATCTGGAGAAACACATCATAATTTGAGCTTACCGATCTATTTTTTAGGTAAAATATAGGGTGTTACATTCAAGAACATGTAACTTTGGTCTATATCTTAGTTTTCGAACACCCTGTATGAATGAAAATAATTTTAAATTGTGCTTTTGAACACCCTACACACCACAAAAAAATATTCTCAAAACATCTTTATTTACTCCCTCAAAACGAGCTCCGCGTCTGTGGTGGGCCACCCGGTATATTGCCAATTTTTCTACCTTGTTTCTCCTTGTTGTAGACAAAAGAATGACCAGGAAGAAAAAATTTCATAAGAAAACTTGTTCAAAATTCTTATCATCTGCAGAGCTATACAAAACTATTTTCAATTAAAGCGGAACAGACTGCAAAAATAATATAGTTTTGCGGAACAACGATTATCTCTTCCCATATAAAAAAAATCAATCTATTTGGCTCTCGGGAAGAGCAATGAACTCTCGCCGTGTCTGATATTGTAATCGTTTCTTGTTTTCAGAAGGTAAATCGATCGCCACCGCTCACGACTGCAAGTACATAGAGACCTCTGTCGGCATCAACCACAACGTGGACGAGCTCCTGGTAGGGATCTTGAGTCAAATCAGGCTGAAACTAGAGAATCCTGAGAGATCGCGTGATATATTCAGGAAAAGGAGTAATTCGAAGAAAAATTTGAATAGGAATAAATCTCCCGCTTCAGGAACAGGCACTCCAGTAGGAAGCGTGCAAAATTCACCGAAAAAATATAGGGGTTCCAGGACATCTGCCAGTCTCAAAGTGAAGAGTTTATTGGGCAAAGTATGGGCTAGAGATAGTAAATCGAAATCTTGTGAAAATTTACACGTTCTTTAATTATTTTCTGAACGATGCCATAGTACCAATTGGAGTAAAAATGGTACCCTTTGGCCTATTTCCACCCTCCATAAACGATGAGATTTTAAATCGGCATTAATAACATTCAGGGCAACCGTAGGTGTGCTTTTATATTTTACTACTTGCTCTGAATTTATGTTGTATTTAATTATCCTTGTTAACTTGTTAAGCAATAATTTTTAGGCAAATTACGTATGTTTTGAATATATTTGGATATTCAATCATTTCTTCATTTAATTGGATACTCTGGGGTAAAGTAGTGTTTTAGGAGCTGAGGTACAAAACACTTAAGTGATTATGTTATATAATTTCCCCCCTTCTATGGTAATACGTATCTCTGTTGTATTTTATATTTCCTTTTATATTCCATAGTTTTTGTATATTTATGGTTTTTTATTTTTAATACAGTTTTTTCTAGATCTTTCCTACTTATTTTAACTGTTTTTCCAGGCTAACTTCAGTTCTAACTATTCATTCAAAACATCCTACTCCTTCAATAATCTAAATGATATTTTATCTTGCATGAACGATTTTTTAATTCGTTGCATGATTCATTTGATTGAAACAATCAATCAACCAATTATTATTTCTGGACATATCGGAACATTTGAGTCCTTTGAATGAAAAAAGGGTCCACCATAAATAACACCAAAACTGTTAATCAAAACTGTGACTAGATGAAAGTAGCTGGCTTAGATACAAAAATAACCGGTAGAAGATATACTTATACTTATTCCAATTTTGTGAACACAAAAGGGTCCATAAATTTACAATTATTGATCATCAAATGATAAATCAATTCAAGCAATTGTAAATTAGTGTAAGTGTGAGTGAATCCTAATGGAATTGGTGTAAATCGATGAAATTTAGCTGATACGATAGTGTAAAGTTACTATATTTTATATGATTCAGCAGATATTGACAGAGTTTCTGGAATTTATAAGAATCTAGGGGATACTTATCATTTTGTTTGCAGAGTATTAAAGAACAGTTTTTATCGATTCATGAATAATTGTTCTCCTTAGTTAAATATTTTCGAACGACTACTATCTTTCGTGGGCATTTATTTAATTTTTTTTTGCTTGCCCCGATGTTTACTAGGATTTGTAGGTTGCGAGTTCGAATACGTCTCGTTCATGGTATATGTATCTGTTTCATGAAATCAAGATTTATGCTGAAAAATGCACTTATTCTGAACTATAGTGTGCAGTTTTGATTTATTCACGGTGTATAGTGCATTGGACCATTCTGATGAACCAGGCATAGGATCACTCTGAAAATTTAATTGGGAGGCAGTGTGGACATTCTCTGCACAATAAAAATATTCGATAATACGGTGCTACATTCTTTATACAGTGTGGAAAAGCGAAATGGAATAAATTCATTATCTTGGTTACTGTACATATTCATGGAACATCCCGAAACACGTCGAATTTAAATCTCAAATTGTCATTCTTCTTCGTGAAAATGCGAAACCTACCTTCAAACCCCATCGAAGGAAAGGTACAACCCTCAATTTTTCAAATAGGTATAGGCTTGTGAAACATAGTTTGAAAGGTCTCGTCATTCTCTACTCAGAAATGTTATCACTTTCATGGTTATGGCAAAACTCAAATAGAAAAAAAAAATTGGTTCAAGCACTGACGTGAATCAGGAGCTTTTGCTCTTCTTAATCGAATTTACCATGATGAATTCTATTGTCCGTTCTCTTGATTGGACCCTTTTAATCGAAAAAAAAATTGGTTCAAGCACTGACGTGAAGTCAGAAGCTTTTGCGCGTATGTTCTATTGTCCATTCTCCTGTATTGGACACTCTTCTTAATCGAATTTACCATGATGAATTCTATTGTCTATTCTCCTGTATTGGACACTCTTCTCAATCGAATTCACCATGATGATTTTTATTGTCTATTCTCCTGTATTGGAGACTCTTCTTAATCGAATTTGCCATGATGAATTCTATTGTCCATTCTGGACAATAGAATTCATCATGGCAAATTCGATTAAGAAGAGTCTCCAATACAGGAGAATGGACAATATAATTCATCATGGTGAATTCGATTGAGAAGAGTGTCCAATACAGGAGAATAGACAATAGAATTCATCATGGTAAATTCGATTAAGAAGAGTGTCCAATAAAGGAGAATGGACAATAGAACATACGCGCAAAAGCTTCTGACTTCACGTCAGTGCTTGAACCAATTTTTTTTTCGATTAAAAGGGTCCAATCAGGAGAACGGACAATAGAATTCATCATGGTAAATTCGATTAAGAAGAGCAAAAGCTCCTGATTCACGTCAGTGCTTGAACCAATTTTTTTTTCGATTAAGAAGAGTGTCCAATACAGGAGAATGGACAATAGAACATACGCGCAAAAGCTTTCGACTTCACGTCAGTGCTTGAACCAATTTTTTTCAAATCAAATCCAAAAGCTCTCAAAAAATCACCCGTTATTACATAAAGATATATTCTCATTAATGATAGAAAAACTGGCCTAGAATTCCTTTCTACCCATCACGAGATTTAATATCCACAAATGAGCCTCTCACCTTACAAGATCAGAAGCCTTCTGCAAAATTCAAAGGTCCCCTCTCGCAAATATACTCCTCTGAAGGCACATGGATCTCTTGAAGAAGAATCGCCTCTCTATTCCTCAAAGATATTCACTCTTGTTCATAGAAATCCCTTCAATATTTAGTTGCCTCCTCCTAAGGAGGATCTCTTTCAAAACCAGGTCTGACCACTAATGTAGGGCTATCATCTAATCTCCTATAGATTTGTGATGAAATAACACGATTTTACCATGAATATATATGTATAATAATATGTCATCATGACATTCATATTTTATTTTTGGAGGTTCTCGCAAAAATACGACCATAGACAACATATCATACGACGATTCGCATCCACCTACCGAACTCACAAAAGGCTGCTCGGTTCTCCAACAATATAGATCCGATCGTGTTCAAACTTGGAATTCTGCAGTAGAGTTAAGTTCTGCAGGCTCTCCCAAAATTTCAGCCATGCCGGACGAATAGTTGATGATATATAGAATTTTTTTCAATTATTTTTAATTATTTTTTTTTGAATTTTCTAGTTAAACCATCCTCACGAAATTCTGCAAAAATTTTCGCGTTGGCATTCTACAACTAATAACCATGTTTGAATCCAATCGGTTTTGTATTCTTCGAGTTAATGAGGAACAAAAAACATCCAAATTTCAGAAAACTTCAGATGGCTATAACTCTATAAACCGTTTGGACGATTATGCTCATAAGCAAACTCAAATGTCGCATTCAGATGCACAACCTAACCTGAAATTTTCAAGCCGCTATCTCTTTCCGTTCTCAGGTTATCGTGACAACAAAAATATTTTTTAATAATTTCTTAATAATTTTCTAGCGATTCGATGCTCACAAAATTTCATAAACGTGCTTAGGTCTATATTCTACAACTATTCACCATGTTTGAATCCAATCGGTTTTGTATTCTTCGAGTTAATGAGGAACAAAAAACATCCAAATTTCAGAAAATTTCAGATGGCTATAACTCTAAAACCGTTTGGACGATTATGCTCATAAACAAACTCAAATGTCGCATTCAGATGCACAACCTAACCTGAAATTTTCAAGCCGCTATCTCTTTCCGTTCTCAGGTTATCGTGACAACAAAAATATTTTTTAATAATTTTTTAATAAATTTCTAGCGATACGATTCTCACAAAATTTCATAAACGTGCTTAGGTCTATATTCTACAACTATTCACCAAGTTTAAAATTCGATCGGATTTATTTTGGTTGAAAACAAAATTATTACTCGGAAACCATTGGGCCGATTATACCCATTAACGAACTTGTCCGTCGTATTGGGATGCGCCACCTACCCTGAAAATTTCAAGTCGCTAGCTCGTTCCGTTCTCAAGTTATCGTGGCAACGGCCGGACGGCCGGACGGCACCACAGAATTAAATTTCTCATTTGGGCAAAACTATAACGCGTATGTTCCCCAGAACATACGCGCAAAAATAAAATCATGTGATTACCGAAATTCATTATGATATTCCCTCGAATATTCCCAAATCTTATAACAATAATAGTAAGCTTATTTGCCTTCAAGATGTGGTGGAAGGAAAATGACTCCTAAGATATTGAATAATGTTGGAAGAAATTTTTATTTGAGGTTGGAATGTTGCCAAGGCGTTTGAGTTGATAACTTTGAAATCTACTTCATTAACATTCATAATTATTTCGTTACATTTTAGTTTTTGAAATTGTACCAAATTTTGCTAATAACTTGATTCTATTTTTTTCTAATTTGGTTTTTGCAACGAACATGAAAGTGATAACATTTCTGAATAGAGAATGACGAGACATTTAAAACGATCTATCACAAGCCCATACTTCCTGTTTGAAAAATTGGAGGTTGTACCTGTCTTTCCAAGAGCGCATTTTTACGAAGAATAATGACAATTTAAAATCTGAATTTGACAGGTTTCGTTATTTTCCATATATATAAAATAATAAAAATTGGAGCGTGTACCTGTCTTTCGAAGGGGGTTGAAGGTAGGGTTCGCATTTTTACAAAAAAGAATGACAATTTAAAATTTAAATTTGACGGAATTTTTCATAAATATGTACAGTTACCAAGATAATGAATTTATTCCATTTGGCTCTTCCACACTTGATAGCAAAGCATATTCTAGTATTCAAAACAAAGATCCTGTATATAATTTTATTTTCAGAATCTCCATCAATTTACTGAGTACTCTTTCATAGATTCTTATATCTATCTATAGAGAAGATGCTGATATATTCAATATTCAAGTAATAATTTGAAACCAAAATTCGGTTCACGGTTATAATAGAGTGATTCAAAGATATTGCTATTTTTTTTGTTCAAAAATTAAATATTCCTGACAAAACACCCCATTTGCTACAACTTTTTCAAAATGGTGCCATAAATATTCATAATAATATATAAACAGGGGAGTTGAACATTAATTTGAACCATAGATTCATGTCATCAAATAAAAGTACATCAAGTGAAAAGCGTTTTAACATTTCATAATGTGCTAATACACTCCTGCATATAAATGATCTATGACATTGATGGTCAACGAGAAAACGGTACGGTAACGTGGTTTACAGCTTTATTCGAGATTCTAACGCTCAGGGGCGGATCCCTAAAAGTGATTAAATTTCTGGAATTTCTGATATTATAACATTCAATGAATAATACTCCGAAAACGTTCGAGGTGAAATGATGAAGAATAATTTAATTTTCTAAAACGATTGTATTCTTGAAATGAGTCAAGAAGAACTTCATCTGCTTTCTTCATACTAATTTAATTTAATCTTATTAAATCACGAGTCTATAACTAGGGAACCACTTGATGTAGGAAACATACTCGGATATGGAGAATTTGTCATGGGAAACTTCACATCAACGTTCATTTTATTAGGAAAATGTATGTCAAAGCTACAGAATCAAAACTGATTTTTTCCAAATTTCTACTGACAGCATATCTTTACCTTAGCCGAATTTGGAAAAATGGTGAAGGAAAAATGTGTTTCATCTGATGATAAGAATCTGCGGTTGAAATTAATTTATAACTGAAAGACAAAACCTGCATAAATGTCGTACCTTTACCTATAGATCAGTGCTGAAGCCTTTGACAACGGTAAAAAATGAAAAGAAATAATAGTGGGATGAAACTCCTTGAAAAGGAAGAAAATACACCAAAAAAGAAAGGAAAATAATTCACGAATGATCTATGTCGGGATGTGGAAGGGTTTATCTCGATTTCCGGCAAATTTACAAGTCCTATAGATAAAAGTTGTATAGCAAAGTTGTAGGTAATAAATAGATCTATAAAGTTTCTTCGTATACTTTTTTCACATAACCTCAAAATTTATGTGAAAAATCCGAATAACTAAGTTTTTGGTTTTTTATTTTTATCTTTTACAAAAAAAAGTTGTTTCGGCTAAATTTGGTGAAAACTTACCTTTTTATTTCCTAAAGTCACCGTAATTTTTTTGATTTGAAATTAAAATTTTTTCACCTTATTTTGACTTAATATAATATCAAAAAATCACTCTACTTCTCAATCGATAATTCTCATGTCAAAATATCTTCTCTTCTTTTTCCAATATGTTCATGCTACTATCATGTTTTTTTGTTTCAAAAATAATCGAAACTGGTCTATTAACTAATTAGCTAAGTTTATATATGTGTACTTATGTACCTGAAGAGTAGAAAGTAACCATGTATCACCTCATCCTCAAACGAATTTCGGTATCTCTGGGATGTTGAAGATATCAGCGTGTCTAGAGGTAGTCTTTCGACGAAAACGATTTAATTTGATTTTGATTACAAAATAGGTTACAGATACCTACGTCTATGGAAATATAAAAAAAAAATATGAGGAACGAATGCACCCAAATTGGCGGAAACTTGATGAAAATTCAATATTAAAGAATGCACTAGTTATTATGTTACTATTAAATTGGAAGAGTGCGACATTATGTATGATTATTATGATTATACTGAAACTACTAGGTCCAAGGAGAACCCTCATAAGAAGTCTTTTGCGAATTGAAAAATCAGTTTTGGTCTATGTTGGCTTTGTTGCTGTGTCCTTATGCAAGCTTAGGCACAGCATTGTTAATTTTCTACCCAACAGTGAATGATGACTGCTACCGTTTGGCTAGGACCTTTTTCTACTAGCCCAGGATTGAAATCAGGACCTTACGATTAGTAATCCAACGTTATGAATTATTTGATCTTTCATTAATACTACCTGTAGCTTCTACTGAATGCAACGAAACTACGGTCGATTAATAGGCGACATTTTTTAACAAAATCTCACGCTATCTACATAGATATATTATTATAGCCTTATCTACAAGAAAAATTTGAGTTGTGAATATATGGTACCAATCAATTCTAGGAGTGATAACAGCAGAAGTGTTCATATTAAAAAACTTATGCTAAAACACTGGTATAAGCGTTCAAGAAAAAGTGCACTGAAATCAACATATACATTGATCAGTGCAACAAATTTTGGTTGCAATATTCCAATATTTGAGAGTGCTGCTAGTTGTAACTTTAAGATTCAATTGTGAGGAAATTGATGGATATCCTGAAAAAACTTTGGTATACAGATTGTTGATTGAAGATTGGAGTAGCTGCTACTGTATTGCCGAAAATATATTCGTTTATTGTCCTCCAACAAATTTTCTGCAAGGATCTAAATGCAAAAATTGAAATAAATGCACGTTCATCAAAATGGAATTCGAATCTTCTGCACCACCTGTTATCCCTTGACATCTCTATTATTTCAGAAACTCTGGTAGCCCCAGAAAATTTTGTAACGGAGCTTAGGCAGTATTGTAGGTAATTGACCAAATTTTTTTGTGCCTTGCAGAGGCTTACTGATGTGAATTACAACGGCAAGATAGCTGGATCAAGTGGCAGGTGATTCATATCTATATTATTAGATGTTAATAAAAAATAAGACATGTCTGATGATAATCCCATTTAATCTATATGTGTAATTCATACTCAATAAACGTATTAACTTCCTGTCATTGTTGATAAGTCATGATATATAATGTCTTCAATTGTGAAGTGCCAATAATTTTGTTAATATTTCGTATCCTGTAGAATAGGAGTGTGTCGAAATTGATTACAACTGGGATATCAAAACTTATATTTTCTATGTCCATGCATATTGTATTTTGATGAACACTTATTTTTTTATTTATTTAAATTAACATATTTCGGCATCTCAGGCCATTCACACGAGGGACAGTTTACATTAATGGTCTATTTTGTTGCATATGTAATATGTACAGTAATATGAACAAAGTTATTACAATGAATGGGAATAAACTATTTCAATACGTCATAAAAGGCTATATATATGAGTGTCTTTAAGAAAACATATTGTGGTTTCTATTTGTGTTTGTGAGCTCAGATTGCCTCTTATGTTTTCCTTTAGTCCATATTTGCGGCGTGCTTCTCCGTAACGTGTACACTGTAATAAAAGATGAGCACTAACAAAACGAATATAATATGTGTTTAAACGAAGGGACTACAAGAATTAGGAAGCTTTATATTTTCAGTTGCTATACTGAAAAACTCCGGTAGCTTCTTTCTATGTAGCAAAAATTTGACTATTCAACATTGGAAAGTATTGAGATAACTTCATTCAATTATGTTTGCATCATATTGCATCACGTCATAAACATAATAGTAATTTTTAAGATTTAACAAATCGAAGAATTCATAGATGCTCAATATATTTCCGGGTAATGGTTATGGCAATGGAGGCCAGTAGGAACAGCGGATGTTGTGGTTTATATTAACTCAATTTGATAACCTGAATACAAATCCGAAGTCGCTACTTTGCGGTCTGCCTTTTTAGTGTAGAAGTTACGGCCCCATATAGGCCGAAGATGTTTTCTCGTCAAGTCACCAGGTGTCATATTGAAGCCAGTACCTTATCACTTCATCTCTGAATATTTGCACTATGTTCGAGGATGATTTTATTCCACTCGTTCGATATTTAGTAAGGAAATTCCAATAACAATCCTCGTTCTACAGCAATAAAATATGCACTCCGGTGAAACCAATAACATGGATTTCCAGCGAAAAAATGTTGACATGTATAGTCTTAAATCCAAAATTGCTCAGAAAATAAAAACTTGTCATCTCTGCAATTATTCATCGCATCCCAAAGGTTTTTTTTTCAATGTTTATTTGCTATCTATACCATTCTTTCTCTTGTATTACTGTTTTTTTTGGTGGAAATAAATGTTATCATTTTTTTTCCGCTCTAGAGGAAAAACCTGTTATAGGCCCGACCTGAGGGCGTCCGCTTCTCCCAGGAGTGTGAGACTCCAGTTGTTGATTGGTTACTCATTAAAATACTAACCTCTCGCACGTTCCTTGGATTAGTTCTTCGTCCTGCCCTTACAGCGTCCGTCAACAAAAGAGATGAGCTGCAAGCGACCTTCACAATTGATGGAACCTGATGACTCGAAGTGATCCGAGCAACACCGTTTTCTGCATTCTGTGCACAAAATTTTCGGCTAGGGATTTGCAGGACGGAATAATCTTCAATTCGAGCACGTAGTTCGCTCTCATTCCACCTAGGCATCCTAGGATTAGTACGGACTAACTTTTTACCTTGTGTACAGGATCCCCAGTTCGAACGTTGAATCCTTGTATTTCCATCTTCTGTTCTTCTTTCATGACCACATTATGTTTGAGTTCTTTGTCCAGCAGGATTATATCTGGCTCTACGACGTGGATCTGCGGAATTGTTGGAATCACATAGTTTTAGTAGATGCGAGCTCTGTCATTTTCAACATGCTTCAATCTCTAGCGCCACGTATGGAAGCACTGGTTCGTTGTCTATACTATAAACCTCTCTCCGATTGAAGTAGAGAATTCGGAGTGCCGCATTGTCTTTTCACATATCCTGATGGAGCATGGACTCAGCAAGCAGACAGAATGTGCATAACCGTTTCATGCTAACTGTGGCATGTTCTCCAAGTTTGGGTGTCCACTTCCATGATGTTCTTTTCATACCATCAGGTATTTTTCACCCCATCTTAACAAGCCATAATAAATCTCTTCGCTTCCGACTTGAGCTCAGCTGACTTCAAAAAGGCGAAGGATAGTTCTTCCAGCAGGCCCTGATTTTTGAAATTTCTGAAATATATGGAGTGCAGGTATTTACTCATGTAATCTTCGAGTAGTGTCTTCGGTTGTGCCTGCCTTATATCTCTACCAACTCTTCTTTGGTGTGTTGGCGTGATAGGTGTTCCTGCTAACTCATTATCGATGGATATGTTAGTGATACTGAGCATCTTCAAAGATCTCTGAATAGCCCTAAATAAGGAAAAAAACCTTGGTTCCTAATTTCATGTTGAGCTACCATTTTCAGAAGTGGGTATTCACTTCTCAATATCCTTATTGCCATTTTCAACGTTTGTTGATGGTGTTGGTATTACAAACTTCGCAGACCCCAACTTCCCTGCGTTTGTGGGAGGTATACTCTTTGTATTAAGCAGTTGGGATGCAGGCTACGTTTCATGTTCATCTTATTACGTGTGGATCTGTCGAGCTCGAGAATTTCATTCACAGTCCAGTTAACTACCCCAATTATTATTATTATTATTATATTTGTCATTCATTCATTTGCAAATGTGCCATGAAGAAGGGAATATATTCGGAATTATTTCCCTGAAGGAAATCCAGGAAAATAACCAAACTGGTGCCTCTAGATGCGACAAAACATGAACATCAGTGTGGAATCAGTTTTCGGAATACTCGCTGAAAAGAAACTACTCCTCAAAACGATAATCATCTCCAGAAAACTTGCCGTAGGGATGAATACAATGTCAAAAGTGACAACAATATCGGCGGAAACTATTGGATTGAACACGAAAATGTTCAGAATAGCAAACCGTTCCATCGAGTATCTGCCATCTGAGCAGTGTATGAAAATGGAGTACAAAAAGAATGATTAAAATTACTCGACAATCGAGTGCACACTCTCTAAAACCGTATTTATAACTAGAGTCCGAACACCACTTCAAGATATTGAATGTTTTCTTACAGAGTTAGGGACAGAAAACCCAGAAAGAAACCATTCAATAATGAACATACCTCCCACAGCATCCTTCAATGGTTACTTAACCACTCAAAGATTGTTAAAAATCTTATATATATAATATATCTTGTGCCAATCGAAATTCAGCATATCAAAATCATTCTACTGTAGGGGAGAAGAATAGTCCTCAAATCATTGACTATAAGAATTTGTAATTTCTACAATTATTCGAAAAAAATCAAGATGTTCCATTTTAATAATACAAAACTTCGTTGTTGTTTTTGTTATCATTTTTCTCCTACATAATTATGTTACTTTTTGAATAATATTTTTCGTGAAATAGTCGAACACCACTCGAGTTAAACCTGTTGAAAGTAAAATTTATCTCTTGTTATGTTCAGGATTTTTGCATTTCGGTAATTTCGCTCATGACAATTTTTTCCGAGATACCAAATGTCATTCATGAAATTTTCAAGCTTCCAAACTTTCATATTACAAACGAGGAACTTTGCTGGCAAAATTGTATCTCTAGTGGTATTATATGAAAAACATCGACAACCGTATCAGCTGTCAATGTCCCAAATCTTACTCTGCAATCAACTGACGTTTGGCGTCAACATCAGAAAATGCAAATTCAACCAGATTGCAACAACCCGATTATCGTTCCATTTGAGTAGGCCAAGTTAGGACAGTGATATCAAATTGCATCTTCAGATTTGCAAATAACAAACTATTCGCTTTTCTATCACAAATTATCTTGAATGGTTGTCCGGTAATTTCGAGATTTTAAATTGAATATTGGATAATTTTGAAAGTGAACACTTCAACTCATAGCAAAAATATTCAGAGATGATTTGTGATCTAAATGATTTTTTTTTCACAGATTGCTCATTTGTATATATTTATTTCGATACAGATTGATCATCGAATGAATTATTTCAAATGAGAGTATTTAGATTAGCTTCTTTATGGTAAATGAAGTGATTTCAAGAGGAAATATTTTTCTACATTTCATGGCATATTTACAAACCGCATTATCTCGGCTTATGTTCTGCTGATTAAATCGAGTAAATATAGGAGAATTTCTACCATAACCGTTCGCCTTCATTACCTACACCACTACTTATTTAGTCATTAATAATGTCTGAGATAGTTATTCAATAATAACGGTTTTGAACAGATTATATTAGCAAAATCATGATCTGAAAATTTTGCAAGAGAATTTTAAAATTCATCAAGTCAACCCAGTGTGAGCCAACACCACCCACCAACAATGCATTGAATTTTTTGTGTAGAATAAAATTAAAATTGAATGACATTTTTTATTCTGTATTATAATTCCAATTTACGATTACGATTTCATTAATGTTTTTAATATTATCGCATACGATGAAATCCTAACGGATGTGAGATAATATCTCACTATATTATCATTTCATCCCAGTGTGCATGCACTTAATTTGATTATTGATTCACATGATGGTTTTCATCAATTTATTGCCCTTACTAACAAGCTATTCATTAATTATAATCTGTTCGAATTTCTGAGCTGGGATCGTTTTCGTTAAGATGAAATTATGGCACCAGAAATTTCCTATAACATCAAACGGTGAATTCGAACATTCAAGTGTTCAAGATCATTCAAGAACTGCAGGAGTGGATTGCAATATGCTCTTCTTTTCAATAAATCACATCCACTACTTTCTTTGAAAAAAACAATATTTTTGCATTATTGTTGTTTGAAAAATAAAAGTTTTGATATCGAAAAATATACTTTAATAATATAGTGTGGGAAGAATATGTAATTATTATTTCGTTAAAGTTTTTTCATTGTTCGGGTATTCGGGTAAGTTTTTAAATATTAGACATGGAATTTCTCGCTACAAATTCGTATAGCAATCCAACGCAATAATATATGAAACTTAATTTCATTAATAAATTTTCGATTTGTTGTTGAGTAAAATTTATGTAATACTGTACTATAAAATTATTTTAACTACATCAATTTGGGGGCATAAGCCTACATTAAATTCAAAGCTAATGTAATTGAAATTTCCAACGCAGTGGTGATTTTCGCTGCAGAAATTCTCATTATAACTTCAAATATATTTTCCAGTTTTCTTGAGAATTGACAAAATCGTTTAATGTTGACAGACATCTGCAAAAACTTCATAATATTTCTACTATAAGTCTTTTGCTCGTCAAATCAAACAATTTTCAGTTAAGAATTGTCAGGCATTGGCCAATATACCAAAATATTAACTGTTAAGCATGGGCTGATTTTTTAAAGTGTCATTTGCTGTTGCCTTCTTTAAATTTCGAAGTGTAATTTTTAGAACAACAATAGTTTGAATTGGTGAATAATTTTGAGTCATACTTCAAAAGTGTGTTCTAGTATTCATAAAAGATATAGAAGGCTTCCCTCAATTCTCAGGAAACTGGTGTTCGGATAATATTTAGGTATGCATTTAACTTAGATATTCGAAACCGTGTATATTAGGTGCCTATTCCCCTCAAAAAATTTCAACCAATCATATCAATGCATATGACACAAATCATTTGCTTGCCAAACTATTGAATATTTTTCTCCTGCACTTCGTGTAGTCTACTATACTATACTATTTCCTACTGAGAAATTATATATTCACGAAATTTCATTAACAAAATATGAATTCTTCATGGACACTTTGTAACGAGAAAATATCCATAATTCCAGACATAGCTATGCCCGTGTCTTAGGTAATGTTATTTCTCATTTATATTTTAATTTAATTTTGAAAGGATTGTGAGTTCATGGCAGAATATTCGATGTTATTATATGATTGTTATTTACGAATTGAATTTGATAATATAGGCATAACTGAATAAGATTACCCATTATTTGCCATTCTAGGTGTTTTCAAAGCACCATCGATATAATGATGCACAATTTGGAATTTTGAAATTTGTAAATTTAATACCCCTTATTTATAAGGGAATTCTGAAATAAACTCCTGACGTCCAGTAGAACATCTTAGTTGAATTTTGCCCTGTTTAATCCTAATTTAACCACAGTGATGGTATTATCCCCATAAAATTGGTATTTATGAAACAGCTAATACATATTAGTTCTCAAAGATTCCTGTTAATTAACAAAGGTTCTATTTGTACTCAATTATACAGATTTCTGTTATCTCTCAATCAAAATAATTGATTTGTAATCGAAACACATTTATTTTCCATTAACATGTAGATTAATGATGAGGTTAAATGTAACTGCCACTTTGAACTTTTGTTGTTTTTCAGACAGTGAACTCAATAGAGAAACTATATTCGAATAATACTGTATTGATGAAGTATTCAATGCCTTGTATACAAAGTCTAAAAATTCTCCACTAGGATTAAAAGGCAGAAAATATATTAACTAGTGAAGACCAAAATTCTTGAATCACAAAAAAAAACACATTCCTCATGATAATGGACCTACTGTTTTTTGTAAATCCAAAATGTTTACCGATATCAAATTCAGTGTGGAAAAGCCAAATGGAATAAATTCTTAATCTGGGTTACTGTACATATTCATGGAGAATCCAGAAACACATCAATTTTAAATTGTAATTCTTCTTTGTAAAAATGTGAACCCTACCTTCAACCCCCTTCGAAAGACAGGTGCAATCCCCAATTCTTCAAATAGGACGTATGAGCTTGTGATACATCGTTTGAAAGGCAGCGTCATTCTCTATTCAGAAATTTTTATCACTTTTATGTTTATTGCAAAACTGAAAATAGAAAAAAATTAAATTATGTGATTCATTATAGTATTCCCTCGAATATTCCCAAATCTCATTGCAGTAATACTAATTTTATTTGCCTTCAAGATTCACATCTAGAGAGAAAAACCTTAACATGGTGTTTTCTAGATGGTACCATGAAAACAACGTAAAACAATTGCTGTGGTAATGTTAGTTTCTTTACCTTCACAAATTGTTTTGTGGTGAAAAGTTGTAGTTTATGAATTGTCTAATTTGTGTTTAAATTTCAGTAACTTCAATATTAAATAATGGTTCGATTAACGGAAATGCACAAAATAACAATTTTACGAATGATTGGTTACGGAAATAAAACCTGAACATGAAAAGAAGTAAGTCGCTTGTTTCATGAGAATTTTCTGAGTTTGCCGCCTATAACCCAAGGGACAATAAGTAAAATAGAAAAGCAGTTTCGCGAGTTTGGGCATGTAACGCAGATTAAAAAAGGAGCTGCTATGAGGATGTGAAATTAGATGTGGTGCTTGGATTTGAAAAAAAATCCACATAAATGGAGTAGAGATGCCTCCACAATATTCAATGTCAGCCATACATCGATTCTAAACATATTAAAACAAAATACGAGTAAGATGCATCCCTATAAAAGGATACCTACCTAGGAACTCTTGTGAGAAGATTTTGATAGGATAGCTTATTTTTGTGAACAAATGATGGATATGTTGGATAACAATATTATCCAATTAGTAGACGTTTTGTTTTATGATGAGTAGACTTTTTCTCTCAGTGGCATTGCTAATCGTGAAAATTGCCGCTACTGGTCTACCGAAGGTTGAAGGTAGGGTTCGTATTTCTACGAAGAAAAATGACGATTTAAAATTTAAATTTCACAGTAACCAAGATAATGTATTTATTCCATCATGTTTTTCCACACTGTATAATGAAACCTACATCCCATTTACCACTTTAAAAGATCTCATAATAGTTGAACCATCTGTTACCGCTCCACACTATCTACTCTTATCAACAGTAAAACCAAAGCACATCAAAAATCTTTACCATTTTTAATTGATTCCTACCATGAACTGGGGTAACATGTAAAACTGATCATGCGGCCTAAAAAATTCCTAATCAACTTATAATTTTGGTACTTACCGTTGTAAATAATATAGTCATAATATATTTCAGGATTATTAATGTTAGCGTCTCCTAAACTATACTGTTATACAAGAACTAATATTTCTAATGTTGTCGCACGGGCTGACCGTTATTATTCATACATCCAAATGTATGAAATTCCGGACAACTCGATCGGTCTTTATGAAATTCCAGGAAATGCTGAAAAGATACAGCTCTATCCAAAAATATCTCTTTGCTGGATATTTCTTTCTAGTTAATGATGCTTGACATCCATTTTATTGATGTACTAGCTGACCCAGCGAACTCTGTTCCGCCTTAGAGGCAATAAATAACGTACAATTGTGCAATTAGTAAAAAAACACCCTGTACAGTAATGATTTATTTTCAATGATGTATCCCTCTAAAGTTTATTTTTTAACACAAATGAATGAAATTGTACGATTGTGGCATGGAAAACAGCAAGTTGCAATTGACGTTAAAAGAAGAACACCCTGTATGGAGATTTCGGACGAATACATTATGAGAATCCATTCAAGGTACCTATTTAGTTAATGCTTTGTTGGTGACACAAATCACTTCAATCACGTACAATTGTGCCATGAGAAAAAGGACACCCTGTATAGTAATGCTTTATTTTCAATGGTGTATGCCTCGAAAGTTTATTTTTAAACACACATGACTAAAATTGTACATTTATGGCAGGAAAAACAGCAAGTTTTAATTGACGTCAAAAGAAAAACACCCTATATACAACAAAAAAGTATCCTATGTCCGTCTCCTGGTTCTAAGCTACCTCCCCACCAATTTTGAGCCAAATCGGTATAGCCGTTCATGAGTTATAAGTGGAGTAACTAACACGAATTTCTTTTATATATATAAGAAGATTTCTGTTCAATATGAATCTTCTGAAAGATTTAGAACAAAATATACTATAACATATTCTGCATAATTATTTGACGTTATCGCTTTTATGTCATTCGGTCTGACCCAGAAGTGCTAATATCTTTATTTGGAATTAATAGTGACATCCTTTGAAATATCTAAAATTGAATGATATTCCATCATTTAATTTTATTGAACACAATGGTAAACCTGCTAGCTTGAAAATAATTACATTTATCATGGGTACGTGCAAATAGATATTATTTCTGAAAAATAATTTCCTTATATTATTTGAAGAAATATTTTCATCAATTTTTCTAGTGACACGATACTCACGAAGCCTTTTAAACATTTGCTTGCAACTAACCATTCTACAACCAATTTCCGAGTTTCAATTCGATCGGATCTGTATTTTTTGAGTTGTGCAGGAAATAACTACAACATTTCAGATGGGTATTACTTCGAAACTGTTTGGCCGATTATGCCCATTAACATGCATGACCGATCCTGAAAATTTCAAGTCGCTATCTCTTTCTGGTCGAAAATTATCTGACGGCCGGAAGGAATCGAATTGGACCTTGATTTCTTCATTAATGAGTACAAACCTAATCGGACTATTTTTGTTAAAGAATTTGAAAATTACAGATATTTGGGCAAAATGATAGCACGCTGTTGCCTAGAACATGCGCGCAAAATGTGGCATACTATGTTGTTATTTATTGTTTTACTCAAAAATTATGTGTCCTATGGAAAAAGAGGACATTACATTTTTTTTCCAATAACATACAATTTATATAAAAATTTTGAAAGAACAGGAAGAATGACGTAAGACATTTTTCTTTCAAAATGTGCTACTATTGTGCTGCCTGCACGTCACTGATTAACGTAAGACCTTCTATTTCAACACTCAAATCTGGCATAATTTCATTGAGATGGCCCAATTGATAATGCATTCTATTATTTGTTCAATAATACTTTCGCAGCCTGTAGTTCCTTACCGGAACTTTTTTGGGGCATAGTTTATTTAGCAAAGTTACCTTTACTTGAGCTGCAGATTAGGATCCTGCAGTTCAGTGCAGACCCTGTAGAAGAAAATTCGATTAAATTCAACGTATGGCATATCCTTTTGATGTGCTGCGAACAAAAGTAGTTCCTGAAACTATAATGGGTCTAGTGAAGATCAAGAAAAAATTAGAATATTTGAATAAATTTCTTCATTTCGGTACATAATGAACAATGGGCCTATTTCATAGTTCTCTATGCTTGTTCACGAAGTAATGGTCTCTAATCTTTCGCGTTAATTTTGCTTATCAATTTGCCTAAATATCTGTAATTTTCGAATTTTTGGATGAAAATAGTCTTAAACGATTTGGTTGAACTTACTGATCAAGAATCCGTGGTCAAAATTGATTTTGTCTGGCCAGCCCTCCGTTAACACGATAACTATCGAACGGAATCAGCTAGACAGCTGAAATTTTCAGTGTAGGTTTGGGAGTTGAATAAGTCAGCTGAGTTCGTTATTGGGCAAAATGGCTAATGGTTCCGGAGTGACGAAAAAAAATTTTTTTACATAACAAATTTCAAATTAAATTTTTTTTGAGATGCAATTCTACCAAAAGAATCCTTTGATACCATTTTTGACTCTAACAAGCTAATACTTTCGCAGATATGATATTTCAGAATTTGAATAATAAATCGTACTTCTATGTTTTCACAGAATGCTGTCTTTAATTATTCTATATATGAAGTTACATAATCAAATTGTGTTCAGAAAATCTCCAGTAAAAACAAATCTGCAAAATTGGGTTTCAATTGATAAAATATATCGGTCTGTTTGAATTTAATTTTTCTATGATGCAGTTCTATCATAAGAATCCATTTATATCATTCCCAGAGACCAATACTTACGAAATATGTGTTTCAACAAGAGCGCCATAGTTCCTGTCCACAGGGCTTTTCCACTTTTTTTATATGAAAGTATGTGCGCGCAAAAGCTTCACGTCAGTGCTTGAACCAATTTTTTGGCGCTCTAGTTCCTCGGAACTGAGTGCTTATCAATTTGCCCAAATGTCTGTAATTTTCGAATTTTTCGATGAAAATGGTCTTAAACGATTTGGTTCGACTCGCTGATCAAGAATCCGTGGTCGAAATTCATTCTGTCCGGCCGGTCCGGCCGTCCGGCCGTAGGCACGATAACTCTCGAACGGAATGAGCTAGAGAGTTGAAATTTTCAGAGTAGGTTTGAGGGATAAATATCTCGGCTAAGTTCGTTATCGGGCAAAATCAGACAGATGGTTTCGGAGTAACAAAAAAAAAATTTTTTTTACAGAAAAAATTCCAAATTAATTTTTTTTCAATAAGCAGTGTTACCATAAGAATCCATTCATATCATTTTTAACTCTAACAAGCTAATACTTTCGGAGATATGATTTTTCAAAATTTCAATGTGAATCGTATTTCTACGTTTTCACAGAATGATAGAATTATTCTTTGGGTGTTCTATGAATTGTTATAATGTCAACTTATTTTCCTGAGACATGACGTTGTCTCATTGTCATTCATTCCAGCAATCGTATAAATATGAGAATTATATTATAATATCGTACTTTTTGTTGGTTGATATTTTCATGCCGATGGTCAATCCATATGATGATGGGAATGGTAATGGTAAGTTAATAATATTGAGTTCAGAATATCTCCACTAAAAACAAAACTGGAATATTGGTGTATTGAAGTAGATTTGAGGAAAGATATATATTATCGTTCATCATAGAATTGAGGAATGAATATCTCGGATGAGTTTGTTGTTGGGTAGAATTCGTCGATTGGTTTTGGATTGATAATTTTTGGCAGTCTTGTTGAATTTAAATTCTTCTATGATGTTTTAATTAAATTTCTGCTAAGATGAAGTTCTAAATTTCAATAATGAATCGTACTTCTATGTTTTCACAGAATGCTATAATTATTCTATCTAAGCTTTATTATATGATCTGTGTTCATACTCGTACATTTCATCCTGTTCTATAAGAGAGAGTCAAATTCATTTCAGCTATTTTAATTTGGTTTCTTCCATGGTGCAGTTCTCATTCTCAGATTGCTCATTTAATCTTGATAAATAAACTATTTTTTGAATTGAATTTCCTTTATGATGCAGTTCTATCATAAGAATACATTGATATCATTCTCAACTCTGAGAAACCAATACTTTCGGAGATATAATTTGTCTGTTTGAACTAGAGCGCCAGAAAGCTCCTGTCCACAGGGCTTGAACCCATTTTTGGCGCTCTAGTTCCTCGGAACTGAGTGCTTATCAATTCGCCCAAATGTCTGTAAATTTCGAATTTTTCGATGAAAATGGTCTTAAACGATTTGGTTCGACTCACTGATCATGAATCCGTGGTCGAAATTCATTATGTCCGGCCGGTCTGGCCGTCCGGCCGTAGGCACGATAACTCTCGAACAGAATGACCTAGACAGTTGAAATTTTCAGTGTAGGTTTGGGGGATAAATATCTCGGCTAAGTTCGTTATTGGGCAAAATCGGAGAGATGGTTTCGGAGTATCAAAAAAAAGATTTTTTTTTTACAGAACAAATTCCAAATTGAATTTTTTTCAATAAGCAGTTTTACCATAAGAATCCATTCATATCATTTTTAACTCTCACAAACTAATACTTTCGGAGATATGATTTTTCAAAATTTCAATGATAGAATTATTCTGTGGCTATTCTATGAATTGTTAACTTTGACGTTGTCTCATTGTCATTCATTCCAGTAATGGTATCAATATGAGAATTTTAATATAATATCATACTTTTTGTTGGTTGATATTTTCATGCCGATGGTCAATCCATATGATGATGGGAATGGTAATGGTAAGTTAATAACATTGTCATTCATTCCAGCAATCGTATAAATATGAGAATTATAATATAGTATCATACTTTTTGTTGGTTGTTATTTTCATGCCGATGGTCAATCCATATGATGATGGGAATGGTAATGGTAAGTTAATAATATTGAGTTCAGAATATCTCCACTAAAAACAAAACTGGAATATTGGTGTATTGGAGTAGATTTGAGGAAAGATATATATTATCGTTCATCATCATAGAATTGAGGAATGAATATCTCTGATGAGTTCGTTGTTGGGTAGAATTCGTCTATTGGTTTTGGATTGATAATTTTTGGCACTCTTGTTGAATTTAAATTCTTCTATGATGTTTGAATTCAATTTCTGCTAAGATGAAGATCTAAATTTCAATAATGAATCGTACTTCTATGTTTTCACAGAATGCTATAATTATTCTATCTAAGCTTTATTATATGATCTGTGTTCATACTCGTACATTTCATCCTGTTCTATAAGAGAGAGTCAAATTCATTTCAGCTATTTTAATTTGGTTTCTTCCATGGTGCAGTTCTCATTCTCAGATTGCTCATTTAATCTTGATAAATAAACTATTTTTTGAATTGAATTTCCTTTATGATGCAGTTCTATCATAAGAATACATTGATATAATTCTCAACTCTGAGAAACCAATACTTTTGGAGATATAAATTGTCTGTTTGAACTAAAGCGCCCGAAAGCTCCTGTCCACAGGGCTTGAACCCATTTATTTTATGTATAAAGGGATGTTTTGGTACCCGGATGTAAAAAATAAATTTTCTAGTACGGTCCTCTTTCTTTTTTAAAATTTGCTTCTGGATTCTTTCAAGTGACTCCTAGAAAATATGGTTGCAAAATATTATCAAAAGTTACACAACAGTTTTGAACTTGAACAGTTTGAAAATTGTATGGTTTTCAGGAAATACCCGGTATCTCAGAAACTAGTACGCATAAGATATGTTTGAGTGCCCATTTCTGACTCCTCATATGGTCCTCCTTTACCTGCCCCCTTCTTTGTGAGTATAAAATAGAACTCAAGAAGGATATATAATGTTTTTTTAATGAAACAAATCTAGTGAACAAAATAATCGGTTGAATTTCCCGAAAGCCCTCTGGCACAGCATGAGGATGAACATTGTACAAACACCTTATCATTTACAACTTTCTACATAAACTCAGCCGTTGGGTAAGTTCTAACAACTCATCAGACTTAGGATTGAATATATTCAATAAGAGGAATTACCGTGAAGCAGATGATGTATGACCCAGATTTGGTTGGAAGTAGGTGAGAGGCGAGCATAAATTAGATAAAAACAAAACTGTACCTTTCAGACGGTACGTGGTCCACATTTCTATCCTGCACATGTACGTACCTTTGTTAATACCAATGAGTGATATGTAGAATGCATACCTAGACCACGAAGATAAATCTGTGCCTGTGTCTGTCTCAGAGTTTGCTTTCAGAATATCGGAGTAGACGTGCCCAGATATTGCTTCCTGTTCACCTGATTTGTTGCGTTTTTAAGCCTACAAATTAAAATTGGTTCAAGCACTGACCTGAAGTCAGGAGCTTTTGGCGCGTGTTCCATTGTATATTCACGCCTCATACGAAGTCGATCGAACATAGTTTCTGAAATATAAAATTTTTAAAATAGCTGAAAAAATTTAGAACTAATTTATTTCAATTCATTTATTTTTTTACATACTTGAACAGAAGAGGTCCATAAGAACCATATTTGGAAGGCTCCATTCAGAGAGATGCCGAGATGTATTTAAAAGGAAGGGCATACTCACCTGTGTATCGGTTTTTATCATCGCCGCTGTGGTTTATATTCACCGGCACCTCGAGAAGTTTCCATCTAACTCAAATTTTCATTGTTATAACACGAGAGGAAGGCAGCTTCCGAGTATTCTCTTCACTAGAATCGCGAAAGCGCAGCAGGGTTCAAACCACATCTCACTAAAACTATATAACATATTGCCTGAAAAAAGAGCTTCAACGAACTAAATTTCAGCAAAAGTGTGAAATAACTCCTATTAGAAATATGGATAATGCGGAGTAATATCAATAATATCAATTATTGGTCTCTGGGAATGATATACATGGATTCTCCCCAATAACGATTTTATCCGAGATATTCATTCCTCAAATCTATTCTAAAAAATATATTATATCAATTAAAACTTAGACAATAATGCAGTTCTGTTTTTACTGTTTTTTCAATTTTAATAGGTATCTTACCGAAGATTATATTACCATCATCATATGGATTATGGATTATGCTTATTAACGAAATATCCGTCGTATTGGGATACGCCAACTACCCCGAATATTTCAAGTCGCTATCTCTTTCCGTTCTCAAGTTATCGGACAGAATCAAATTTGACCTCGAATTGTCAATCGTTTGAGAAACTTTTCGGCAAAAAAATCGAAAATAACAGACATTTGGGCAAAATAAAAACGCGATGTTCCCGAGAACATACGCGCAATAAAAGGTGTCAACTATATCGAACATCTGCATGGTACGTGTATGAGGGAAGGTAGGGTTGTTGTACTCAGGAGTTTTAATTCCGTTGGTCAGAGAGACCCAGTATATTGCTCTCAAGCTACGTTATATATTTCCAGAAGAGGAAATATTCGAGACAAGCACTGACAAGAAGTCAGGAGCTTTTGTTTATTCACGCCTCACACATCTTCAGGAAATACTGCATGAACATTCAAGCCATCTTTTTGCACGCATGTTCTATAGAACACTTCGCTATCGTTTAGTCGAATGTTTGTGATTTTCGAATTTTTCGCCAAAAAAGGTCCCAAACGATTAGGTTCACTCATCTGATGAATAATTCAAGGCAAAATTGATTCTGTCCGGCCACGATCACTTTCGAACGGAAAGAGAGAACGGTAGGTTCGTTAATGGGTAAAATCAGCCAAACGGTTTCGGAGTCAAGACAATATGCGCGTTGAATTGAAACTTGATAATTAGCTGCATAATGCTGACTAGGAAATTCTTGTGGGATTTAATGAGGATTGTACAAATTACTTTATTATTATTACATTACATGGTTTAATAAATTAATGAATACATCATATTGCTATATGAGATCATCAGTTGAGTACACCTAGGTACTAGGAACCTGTTCGTGCACAGAGTGATCTATAAAATGGGAAAATAAACACTACAGGAGTAGTTCATTTTCATATATTTTTGCGCTCCTATTCCTCGGAACAGATAGACTACTGGCCCATGCTGAAAAAATTATGGGTCATTTGAACCACCAGGTGACCTATCTAGATCGATATAAGAGCATAAAATAATAAGATTCTTCACCATGCCGTCACTTGTAAGCTGTCCAACTGAGTGCAGGTGAGAATTCGAAAGTACAGGTAGAGTGAGTACATTTTGGTCACATATTTTTGTACGGCATTCTTACCACCGATAGATCCATGAAAAATAATAAGAAAACGCGCAGTGCCGTACAAAAATGGTGGTCCACAAAGTCGAATTTTTTTTTTATTTTCTGACAATTACCAGGGTAAATTTGGTCATTTGATCTTGTACGGCATCTGTGTCATACTATTCCAATACTGCTTCTAATCCATTATTCCGCAACGCCGTACAAAAATCATGCGACAAGTGGAAAAAATCAAGGGTTGTAATCCCCTCTCTTTCCGTGGTCCAGGGGGTGATTTGAAAAAGTACGGCTTCGGTTCCAAAACATTATCTAGCACTCAAAAGTACTATTAAAAATAATGCCGTCAAAAAATGATTGTTCATTTGAATGTAAATCAATAATTACCTTAATTGCATCGTATCCTTGATTTTTAGAGCTGTAAAGTCATTTGATCCTGTACGGGAACTTTTTTTTTAACAGGATATTGTAAAATACAATTGCTATATATTATTGCCGTTCATAAAAAACCGTTCTAAAAAAAATTATAGAAAAATACAAAAACTGAAATTTTGCGAATTATTGTAAAAGTTTATATATCATAGATTAATGAAATATAGCAGTTTTCTACATTTTATCCCTTGTTTTAAATAGTATTAACATAATATATAAATTAGGAAAAAATGATGCCGTACATTTTTATGCACACCATATCTTTTAGGCTGATGAAAGTGACGCTACAATTTTGAGGGTACTTTATGGCCATCTGATACAGTACGGTATCAACATAATTTAAAAGAGAACAATTGATAATATGATAAAATCACTATGACGTCTAACTGAACTGAAACGGTGTGTATATTATGTCCAAGAATTGAAACTGTCAATCCCAGTATCAACAGTTTTGTATACTTTTTGGTTCAATATATACTTCAAACCTTATTGATACATACATATAATTGATTTGTTTCATTGTAATGATGTGAATAAATAAAACAATCATGTTTTAGAAAAATTCGAAATATTTAATGATAATAATAAAAAAAATGGTCATTTCATAAAAAAAAATTCATAAATTTAATGATGATAATAAGAAATATGGTTTCCCCACATTCCCTGCAAATGCTGAACGTCGTAACAGAACGTCGCTCCGAAAATGTGCGAGTACTTGATACTGAAATTAGCAGAATTATTTTTGAAAAATTAAAAATAAAATTGCACATCTACATAATTCAAGTATAAATCGATAGTAAACAAACCCATATATGACATAGTTTCTAACTAGGAACCTACAATCACGAAAAGACAGAAAATTTGTACAAATAAACTATCTAAATGCCGTATAAAATAAATTTCACCTTACATTTCGTTATATAGATTTTTATTTTTGATTTTTTCTATTTAATTTTTTTTCCCTTTGAACCAACGAAAATGTACGGCATATGAAAAAATATTATCTATGCATAAAATACTTTCAAAATAAATTTATTTCATGTTGTGTCAAATCACCCGCTGGACTACGGGAAGAGAGGGGATTACAACCCTCGATTTTTTCCCCTTGTCGCATGATTTTTGTACGGCGTTGCGGAATAATGGATTAGAAGCAGTATTGAAATAGTAGGACACAGATGCCGTACAAGATCAAATGACCAAATTTACCCTGGTAATTGTCAGAAAATAAAAAAAAAATTCGACCTTGTGGACCACCATTTTTGTACGGCACTGCGCGTTTTCTTATTATTTTTCATGGATCTATCGGTGGTAAGAATGCCGTACAAAAATATGTGACCAAAATGTACTCACTCTACCTGTACTTTCGAATTCTCACCTGCACTCAGTTGGACAGCTTACAAGTGACGGCATAGTGCTGAATCTTATTATTTTATGCTCTTATATCGTTCTAGATAGGTCACCTGGTGGTTCAAATGACCCATAATTTTTTCAGCATGGGCCATAAGTCTAAGAGTGCTTATCATTTGCCCAAATGTGTGTAATTTTCGAATTTTCGGCTGAAAATGGTCTTAACGATTTGGTTCGACTCACTGATCAAGAATCCATGGTCAAAATCGATTCTGTTCGGCCGTTAACACGATAACTCTCGAACGGAATGAGCTAAGCAATTGAAATTTTCAGAGTAGGTTCGAGGGATAATTATCTTGGTTAAGTTTGTTATTGCGCAAATTCGGATTCATGATTTCAGAATAACGAAAAAAATTTTTTTTTCACATTACAACTTTTGAATTCAATTTTTTTTAAGATGTAATTTTATCATGAAAATCCAACGATATCCTTATCAACTTTAGCAACCTAATACTTTCGGAGATATGATTTTTCAAAATTTTAATAATCAATCGTAGTTCTATGTATTCACTGTCTGTGTTCACTCTTCATAAACGTCATATTATCTAGCTATTAAAGTCATGTCAATTCGTGATCTGAAAACAAGTATCCGATTCTTGAATTTGTGAATATATACAAGACTGTTTTGAAACCGAAAATAATATTGACTGCTTGCATATTGGATAATTTACGTATAAATTCGGGATGATGTTTCAGAAGATTTAGAATTGGGTCATTTTAATGATGTAGTTTATGAAGGCAATAGGAAAAAAGAAAATAATGAAATCATCAAAATAAATTACTGTTCGTTGACCACTGAGGTTAATATTACATTTTACTTCCTTAAGTAGTAAGACATGTTCTTATATACAGTATTTTCATCATGTTGCTAGTTAATATATTTTGAACTATTAAAATAATTTGTTCGTAAGCCTCTACCTACTTAAATAACAGGAATAAATGGAAAATCTGCTATGATTGATTCCAGCCTTGCTCTAGACATTTCGATGATACTTTCCTTAGGTATTTCGAGTTGTGGAAACTATGCACCGAGTGTAAGTTGCAACAACCCATTCCACGAGGTTGAATCATTGCAGATTGCTCATTCAATTTTGATAAATAAATTTAATGACAATTTGTGAACCATTGTAGGTTGCTCATTTTTTTGGCGTTTTTGTTTAAATGATAATTTTTGAAACATTTTTGTTAAACGACACTTTCTTGAAATTTAATTTCTTTCATGATGCAGTTCTATCATAAGAATCCATTGATATAATTCCCAATTCTGAGAAACCAATACTTTCGCAGATATAATTTGTCTGTTTGAACAAGAGCGCCAAAGAGCTCCTGTCCACAGAGCTTGAACCAATTTTTATTAGGAAGTAGTGACCTTCATATCAATCAATTGCACATGCTACATATCTAAATCTAAATGCATGTTACTAGTGTTTGGTAGTTGATGTAAACAAAGTGCCTATACTTTATAATGAAAGCTTCTGGGCTCCGAACCCCTCTGAAGTCAACCAGCAGATAGTTATAGATTTCAGATGCTATTATAGTTGGAAACTTTCAACTGGTTCCCTTTGAGTTACATGGCACAATGGCATTATTCTTTGTTCTATTTCTGGTTTGATATGTATGATCAATTACCTTTATATAGTTCATGTTTTTATATATGAAGTTTGCAGAGTAAATATAGGGATGTTTTATTGAAAATCACTTCATTATAGAGTGAACTAGTCTGACATAGTTTAGCTCTGAAATGGATTACCATTAGTATGTAATTTTGAGCCACTTTCAAATGATTTATGGTGATGTTAAATACGCCGCCTAATAATGGATTCAACCAGTGAGTTGTATACATTCGTGAGAATTTTTTTGTTGGGGAAGCTGCGTAAAATGTAGCATTTATAAACAAGTCTACTGATTTTTACGCGCATATTCTGGGGAACATCGCTTTATCATTTTGCCCAAATGCAGAATTGCAATCGAGCGTAATCGTGGTGACGGCCGGCTGGACAGACATAATCAAACATTCGAAAATTACAGACTGTAGGACGAATTGATAGGCACTCCGTTCATAGAATAGCGTCTGTTCATAGAATAGCGCGCCAAAAACGGAAAAAGGGAGATGTCCCACTACTGCGGATGATGTGAATCCGGAGGATGAGAGAGTTAGTAAGTAGAGTTATTTACAATCTCACAATTCTATTTCAGTATGCCGCTGCTCATGTCATCAATAAAAATCCTTATATTGGTGTGATTGTCTATATTCCGAAGAAAGGCTCCAAGACAAGAATGAAAACTTTCATGAAGCTTGGCGGTGATATACTACAAAAGTATCTACACTCTTGTCCACTACAGTTTTTGTCGTCTGACATATCTTTCGAAACAAAGTTTCCATCTTCAAAGAGGAAGCGTTACTAATGCATGCTATCAATTTCTACACTCCAGTATAGGTTAGCATTATTATTAGTTTACCTCCGAAATGGAGGTCCTAGAGCTGAAGACACAATTGGTTGCTCGCTCCTGGTGTGGTGTCACCTATTTTCACTTTGATTTCCATCTTTTCCTTGGTTTCTTGGTTGCCCTGTCCTGAAGAAGCCAACTAGCAGAAACACGTGTCGGCAGGTACCAGCAGAATTATTTTTAATCTGCTCCTTTTGCGGAATTACCCGTTAAACCTTTCCATATATATATATTACTCCGCATGATCCATATTTCTATGTTTCATATCCTCGGGTTGAGGTCGCATCGCACAGGTAGCTTATGCTTCCTCCGTGCCGATGCCATAGTTTACCTCCAAAATGGAGGTCCTAGAGCTGAAGGCACAATTGGTTGCTCGCTCCTGGTGTGGTGTCACCTATTTTCACTTTGATTTCCATCTTTTCCTTGGTTTCTTGGTTGTCCTGTCCTGAAGAAGCCAACTAGCAGAAACACGTGTCGGCAGGTACCAGCAGAATTATTTTTAATCTGCTCCTTTTGCGGAATTACCCGTTAAACCTTTCCATATATATATATATTACTCCGCATGATCCATATTTCTATGTTTCATATCCTCGGGTTGAGGTCGCATCGCACAGGTAGCTTATGCTTCCTCCGTGCCGATGCCATAGTTTACCTCCGAAATGGAGGTCCTAGAGCTGAAGGCACAATTGGTTGCTCGCTCCTGGTGTGGTGTCACCTATTTTCACTTTGATTTCCATCTTTTCCTTGGTTTCTTGGTTGCCCTGTCCTGAAGAAGCCAACTAGCAGAAACACGTGTCGGCAGGTACCAGCAGAATTATTTTTAATCTGCTCCTTTTGCGGAATTACCCGTTAAACCTTTCCATATTATTTCCTTAGTTATAAAACCGATTAGTGAGAATAATGCGTTGTTAATATGGGTGAGATCATTATTGAGTAAAATATCCTTTCTCTTATACATTTCGATACCATCAAGTGTTCCTTAGTACACTTCATTGGAATTTTTCAACAATTTTACGGAATTTTCAGAAATTGAGTTTCCAGTTGTTAGAGGATGATTTGCAACAGCAGATTTACCGATGTTGTTGCTCCGAATGTGTGCTCTTTTTTAATTTCATATACACCCGATGTTAACATGTCCGGAGTTTTATCGATTGAATTTATGTATTTCCTAAAAGGTGAACTCCGAAAGGAAAAAGGACGGCTACTTGCTATATTCTTGGATTTAAAATTATCCAGAGACAACTCAAATTTAATTAGTTTTGAAATTTTTAGAAAACCTACTTCCTCTGATATTTACATTTCGTCTGATTAGGCAGCTCCCCGGTCACATAAAACAGCCAGCTTACATTTCCTCGTTAACTGGTTATTCAATATTCCGCTGAGCAATGTAAACTGCAAGAAAGAAAGAAAAATGGTTTTCTAAATGGCCCAAAGAAACGGTCATAGTCATCAACTTTCAGAAAATTGTCAACAAACATAACGATAAAAATCTCATCAGTAGCATAACCCTTGCGAAAGAAATAAAAACGGTAAAAGGTTTCCACGCTTCCACGTTCCATCTGAAAACAAACAACAAACTCCAGAATATTTTCAAAAAGGTTAACATGAAACTAGCTATCAAAGCTTCCACGAAAAATACTCAACTTTTATTAAATATATTCGATAGAACTCCGGATGTTGAAATCGGGTATATATGAAATTAAATGTTTAGATTGCAACAAGCGTTACGTCGGGCAAACAACCAGAAACATTTTCACACGGTATAAAGAGCATACGCGACACATTCGGAACAACAACATCGATAAATTTTCTGTTACCAAATCACGTTCTAACAACTGGCCACTCAATTTCAGAAAATTCCGTCAAATTGTTGAAAAATTCCAATAAAGTGTACTTAGGAACACTTGAAGGTATCGAATTGTATAAGAGAAAGGATATTTAACTCAATAATGATCTAACCCATTATTCTCACTAATCGGTTTATGACTAAGGGAATGTCAACATTTACTGGAGTGTAGAAATTGATAGCATGTTTTAGTAACGCTGCGTCTTCGAAGATGGAAACTTTGTTTCCGAAACATATGTCAGACGACAAAAGCTATAGTTACTTCTGTAGTGTTCTGTAGTGTCCAGAGTGAACTCAAAATAGAATTGGCGGTGATACTGTTTTGACTCAATGCTCGTAGTGTCCAGTATCTATAATTAGCCTTTTCAGTAGCGAACTTTTAACAACAATCAAATTGAAAACCCTACCACGATCCGACTATTACTATTTCCACGAACTTCTTTCTCCCAAGAAGAAAATAAGAGCTCCAGTGAGTATGTACATTCTCTTAAGAACGGGTGTGAATGGATAACACACATTGGTTTGAGTCAGGTAACTAGGCAAAGAGTGACCGTCACCAGGTCAATGCAGTAACCTCCTTCAAGGTCACCCAGACTTCCTTATAGCGTTTGGCTCTGTTCTTGGTTGCATTGTGTACCTTAAATATTGGTTAACTGCACCTAGGATCCGTGCCGTAAGATTTGGAATGGTTTGATCTAGATACGATCATTGCTGTGTACTTATCTCTTGTAGTGTAGTCCAAAGGTGTCGAGAAGGAGGACACAAGGCGCCGCACTAGTTCAGTATACAGGGGTGACCCAACTAGAATACGCCTCATTAAATTATTAGTGAACAGTATGGAAGAGCCTAATGGAATAAATTCATTATCTTGGTTACTGTACATACATATGGAAAATAACGAAACCTGTATAATTCAGATTTTAAATTGTCATTATTCTTCGTAAAAATGCCAGCCCTACGTTCAACCCTCTTGGAAAGACAGGTACAACCTCCAATTTTTCAAACAGGCAGTATGGGCTTGAAGATACATCGTTTGAAAGGGCGCACCATTCTCTATTCAGAAATGTTATCACTTTCATGTTTATTGCAAAACTCAAAGTAGAAAAAAATAAAATCATGGGATTCTTTATAATATCCCCTCAAATATTTCCAAATCAAATTGCAATAATACTATACCTATTAGCCTTCGAGATTTGATAGAAAGGAAAAAAAACCATAACATTGTATTTTCCAGATGGCATCATGAAAACTACTTAAAATACTTTCTGTGGCAACGATAGTTTCTTTAGAACGCCTTCGCAAATTTTTTTGTGCTGATATATATACAGTGTGTTTCAAAAAGTACGCACCAAGAGGAAATTTTCTCACCTGTAAAATTTTTTTAAATTTTGGTTTTCGGGAAAGTTGTTCCTCAAGAAACGATGATTTTCAACAAATATCTCATTGATCGTGTTACTCTGCAAACCTGTCAACATTGACATTTTTTTAGAAAAATTACCAAAAGCCGTAGAAATCAGAACAATATCAAAGAGTTTCTGAAATAAATGTTACTCAGAATTTCATTTTATACCAAACTGCTAAATTTCATAGTGAAATTCCGAAATTTTTTGATATTCATATTCTGATGACAGCACGTTAGAGGGAGCTATGGGCTTGCGGAAATTTGAACAATAATTCAGAATGTAATTCCAATAGTGAAAACCCCACAATCTTGGTGCAAACCGAATTATTCTTGAGAAATTAAATGAACAAAGAGCTAATATCTCCCTAATTATATTTGGAATATCCTAAGAAATTATCCGCCTGTCAACTCGATTTCATTTTCACAGGTATCTTTGTTTTAGATGAGGTCTCTATTGCTTTTTTAGTGGTATTTGAGCGAGTATTTGAGAAAATATATTCGAAAGCGTTTTTATAGGGTTTGGAGAATTATTCTTCAGATATAAAATCGAAGAATTTAATTTCTTATGATGTTCCAAGGATAATTAGTGAGATATTAGCTCTTTGCGCATTAAATTTCTCCAGTATAATTCGGTTTGCACCAGGATTGCTTTCACTATAGAAATCATAATTTATGAGGAACATTAAATTAATATTAACTTTATTTGAATTGTGATAATGTTGCATTGGAATTACATTCCGAATTATTCTTGAAATTTCCGCAAAACCCACAGCTGCCACTTACGTGCTGTCATCAAAATATCAATATCAAAAAATTTCTGAATTTTCACTATGAAATTTGGCAGTTTGGTATAAAATGAAATTCTGAGCAACATTTATTTCAGAAACTTTTGATATTGTTCTGATTTCTACGTCTTTTGGTAATTTTTCTAAAAAAATGTCAATTTTGACAGGTTTGTAGAGTAACACGATCAATGACATATATGTCGAAAATCATCGTTTCTTGAGCACCAACTTTACCGAATACCCAAATTTCAATAAACTATACAGACGAGAAAATTTTCTCTTGGTGCGTACTTTTTGAAACGCACTGTATATATATAGGTATATTATTTGGATTGATAGCTTTATATGTGTTAGCAGAGGTTGGTGTAACGGGGTACCATACAATTCGACGTATGATACAAGAGCTTGGGGAAAAACTATTTTTTTACAAAATTAGCTGAAATTTAAAAATATTGATAGGCAATCCTTTCATCAATGTGGATTCTTTCGTCAAAAAACGGAGAGGTTTCTCCAAGGTACCTAGAACTCAACCTGAAAAATGAAAAGACAAGAGGAGAAAAATAATACATAACCTTTCAAAGGTCTCCTCTCACAAATATACTTCCCTGTAGGCGCATGAGATCTCTTGAAGAAGAATCGCCTCCGCTATAGTTTTCAAAGATATTCGCTCTTGTTCTTAGAAATCCCTTCAATATTTGAATTCAAAAAGGAAAATGTTGCTCGTCAGGCAAGGAGGATCTCTTTCAAAACCTGGTCTGACCAATACAAGCGATGATTATTCAGAACTTCAGGTATTCAAAAACCTCTACAGAGCCCTAATGTAGAGCTATCATCTTCCATAGATACATGTTTTACTTTCATTGTATAAAAGAATGTAAAATTTACGATATAATTTGATATGTCCTCATGACATTGCAGTTTATAAATTATCTAATTTGTGTTTGAATTTCATTAACTTCAATTTTGAATAATTGCTCGAAAAGACCAAAATAAAAACTGTCAAATGAGGACTTGGAGATAACACCCGAACACAAAAAGAAGTCATTCGCTTGTTTAATAAGAAATTTCCAAATTTGGCGTCTATAATCCAAGGGACAATAAGTAAAATAGAGTGCAGTTTCGCGAGTTTGGGCATGTAAGACAGATTACATAGGCAGCCAGCTGATGCACTGTGTGAGGATGTGAAATTAGATGTGATGCCTGACTTTGAATAAAATCCACATAAATCGACTAAAGTTCCCTCCACAAAAATCAATGTCAGCCATACATCTATTGAATAAAATAAAATGCTTCCCTATAAAATGATACCCACCCAGGAGCTCTTGAAAGACGATTTCGATATGAGAACTTATTTTTGTGAACAAATGCTGGACATGTTGGATAACAATATTATCCAATTAGTCGAGGTTTTGTTTTCTGATGAGTGCACTTAATCTCTCTACGGCCATGCTAATCTTCAAAACTATGCTACTGGTCTACGGAGAATCCTCACTGTATGACAGAGGAATACACGCAATTCTCTCAAATGTTTGGGCAGGAAATGTTCGAAAACATATCATAGGCCCCGTTTTCATTGAGGGCGATTTGTATTCAGCACTTCATATCCCGATAAAGGAAATCCTCAAGTTCCACGGAATACGATATGGTTCCAACAGGACGGAACACCGCCACATTACAAACGCCATGTCCCGCAGTACCTCGCACAATAAATCGATGGATAGGAAGGCGAGGAACTATCAAAGGGCTGGCGCAATCCCCTTTAGATTTATTTTTATGGGGATATGTGTATTAATATATGATTTGCTACATTTTGTATTATTACATTCTATTTTTTGATTGTTACCAAATCACATGACTTTATTTTATTTTTAATTGGATTTTTGCAATAAACTTGAACATTGCACATTTCTGAATAAAGAATGACGAAACCTTTGGAGCGATGTATCACACGCCCATAGTTCCTATTTGGAAAATTCGGGGTTGTGTTTTTCGAAGGGGGTTGTATGTAGGGCTCACATTTTCACGAAGAAGAATGAAAATTTAAAACTTGAATATGATATGTTTCGGGGTTTTTCATGAACATGCACAGTGAGCACGATAATTAATCTATTCCATTTAGCTTTTCCACACTGAATAAGTAAGTGTTAATTCAAAAAGTTCTAATCTCCTGTCATGATCATCCTCATTGATTTCTCGCACTGATCGAATCTTTTATGGATGGATTTTTACCGATTTTCAATTTTTTTGTCACAATTCCTATGAATACAACTGCCACGAGCAACATTTCTAATCGATTGGCCAAATCTAGATTTCCAAAGACACCTATAGGCGTCCTCATTTACAACACCTCACACGGTCAATATTATTGAAACAATATTATTGAATAACCATTAAAGGATACTGTGGGAGGTACAATCATTATTAATTGGTTTCTTTCTGGGTTTTCTCTCGCAAACTGTGAAAAATAACTTTAAAATAAAAATAAAAATTAATTATTTTGTGATTTGCTTTTGCGTAAAAAACACAAGATATTTGTCAGAAGCAATCAATCGAACAATGTTGCCTAACAAACAATCACGATATAACATCAACGATTAAACAACTATATCGTAACGTTTCGGAATCTATAGCAGACTCCTTCGTCAGACACTTAACGAAAATCTTCAGAATTATTCCTTTTTTTCTCAGAACAGCAATCAACAAAAAAATAATTAAAAGGTTCCTTTCTGGGTTTTCTCTCCCAAACTCTAAAAAATATCTAGAAAATAAAAATGAATTATTTTGTGATTTGCTTCTGCGTAAGAAACACAAGATATTTGTCAGAAGCAATCAATCGAACAATGTTGCCTAACAAAAAGATTTTCGTGTCTGTCGTGTCTGACGAAGGAGTCTGATATAGACTCCGAAACGTTACGATATAGTTGTTTCATCGTTTATGTTATTTCGTTATTGTTTGTTAGGCAACTTTGTTCGATTGATTGCTTCTGACAAATCTCTTGTTTTTTTTACGCAGAAGCAAATCACAAAATAATAAATTATATAGATATTTTACAGATTTTAAATTCGAATTTACCATGGTTAATTCGATCTCAATCAAATTTACCCTGTCAAATTCGTTTAAGAGTGTCCAATACAGGAGACTGGACAATAGAATATACGCGCAAAAGGTCCTAACTTCACTGCAGTGCTTGAACCAATTTAGTTTTCGATTAAACATAATTTTCTGCTCATTTATCCAATTTTTCCGCAGAAAAAAATGTTGTGCCCATGTATTTTTAGAGATGTTCTCAATTAGTTCATTATTTGATGCTGTGACCTGTATATGAAATTTCGAAAAAGGAATATTATAGGTATTTTGTGCACATTTTGTACCAATTTTTGCCGTAGAGAAAAAAAATGTGCTGTAGTATTTTCAATTTTCCAAGTTGTCAAGAATTTCTACGGTTTGAACCCGATGTTAATTTCTATTCAATTTTACAAATTGAATATCACACGCATAGTGTCAATTGAGAAATTCGAAAATTATCGATATTTGGACGAATTGATAGTCACTCTGTCGCCTGAACCGCGCTTAATGAAATGAAATTATCACTACATAAGGAATTATACTTGAATTGCCGACCAGCTCAATTATACGCATGACCTGGAAGTAAAAGCAACTCATATACAACATTAGAATGCTTCTTTCTTCGCCATATTAATCTGAATAAACAAACTCGTTCTCTGGTAGATGAAATGACCCTCCTCTTCCTGCTCGCATCCTATATTCACCAGCCGCCACTGACTCAAACCTGATTATTCCGAGTTTCAGAAAGCGAAATCATATGTTGGAACTTATATTTATATCATAAACTTCAGAGGTAATCATAGGCCACCCACAAAGATGTTTGCAATAATCTCATTAGTTTCCATTAGGAATATTTCATTAATACTAAAACCTAAATGAGTCTCACTTTGGCACTGAACTTCATTTAAAATAATATACAGGGTGTCTCAAGTTCGAGTGCCTATTAGACGTTTCTGGAGAACTGGACATATTTGAAATCTGAAAATTGGGATTATGATATTGCTTGAAATTCTCTACAGAGCAAAAATGTTTTCGAATCACTTACGGTTATACAGAGAGTGAAAATAAATTTGATGAAACATTTTTTTTTCAAGTTTTCAATTCCTGGTATGATCAAGTATTCAATGGCAGAATACATTTCTGTTAAAACCATTGTATTCATTCGAATAGTTTTCAAAACATCGAAAAAACCGGGAAAAAAGTCAAATTTGTTTAGTCAGTATTATGTTCATTACCTATTCTAATTTTGAACATCCTGAGCGTGAACCGTTTTTACAACATCGAAGAGGAAGAACGTGGAAAGGTCATGCATCTTTTGAATTTCAGAAATATCATCACAGGGTGTTTCAAATTTTGTGTCGAAAATTGTGATCAAAAATTGGCCATAACTTCTGTTTTTCAAATTAGAACCCTATTTTTTTATGATTGCGTTGGATTCTGCGGTGAAAAAAAAATTATAGTTATCTAACATGATTATGGTCCTAAATTCAATAATTTCCTGTTTTGTTTTTTTTTCAATTTAGAATCATAAAAAAATAGGGTTTTAATTTGAAAAAAACAGATGTTATGCCAATTTTAGATCATAATTTTCGACACAAAATTTGAAACACCCTGTGATGATATTTCTGAAATTCGAAAGATGCATGGCCTTTGCACATTCTTCCTCTTCGATGTTGTGAAAATGGTTCACGCTTAGGATGTTGAAAACAAGATAAATGAAAATGATACTGACTAAACATATTTGACTTTGTTCCGGTTTTTTTTCGATATTCTGAAAACTATTCGAATGAATACAATGGCTTTAACAGAAATGTATTCAGCATTGAATACTTGGTCATACCAGGAATGTAAAACGAAAAATCTTTTTTCCATCAAATTTATTGTCACTCCCTGTATAACTGGTACTTGGCCTTCGAAAATATTTTAGCTCTGTAGAGAATTTCAAGCAATATCATAATCCCAATTTTCAGATTGTAATATGTGCAGTTCTCCAGAAACGTCTTATAGGCACTCGAACTTGGGACACCCTGTATAAGTAACTGAAAACCAGTCATTAGATTCATATAACTATCTTTTCGGTATATCATGTCTCGAGAAATATGATTGCAATGAATGTCTAATCGGAATTATATCTAGCATTAAAATAATATAGCCATTAAGCACAAAAAAAATTGAGAAATTATTTACACAAGATGTTCTTGAACAAGAGTCGCAACGGAAAACTGTAAATTCCTCATGGTGAATTAAACATTTCTTTTGTTTTCCATGGTTCTGTCGTTTCTGAAGCTCTTGTTCCTCGGAACAGAGTGCTTATCAATTTTCCCAAATATGTGTAATTTTCGAATTTTTGGCTGAAAATGGTCTCAAACGTTTTGGTTCGACTCACTGATCAATAATCCGTGGTCAAAATCGATTCTGTCCGGCCGTTAACACGATATCTCTTGAACGGAATGAGCTAGACAGTAGAAATTTTCGAGTAGGTTTGGGAGATAAATATCTTGGTTAAGTTCGTATTTATGCAAAATAGTTTCGGAGTGATTGAAAAAAAAAATTATTTTTCTTTTTTACAAATTTCAAATTCAATTTTTAAGATGCAATTTCATCGTAAGAATCATTTGATATCATTCTCAACTCTAACGAACTCATACTTTCGGAGATATGTTTTTTCAAATTATCAATGATATTAATCGTAATTTTATGATTTCATAGAAAGCTCTATGACGGAGGTTACACGGTCTGTCTGGTTCAGGTTGACAAAAGTCATGGCTTGATGTCAGATTGACGGGAAACTGATTCTATACTCGTAGACTGATGGTACAAGTTGATGGCAAGATTGATGTCAGATTCATGTCAGATTGATACCAGATTGCCGTGTAACCTCCGGCTAATTATAATTTGCTGATGTATGTAAATCCAACGTATGAGGTGAGTCATATACCTACTTTTTAAATTAAATTTTTTATGAGGCAGTTCTATCATAAGAATCAATTGGTATTCCAAATTCTGAGAAACCAATACTTTCGGAGATAAGATTTTCCAAAGTTTGAATAATTACTGGCTAGTAGCTTGACAAGAGCGCCAAAGCCCCTGTCCACAGCTTTTTGAGATACAGCGTGTTTACAAAAATCTTCCGTTCAATACTTCAAGTCATTTTAATCCATAAAAATCAAATAACAGTTGAAATAAATAATTAAAATTTTCGGTTTTTGTAATTTGCCAATATCCTAGGAATTTTTCCTAACTTTTACTCAACTGTAAAAAATGACATTATGACAGCAAATTCTGAAGCTCTGATGAATTTTACACAAAAATAGTTCTCTTGGCACATTGGTAAAAATTCAACCACTTTCGAGAAAAACAGTTTTTATGAATCAAACATGATCAAACATTTTCCTAATGTTTTGAGAATCTTTTGTAAATCAAAATGTAAGGATGCCTCGCCATGTTGGCTCCACAACTTATAAGAAACAAAGTGGGAAAGCCCTGTGGACATGAGGTTTGGTGCGCTGTACCATTTTATAGGCAGAGCAGTCACCCATCCAGGTACTGAACTCGCCCAAAGCTGCTTAGCTCCAGAAATAAAATAATTTTCCCAATATTTCCAAGAATATAAATCCGACTCTAAAAACACGTCCAAAAAAAAATGTTCGTTTTTTCGGCCGAGAATGGCCTCAAACGAATAGTCGCCCCCAAATATTAACTTTTGCTGTTATTTCGAAAATAAACAGGGCCGTGTCTGTGGAAATTCAAAATATTGATGGGCATTTCTTTCTTGAATATGGATTCCTTCATCAAGAAACAGCGAGGTTTCTCCAAAGTACCCGAATATCACTTGAGAAACGACAAGACAAGAGGGGAAAAACGAACAAATTATTAATAATAGATAACCTTTCAAAAGTCCCCTCTCACAATTAATATAGTCCTCTGTAGCTGCATGGGTCTTTTGAAGAAGAATCACCTCCGCTAATTTTCAAATTTATTCACTCTCAGAAATCCCTTCAATATTTGAATTGAATATGTCGTTGCGTTGCTCATAAGGCCAGGATGATATTTTTCAAAACCAGGTGAACCAAGCGATGACTATTCAGAACTTCAGATGTTCGAAGAACTTTACAGGTCCCTAATGTAGGGCTATCGTCTCCCATAGATAAATGATGCTCTTATAGGAGTTATTATTTCAATAGAAAAGAAAATAACATTAATTGGAACTGGTACTGTCTTTTCGAATGGATATGGAACATTTTTGTTATTTACAAAATGATAGATTGTCACAGGCCATAGGTCTCAGACAGGTGTAATGTCAAGATCATAGAGGATCGTGAAATTCTTGAAAGACAGATATGTTAATGATGTTACTAACTTCATGGAATAATTTAGAGTCGAGAATCAGAAACTGTTGACAACTTATTTGGTAGAATCTAAATACAGTGGGCCAGTTCTCCCCAATCGCTGGAATATTTGGATATTTCGGAAATATCTTAACCAATATAGATCCGATCGGGTGAAAATCTAGAACTTTACTATAAAATGAGGTTCTGAAGACTCTCGTGGAATTACAACCATATGTGACGGATAGTTTCTGAGATACAGCTTGTTTTCAAATATATTTTTTAAAATTTTTCAGTCATGCGATCCTCACAATATTTTGCATAAGTCTTCGTGACGGTATTTTTCAGTTCATTACCGTGGTTTGATTTGATCAGCTTTGTATTTTTGAAGGTATTGGAAAAGCCAAATTTCAAATGGCTATAACTCTGAAACCGCTTGATGGATTTCGTCCATTAACGAACTTAGCTGGCGCATTTAGACTCCAAACCATCCTGAAAAATTCAACTCTCTAACCCATTGCGTTCAAGCGTAATCTTGCTGACAGACGGCTGGCCGGACAGAATGAATTCTGACCTCGGATTCTTGATCAGTGAATCGAAATTAATAGTTTAAGACCATTCTCGGCCAAATATTCGAAAATTACAGGCATTTGGATAAAGTGATAGGTACTCTATTCATAGAACAGCGCACCAAAAGTGTTGAAACGATATGATCTTAGAACTGTCAAGTTTGTCTAGTCAATTAATAGTCATGCTAGAGGAGCCAAAATGGAATAACTTTTTTGGCACTCTTGTTCCTCGGAACAGAGTGCTTATCAATTTGCCCAAATGTAATTTTAGAATTTTTGGCTGAAAATGGTCTAAAATTATTTGGTTCGACTCACTGATCAAGAATCCGTGTTCAAAAATCGATTCTGTCCGGCCGTTAACACGATAACTCTCGAACAGAATGAGCTAGACAGTTGAAATTCTCAGAGCAGGTTTGAGGGGTAAATATCTCGGTTAAGTTCGTAATTGGGCAAAATCGGTCTAATAGTTTTGGAGTAACGAAAAAAAAAATATTTTATTTTACATTATACCTTTTGAATTCATTTTTTTTAAGATGCAGTTTCATTATAAGAATCCATTGTTATCATTTTCAACTCTAACAAGAAAAAATTTCGGAGATATGATGTTTCAAAGTTTCAATAATACATCGTAAGTTCTATGTATTCACAGAATGTGAACACAGAATCCGTCTGTGAACACTATTCATAAATGTCATCTTTTCTAGCTATAAGAGATTGTCCAATCATAGTTGTTATTTTCTCTTGGAAAACAAATATTCGATTCTTGAATTTGTGAATATATACAAGACTATTTTGATGTAGTTTATGGAGGCAATATGAAAGAAGATCATAATGGAATCATCAAAAGAAATTACTGTTCGTTGACCACTGAGGTTAATATTACCTTTTACTTCCGTAAGTACTGAGACATATTCCTATATACAGTATTTTCATAATGTTGCTAGCAAAAAATTAGTGAAATATGAATCTTCATTTGTGTATCAATCATTTTTTCTTGAGTTAAAGTTCAAATACAGAAAAGAATGTGTTAGTGGAATGAACTATTAAATTTCAAATTATGAAAAGAGGATAGTATTTTATTAATATATTTTGAACTAGGAAAATAATTTGTACGTAATCCACTACCTACTCAAATATCAGGAATAAATGCACAATCTGCTACGATTGTCTCCAGCCTTGCCCTAGACATTTCGATGATACTTCCCTTAGGTATTTCGAGTTGTGAAAACTACGCACCGAGTGTAAGTTGCAACAACTCATTTCACGAGGTTGAATCATTGCAGATTGCACATTTAATCTTGATAAATAAATTTAATGACAATTTTTGAAGCATTAAGGCATTGAAGCATTGTAGATTGCTCTTTTTTTTAATTTTTGAAGCATTTTTTTCAAACGACACTTTTAAATTTAATTTCTTTCATGATGCATTTCTATCATAGGAATCCATTGATATAATTCCCAACTCTGAGAAACCAATACTTTCGGAGATATAATTTGTGTGTTTGAATAAGAGCGCCAAAAACCTCCTGTCTTCAGGGCTTGAACCAATTTTTTTTATAATAAATCTATGTTGGCAATGTACGCAACAATTACGGAAAAATAAAAAGAAAAACGCATTATTACTATGGAAACGTTGTTATTTATGTTAGATAAATTAATTTCTGTATTACCCATAAACATGGGTGAAATTTCGTATGCTGAATATACCGATATGATAAAAATTTACGGCGAAGCTAACAGTAGTGGCAGAGTTGCACAAAGGATTTATGAAACTCGTCTTATGAATCGCCAACGTCCATCTCATATTATTTTTGCGACAATTGATCAAAGGCTACGGGAAACAGGTACCTTCAAAGTTTCTAGATTTAACTGCGGAATTAGACATGTACGCAATCCAATACATGAAGAGGAGATGCTTCATTATATCGAAGAGAATCCTAGAATGAGTTCCAGCAACCAATTCAACTTATTCAAATGTGTGGCGAATTTTGAGAGAACAACAACTACATCCTTATTTCCTTCAGAAGGTTCAATAGTTATGTCCCAATGATTACGCACCACGAGTTGAAATGTGTCATTGGTATTAACAACAATGTGGTAACAACCCCGAGTTTCCCGGTTCTAATCACTGAAGAATCTGCTTTTAATAGGCAGAGTATACATAAAGGGTTTTCCAATAAAAGGTGTTATTTTGATATTCAAAGGAAAATGCCATTTTTCAATATAAATGATCGGATGTTTATTTCATTATAAAGAAGAAGCTATGCCTTTAATAGTGGAAAATACCATCAGGCAAATGACCACCACTACCACGCTTTCAGGACCATATCCTTTTAATGAAATTTTCCACAACCAAATCGCGAAGTGGCTGCCCTATGTCCTCGATAGCCTCATGAATTTCATCATTGAGGTCTTGAATCGACGCTGGTCTATTGGCGTAGGACTTCTCTATCACGTGTGATCACCTCTTCGAGAGATAACACGGTCCAGAAACTTTTCCTGCAAAAGATCAATGTTTTCGTTGCTTGTGTGGCACGTAGCGCCGTCTTGTTGAAAGTTAACGTTGTCCAGATCAATACCATCCAATTCCGGCCATAAAAAATCATTAATCATCTCTCGATAGCGCAATCCATTCACCGTAACTGTTGCTCCAGCCTCATTTTCGAAAAAGTAAGGTCCAATGACTCCGCCGGACCATAAACCGCACCAAAAAGTCACACGTCGAGGATAGAGAGGCTTTTCAACAATAACTCTTGGGTTTTCCGAGCCCCAAATGCGACAATTTTTCTTGTTGACGAAGCCACCGAGGCGGAAATGGGTCTCATCACTCAAGATGATTTTTCGATGGAATTCCGGATCATTTTCATACATTTCAACGACCCAATCAGCAAAGACACGACGTTGTTGATGATCGGCCGGCTTGAGTTCCTGTGTTAACTGAACTGTATACGCCTTAAGACCCAAATCTTTATGCAAAATACGCTGTAATGACGTTTGTGGAATGCCTAATTCCAAAGAACGAAGAGGAATGGACAAACCTGGGTTTTCTTCAACACTTTCGGCTACAGCAGCAATATTCTCGGCTGTTCTTGAGCGACGTGCACGGGTTTTATTCTTCACATAACTAGCCAGCTTGAATTTTTCCACCAATTTCTTTATTGCGGTCCGACGAGGTGCTTCACGACGACCCAAAAATGTTCGAGTTTTACGAACCGTCTCTGCCTAATTTTCACCATTTTTATAGTGAATTTTAATAATTTCAATGCGTTCTTGAAGCGTGTATCGTTCCATTTTTATTAATGGCGTAGTTTCTACTTGTCAAATGTCAAAAAATTACAGCTTCAAAAGGGACATCAACCGAAATAGCGGGCTATTCAAAATAACACCTCTTATTGGAAAACCCTTTATTTAACTATCGAAATAGTCACATCTGAGCCAATGAAAACCCAAACTTTAATATTACTACGTCATTCCTACACAAATTTTCTGTCAACATTTGGGCTGGCATAGTCTGTGATCGTTTACTTACTGGAAACATTTACCATCAGTTTCTTAGGGATAACTTACCAGAATTTAAAGAGGCACCGTTACATATTTGCTGAAACAAACGCGATGGGACTCCACCGCCCATTTCAATACAACATTTGAAGAGAGATGGATCGGTCGAGGTGGCCCAATTGCTTGGCCTGCACGGTCACCTGGCCTGAACCCCATGGACTATTTTATCTGGGGTCATATGAAAAGTCTGATGTATGAGACTCTAATTCACACGCGGGAGGAATTAATTGCTGTAATTCTTGTTGCGGCACAGGATATTCAGCGGAGACCTGATATTTTTGCCGAGTAAACGAAAATATGAGCCGAAGATGTAATGCTTGCATCGAAGTGATGGCCAACACTTCGAACAATTTCCGTGATGAGTATATTTTATTAAATTTATCAAAATAATAAAGGGCTTCCATGGTAATAATGCATTTTTTCTTTTTTTTTATTTTGCTATACTTGTGTAAATGCACGAATGAATATTGAAAGTATGAGAATACCATTATCTCGATAACGGTGCGATTCCGGACATGGGTTTATTGTCAAAAGTTATTCCATTTTAGACCCTCTATAGTGCATTGAAGTCTGTAATGGATACTATGAATCACCCTGTATATATATAATTATAGTGAACAAAAGTTGGCCAAGTGTAGATCCCTGAGGTACTCCCCCTTTCATCAAAGACTCATCCAAAGCTCCAGACACCAGACTCAAACAAAGAGAGTGCCACACCCGAGGCCACACCTCTGAAGACATAATGCTGTATCTTTCCTAGACAATTTTCGTGGGTCGTATAGTCAGGAGCTTTGGATAGATCATGAAACTGCATCCAGATCCAAAGATATTGTAATCGACCACATATATTTGACAGCATCAATCGATCCACCTATTTTGACGAAACCCAAATTGAGTTCTTGTGAGGTGGTTGTTCGCATCATAAACGATAATTATTATTATCGTTTATGAAATTAACATGTCTGACCCATTGGTCAGGCATGGTAATTTCCAGAATTAAAAAAAAAGTGGGACAGATACATATCGGCCGATGAGCAATTGCTTGTTTTGGGTCATCGTTTCCCAGTAAAGGATCTCTGCCATCGTTACTTTTGGGCACATGTTCTGGGATATAGCGCGATGTCATTTTGCCCAAATGTCTGTAATTTTAAAATTTTTTGCCGAAAATGTTCTTAAACGATTAGATTCGAAGCAATCATTAAAGGATACTGATGACTGTGAGAGTTATATTCATTATTGAATGGTTTCTTTCCAGAAGATATTTGTCAGAAGCAAACAATCGTACAATGTTGCCTAACAAACAATAACGGAACAACATCAACGATAAAACAACTATTTCGTAACGTGTCAGTCTACATCAGACTCCTCCAGACTGAAGTTTTCTTGATATTTTCTGAATATCTAAAAAAATATGAATCCCATCCAATTCCAACATGGTAATTAATTGTAGAATGCCCACGCGCAAATTTTTGCAATATTTCGTGAGAATCGCCCGCAAAAGCTCCTGACTCCAAATCAGTGCTTTTTGCTCGCATGTTCTGGGTAACATCGCGATATCATTTGCCCCAAATGTCTGTAATTTTAAAATTTTTGGCCGAAAATGATTTCAAAGGATTAGGTTCAACTCCATGATTTTTTGGGTCAAAATTGATTCTGTCTGGCCGGCGGGCCGGCCGTCGCAACGATAACTTGCGAACGGAAAAAGATATTGACTTGAAATGTTCAGTGTAGGTGGCATGTCCAAATACGATGGCCACTTTCGTTAAAGAGCTTAATCGACCAAACGGTTTCCGAGTAATAATTTTGTCATTAACCAACTCAGATCCGATTAAATTGAAACTTGGTAGTTAGTTATAGAATATTGACACAAAGACATTTTTGAAATTATGTCAGAATCGTATTACTAGAAAAGTTTAAAAACATTATTTACGGAATAACTCGAGAAATACTAATCAGATACAATTCAAGCATTGTAGTTAGTTGTAGAATGTCAACGCAAAAATTCTTGCAAAATTTCGTGAGAATCGTGTTACTAGAAAATTAAAAAAAAAAATCATTGAAAACAATTCTACACATCATAAACTATTCTTCCGACATCGCTGACATTTTGCGAGAGCCTTCAAAACCTAACTCTACTGGCAAGTTCTAAGTTTGCACAAGATCAGATCTATATTGTTGAAGATCCGAGCAGCCTTGAGTGAGTTCAGTTGCTGTATGGCTGACCGTTGCCTAGATAAGTTTCGAATGAAAAGAGATAGGTACATGTAATTTTCAGGTTATAGGTTCAGCATCCGAATGCGACATCTAAGTTCATTAATTGGCACAATCGGCCAAATGGTTCTGCAGCCATACACATATTTCCTCTATAACTCAAAATATACAAATTCCAACTAACTAAAACTCTGTGATTACTTGTAGAATGCCGAACCATTAATTTTCACGGAATTTCATCAATATCGTAGGTACCCTGGAGTTACTTGAGGCGTACGTTCTGTCGTATTTCAATTCTAATAGAATACATCTGTCAGAATCAAAAATTCTGTGATCATAGACGATTCTCTCGTTACTGAAGTCTGTCATTAAAATGATATGAAATTTATTCATATATTATAAAAGCTGTGAAAACTGTATATATCTATGCTCAATTTGAGCTTCAGGTGCCAATCTTCTGATGTATCTTTTATAAAGAATCTATTGATTAAAATCGAGATGTGACGTTCTTTGAATATTCAGTGGAGTTTTGTATTTGTAAATTTCAAACAATTTCCTGAGCGTGACCATTTGATATTTCGATATCTCATAAACTTAAATTTCATTAGTGTGCGGTGTAGCAAGTCAGTGGAAAATACTGATTGTTGGATGAACGAAAGCGCTGAAGCTCCTAATGCACATGACTGCTTTAAAAAAAAATTCTTTGAAAACTCTTAAGCGATTATCAGGACTTACGACTTACATCCTCTAAATCGGAAACTGATTTTTCGCGGAGAGCAAGGCATATTAATATCTTTATCTTTTGATGAGCCATTTAACTTTCCTGAGAACGGAGAAAGGCCTCACCAGTTCGAGTGAAATGAAGTTATTACTTCTTACGAAGTAATGAGTAATTACTCTATGAAACGCTATCCAGGGTGGGTGTAAGTAGATATTAGTGATGTATTACATCTTCTCTACTTCCTTGTTGAACTTTTCGCGTATGAACATTACAAGAAAGCTAAATATTCACATATCTGCAGCCAATTAGACCAACTGTCACGTTGACGATAGAGATTATAACCGAAAAAAATCTATTGGAAAATGTACATATCCGCTCTATGTACTTTCAGCATAATGGAGCAGCACCTCATTTTGTTTTGAATGTGAGAAATCACCAGAATATAAATTATCCCAACAGATGGATTGGTCGTGGAGCTCCCATTGCTTGGCCACGAAGATCACCTGATTTGAACCCTCTAGATTATTCTGTGTGGGGACATCTGAAAACGAAAGTTTATAAACTTCAATTAGGAGCAGACAACATTTAATTGAAAGTATTTTCGAGGAATACAATATTTTGAAGCGAAATCAAATTCTCATTTGAAGGTCAATTGGAAATTTGATAAAAAGAGCGCAAATATGTGTTATGAAAAAATTGGTTCAAGCACTGACGTAAAGTCAGATGCTTTTGCGCGTATTGTTCTATTGTCCATTCTTCTGTATTGGACACCCTTAATCGAATTAACCATGGTAAATTCGAATTAAGAGTGTCCATTACAGGAGAATGGACAACATAATTAACCATGGTAAATTCGATTAAGGGTGTCCAATACAGAAGAATGGACAATAGAACATACGCGCAAAAGTTTCTGACTTCACGTCAGTGCTTGAACCAATTTTTTTTTCGTGATTTTTTTTTCTAGGGGTGCGGTTCTTAAACTTTTTTTTTCATCATTTTTTTCAAATTTTCTAGGGGTACGGTTCTTACATAATTTTAAACACGTCTTTATGTTGATTTTCTACTACTAGTTACCAAGCTTCAATTCAATCGAATATTTAGTTTTTGAGTTATCAAGGAAATAATATTCCAAGTGGATATAACTCGGAAACCGTTAATCCGCTTATGCCCAAAAACAAACTCAACTCTCCCTTTCGGATACGCAACCTACCCTAAAAATTGCAAGTCCCTATCTCCTTTCGTTCGAAAGTTATCGAGGCAACGGTCACCCATCTACTGAACTCGAATCTCCAACAATATTCAACCGATCGTGTTAAAACTTGAAACTTGGCAGTAGAGTTAGGTTATGAACGCTCTTGCAAAATTTCAGCAATTTCAAACGAATAGTTACTGATATATAGAATTTTTTTTTTCAATGATTTATTAAAAATTTTCTACAGATGCTATCCTCACCAAATTTTGCAACCATTTCCGCGTTGGCATTCTACAACTAATAACCATGTTTGAATTCAATCGGTTCTGTACTTTTCGAGTTAATGAGGAACAAATAACCGAATTTCAGAAAAATTCAGATGGCTAGAACTCGGTCGATTATGCTCATAAACAAACTCGAATGTCGCATTCAGATGCACAACCTAACCTGAAGTTTTCAAGCCGCTATCTCCTTCCGTTCTCAGGTTATCGTGACAACAAAAATATTTTTTAATAATTTTTTTAAAATTTTCTAGCAACACGATCCGCCCAAAATTTCACAAACGTGCTTAGGTTCATATTCTACAACTACTCACCAAGTTTCAATTCGATCGGATTCATATTGGTTGAGAACAAAATTATTACTCGGAAACCACTGGGCCGATTATGCCCATTAACGAACTCGTACGTCGTATTGCGATGCGCCACCCACTCTGAAGATTTCAAGTCGCTAGCTCTTTTTGTTCTCAAATTATCGTGGCAACGGCCGGCCGGACGGACAGAATCAAATTTGACCTCGAATTCTTCATTGGGGAGTCGAACTAAATCGTTTGAGACCAATTTCGTCAAAAAATTCGAAAGTTACAGGCATTTGGGCAAAACTATAACGCGATGTTTCCCAGAACATACGCGCAAAAAGAAACCATCTTGAAATTTCAATGTGAATTTTCTGTTAATCTTTAGTGTTGCCTTTCATGTTTCGTATATTTATTCAGTATTTGTTTTCATTTATGTAGATATTTTTTGTTTCAGTTCGAAGTTTTTTCCTGAATTAAATGATTTCATACACCAGAACAAAAGCGATTAAATATGAACCTCGAACTCGAATTAAATATTTCATACCTTAGGAATAGCTTCGCATCATTGGACGATACAGTCTTACTATCATGTTCACGATATTATCACTGCTTGGAGTGGAATTTCGATATTGTTTATTTAGAAATTTCTTCTAGGAAAACTGGAGGTGTGCCCAAAAGAATTTAAACACCTGAGTGATGACAGATTATATCAGAATTTGAAACGGGTAGCGAAGTTATGAAACCGAAATATACAGGGTGTCTTTTCAACCTGCACACTTAATAAGAGATTATCACAATTCCCACCCTGTATTTTGAAAAATGTTGGATTTATTAAGTGTACTTAATTATATTGTACTACACTGAAAATGTTATCAACATTGAATAAGCCATACAGAAGCTATTAAATAGAAGAAAAATCGATCAAAACCGACAAATCACCCTGTAGACTTTCAATTAAGGCACCCAACCATAAACACAACATTGTTTCGAAACTGTCTTGACTAGTGTAAACTTCTCCTAAAATCTGACTGTCTCCTCCGGAGTCACCCTGTATTTATCTTTCGACGAGCCATTTAACTTTCCTGAGAACGGAGAAAGACCTCACCAGTTCCAGTGAAATTAAGTTGTTACTTCTTACGAAGTAATGAGTAATTACTCTAAGAAATGCTATCGAGGGTGGATGTAAGTAGATATCACGATATCAGTGATGTATTACATCTTCACTACTTCCTTGTTGAACTTTTTGCGTACGAACATCACAAGAAAGCTAAATATTCACATATCTGCAGCCATTCAGACCAACAGTCACGTTGACGAACGAGATTATAACAGTTTATATACAACCGAAAAAAAGACGAAACAAAGCAGGTAACGGTAATTCCCTTCGACTCTTGTGAATTGGTGCGGCTGCAAAGTAGCACCAGGTGATCAAAGCTGAATTTTTAATCGACTGAATTTAAAATTCTTCTGTTTTACTGTATAAACGGAACGTTGAAGGAATTCTTATTTGTAGGTATTCGGATGACACTGGGCCACATTTGGGAATGAGTATGTTTTATTACGGTAAATTAGCTAGAATGCTTGGATAGTACTAATTTTAAATTATTGTGACTCTCAAACTCTTTAGAAGATTCTTATTCTAAAATTCAAAGTCTTTTCTTGCTAGAAATTCTAATGAAAATCAATTGAAATTTATCCATTTAATATATTTTTAAGCACTGCTAATTTTTTCTCGTTTACATAAATCTTGGTTCATAAGTTTTCAAATTTATTCATGATATAACAAATCCCCAAATTTAATATATTTGACAAATTGTTGGCGCTCTTGTTCCTCGGAACAGAGTGCTTATCAATTTGCACAAATGTTTATAATTTTCATTGCTTATCATTTTATTTAATCTTTCATTTTGTTCTATTTTCATATTATCTTCAGTATATTATGATAATATCCTTTAAATTCGCATTCAATTTTTTTTCTTCAATTCCTTTTTTCTACCCCAATCTTATTTATATTGTATGCTGTTCTATTTTATTTGTAAGTCTTTCTGAAAATTCTTCCATTTGCTTTTCCATTCTTTCTAAAATCTCCTCAATATCTACCTTCAATTTCTCTGAAGTTACATCCATTTCTTTTGAGATTTCTTATATAATCTTTTCCATTCTTTTTGGTTTCTCCTTCATTTCTTATGAGTTTTCTTCTTTTTTCTCTGGTATTCCTTTCATTGCTTGTAAAACATCCATAATACTTGGTTCGTTTACATTTGGTTCCTTTCCCCTTGCAATAACTCTTTTTTGGTCCTTTTTTGGTGACAATTGTTCCGGTTATTATCTAGAATTCTTGGATGTTACTAAATTCAAATTAATGAGACTCTCTAACTCTCTGGAGGATTTTTATTCACTTGAAAATTGGAAAGCCGTTTCTTACTTGAAATTATCTGACTTGCCTCTATTTATTTTCTTTTTAACCTCTGCCAATTATTTCTCGTTTCTATAGATATTCTCCATTCAAAAACACACATTTTTCAAAATTATTCATATCATGACAGCATTCACCGAGAGATTAGGTTTGATAATATGGACTGGTATTTCATAATTAGATATCATCGTGCTGTTATTCTGGAAAATAACTAATATTAAATCATGAAAAAAAATCTTGTGGGTAAGTGCTCCTCAAATTGCCTATCACGTTGGAAGTACGTAGAATTTAATTATTAAACCAGAAATTCAAAAGAACACCGACGTCTTGTCAGGTACTTCTGTGCGATCTTTCGTGAATTGATTAATATATCATAGTTTTTTATACTATACACTTCTTCAGTTTGTGATTATCAGAGATCCGATAAACTAAAATAACCAAATTTGATATTGGCCATTGAACATTCAGAGAACGTCACTCTTGAAGAAATAATATTATTCTTTTGTTCGAAGAATCCGCATGCCAGATGTGATAAGTATCTAAAATTTTTTATCACGTGAAAGATGACATTTTCCACATCTTAAATAGATAGATAAGGTGCATATGGTAATTACATCCGATAAGATCGAGTAGATTTTATGATCACGTGATTTTCGAGCATCTCTAGGGATATCCAAACGCGATTGTTTCTTCTGAGTTCGAAATTCTAACCTAAATATACTGCTTCCGTCATATTAAAATTTCAAAAATATGAATAATGAATTATTATTGAATCTATTACATATAGAGAAGAGACAGAGGTAATAGATACTCGATAGCGATTCAGAAGATGAGGAAATCAATCATGAAGAAAAAATATGGTATTTTGCCGAAGATACCGCTATGAAATTTACAGATAATCAATTTAGACATCATTTTCGAATAACTCCGGTCGCCTTTTTTTAATAAAATTGCATGAGGTTCATGAAGATAACGTGCCGAGAGGACATCCTGAAGTCGCAATGGAGAAGCAATTAATGATTTGCGTGTGGTACCTTGCTAACTTAGAATCATGTTTAAAAAAAAACATACGTTCTTCCATATGTATTTTTATATAACAGAAATGTTTTATGTTGTTCCTTGGCAAATTTCGCATTCATAAATAATTCTCAATTTTTTTTGGGTAATTATTTCGTTGAAAGTTTGACGGTTATATTGACATTGAAAATAGTTGATAGCTTGATCCGCTCCACCGATTTTCTCGGAGCTTTTCGGGTGACGTCCGAGCAAAATCGGTGGAGCGTATCAAGCTATCAACTATTTTCAATGTCAATATAACCGTCAAACTTTCAACGAAATAATTACCCAAAAAAAATTGAGAATGATTTATGAATGCGAAATTTGCCAAGGAACAACATCAAACATTTCTGTTATATGAAAATACATATCGAAGAACGTATGTATTTTTTTTAAACATGATTCTAAGTTATATATATATATTCTTTTGAACTTGAGCATAACAATTAATTTTTCATCTAACAATAAAGCATGTGTATGAAAAAAGTTTTAGCAGAGGTTAGTGTAACGGGGTACCATATAATTTGATATATGATACTAGAGCTTAGGGAAAAAACCTCAGCAAAAAAACCCTATCTCCCCGTTAGTGTTGTGATTTATGAAAATTGAAATTGTTAACAAAATATGCTGAAATATTAAATATTGAAGGGCATCTTTTTCTTCATTATCGCTTCTTCCTTTAACAAGCAGGGAAGTTTCTCCAAGGTACCCGAAACCCAATCTGGAAAAGGAAAAGGCAAAGGGAGAAAACGAACAAATTAAAAATGGAATATTCTATATTTTATTAAATAGATTTAAAACTCGCTACCCATTCTAAGTTAGCAAGGTACCACACGTAAATCATTAATTGCTTCTCCATTGCGACTTCAGGATGTCCTCTCGGCACGTTATCTTCATGAACCTCATGCAATTTTATTAAAAAAAGGCGACCGGAGTTTTTCGAAAATGATGCCTAAATTGATTATCTGTAAATTTCATAGCGGTATCTTCGGCAAAATACCATATTTTTTCTTCATGGTTGATTTCCTCATCTTCTGAATCGCTATCGAGTATCTATTACCTCTATCTCTTCTCTATATGAAATAGATTCAATAATAATTCATTATTCATATTTTTGAAATTTTGATATGACGGAAGCAGTATATTTAGGTTAGAATTTCGAACTCAAAATAAACAATCGCGTTTGGATATCCCTAGATGCTCGAAAATCACGTGATCATAAAATCTACTCGATCTTATCGGATGTAATTACCATATGCACCTATAGATAGATAGATAAATCTTCTTTATTTCAAATCTTACAAATATGTTAAAATATAAGAAATGAAATGACGTCAAAAAAAGTGTAATTTCTACAAATGCAGACTAATGGAATTAAAATATTCATCTAAATTATATGGTTCCAATCGAACCAGCATTTTTCTTATCAAGTTCTTAAAAGTTCTTACATGATTACATCTCTTAACGTTGTCGGGCAGTTTATTGAACAGTTTAATACACATATAGTATGGACCCTTCTCTGTCATGGTTAATCTGTGTTGTGGAAAAAGAAGATCTAGATTTCATGTATTATAATTATGTTCTCTATTGAATTCAAAAATATCCTTATTATTGAAAACAAAAACTAAGCACTCATAAATATATAAACCATAAATGGTAAATAAATTCTTTTGACGAAACTTTCCTCTACAAGATTCTCTAAAATATAATCTATACATACATCTGAAAGTTCTTTTTTGAATAAGAAATATTGAATTAATTTTTATATTACGACCCCAGAAAATTATTCCATACCTCAAAACTGATTCGAAATTAGCATGATATATTATTCTCACAATATTCTCATCCAAGTGATTGGACAGAATCTTCATTTCATAGCCAATACTGGACAACCTCAGACAGACCTTATCAATATGAATTTCCCAATTCAGGAATTCATCAATATAAACACCCAGAAATTTGGTGTCTGATGAAAGTGGAACACTGTTGTCATCTAGAGTAATGCTATCAAGGGAAGCATTCAGAGCCTGTGTAGCATGAAAGAGTACCAGATTGGTTTTGGTCTCATTTATTACCAAATTATTCATATCAAACCAATCCTGCTGCTTAAAGAATGCATCTCTTGTTCTGTAACAATCTGATTTAAATCACCCCCCTCAATTAAAATATTCATGTCATCAACATAATTTACATTTAAGTACTCATCTATTGACTCTGGTAGATCGTTAATATAAACTAAAAATAAAATAGGACCAGCTATAGTACCCTGACCAACTCGACCAAACGAACGGTCCAGAGAAAACGTCGGCTTACGTTATATAAAGACAATTATTCAACATAGAATAGTTTGAGACTAGAAATAAATCTTTAAATAATATTGATATCAATAATTTAAAGAGTCTGATGACTTATAATTACGTCCAGTTTATTCAAGTGATTGTTTCGGTTATTTTGAATATTCAAATCCAATTGCTCGCGGGTCTGAGTTATGTAGATGACTAAAGTATTCGGGCACATTATTAAAAGACCATCAAGCGAAGCAATGTGATGACCAAACGATGGTAGAATATCATAGGAGAACTTCAAGTTTTTTTATTTATTTACCGTATAAGTATGGATATCGAGAAGGCAGCAATATAAGCAGTTGTTAGTGTTACCGAAGGCCTATTCATATATGTATAATTGAATTTTGAATAAAGTATCAAATCTTGGATAATTAACTAAAGATCATATTAAATTTGATCTAAAATGTATCCTTGACCTTGTGAAAGAGAACCTTAAATTATTATCTCAATACAAATTATTCAAAAACAATATTCCTCCTCCAATATTTCAGAATTCTCCTTTTTCGGATCAAGTTGGAAAACTCAATTCCATGACGTTACATTTGGACTTAAAATTCTCAATTTATTTTTGGAAGATGTGGAAAATGGGAGCAATCGATCGGCTTTTATGATAGATATAAGAAATGTGGACATTTTTCTTCTGTTATTCATTCCCTGTGTTCAGTATAGTAACGTCATTTTGACAGTACTAATTTATTCCAGAAATATTCCAATGAATTGCACTCGTGCATCAATATTCCAAGTTACATTGCAGCGCAGTTATTAGGCGCTGTCGTGCAAAATTATCCGTAATTTTCATGCCCTTGTGCAATTGCTCCCTAATATATCCTATCAAATATACGTAACCAATTTCCCTTCCTCAATGTGAATTAATATACCGAAATACACGGAGGACTACCTGTGCTGTGGGTAGTTCGCGGGTTTATTAGAAAACGCGAACATTCTTGTGCTGAAATGTACGAAACTACGGGTCTAATATTTCTATCCGGTTTATGAAGTTTAATGAAACAGTAGGTACAATTGTGGTTATTAAATGGTTTCTTTCTGGGTTTTTTCTCCCAAACTCTGGAAAATATCTATTAAATAGAAATTTTATCATTTTGTGATTTGATTCTGCGTAAGAAACACAAGTTTCATTTTCATTTGTCAGAAGCAATCAATCGAACAATGTTGCCTAACAAACAACATCATCGAAGAAACAACTATATCGTAACGTTTTCTAAGTCTATATCAGACTCCTTCATCAGACACTTAACGAATTTCTTCAGAATTATTTTGTTGGTAGTTATTCTGAAATTCGAGAATTTTTAGAAACCTTTTGATAGTGAGTATACCTCCCACAGTATCCTTAATGATTACATTGTGGTGCTTGAGGATTACTCACAATTAATTTAAATTTAGAAACGTGTATTAAATGAAATTATTTTGATTTCAGCGATAAAATTTAAACCAGCGATGAAGGACTTCTCATGGAAAATCAGCGTAGCCCACTATTGGCAGAAATAATTATTCATGAACAATGGTTTATATACTTAGATAATGTCCCGCATCTTTTAAGGGAACAGACCGGTAATTGAAGATATTTGTAAATTTCGTTAAGAGTATTCATCTTAATGTCAAATTTACAACAGAAATGGGAAATGGAAAAACACTAAACATGATTTTTCAATATTTGGGACATCATCCCATACGGATACAGTTATTCATCCTCGCGTCCCATTTGAAGATAAAGTCTTTTTAAAGCATTTTTCGGATAAATTTAGACGGGCTAGCGATAAAGAATTATGCTTCAGGTAGAGTTCAGCCTATATTCAATAATTGTAGAAGCTGCAACCTAACTATATATAAACATACAAAGATGAATATAATAAGCGTTCTATATAACATGTATCTAATAATATATTCAATAAATGATGTTATTGATGAAAGTGGATTTGAAGCATGAATTTACCTATTACCTAAAGTATTCCTGTATAAAAAACCAGCAGGGTTCAATTTTGGTGGCCTAGACTGGAAAAATAAGTTTTCCGGACTGAAAGCGTACTTTGTGTTCTGAATTAGCTCCGAGAAAGCAGGCACTCTTGAACGATTTCAGAAAACATATGATTGTTATACACTCGTACATAACTTTGACGTCTTGGGCATCAATATTCTCATGAAAAAAATTGTACACCTTTGCTTTACCAATTTCCAGCCACAGTTTCTGACTTAGAATTATTCCCTGTAAAGACCCAAATGTCTGAGCGCAAAATTCATGAATAAATTTAACTTTTCAATATGCCATGCTTCGTGACCGTGGTCCCACTATATCTAACACATAACGCCTCGGAAGGGATATAAATGAATTGTATTTGCCGCAAAATAATCCAATAAATTTGAGCAAAACATGCTCAGATTTTCAAGGAGTTCCTTTGATAACTTATGGAACATTTCTGCTCATATCCAGGGAAGTCATTTTACCCATTCCTCAAATTAACAGAAGGATTTTCTGATTATTCGTTTTAGAATGCACAGATTCCTTTCGTCAAATGAAACAATTTTTTTATTTACGACTTTTTCAAAATTTGTCTCAGGTATAAAGATACAGGTTGTTGAAATTAAAAAAAAATCAGTTTTTACTTCGTAGTTTTGACATGGTTTTTCCGAATGATATGAATACTGATGTGAATTTTCCTATAACTGCTGCTCCAATTTTCATTTTGTTCCTACTACCTCTGGTTTCCTGGTTTGAACTCGTGGATGGTTTGAAAACAATATTAGTACTCGCAAACCGTTCGGCCGATTATGCGCATCCGTCGCATTCTGATGCGCCACCTACCCTGAAAATTTCAAGTCGATATCTCTCACCGTTCGAAAGTTATCGTGGTTAAATTTGACCTCGAATTCTGCATTAGTGATCCTAATCGTTTGAGACTATTTTCAGCATAAAATTCTAAAATTACAGGCATTCGGCAAAATTATAGCACGCTGTTCCCCAGAACATATACGCAAAAACTGATTTTGTTTTTGAATTTGAATAGCCTGTATCTGTTTACCTGAACTGACTTTTGAAAAATGATAATTGAACGAAAAGTTCCTTAGGCAAAACAGTATTAATCTTTGACTAAACAGTGAATGATGACCATTACCGTCTTACTAGAAAATTTATTTCTAGCCCCAGGATCGAACTCGGGACCTCCTCTTCCAAATAAAACGCTCTATCTAGTGAGCTAGAAGCATTCAACACTTGATACAATTAATTATAACGATCTAATAACAACCATCAACAAAATATTGTTGCAATTAATTCGTTGTCGAACATTCAATATAATTGAAGATCTTCACAACTCATATGAGTTTGTTATTTCAGATATAGAGCATATCAGGTTGCAAATCATGAACATCTCATTATTGATCTGTGAATAATTCATACCTCATACTGTCTTGTTTATTTCAGGACTGCATCTTATTAAGGTATATTATTATTATAACTCTATTCATATAAGTATGATTATTCGTAGTAGTATTAGCTTGTCGTTAGATGCTCGATATGGAATTAGCATTTTACTGAGCCGTACGTAACTAATGGAATTCCCCTAGTTAGATCTTCTCTTTGGAGCTAATATAACGTTCATACCTATGGTAATCCTAAGTATAATTCCTTATAATTTCAAACATGTTTGCAGTGGATGTTTAACGAAACCTATCTCACGCTAACGAACCAGTGTCTTGTATTTCTGCCACGAAGAATATATCTTCTTCCTCTTCCTTTTGCGCACATGTTCTAGGAAACACTGCGTTAAGTTGCCCAAACGTGCGTAATTTTCGATTTTTTTGCTGAAATTGGAATCAAACGATTGGGTTCGACTCTCTGATGAAGAATTCGAGGTGAAATTTGAATTTGTCATCGTTACCACGATACCTTGAGATAGGAAAGAGATAGCGACGGACAAATTCGTTAATGGGCATAATCGTCCCAATAGTATCTGTGGAATAATTTTGTTTTCAACGAATACAGATCCGACAGAAATTAAAATTGGTGAGTAGTTGTAGAATATAGACTTAGAGTCGTGTGCAATTTTGTAAGAATTGTATCATTACAAAATTTAAAAATAAATTTTGAAAATAATTTATTCATCTCACGATAACTATGTGAACGGAAAGAGATAGTAACTCATAATTTTCAGGGTTGGTTTACTATCCGAATTCAACGTTTGAGTTCCTCAATAGGGATTCTCAGCTGAATAGTTCTGGAGTTATACAAATTTTCTTGAAGATCGTATTACTGAAAAATTTTCAAAACTTCATTGAAAATCTTTGAAAAATCTCCATATCTCAGAAACTATCTGTTTTATATCGCTGAAATTTTGTGGAGCGCTTCAAAACCTAACTTTACAACCAAATTTCAACACGATTGGAGGAGATCTGAGCAGCATTGAGTGAGTTCAGTAGCTGGATGGTGACCGTTGCCACGATAACTTTCCAACAGAAAGATATAGCGACTTGCAATTTTCAGGGTAGGTTGTGCATCCAAATCGGACAGTCATGTTGGGTTGGCCAAACGGTTTCAGAGTTATTCCCATCTGGAATATTGTTTCCTCGATAACTCAAAAAATATTGTTCCGATCGAATTGAAACTTGGTAAGTAGTTGTAGAATACCGACGCAAACAAGGGTGAGAAATTATTAAAAAATACTATTTATCTCACGATTTTGAGAACGGAAAGACATAGCAACTTGCAACTTTTGGGATAGATTGTGCATCCCAATGCGATGGTTGAGTTCGTTAAATGGCATAATCGGTCGAACGAATTCGGAGTTATATCAATCTGAAATTTCGTTGTTATTTAATTAATATCTCAAAAAAATCGATGCCGATTGAATTCGAACATGGTAATTAGTTCTAGAATGCCCACGCAAACTTCGGTCTGAGTTATATTCTCTTCATCTAGTGTTTCTTCCTGTAGGCTACATGATCATTTTGTCCTTTTTCGATACCAAGATATTGGCTATTATAAATACACAATCATTCTATTTATGTCATCTTGAAATATTATTTTCCGGCTCATGTTTCCATTATTTTACACAATACAAAGTAAAACATGTATCTATGGGATATGATAGTCCTACATAAGGACCCTGTAGCGGTCTTCGAACAACTGAAGTTCTGAATAATCATCGCTTGGACTGGTCAGACCTGGTCTTGAAAGAGACCGTCCTGGCCTTACGAGCAACATTTTCCTCTTTGAATTTAAATATTGAAGGGATTTCTAAGAACAAGAAGGAATATCTTCGAAAAATAGCGGAGGCGATTCTTCTCCAAGAGATCTCATGCTCCTACCAAGAAGTATATTTGTGAGAGGAGACTTTTGAAAGGTTATATATTATTTTTAATTTGTTCGTTCTTCTCTTCTTGTGTTTTCATTTTTCAGGTTGAGTTTCAGGTATCTTGGAGAAATCTCTCCGTTTTTTGACGAAGGAATCCATATTGAAGTAATAAATGCCTATCAATATTCATAAATGTCAGGTAGGTTTTTCCCTAAGCTCTTGTATCATACGTCGAATTGTATGGTACCCCGTTACACCAACCTCTGCTAACACATATAAAGCTCTCCGTCAAAAGAGTATATTATATAGATTTTCAAAGAATATTTTCCAGTCTTCAGGTGATATAGGGTTCTGTTACATACTACCTTCCAGTTCATCTTCAGCCCTCCATACAAGTATCTTTTCATCTCTGACGAAAATCCATCCCACTATCTTTCTCCTTCTTTTGACTATCTATCAAAATAAACGTTTGATTTTAAATAACCCCACAAAAAAACTTTCAAGGGGTTCAAGTATGGGGAACGTGGTGGCCAACCATTAGATCCTCGATATCCTATCCACCATCCAGGAAATGTGTCATCAAGATATCGGTGGAAGTTTATTCCAAAGTGAGGAGGAGCACCATCTTGTTTTAAATATCCTGATGGGGTACGTCTGCTTCGTCATCATTTGGGAACGTTGCTGCCAGAGCGGGCACTAAATGAAACCGCAAAAAGTTCAAATAACGTTCTGCTGGAAGGTATTCGTCAAAAAAGTAAGGCCCTATTAAACGACGTCCAATTATTGCAATATAATTGCAATTAATTTCTCGCAGCATTGACTGTGACAGTCTTTATTCCAGTGAAAGTAGAAGTGAAGTAGAATTCCATGGAATTCTTATTGAATTCCGAGGAATTCCTATCGAATTGCTGGAATTCCTATTGAATTCCTGAAATTCCTCTTGAATTCCTGGAATTCCTACTGAATTCCTACTGAATTCCTATTGAATTCCGTGGAATACCTCTTGAATTCCTATTGAATTATTAAGAATTCCTATTGATGTTTGAGTGCGACACCTATCGGACAATCATGTATAAAGCTCAAAATAGTTGGTTTTAACCGAGGGGTAGACCGCTAGGAATTTAGGTGTATAAGGATATAGAATTCTAGTAGAATTTCAAAAGAATTCCTTTTGAATTCCTAATGAATTCCTATTGAATTCCAATGAAATTCCTCCATGGAAGTTCCCCTCATTGTTGAACGGAGTTGGCAAATTTTCAACACAGTTGGAAACATGTCAAAAGAGTTGGAAACATTTTGAAGCAGTTGGAAAATTTCGAAGGAGTTGGACAAAATTACGAAGGAGTTGGAAAAAATTTCGAAGCAGTTGGCAAAATTTCGAAGGAGTTGGACAAAATTTTTAAGGAGTTGGAAGAAATTTCGAAGCAGTTGGAAAAATTTCGAAGGAGTTGGAAAAAATTTCGAAGCAGTTGGAAAAAGTTCGAAGGAGTTGGACAAAATAATGTCGAAGCAGTTGGAAAAATTTTCGAAGCAGTTGGAAAAATTTCGATGGAGTTAGAAAAAGTGTCGAAGCAGTTGGATAAATTTCGAAGGAGTTGGACAAAATTTCTAAGGAGTTGGAATGTATTCCGAAGCAGTTGAAAAAATTTCGATGGTATAAAATGTGGAGGAATTTGACCTCCTGATCGGATAAATGCAAAGCAGTTAGTAGTTAGCAGCTAATAGGGACGGGATAACATGGAATAACACCATCCACCCTTGTAAACATCCCTGTTGCCATAAATTCAATATTCAATAGTTTTCGGCACAATGTAAGTAGCCGGCAAGTATGTCATAAAACAAACCATCTGGTACCAATTTCAGCTGTTTCTCACTGTCGAGTGGCATTTTAAAAAGCTATCGGTTTTTTATGTAATCCTTCATGCACATAGTTGGGAAATTGTGGATGCTAATCCCCCCCCCAAATTGAAATTGATTGTTAATTAAAAACTGAAATTGACCTGCTTTGCTAGAAAATATTCCATAATGCAGCTATGAATTTTATTCCTTCTTTTATCCACACAATGTTTACGTAATAATAAACAACAATTATCAGTAAACCTCAAATTCTTAACTAAACATCTATGTATAAAATCATAAAACGCAGTATTACTCGGAGTGACAAAAATGCTAACCTAAATTTAGCATCACGCTTTCCCACATGACTCCAGTATCCAGGTGAAAAAAATGTAGAATCCATCCAGTAATAAAAAGAAAATAAACATCACAAAAATCAAAGTCACAGTTATTTCGAAACGTCAAATCTCCATTCGTGGGATAGAGAAATTGCAGATGACATCCTGTTCCGATTTGTAAAAAAATGGCGTCGCAAAATGCCGCCATTACTCGCCAATATATGTGCAATTCATCTTGAATCATTTGTTCTGACAATAATGGCATCATTACACACGTTTTAAAGTGTGTTAACTACATCTGCTAGTTATTGAATATCCAGATCTTGTTGCCACAAATCCGCTGTATCTTCGTCACCTCCATTCTTTCATGGACATGAGGAATTACTAGGTCAGTGATAGTAGGTATATTCTACATGAACGCTGGCCTGGAACGAACAAGTGCCAAAAAGATGCCCGAAGTACACCATCGTTAGATTGGCGTTTATGATTATAGCAATCAATCACCGGGTACTTGTCTACACTTAATCGTGCAGAAACAATAATATTCCGCATGGTTCTCGACATTAATATCATATGTGCTGAAAGTACTGCGGGTAATTGGCGACGGTTAGATTACAGAGGCCACTTAGTAGTTTCTATTCGGAACTATTCTTGAAGCGGTGTCACGAAAGAGGTCGCTATTGAACCTAAGTGCCATTCTGAGTCGGGTAAACTCCGCAACTGGAAACTGATTCTCAAAATCATTAATCTTTCTGTTATGACATCGACGATGGATTACGGAAAAATAATTGGTTCAAGCCCTGTGGACAGGAGCTTTTTGGCGATCTTGTTCAAACAGATAAATTTTATCTCCGAAAGTATTGGTTTCTCAGAGTTGGGAATTATATGAATGGATTCCTATGAAATTAAATTTAAAAAAAGAGTAATTTAAAAACATGATTCAAAAATTATCTTATAAAAAGGCAAACTACAATGCTTCAATGACTTAATGCTTCAAAAATTGTCATTAAATTTATTTATCAAGATTAAATGAGCAATCTGCAATTATTCAGTCTCTTGGAATGGGTTGTTGCAACTTAGACTCGGTGCATAGTTTTACAACTCGAAATACCTAAGGAAAGTATCATCGAAATGTCTAGAGCAATGCTGGAGACAATCATAGCAGATTGTCCATTTATTCCTGATATTTGAGTAGGTAGTGGATTACGAACAAATTATTTTAATAGTTCAAAATATATTAATACAATACTATCCTCATTTCATAATTTAAACTTCAATAGTCCATACCGCTAACACATTCTCTTCTCCTTAACTCAAGAAAAAATTATTGATACACAAATGAAGATCCATATTTCAGTATTTTTTTGCTAGCAACATTATGAAAATATTGTATATAGGAACATGTCTCACTACTTAAGGAAGTAAAAGGTAATATTAAACTCAGTGGTCAACGAACAGTAATTTCTTTTGATGATTCCATTATGATCTTCTTTCCTATTAATCTCCTCCATAAACTAAATCAAAACAGTCTTGTATATATTCACAAATTCAAGAATCGACTACTTGCTTTCCAAGGGAAAATAACAGTTATGAATTGACCATCTCTAATAGCTAGAAAAGATGACATTTATGAATAGTAATCACAGACAGATTCTGTGTTCACATTCTGTGAATACATAGAACTTACGATGTATTATTGAAGCTTTGAAACATCATATCTCCGAAAGTATTAGCTTTTTAGAGTTGAAAATGATAACAATGGATTCTTATGATGAAACTGCATCTTAGAAAAATTTGAATTCAAGAATTGTAATCTACAAAAAAAATATTTTTTTTTGTTACTCCGAAACTATTAGACCGATTTTGCCCAGTAACGAACCTAACCGAGATATTTATCCCTCAAACCTACTCTGAAAATTTCAACTGTCTAGCTCATTCCGTTCGAGAGTTATCGTGTTAACGGCCAGCTGGCCGGACAGAACCGATTCCGACCACGGATTCTTGATCAGTGAGTCTAACCAAATCTTCCAAGAACATTTTCAGCCGTAAATTCGAAAATTACAGGCATTTGGGCTAATTGATAAGCACCCTGTTCCGTGGAACAAGAGTGCCAAAAAACACTACAAAGTAACTTCACTCTTGTCCACAACAGTTTTGGTCGTCTGACTATGTTTCGGAAACAAAGTTTCCATTTTCAAAGACGAAGCTTTACTGAAGCATGTAATCAATTTCTACATTCCAGTACGGGTTGACATTATACCCTTAGTCATAAACCAGTTAGTGAGAATAATGGGTTGTTAATAGGGATTAGATCATTATTGAGTAAAATATCCTTTCTCTTATACATTTCGATACCTTCAAGTGTTCCTAAGTATTTCAACAGTTTGAAGGAATTTTCTGAAATTTGATTTGCAACCGCAGATTTATCGAGTTTGTTGTTCCCAATGTTTACCGTATGCTCTTCATACCGTGTGAGAATGGTTCTGGTTGTTTGCCCGACATAACACTTGTTGCAATCTGAACATTTAATTTCATATATACCCGATTTTAACACTGACATGAATTCAGGAGCTTTTGCGCCCATGTTCCATTGCCTATTCACGCCTCATACCAAGTCGATCGAGCATAGTTTCTGAAATATAATTGTTTTTAAGATACCTGGCTGAAAAAAAATTCAATTTAACATCAAACCGACAAAATTACTGTTAATAAAGTTTTGTTCACCTCCATTGGACACTCTTATTCGAATTTACATTTCATACTATTTTGATGCATTCTACAAGTAATTACCGATTATGTATATTTTGAGTTATGAAGGAAATATTAACAAAAAATCAGATGTGTCTATTTCCAAGACCATTTGGCTGATTATGCCTATTAACGAACCCAAATGTCACAGTCGGATGAGCAACGCATCCTTAAAATTTAAAGTCGCTATCTCTTTTCGTTCTATCACAAAAACGATCCTCACAAAATTTCCCATATGTCTTTATGTCAGTATTTCATAACGAGTTCGATCGGATTTGTAGTTTTTGAGGAATTGAGAAAAAAATATCCCAGATGGGTATAAATCCGAAACCGTTGGGCCGATCATGCCAAAAACGAACTGAACTCTCCCATTCGGACGCGCAACCTACCCTGAAAATTGCAAGTCTCAATCTCCTTTCGTTCGAAAATTATCGAGGCAACGGTCACCCATCCAGCTACTGAACTCACACAAGGCTGCTCGGATCTCCAATAATATAGATCCGGTCGTGTTCAAACTTGAAACTTGGCAGTAGAGTCAGATTCTGAAGGCTGTCACAAGTTTTCATCGATGTCTGACGAATAGTTTGTGATATATAGAATTTTTTTCAATCATTTTCAATGACTTCTTAAAAATTTTCTAGTGATATGATCTTCGCAAAAATTGGCAAGAATTTGTACTGGTTGAAAACAAAATTATTACTCGGAAACCATTAGGCCGATTATGCCCATTCACGAAATTCTCCATCCTATTGGGACGCGCCACCTACCCTAAAAATTTCAAGTCACTACCTCTTTCTGTTCTCAAGTTATCGTGGCAACGGCCGGCCGGCCGGGCAGAATCAAATTTGACCTCGAATTCTTCATCAGAGTGTCGAACCCAATCGTTTGAGACCATTTTCGGCAAACTCGAAACTTACGGACATTTGGGAAAAATGATAAGCGATGTTCTCCAGAACATGAGCGCAAAAAAATATCCAGGAAACTTGATAAATTACTAGCAAGTGTTATATCATTGTACACTTGATATTATCACAAATCTCACACCAATTCCTCTGGTGATAGACAAAATGGCCCATGAAGCCATAATCATAATATCTAGGAAATAACCAGGTAATGAGAGTATTAAAAACTAGAAAGCCTGGTCCTCTCTTACATGGTACATTTCATCAGCCAATCTGCCTAGTGACGAAATGATTAAGAAAGTAGGCATCGAAAAAAACTTCACTACGATGCTCGGTAGGAAAAAAGACTGGGACAGGGAATCAACCATTCAAGTTCTTACAAGAATTCCATTAAATGGTATACAGATGGTTCAAAAACTACAGGAGCTGGCTCTGGAGTATATAGGACAGGCACCAAATGCTGACTATCGCAAGGATCCTATCCGAGCGTCTTTCAGGCGCAGAAATAGTTGCAATCGAAAGGTGCATGGAAATGCACCTAGAAAGAAACTACTGCAGATGTGATATAGCTATCCACCCTGACTGTCAAGCTGCTATTAAAGCATTGAGCTCCCATGTTATTGAGTTTAAGCTAATATGGTAGTACTGAAGAAAACTTAATGAAGTAGGCAGGGTCTCCTTGGTCTGGGTTCCTGGCAAGGGAGTAGCCAGGGGTGGGTTTTGGGGGTTCATAACACCCCCGAAATGTTATTTTTCTCTTAAAAAAAATGTTTGCTGCAAAAAGTGACCCTTACACCCCCAAAGCCCCCCACCCCCGAAATTAATTCCTATTTCAAACCCCCCCCCCCCCCCATTTTAATTCCTGGCTACGCCCTTGGTTCCTGGTCACGCGGGAATTAAAGGATATGAAAAGGCCAACACACTTGCCAGTAAAAGAGCTCAAACCCCTATTATTGGCACAAAATCCTACTATGGGGTTGATAGATACACCTACAAAAGTGATTTTCGGATGATAGAAGAAACTGAAAGAGGTATACTCGGGAGATCTCCCAGGAATGTATTACTCCATAAAGTACCTCCAGAATTTTGATACTGTCAGATTCAAGATATATATGGTCCTCAGGGAAAACACGCTGCACCTCCTCACTGGTTTCCTCACAGGGCACTGCTGTCTTATGAAGCATATGATGAGATTAAGGCTAGCAGAAACTGATGAGTGCAAATTATGTGGGATGGAGGATGAAACTACTGACCACCTGATTACGGAATGCAACGCAATCTCAAACCAACGCAAGGAATGCTTTGGGCAAGAAATCTGCAGGAGCTAAGACGTAGCCTCCTTGAAGCCATCCCAGATACTGGAGTTCATCAGAATTTTGGAACTGGAAGGCGAACTGTAGATGGTGATAACATCCACAGCTCTGATGGAGGGGCACAATAGATTTTAAGGTCGAAGTGCAACGTTACTCCCTACAACAATATTCAATTTATATCATTTTGAAATCATTATTAAATGCGACAACTTTCAAAGTTACTTGACAAGCTAGCGTATTACACTACAAAAGTAACTACACTCTCGTCCACTACAGTTTTTGTCGTCTGAGTCGTCTGACATATGTGTCGGAAACAAAGTTTACAACTTCAAAGACGAGGAATTACTAGAGCTTGCTATCAATTTCTACACTTAAGTATGGGTTAGCATTAAACCCTAAGTCATAAACCGATTAGTGAGAATAGTGAGTTTTTAATAGGGGTTAGATCATTATTGTGTAAAATGTCTTTTCTCTTATACATTTCGATACCTTCAAGTGTTCCTAAGTACACTTGGATATTGGAATTTTCAACATGTCCGGAGTTTCATCGAATATATTTAATAAAAGTTGTGTAATTTTCGTGGAAGTTTTGACAGCCAGTTCCATGTTAACCTTTTTGAAAATATTCTGGAGTTTGTTGTTTGTTTTCTGATGGAACGTGAAAGCGAGGAATCCTTTTACCGTTTTTATTTCTTTCGTTAGGGTTACGTTACTGATGGGATTTTTATCGTTATGTATGTTGATAATTTTCTGAACTAGTTGATGACTATAACCGTTTCTTTCGGCTATTTAGAAAATCATTTTTCTTTCTTCCCTGCAGTTTACATTGCTTAGCGGAATATTGAATAACCAGTTAACGGGGAAATGTAAGCTCGCTGTTTTATGTGACCAGGGAGCTACCGAATCAGACGAAATGTAGATATCAGAATAAGTAGGTTTTCTAAAAATGTCAAAACTAATTAAATTTGAGTTATCTCTAGATTATTTTAAATCTAAGGATATAGCAAGTAGCCGTCATTTTCCCTTTCGGAGTTCACCTTTTAGGAAATACCTAAATTCATTCGATAAAACTTCGGACATGTTAAAATCGGGTATATATGAAATTAACAAAGAGCATAAGGGAAACGTTCGGAACAACAACATCGACAAATCTGCTGTTGCAAATCACGTTTTAATAACTGGTCACACAATTTCAGAAAATTCCATTAAATTGTAGAAAAATTAAAATGAATTGTACTTAGGCTCACTTGAAGGGATCGAAATGTATAAGAGAACAAATATTTTACCCAATAATGATCTAACCCCTATTAACAACTCATTATCCTCACTAATCGGTTTATGACTAAGGTTATAATGTTAAGTCATACTTAAGTGTTGAAATTGATAGTATGCTTTAGTAACGCTTCTTCTTTGAAGATGGAAACTTCGTTTCAGAAACATATGTCAGACGACAAAAATGTATTGTAAAAAAATGGGTTCAAGCCCTGTGGACAGGAGCTTTCTGGCGCTCTAGTTCAAACAGACAAATTATATCTCCGAAAGTATTGGTTTCTCAGAGTTGGGAATTATATCAATGTATTCATATGATAGAACTGCATCATAAAGGAAGTTCAATTCAAATGATAGTTTATTTATCAAGATTAAATGAGCAATCATGAGAATGAGAACTGCACCATGGAAGAAATCAAATTAAATCTGGCTAATTTTGCCCTATAACGAAATTAACCGAGATATTCATCTCCCTAACCTACTCTGAAAATTTCAACTAAAAAGCTCATTCCATTCAAGAGTTATATCTATGTCTATGGATGAAAAGCAGTCTCACTACTCTCAGATCTCTTACTTCATGTTCCGTTCCGAAATGTAAGACTTTTCTGAGAAAAACTAATTTCGGAGCAAACAACTGAGATTTTTCCCACTTCCCTCACAATTGTTCGATTGATTAGATATTGACATGTCTCAGGAAAAAAAAATGACATTATGACAATTCATACATAGAATAATTATATCATTGTGTGACAACGTTGAAATACGATTTATTATTGAAATTTTGAAAAATCATCTCCGAAAGTATTAGCTTGTTAGAGTTAAAAATTATATCATTGGATTCTTATGGTAAAACTGCTTATTGAAAAAAATTTAATTTTGAATTTGTTTTGTAAAAAAAATATTTTTTTTTGTTACTCCGAAACCGTCTGTCCGATTTTGCCCAATAACAAACTTAGCCGAGATATTTATCTCCCAAACCTACTCTGAACATTTCAACTGTCTAGCTCATTCCGTTCGAGAGTTATCGTGCCTACTGCCGGACGGCCGGACCGGCCGGACCGGCCGGACAGAATGATTTTCGACCACGGATTCTTGATCAGTGAGTCGAACCAAATCGTTTAAGACCAGTTTCATCGAAAAATTCGAAAATTACAGACATTTGGGCAAATTGATAAACACTCAGTTCAGAGGAACTAGAGCGCCTAAAAACTGCTTAGATAAGATCCCTCTGGTCAATTACTTAGACGAATCACAGCTTTGAAGTTTTCTTCAGATATTCTCACTTTCAAGGATACATAATATTCGTTCGGAAATTTGACTCCGAGTCGGTAGCATGAGGAAAGTGTGGAATTAAAATTTATTTCATTCGTTTTTTTTGAATAGACCGGTTTCAGAATCATATCATGATTCACCTAGATTTGCTATATCTCGGCATTTTTTCTCATTTTCAAACTGATTTGCCTGATTTGTCAGAAGACAATATAAACATGAACATGGACAGACATGACTTACATGATTAGTGTTGACATTTCCAATTCCATCCACACAAACCCCATCATTATTCATTATATTATTTCCAGGCACGTCAAAAATTCAAAACTGTTGAAAACTTTATTTGTCGAGTAAAAAAAAGTGGACCAGTACACCTCGATCGTTGTAATATATCCATATTTTGGGAAAAATCGTGAAAGACGTAAAACTTGGGGGAGGTGAGTATGACTCATTTGCTGTTTTTTGATCCAGATTTATTGATAACGGAAAATCAACTGCTTCCTAGATATTTGAGTTCTGGTGAATTTCATCAAGAGATATCTCTCCTTAGTTAATTTTACGTCAATTTTTTTCTGCTTGGAACAAATTTGATTTTAATTTTGGGTAGTTTTTTATCAGAAATGATATGAAATGGTATTAAAAGAATTATTATGACTTGAGGGTGTAATCAATCTATAATATTAATTGGCCTGCAACTTTCGAATTCCGCAACTTATATTCGTTAGCAAAGCAATTCGTTATTTTTTTTCTTCGCTTCTTATATCCCCTTCCAAAGCATACTAATTCTTTTTCATCAACATCTAATACAACATAGTTTGGCTTTTTCATACATATCATAACCTTTTCTGATAAAAATAATTCAAAATTACATTCAAATTTGGTGCACTCAGAACAAATTGACTAAATATGAACTAAGGTGAGAAATCTTTCAAAAATTTCAATAACTCAAATATCTCGGAAAATGTTGAGTTAAGTTATCAATAACGACAGCCAATGATCCATACTAACACCTCCTCCAAGGTTCACGTCTAATTTGGAATCACCCTGTATATCGGTAAACCAAACCCTCTGTATAGGGATCAGAAAATAATGCATATTAGAGTAGTATTACTCTTGGTAGTCATAAAAAAACCTCTTCAAATCATCCTTGATGCGGATACCGCATGGAAAATAGTCAATTCCTTCAGCAATAAAACAGTTCGTTCGATTACATAATTCCCAGTTAATTCAGCATGAATTTCGTTCGATCACATCCAATTGGGACGCCGTAAAGCAAAAAACCATCGAAGAGGAGCAATAAAGACACAATAAGGAAGCGTGGATTGCTCGTTATGATCCCGATGGCATTGGACCGAAATCCAAGGAAAGGGGAAACGGATTTAGAAAAAAATCCGCTTTGCACTGCCTTCTCTGATTAGCTTCGTTATCAGGCCCGCAAGAACCGAACGGACAAAGTGATGGTAGCCGGTATATGTGCAAGAAAAGGCAGATATAGGCCAGTCTGTGATCTCCCGCAGTCCCGCACGGCTGGTCAGATCGAATTCAGTGTTCTGGTACTCTTTGGTCGCGAGACGTTCTTCTCTGGTCGGTGTCTCTTGTATAGTTAGTTGCACCTAGATCGCGAAATGATTGGAAGGGAACTTCTTTGTTTCTGTGCCGTTTTTGCTGCTATCCTCCCAGGTATGCGAAATTCATTTGATATTTTTTCATGGAAATTGCTGTAAGAATTTGCAGACAAGTAATTCAGGTGTCACTAAAATTCTTGGCTGGAATAAATATTTATAATCATACTCTGGTGTACCCGACAGGATAATATAGGGTTTTCCATGGTTAGATGATTATATTATAGGTTGTTCATCTTCGGACGATCTAAAAAAAAAGTTGGAAAGCCCTGCGGACAGGAACTTTGGCGCTCTTGCTCAAACTTTGACAAATCATATCTCCGACAGTATTGGTTTCTCAGAGTTGGGAATGATATCATTGGATTATTATGATAGAACGGCATCTTAAAAGAAATAAAATTAAAAAAAGTCTAATTTAAAAAAACAAGAGTGCCAAAAATTATTAATCCGAAAACACCAGACCGATTCTACCCAATCTACTATTAAAATAATTATATAAATTGAAATTTAGCCAATATTCCGGATGTGTTTTTACTGGAGATATTCTGAACCCAATAGATTAACTTACCAAAGTATATATTTCCATCATCATATGGATTATCGAAGATATATACAGGGTGATTCACGAAGAACGTTCGTTAGAATATTTCAAATTAAGACTCAAGATAAACAATTGAAATTTTACAGTTAAGCTTTGTTAGGAGAGATGGATTCTTGTAAAAAAATTCAGATTCGTTCGACTTTCGTTTTTCAAATATTATACCCAGTTTTGACATTGATAATCGGATAGAATTCTACATTGTTTTAATGTGTCACTTACATAATATTCTCAGAAAATTCGAGTGAAATCTGAAAAAACCCTTCAAATTTTCCCAAATATGGCTTCATTCCAATGTTTATAACTTGTAGAATTTTGCATGAAAATTCCTAATTCTCTAGCTTCTATCAGAAGACATACCAAAGCTTCTCCTTCGTTAATTGAAAATTCAATTGAACATACGGGGTGTTTCTATTTTAATGTCAAAGTCAGTCATGACAAAAACCTCGTAACACATTTCCAAATCAGAACTCATTTTTTTTATTGGCCAGCTGGAATCTACGTTGAAAGTGTATTTTTTTATAATACATACTACTGCTCTACTTACCAAATATCTCATTAACTAAGCATTTTAGAGCAGTAGTATGTATTATAAAAAATACACTATGTCTTAACGTAGATTCTAGCTGACCAATAAAAAAACTGGGTTCTCATTTGAAAAAAATGTTTTGACATTTTTGTCATGACTGACTTTGACATTGAGATAGTAACACCCTGTATGTTCAATTGAATGTTTAATTAACGTAGGAGAAGCATTGGTATGTCATTTGATAGATGCTAGAAAATTAGAACTTTTCATGCAAAAATTCACATTTTATAAACATTGGAATAGAGCCCTATCTGAAAAAATGTAAAGGGTTTTTACAGATTTCACACGAATTTTCGGAGAATAGTATGTAAGTGGCACATTGAAACAATGTTGAATTCAATGGGTAATCTAATTATCAATGAACAAACTGGGTATTACATTTAAAAACGAAAGTTGGTATCATTTCCGGTGAAACCGAAAGTCGAACGAATCTGAAATTTCGGAAGGCTATCATTGTGAACGAATTTCTGGCCGAATACTCAACAAATCTCATTGCAGAAAAACAATATTTCCCGCGGCGAATTTTCATCTCTTTCCAGAACTCAAATCACCAGTTCAAAGAATTTTCAATCGATTGAAGACTTCCGTTGTGCACTGAAGTGAATTCCTGAAAATACGTTTGAAAAATATTTCGTTAATTGAATTATACGTTGGAAGGGGCCAACTTTGAGGAAGATACTATAAATTTGGATGAATAATACATGTTTTGTATTTAATTCGTCGTCTTTCCGGTATTAGTCGGACACTGTGATACATCAGTTTTGTGGCGTTGAATAAATTTTTCAAACGTAACGGTCAATACTTGATAATACTGAAATGATGATATGGTGAATCATTATTAGAGACGAAGAATGGGTGATAGAAGCCATTTATTTTCGCAATGCAAAAAAAAAGTAAGATATTTTATTATATACAGTGCTCCCCAGCAACTTTGCTCCAATAGAGAATTTCTTTCATATTAATATTTCCGAATATTAAATTTTGCAAAAAGTAGGTGTATAAAGAAAGATAAATGAACTAGAAAAGAAATAAATATGTCATCTCTTATAGGTAGATAAGATGACATAAATGAACAGTGAACACAGATAGATACAATTTGCATTCTGTTAAAACATAGAAGTACGATGTATTATTGAAATTTTGAAGAATCATATCTCCGAAAATATTAGCTTGTTAGAGTTGAAAATGACATCAATAGATTCTTATCGTATCTTAAAAAAAATTGAATTTGAAAATTGTAATGTAAACAAAAAGTTTTTTTTCTCGGTACTCCGAAACCATCACCAATTTAGCCCAATAAAAATTTAACCGAGATATTTATCTCCCAAACCTACTCTGAATATTTCAACTGTCTATAGCTCATTGCGTTCGAGAGTTATCGTGACTACAGCCAGCCGGACAGAATCGATTTCGACCACGGATTCTTAATCAGTGAGTCGAACCAAATCGTTTAAGACCATTGTCATCCAAAAATTCGAAAATTACAGACATTTGGGCAAATTGATAAGCACTCTGCGTGGAGGAAAAAGAGCGCCAAAAATTATATAAAATTTGGCAAACTGCGACTTCCGGTTTGAGCTGAAATCACCATTTTAAAAAAAAAATATCGACTATCTCGGAAAATTCGAACTTTTCGTATGAAATGCTCTTCAAACACGTTTATCTAGAGCGCTCAAACCGTTTGACATAGTTGGACGAGTTTTATATAATTTTTGATGCACCAACATCTTGTTGGTATGGTGTGGTTTGAGAAATAAAATTCTGAAATATTAATTGAATAGAAAAGTTCCTCTTGGTGCGGAGTTGTTGGGAAGTACTGTATATATTCTAAATTTTATTCTTTGGTCATGCATGAATGCTGTGTTCTTGAAATATCGAACAAGCACTGACGAGAAGTCAGGAGGTTTTGCGCGTATGTTCTGATGTCCATTCTCATGTATTGGACACTCCTGATCGAATTTACCATAGTAAACTCGATTAAGAGCGTCCAAAACAGAAGAATGGAAAATAGAACATACGCGACAAAGCTGCTGACTTCACGTCAGAGCTTGAACCAAATTTTTTGTTCGTAATTTTTTTTAAATTTTCTAGGGGTACGGTTCTCACAAAATTTTACACACTTCATTATGTCGATATTCTACAACTAGTTACCATGCTCCAACTCAACCCTCCCATTCGGATGCGCAACCTACCCTGCAAATTTCAAGTCCCTTTCTCCTTTCGTTCGAAAGATCGCAAAATGTCAGCGATGTTGAATGAATAGTTTCTGATATATAGATTTCTTTTCAATGATTTTCAATGATATTGAAAAGAATTTCTAGTGATACGATCCTCTCAAAATTGCAAGAATTTTCGCATTGGAATTCTACAACTAATAACCATGTTTGAATTGGATCGGATTTGTATTTTTCAAGTTATTGAGGAAATAACTACCAAATTTCAGATTGGTATAACTCCAAAACTGTTTGGCGTATTATGCCTATAAACAAGCTCAAATTTCGCATTCAGATGCTCAACCTAACCTGATAATTTCAAGTTGCTATCTCGTTCCGTTTTCAGCACAACTCTTTCTGTTCGTAAGTTATCGTGGCAGCTGGCCGGCTGGACATAATCTAATTTGATCTCGAAGTCTTCGTCAGTGAATCGAACCTAATATATTGAGACAATTTTTGGAAAAAAATTCGAAAATACAGACATTTGGGCATAATGATAGCACGTTGTTTTCTAGAACATTAACGCAGAAATAATATTCTCCCAATATTTCGGACAATATAGATCCGATCGATTTATCAAGTTTGACCTCGGATTCTTCATCAGTAAACAGAAACTAAATCAGATTATTTTCTGCCAAAAATTTAGGGTAACCAGCATGACAATAGTCGTAAGCTTCATGGTACTTTCGCCCCGAGGGAAAATTACAAGAGCACTTCTTACAAGATTCAATATAAGTAGGTGTATTTTGTAGGTTGTATATCTAACAAACTGTACCTTGTAAGGTCAACAACTATTTTATAGAACTTAACATCCGATTGATCATCCGTCGACCTCAAGAAGTTTAGTAGGTAATAAAATGCAATCATTGTTTTCTTGCGGTACGTTGAACCCAAGAATCGAGTTGCAATGCACAATTTAAGTTATATCCAAATCCATATCTGAAATCAATCTCGATTAGTGATTCCAGTCGGTGGAGCAGTTGTTTGATTGATGGCTAAACTCATACTTTCGAGAAGTGTGCTATGCAGACCCTCTGGAAAGTTGTTTGCATCTTTATTTTGTCTACAACGTTTGTGCATGAAGTGATTATTGGTTCATTCACCATTTGGTATACTTGTAGTTATAGAAATGATCTATATCTCTGCCATGATTGACGAACATTGAATATCATTTTCTTCAATGCATTTATTGCGCACATGATCTGGGAAACAGTTTATTGCTATTATAGTCTAGTGAACAAGTGCTTTTTAGGTCAAAATTTGTGCGTATTCTCCGAAAATTATGATTGAGATTTCATTCGATTCAGACTGGCATGTAGATAGTTTTTGAGAAAATGCTAAGGCCGCTCGCAAAAATTGCAATAGTTATAAACGATTAAGTGAAAAAAAAAGAAGGAGGTTTATGTTTTCACCAATATCTTAAAAACTAGTTGAGATAATTCAAATTTGAAATAAAATTCAAATAGAGGAGGAAATTTACTAAAAAAAAGTCCAAGCTACCAGAACTGTAGGACCAATATTTATAATATTTCTAGAGGGTTGAAAATACGCCCGAAAACGGGTCCTCCGGCTTGCGCAAGCCTCGCCGCATTCGTACCTTTGATGAATAAATATTATTTGAAACATTAAATATGCAAATAAAAAATTGAAAAAAATCAGGTGCCTGCAAGATAAATCAATGAACAACAATCCGTGGTCCAAAAATGTTTATCGCGATTTTTAAATTAGTCATCCATTAGCTAATTAAAAATTTTTTGTAGCACGAACATTAACATTACAAGTAAGTAAGTAATTTTAAAAATTATTAATTTTCGTTTTGCTATGAACAATTTACTTAAGTGAAAAATTATGAAGCTTTAATTAATAATATTACCATTGATCCGTTTTATTATGCTCAGAAACTACTTCAAAATGATTTTTAATAGGTATTATCTCATATTATTTAAAAATTATTATAAACCAATCCGTTGTTTATGAGATAATTCAATATTTTCTTTCGAAACATGAATTTTTCACTTAGGTAAATTGTTAGTAACAAAACGAAAATTAATAATTTTTCAAATTTTCCACGGGATATCTATTCCAAGACCTCTGAAAAATAGCTCCACTAAATGAAAAAATTCGCAGATTCATAGTCTAACCATTATCGCACTTGCAATGTTAATGTTCATGCTACAGAAAATTGTTAATCAACTAATGGATAATTAATTGAAAAGTTGGTCATTCTTGGACCACAGATTATTGTTAATAGATCTCTCCTACAGATGCCTGAACTTTTTCAATTTTTTATTTTAATATTTAATAAGTTTAAATAATATTTATTCATGGAAGGTCCGAAGGGGTCGAGGCTTACGAAAGCCGGAGTACCCGTTTTCGGGAGTATTTTCAACCATCTGGGAAATTTATAAATATTGGTCCCAGCTCAAGAAGTTATACCATTTTTTAGGAAATTGCCTCTTCTTCTTGAATCTTTTTTCAAATTTGAATTACCTTGGACGGTTCTTGAGATATTGGTGAAAAACCAAACCCCTTTTTTTCCACTTAATTACTCTACTAACACTTGCAGTCGGGGTTTCTATTGGTCTTCAACTTTCTCTATGTCCTGATTCCGAGGCGCATAACAATATTATCAACTGCAGTCATAATTTTTTTTTACTTGGCATCATAGTTATCCCAATTTTTTCTGATGCCTTTTTGAGTAAGTAAAAAGTGATCTTAAACGTTTAGATTCTACTCACTGATGAAGATTCCCAGGACAAACTTAATTGTGCCAGTTCGTCAGGCCGTATGCACGTTAACTCTCGAGCGAAATGAGTTAGAAAGTTAAATTTGCAGAGTAGGTTTAGTGCATAAATATCTTGGTAAAATTCGTTAATGGGTGAAATCCACCGAGTGATATCGGAGTTATATACATCTGAAAATGTGTTTTCCAGATAACCCAAAAAATTCAGATCTGATATAAATGAATCTTGGTAATTATAGTTGAAAAACAGCGACACAAAGACTCATAAAAAGTGCCTGAGGATCATATTGATAGAAAATGTTAGAAAAATATTTATCTTAAAAACTATTCTCGCTGAAATTTCGCAACTCCCTTGATAACATTATTTTACAGCCATGTTCTTGATTTATAACAGATGTATATTGTTGGAGATATTGAAAACAATATCCAAAATTTCCACATAACAAATATCTACGACCGTATAATGATAACCATAAAATCGTGAAAAAGCTCGTCTTCCAACGCGCTGACATTGGCTTACCCCGCAATGCTCTACGACCAGTACGTAAATCATGATAACCGTGAAATGATGAAATAGTCATTCATAGCTAATAGCTTAGCGGGCCGCTGCCCCGTCTGTTCACCCACGTTTTGCTGAAGAACAGTGTCTTAATATATCTTTCTTCAGTTTTCCTCGATAATTCTTGCGATCTTCCTAACTGTATTGAGAGATCAGTTTATTCATATACCGGGTGTCCCAGTACATGTTCCAATGGAATATCGCAGCCATTTCAAAAGATAAAAATTCGAAAATTTGATGATTTTCAATTCGTTCAGGGAAACTTTAATTGAGAGGAACAAACATTGAAAGTCACTTTCGGTTTGACCGGACGTGACTGACTTTCTTATCTCAAATAGCACCCTATATTTATTATGCAATTTTTTATTTCTACTCAAAATTAATTCTATGTATCACACTTTGTATTTTACATTTGATTTGATGGATAAAACGTCAATTTAAATTTCAAATTGAAAGAATTGCAGTAGGCTCAGATATTTTGTGTAATCTTGATGTTGACTTCAATAATCATCATCAATAAAAAAACCTTATTGTCAATCAAGTTGAAATCAAGTATGTATTTTGCCGCATTTTAAACGAAGAATGAATAGTAAAATAAACAAAAAATTGCAAAAATAGGGTGCACAAATATACCTATAGTCACTAAAGCATATGTTCGAAATATTGACCATCTGCTTCTACACATCTTTCAACTCGGTGGAATAGTTCACGTGAAGTAACACTTCCCAATACCTCAGCATTAAAGGCTCTACATGCATTCCTTATTTCGTTTTTTAGATCTTCCGAATCAAAAAGAGGAGTCTGGTACACACGATCTTTTGCAGGCCATCTTATCATTTGATGATATATGGATTTTTTGCTCCCTTTTTTGTAATTTTTTGTTTCTTTTACTATACATTTACTACATCATTCATGTAATGTTCGGTAAAATATATAGTTGATTTCAACTTAAGTAAGTCAAAATCAAGATTACACAAAATATCGTAGCCTACTGCAGTTCTTTTAATTTTAAATTTCAATTGACGTTTTCTGCATCAAATTAAATGTAAAATACAAAGTGTGATACATCGTTGGAGAGGTAATTTTGAGTAGAAATAAAAAATTGTAAAAATATATAGCGTGCTCTTTGATATAAAAATGTCAGAGCCACTTCCGGTCAAACCAAAAGTATACCGATATGTATACTCGGACACCCAGTATATTATGATGAAGTGTATTCATATTAAATGCGTTGCTTATTCATATACGGGGTAATGAATATTTATTTAACCTAAATATTGGGTCTGTTTGAGTTTAAGAAATAAAGATATACTAGTGAAAAATCAATATATAGGTATATTAATTATTAATATACGATTTCTTCATAGAAAATGAAATTTATTATTAGATTAAAATTCTATATTTTCTTTCAATAATGAATTACTAATAATGAATAAATGTAAATTATTAGAAAATAAGTATTTTTTCAATGAATATCTATATGTAGTTTCATAATGAACAAAGATATATTTATTTTTGAGGAAGAATATCTCATAAATGAAGAAAAATTCATTATAAAAATTGTATATTTTTATTGAAACGGGTTATGTACACTATTAATGTCTTTTAAGAAGAAATATATTCTTTCAATAAATATTATTAATTATTTAGCAATTCACCTATGGTATTGTATAGTAGTTTTCTATGTTGTCTTCTTTCTTGACCTCTATCACCTCAGAATTCAGTCCAAATCTCGCTGCTATCTAATTTCACACAGACTGCTTCGTCAGACACTTAACGAAAATCTTCAGAATTATTTTGTTGATAGTTATTCTGAAATTCGAGACTCCAGTAAATAGAAATCAATCATCAAGTTCTTCTTTTCCTATCAACAGTAAAGTAAATTTGTTGTTTCTTTTTTGTATATTAGTAAGCCAAAATTGGAAATTCATCCCGGTACACCTCGTATATCAATATTTCGTGTTAACTATCTTGGTATATTAATAATTTAATGTACAATTAATTTGAAATTGTACATGGCGTCCTGAAATATTCAAGCTGATTATTCTAGATATTTGGAGCATCACAGTATTCGGAACTTGACGAAACCGAAATATTTTTAATTCACATACGACCAAAAATATTGTGAAATATCTTCTTGTAATTAATGCTGACATTAATAACTGTCAACTGTTTCGCTCTCTTCCATTTCATCGATTGCACGTGTCACCTATTTAGTTAAAGATATATCGTGTCTGTTGCAATAGCAATAGAAGTCATTTGGAAATTGTTATTTTGGAAATAAGATATATGCCAGAACATGCGTATTTCTGTGTTCCGAAAATAAAGTAGATCAATAATTATATAATAAGTACTTTTTCCGGAAATAATGCAGTGAAATATATTTCAGTTGATTCATAAAACAGTATTCAGTGTATTCGATTATTATTATCGAAATAGGGAGTAATTATTTCAAGCTATACGCCTACTATATACTTATATAGAGTGTTTCTAAACACATGCAAAATATTTTAGGTGGTTCTTCGACAAAATTCACGGGGGTCATTTATATAATTTTTTCTTCTAACATCCGAACAATTTTTGGAGTCAAAAAAGTTGCATATTGAAATTCTTCTTGAATGAATTATTTGATTTGAAAAATATTGAAGCGTCAAAAAGTTCCTGGGCAAAATATTGGAGGGGTTGATTTTTCCACCCTCTGAAATTTTTGAATTGAAATAACTGTCTAAAAGGGATATTTAAACAGCCAGCTGATTGCCAAATTTCGTTTTACTAAATTGTTCCATATAGCTAGAACATATTCAATAAAACCACATTATTTCCCAAATTTCCAACGGCATTAACATATGTTAGAACAAAAAATGATAGGAAAGATCCCCCTTAATTTTCGTCAACATATCACTAACTATTTCCAACATGGCGGCCAATTCTGGATAATTATGATAATACTATGCTTCATTATTTTTTATGATGGATCAATTTCACTTACATAATCATTATGTTATTGAAATATGTAAAATGAAGAGATTAGTTGACCATATTTGGTTGAATGTTTTGATGAAGGAGTTGGAAATTTCATTGTAAATTCAAACTATTTTGCTATTATCTTCAAAGAATGTCAATGTGACAATTTTCGAATTTCAGAAAAACTCTCAAGAAATAATTCTGACGATTTTCGCTTGGTGTCTCACGAAGCAGTCTGTTCCTGTCTCCGAAACGGCAACATTGTTAAATTGCTTGGGATAAATATCTTGTGCTCCTAGCGCAGAAGCAATTCACAAAATAATATTTTTTTTATTTTATGGATATTTTTTAGAGTTTGGAAGAGAGAACATTTAAATGACCCATTTGATAATAAATATACCTCACAAAGTATACTTTTATTATTACTTAACCTCTGTTATATAAGATACAAATTTTCAAATTATAGATGTCTAAGTAATTTGTTTGGGTAGATGAAAATGAAATATCATTTAATCATTTCAAGCGTTACTCAGATAGGTATGTGAATTGGAAAAAGTTTTGTGGAACAAACTAGTACTTTTTTGGCTAAGAAATCACCTCCTGAAATCCTCCGCAGTTATTTTTTAACACCCTGTATACTTCGAAACGTAAAAACTGTAAAAGGGGAAATGAGGAATTCATAACAGTCACTAAAAATGTATATTTGGTAGAACCCCATTAGTTTGTTCGAAGTACCTAGCTGAAGCTATTCGTCGTAACAACATTATTTATCCATTATTAAAAGGTTTTTTTCTAGGTTTTCTCTCCCAAACTCTGAAAAATATCTATAAAATAAAAATTAATTATTTTGTGATTTGCTTCTGCGTAAGGAACACAAGATATTTGTCAGAAGAAATCAATTGAACTATGTTGCCTAACAAACAACAACGAAACAACATCAACGAAGAAACAACTAACGTTTCGGAGTCTATAGCAGACACCTTCGTCAGACGCTTGATGAAAATCTCTAGAATTATTTTGTTGATAGTTATTGTGAAATTCAAGAATTGTCACATTGACAGTATTTGAAAATCATAGCTAACATAGTTTTACTTTGCATAGAAATTTCCAAGTTCCAACTCCTTTTTCAATAAATTTAGCCAAATATGGTCAATACCAATTGGGCAATTTGTAAAATTGCATTCTCTGTTCAATAAAATACAAGTTGACAATTTTTTGATTTCATAAATTCAAAGGAACCTTCAAAAAAATTCACTTTGGAAATAGAGAAAAATAATCAGCTTTCTTTTCTGGATGTTTCGATAATTAAGTATCCGAACCATTTCGAAACGAGTTTCTTCAGGAAGCAGACACATACAAATAGATATTTAAATTTCTATTCAAACCATCAGCTTAGTGTGAGAAGAGGTGTTATTAAAACACTTTATGATAGAGTTAATCTAATTAGTTCTACTCTTAAAACTCGAAATAATGAAATTGATTTCAACAAAAAATTGCTTGAAGAAAATGGATATCCGAGGAAATTCATAAATTCATGTATCATGAATTTAGATAGAAGAGCAAATAATCAAAAACAAAAAAATAACCAACAAGTACAACAGAATAAACAACAAGAACAGCAACCCAATCTGTTGAATGTGATCCCTTATTTTCGTGGCCTTTCTGAAAAAATTAGAAGAATCGGTTCTAAGTTCAATATAAGAGCCGTCTTCAAAACACAAAATGATCTTAGGTCTTTATTAACGAAAACAGAACCCATAAATGGAAAACAAAAATAAAAAAACTGTGTATAAAATATTCCTTGTATTTGTGGTAAATCATACACAGGAGAAACATCAAGACAAAACTAGAAGTAAGAATGTCAGAGCATAAGCATAACTTGAGAAATAGATACATACATAAATCAAAAATAGCAGAACATGTATGTACAATCCAAAGAGATCGCATGATGGATTGGAGTAATACAAATATTCTCATGATAGAACCTGATTATATTAAAAGGAACAGAGAATGCAACTTTGCAAATTGCTCAATTGGTATTGACCATATTTTGCTAAATTTATTGAAAAAGGAGTTGGAACTTGGAAATTTTTATGCAAATTAAAACTATGTTTGCTATGATTTTCAAATACTGTCAATGTGACAATTCTTGAATTTCACAATAACTATCAACAAAATAATTCTAAAGATTTTCATTAAGCGTCTGACGAAGGAGTCTGCTATAGACTCCGAAACGTTACGATATAGTTGTTTCTTCGTTGATGTTGTTTCGTTGTTGTTTGTTAGGCAACATTTTTCAATTGATTGCTTCTGACAAATATCTTGTGTTTCTTACGCAGAAGCAAATCACCGAATAATTAATTTTTATTTTATAGATATTTTTCAGAGTTTGGGAGAGAAACCCTGAAAAAAACCTTTTAATAATGAGTATACCTCCCACAGTATCTTTTAATGTTATTTATTTATCCGCCCGTTTTCTAAATACGTAACGAGCTCAAAGTTGAACAGCTTCGATATTGATGCCAATTCCGAGGTTCATTATTGCATATAATGAACTAATCAACTGGAAAAGTTTATATTTGAGCGAGCAAATCATCGTTTTCACCACAATGGAAATTCCAAAGAATCGAATTACTCACGAAGACATGCACAATTCTCAAAATCCAATTAAAATTCAACTGGTGGCAGGCCCCTTCAAATTTCGGCGTGAAAATTGATAACTCGTTTCAGTGAATGAATCCGTTTCGTAGGCATTTAGTTTCCCAGCGTGACCACTTAACCGTTTCAAAGCAACCTCATTTTCTATTCAAACCGTATGTGGAATTCAGCACAGAAGTCGTACTGAACAGATCAACAGGGTTACGAACATGGCGAGATAAGCTGGGAGTGCGTTGGAAATATTTGACAATCTTGGGCTTTTCCCAGGATCAGATGCGCTCATTTCGTTCCATATGACAGTGTCATGACTGAAATAAGTTAAACGTGAGGCAAAACGCGGAAAGCATAATATTTATTTTTTTATCTAGTGCGCGAAATGCTACTTTGGTGATCGAGAACTGATTTTTTTAACGAGGCGCAGCCGAGTTAAAAAAATAGTCGAGATCACCAAAGTATTTCGCGCATGAGATGCAAACAAAATTTTTTCTACAAACGCCAAAAATATTGTTCTAAAATAAGTAACATGCATATAATAGCTTAATATGAAAAATAGTATTGAACTGGCTTAAAATGTTTTTCCAAATCAAGTAATTACTGTAACTATGGAAATAAAATGGCATTTGTTGACAATTATTTCAAAGTGACAGTTCTTGATAATTATTTTGGAGTGAGTTTTTATTCGCGTCAATTTCGTGCGTGATATTTATAACTGTAAAATAATGGAAATTTCGAGCGACGATGAAGTAAGCAGTACCCCACCTAACTTGACTGAGGCGGCCAATTCTGTAATTTCAAATCTTTTACCGGAGAAATCGAGGCGCCAGTATGAAAATGCATATCAGCAGTTTAGAGAGTGGTGTGAAGCAAATAAAGCCAGAAAAATATCCGAAAATGTGCTGTTGGCATATTTTGCAGAGAAGTCTAAGAAGCTGAAGTCTTCCACGTTATGGGCAATATATTCTATGTTGAAAGCAACACTCAATGTTAAAGAAAACGTGGATTTTAAGAAATTTACCAAGTTGGTTCCATATTTGAAAAAATTGTCAGTTGGAAACCATCCTAAAAAATCTAAGGTATTAACTAGGGAGGAAGTTGAACAATTCATAAGAGAGGCAGATGATGAAACCTATTTGTTGGTCAAGGTAGATTTTGGATGATTGTTTTATGTGGTTTTTAAATTACTGATTTCCTTTTAGGTTGTTTTAATACTGGGTATTTCGGGTGCTTGCCGCCGTGAGGAACTCACTAAAATGAAGGTCGATGACATAGAAGATAAAAATTCCATTTTGATTGTAAGAGTACCCGATACAAAAACGAATATACAGCGAATTTTTACAGTTTCAAATTTAGATTTTATTGACATTTACCGAAAATATGCGGCTCTTCGTCCAAGTTATGCTACCAGTCGCCGATTGTTTTTGAAGTATCAAAATAAGAGATGTTTTAACCAAGTTGTTGGAATAAATAGTATTGGAAAGATGCCTAGCTTAATAGCAAAACACCTAAAAATACCAAATCCTGATGCCTACACGGGCCATTGTTTTCGGAGAACATCAGCCACACTCCTTGCTAATACGGGGGCCGATATATGTGTTTTGAAGCGACATGGAGGATGGAAATCTTCGACTGTGGCCGAAGGATACGTGGAAGATTCTATCAACAATAAAATTCAAATATCAAATAGAATTTTAGACTGGGAAATTTCAGGATCAAGTGCTGTCACCTCTACGGCAGTAGCTTGCAAATCAAAAATGGATAGTCTTCGAACTCCCAAAAATAAGAAATCACAAGCTGAATCTGAGTTATCTGGTTTAGGAATAAATATTGGTTCGTGCACTGGCTGCACCATTAATGTTAACATTGTAAATAATAAATAAAATTAGGTAGTGTTAAATTTTCGAACAATTTGAAAGCATTAATTATTGTTATACATTAATAAATAAATGATTTCTTGGATTTTTGCTTGATTGAGGTACATAAGGGTTGAAATATAAAAATTGCATATAGTTTACATGCAGTGCGCGAAGTAAGTATTTCGCACACTACTTCGCGCACGGTGTCATGGTAACGAAGGAAAATGAAAAAAAGGGTCACTTCGCATATTGTTGCCAATGCGCGAACCTTGTCATTTTTTGACGTTTGTAGAAAAAAGTAGTTTATGTCTATCTGGGGACGAGCCACGTTCCTGAGAAAGTTACTTGAAAAAATATTGAAAGATGATACCTACATGCATAGAAGACGACTTCGGATAACCTGGTACAATGGTAGGCAGAAAAAAAATCGAAGAGCTTTTGCTCCTGACTATTCAAGCCTCACACACCCTAAAGAAATACTGCATGAAGTTGAGTATGAATAAAGGAAGCGCTAACACGTGTTGCATTGGGCATCAATTGAATTCAAATTTTAAAATAAATCAATTTCAACAATACAAAGCCGATCGAGCGGAAATCTGGTAAACGATTGCTAAATGGCGGCTTGAAGGATTGCACGGAATTTCAGCGAAATCTGACTGATAATTTGTGAAATATAAATTTTTTCCCAGAAATTTTTAATTTTTTTTCTTGCCATACGATAGTTTTTGAAATATAATTTCTTGGAAGATAAATTTTATTTTTTTTTCCTTGCCATACGATCCTCATGAAATTCTACAGCCAACTACTAAGTTTCAATTTGATCGCATCTGTATTGGCGCTCTTGTTCCTCGGAATATAGTGCTTATCAATTCGCCCAAATGTCTGTAATTTTCGAATTTTTGGCTGAAAATGGTCTTAAACGATTTGGTTCGATTCACTGATCAAGAATCCGTGGTCAAAATCGATTCTGTCCGGCCGGCCGTCCGCCTGGCAGTCCGGTCCATCCAGCCGTTAACACGATAACTCTTGAACGAAAGGAGATAGAGGATTGAAATTTGCAGGGTAGGTTTGGAGAGTTATTGTCTCGGACGAGTTCGTTAATGAGTGGAATCCATCAAGCGGTTTCGGAGTTATGACCATTTTCAGTAAAAACATTTTTTATTAATATTTCCGGATCCGATTACTCGATCTTCCTGAAATTTAGTATAAAATTTTAGAATAATAACCTTCATATGCGTGCGAAGTGTTGTATTGATAGGGTTGCCGCAAAGTGTCAAAAAAAAATTAAAATTTTTTATATTTTGTTTCTACAATAACTCTCGAACAGAATGAGCTAGGCAGTTGAAATTTTCAGAGTAGGTTTGGGAGATAAATAACTTGGTTGAGTTTGTTATTGGGTGAAATCGGCCTGATGGTTTCAGAGTATCGAAAAAATTTTTTTTTTTACATTAATTACGAATTTCAAATTCTATTTTTTTAAGATGCAGTTTCACCATAAAAATCCATTGATATCACTTTCAGCCATAAGAAGCTAATACTTTCGGAGATATGATTTTTCGAAATTTCAATAATGAATCGTACTTCTATGTTTTCACAGAATGCTGTACTTGATTTTTCTATCTATGAATTATTATATGATCTGCCTCAATCATGTCCTTCGGATAACATATCAGGCAGAAGAACCCTAACGTTTAAATCCTTTTTCGGCCAATTATTCCAAAGTTACAGAGCAGAAAGATTGTTGAACAAGTGCCCAAAAATTGAATTTCATTTGAAGCATTGATGGGTTGAGGTTTCAAAGAAATCATCTTTTTCAAGAACTGTGAAAGGGTTCCCACCATATTCTGATGCATAAACATTAAATCGTTGTAGCTCAGCAAACTCACTGAATTTATATGAAGAGAACAAAATTGTATGTTTGCGTTTTGAATTTTAAGTTGTTGCTCGCAAAAATTCTCGTGCTTATTCAATGCCCATAGGAATCAACAGAATCAAATTTTATGACGAGTTATCTGTCAGAGATCCTAATGGAATATTTTCAGAACATATTCTGCTTGATAATCGTACCATGCAGACAAAATTTGTAATTGCGCCCTGCTTCGATTTTACAAAATAAATAATGTGGTTGAAACTTCGTATGAAATTCCTTGAAACTTTTTCTGCTCTCTACGGAATGAGGATCAAACCTTTCAAGTACTAATTGAAGTAAGAAATTGAAAACCAATTATCCAAACAAGGAAGTGAATAATAAAATTAACAAGCATGAAATTAAATTTATTTATCTATTTTAATTATCCCTCATAAACGTTTGCCACTCAATATATTCTCAGCAATTAAACCATAACTACCTTGCCTTACGAATAATTGTTATATTGCAAATTTTCTTACGGGCATTTTGTATTTATTATTGGGTATAGAAATGAATACTCAGACGTAGATTTCAGAGATGAAATTATCTATCATTTATTGTTGATTTAACTGAATATAGCTGCAATTGAAATTGACTGACTCCCTTTTACATCATCAAGCGCTAAAAACTTGGAATCCTAAATTTAACCCCTCTAGACATAGAAAAACAACAATAAAGAATTTCTTTCATATAAATGAATTATCTGCTTGTATTTTTTTTTATTTTCTATTTGAAAAAAATCAAAATAACCATGAACTATTTTTTTAAAGTTATTTATAGTTTTATTTTACTTTCAATTCATTAATTTTCTTGTTTTTTTTTTAATAATATGTGGTTGTTTTTGGTTTTCTCAAAAAAATATTAAAAAAAAGTTAATTGTTAATAACAAAACGAAAATGAACTTTTTTTAAATTTTTCCAGCGGGAATCCATTCTAATAGCTCCACAAAAAGAACAATTTCTCAGATTAATAGTTTAACAAATATCGCACTTGCAATGTTAATGTTCGTGCTACAAAAAGTTGACTGAATTAACTAAAGGATATCTAATTGAAAAATCGCGATAATGATTTTGTACCACAGATTATTATTTATTGATCTATCCTGTGTAGGTGCCCGAATTTTTTCAGTTCTCAATTTTCATGATTCATATGATTAAAAAATATTTATTCATTAAAGGTCCGAAGGGGGCGAGGCTTGCGCAAGCCGGACTTTTTAGAGAATTTCCTCTTCTGTTCGAATATTTTTTCAAATTTTAACTCAAATAATTTTGAGATATTGGCGAAAAACCAAACCCCCTTTTTTTCATTTAATTGTTTATAACTATTGCAATTTTTAGAGCGGCCTTAGCATTTTCTCAAAAACTATTTACATGCCATTCTGAATTGAATAATACCTACCTTTATCATAATTTTCGGAGAATATACGCAAAAAATTTGTCCTAAAATGCACTTGTTGGCTAGACTATAACAACAATAAATTGAAACAGTAAGTAGGACCAAATAATAGCGCACTATCAAGAGGGTCCAAAATAATTATGTTTTTGGCCGAATTAATTGACCCCTGAGTGAAATTGAAAGCAGTTTCCAACACTCGTTCCAACCATATTGGAAACCTTGTACATATTACGCTAGATAAGTTGAGGTGCAAAACGAAGATCAACTTTTTATGGTATTTAGTAACTGCATATTCATACCAAACAATTATCTTCAGGAATTTTCATTTTTTTGATCACGTTCTATCCTACCACAAATGGTGCACTTAGTGCATTATGAGTACTATCAATGTCCAGTGGACCCCGTTTTCCTCCTTTCAATTGTCCTACTGACATGAAATTATGAACTACATTTTATAGTCTTAATCGAATTCACCATGGTGAATTCTATTCTCCGTTCTCCTGAATTGGACACTCTTAATCGAATTTACCATGGTAAATTGTTATAAACAAATGTGTTCTGCATGAGATAATTTAAAATATTTTTTTGAAAACATGAACCTTATTAGTAATGTTATCTCTTTGGATTTTTTAAATTTTTCTATTTTAAAAAACGATAATTACCATATATTATTCGAGAAAGAATTTTTTTTTATTTAAAGTTCAATACAAAATATTAATAATTTTTTTTTTTTCAAATAATTCATGGTTGTTTTTGTTTTTTTAAACAGAACAAGAAACAAATACAAAGAGATAATTCATTTATTTGTTGCTAATTGTTTATTAAATAAACAATGGAAATTCAAATAAAAATCAATTTTTTATTTTTTGAATATTTTTTCAAATTTGAATTATCTCAAATAGTTTTTGAGAGATTGGCGAGAAACCAAACTTTATAACCAAAGTTAATAACAATTGCAATTTTTGCGAGCGTGAACTAAGGTGAATAGAACGACAAGCAAATGATCCCTACTAACGCCTCCTCCAAGAATCACGTCTAATTTGCAATCACCCTGTTCATTATAAGGTTGCACAGTTTGACATGTTGAACATGGAATCGATATTATGTAATAATTGGGTAAATACGTGGATAAGGAATACAAAGGGCCACTTCTTTCTACCAATATTGTAATAGTGACCGCAACAAGGAAGCGTACGATCACAGTTTCCAGGATTAACAGCTTATTCAGGCAAGCTAGTGGAAGGATAATTTGTTCTCGGACGGTAGGAAAAAGGCAGTATGCCTCTAATTTACGAGCAAAAACATGTGCTACTCACCAACACTTAATGGCGAGACGGCGTGCATTCAGATATCGATGTGCGATATAGCCACTTTCTTCTTTCTAACGAATCAAGTTTTCATTTGTATGGTATTATAGTCAAATTTTGTACAGAAGGAAAGAGGACAGCTATAGCATGCAAACTCAATGGCGCCAAACACCTTTTTGGATAGAGGACCAGTTTGGGCTTGAGTAAGCTATGTTTCAATGGTCACACTGATCTTCTGGTCCTAATTAATCAATCGGAGATGGCTGTAAGATATCGCCACATGATTGTGGGACTACTTGTACCATTTCCTGGAGTAATAAGAGAACATTTCGTTTTTATCAACGACAAAGCCACTCTTCACAAGACCGCAATTGAGAATGAATGGAATTACGATAATAGACTGGCCACTATGTTCACCCCATATTAATTGTATTGTAATTGTATTTGCAGGTCTGGATCGATATATCGGGGCAATTTAGCCGTCATATTTATCCACCTAAAAAAAATATTTTTAAAAATTCCCTGAGATATCGTTCAAATTCTAACCTTATTTGATATCCAATTTCTACATTGAAACATGATCGGATCTATATTGGTCGAGATCCGAGCTCAGTAGCTGGAGGGATGACCGTTGCCTCGATAACTTTCGAACGGCAACAGAGTGTGACTTGGAATGACTATTGCCGTATAATAAATAGGGCTTCACACGAGACTAGAGTAGGCGAGAATATAGAAAATCTGGTCTGGGTCTTGCCAATTCCCAAAAATTTAAATCTCGTTTATGTCTCGGTCTCGTCTCGCTTGATTCTGAATAACGATAATAAATATTATAATATATAAACGAAATGATAGATAACAATGAATAATTTTGTAAAGCTATATTTATCACTCTCTTTTACAAGAATAATAATACATATTTTTTAAATTTTAAACACCGTCTTTTAAATTACTTGACGGCCATGAACTCAAACAAGCTTGCATCACATCATCTTTCAATGATGTATGTATTTTTGCCATGATCACACCTACTGTAGAAAATAATCTTTCAACAGGTACAGATGTAGCCATTATTAAACCACCGGCCATCTTGGAAAGTGTACGAGCTTTTTCATGCACTTTCCACCACTCTAATATACAATTTTGAATCCTATTTGCTCTTTCTAACTGCAAATGTTCTTCAAACTCTGCTTTCCAATGCTTCTAAGGATTCTTCGATGTTTCAAAGAGGCTATCGATGTCCATACTTTTTTGAAAAGATTTGGATAAATTGGTATCAATTCCAATGAATACCTTCCAGGACGGTAGCTAATTGTGGGTGTTCTTGGCGTATTCCTCATAACACTATTAGAAACTTTGAATAGCTTCATTTTGCATTTCCTCACCAGTTTTATTGTATGTACTTCCACAGATGTATACAAACATTGTTCACATCTTCACTACAAGAAGCGAAACCAAAAAAAATTCAACAATTATCGAAAGTCATTTAATAATTGTTTATTTCTAGAACGATCGATGAATAATATAGACAAAATATATTGGTAATTATAGTGGAAACTCTTCATATTCAATTGTTTTTTGTGGATGTCGAGTAATATATAAGAAAAGCCTGTAGTAAATAAGACGATCTTCCAGGTAGAAATTTTTGAGCCAAACAAACCCTTTCAATAGTATACACGTTTATTACTCAGTAGTTTATAGACACATATACTCAACTGAGAGTAAAAAATCGATCTTGAAAATAATACATTCAAACCTAAAATATAAAATCCTCAAGGATAGATATTTATGATCAGAGATACGTTACTATAAGAAGTTATAAGAACAGTTAGAAGGTTGAAATAAAATTGGTTCAAGCACTGACGTGAAGTCAGGAGCTTTTGCGCGTATGTTCTATTGTCCATTATCCTGTATTGGACACTTTTAATCGAATTTACCATGGTGAATTCTATTGTCTATTCTCCTGTATTGAACAGCCTTAATCGAATTCACCATGGTGAATTCGATTAAGAGTGTCTCATACAGGAGAACAGACAATAGAATTCACCATGGTAAATTCGATAAGGAGTGTTCAATACAGGAGAAAGGACAATAGAACATACGCGCAAAAGCTCCTGACTTCACGACAGTGCTTGAACCAATTTTTTTTTCGTGAATTCAGGAGCGTTTGCGCGTATGTTCTATTGTCCATTCTCCTGTATTGAACACTCTTAATCAAATTTACCATGGTGAACTCTATTGTCTGTTCTCCTGTATGAGACACTCTTAATCGAATTTACGATGGTGAATTCCATTAAGGCTGTCCAATACAGAAGAATAGACAATAGAATTCACCATTGTAAATTCGATGAAAAGTGTCCAATACAGGAGAATGGACAATAGAACATACGCGCAAAAGCTCCTGACTTCACGTCAGTGCTTGAACCAATTTTTTTTTTCGTGACGTCAAGATAGAAAGCAATGATGAAACAATAAACACATTATTGTCTACCTTCAATTCTTCTTTAGGAGAAGAATACATAATTATTCTTGAAAAATATTACTGGAATTAATGTCATATTTAAATAATCAAAGTAAAGAAGATTATAAGTTTAGTTACTAACATATTGAATGAAATTCAATTGAATTCCAGTAATATTCAATTACTTATTCTTAACTAATAAATGTCCATTGATAGATCTAAAGGTGATGAGGTGAAACATAAAGATATATTCTCATTAGTGATAGAAAAACTGGCCTAAAATTCCTCTCTACCCATCACGAGATTTAATATCCACAAATGAGCCTCTCACCTTACAAGACCAGAAGCCTTCAGCAAAATTTCAGCGATATCATATTAAAAATAATATATAACCTTTCAAAAGTCCCCTCTCGCAAATATACTCCTCTGAAGGCACATAGATCTCTTGAAGAAGAATCGCTTCTCTATTTCTCAAAGTTATTCTTTCTTGTTCATAGAAATCCCTTCAATATTTAGTTGCCTCCTCCTAAGGAGGATCTCTTTCAAAACCAGGTTTGCCCGCTAATGTAGGGCTATCATCTCCCATAGATTTGTGATGAAATAACACGATTTTCCCATAACATACGCGCAAAAATATGTCATCATGACATTCATATTTTGAAGGTTCTCGCAAAAATACGACCATAGACAACATATCATACGACGATTCGCATCCAGCTACCGACCTCACAACGCTGCTCGGTTCTCCAACAATATTGATCCGATCGTGTTCAAACTTAAAACTCTGCAGTAGAATTAGGTTCTGAAGGCTCTTTCAAAATTTCAGCCATGCCGGACGAATAGTTTATGATATATAGAATTTTTTTCAATTTTTTTTAAATATTTTTTTTTAAATTTTCTAGTTATACCATCCTCACGAAATTCAGCAATAATTTTCGCGTTGGCATTCTACAACTAATAACCATGTTTGAATTCAATCGGTTTTGTATTCTTCGAGTTAAAGAGGAACAAAAAACAACCAAATTTCAGAAAATTTCAGATGGCTATAACTCTAAAACCATTTGGCCGATTATGTTCATATACGAACTCAAATGTCGCATTCAGATGTACAACCTAACCTGAAAATTTCAAGCCGCTATCTCTTTCCGTTCTCAGGTTATCGTGTCATAAATAATATTTTTTAATAATTTTTTTAAAATTTTTCTAGAGACACGATTCTCAATAAATTTCACAAACGTGCTTAGGTTTATATTCTACAACTATTCAGCAAGTTTAAATCCGATCGGATTTATTTCGGTTGAAAACAAAATTATTACTCGGAAACCATTGGGCCGATTATACCCATTAACGAACTTGTCCGTCGTATTGGGATGCGCCACCTACCCTGAAAATTTCAAGTCGCTAGCTCTATCCGTTCTCAAGTTATCGTGGCAACGGCCGGACGGCACTACAGAATCAAATTTCACATTTGGGCAAAACTATAACGCGATGTTCCCCAGAACATAGGCGCAAAAATGTGAAAACATTATTTTAATTTACAATAAAATATTCCACAGATAGTCACAAGAGTTGATATTTTGTTAAATGTATTGATCTCTATGTAGAAAAACTTCATAAAAAAAATTTAACGAGACCAAAAACGAGACTATCGGGTTGCGCTGTATGTGGTCTCGGTATCGTCTATAACATTTTTCAAAACGTCTAGTCTCGTCTCGTCTTGCTTGTTCGAGATAAGACGAGACGAGAAAAATCTCGCTCACGAGTGAAGCCCTAGTAATAAAAGAAATCAACACAGCTTATTAAATTCACCAATAGATTATTGTTTCGAATATTTACGGTTAACATGTATAGGAAACCTTGTTTTATACACTACAACTGTTGATCATGATATTTGAATTCAATTCATTTCGAAACGTATTGTGTAAAATTTCGAAAAGTCTAAAAAAGTTCATTATCCGCGAAAGACCACCTGCAAAACACGAAGTACCATTAAGAATCATTGATTTATTAAAGACCTGTTAATTACCTAATTTCCGCTGGAATTCTTTCCCCATAAAAAGTTTCCGGAATGTCTGCTCATTTTTACACGGAAAGCAGTTACGATTAGAAACCGTAATTCTGTACCATGGGCGTTCCGGAAAAGTTCTGTACCGCCTAATTTGCACCTCACTTGGTGTGAATTCCCTTTTGAATGTCTGGAGCCAATATCTAAGTTTGTAATTGGCGGATACACTATTATTAGACAGTAATAAGCGTGGGAACTTTCCGAAAATGGGTACTGCAATAAATAGTATATTATTTCATAAGGAGCAGAAGTGTCACATTTCAAGGCGAGCTTGAGTTTGCCCGTCGAACGGAGTGAGGCGGGTAATTGAAGGCGAGCCATGACAAATCACTTCTACCCCGAATGAAATAAAGGGTTTTCCAATAAGAGGTGTTAATTTGAATAGCCCGCTATTTCGGTAGATGTCACTTTTGAAGCTGTAATTTTTTGACATTTTACAAGTAGAAACTACGCCATTAATGAAAATGGAACGATACATGCTTCAAGAACGCATTGAAATTATTAAAAGTTCACTGTAAAAATGGTGAAAATTTGGCAGAGACGGTTCTTAAAACTCGAACATTTTTGGGTCGTCGTGAAGCACCTTGTCGGACCGCAATAAAGAAATTGGTGGAAAAATTCGAGCTGTTGGGACAAGTTAGTTATGTGAAGAATAAACCCGTGCACGTCACTCAAGAGCAGCCGAGAACATTGCTGCTGTAGCCGAAAGTGTTGAAGAAAACCCAAGTTTATCCATTCCTCATCGTTCTTTGGAATTAGGCATTTCACAAACGTCATTACACCGTATTTTGCATAACGATTTGGGTCTTAAGGCTTATAAAGTTCAGTTAACACAAGTTACTCAAGCCGGTCGATCATCAACAACGTCGTGTCTTTGCTGATTGGGTCGTTGAAATGCATGAAAATGATCCGGAATTCCATAGAAAAATCATCTTGAGTGGTGAGGCCCATTTCCACCTCGGTGGCTTCGACAAAAAGCCAAATTGTCGCATCTGGGGCTCGGAAAACCCAAGAGTTATTGTTGAGAAGCCATTATTCTTAACGTGAGACTGTTGGGTGCGGTTTATGGCCTGGCGGAGTCATTGGACCCTACTTTTTCGAAAATGAGGCTGGAGCAACAGTTACGGTGAATGGATTGCGCTATCGAGAGATGATTAATGATTTTTTATGGTCGGAATTGGATGGTATTGATCTGGACAACGTTTACTTTCAACAAGACATCGCTACGTGCCACACAAGCAACGAAAGCATTGATCTTTTGCGGGAAAAGTTTCCGGATCGTATTATCTCTCGAAGAGGTGATCACAATTGGCCACCGAGATCTTTTGATTTAACACTTTGCGATATTCCTTTGGGGCCACGTAAACGGGAAGGTCTACGCCAATAGCCCAGCGTCGATTCAAGACCACAAATATGGAATTCGTGAGGCTATTGAGGACATAGGGCAGCCACTTTGCGATTTGGTTATGGAAAATTTCATGAAAAGGATATGGTCCTGTGAGCGTGGTCGTGGTGTTCATTTGCCTGATGTTGTTTTCCACTATTAACGGCATAGCTTCTTCTTTATAATGAAATAAACATCCGATCATTTATATTGAAGAATGGCATTTTTCTTTGAATATCAAAATATCACCTCTTATTGGAAAACCCTGTATATTATTTTAATTTCAAACGTTTTGAAATTCATAAAAATCGGAATATCCACTTTAGGATTGATTTACATTTACGCACATAATTCTATACATTCACGATCGTTATTATAATTGAGAGAATTATGGAACATTTGCCTAGTTACGGTTGCCACGCAAAATTCATTCTGACAGATATAAAGGTGAAATAATTGATAGTTATCATTTGCAAGCTGGTGAGAAGTGGTTGAAAGTGAAAATGGCTTCAGAAATTGAGGATTCTACGATTGAAGCAGTCTCTTCCCTTGGACCATCGAAGTCTATTGAAAAATATTCTGCAGCTTATGATCACTTCGTGAATTGGTGCAATTCGCAAAATGTGTCAGTTTACCGAAAAAATGTGCTTCTACCATATTTCAACTTAATGGCTAGCGAAAAAAAAATGAAAATCCTCTACTACGGCGATATTCAATGATAAAGTAGCAACCAGCGATCAAACATGAAATAAATATTGGTAAATATCTGAAGGTGCACGCATTTTTGAAAAAATCCAATGAACGATTCGTTTTCTCTTATTCGAAGCACGGGATGATTCATATTTAGGATTAAAGGTAGCTGTCATATTTCAAGTAATTTTAATTTTGTATTTGGATCACGTGGTTGCTTCAGATTTTTTTATTATGTGGAGTAGCTGGTGCCTGCAGATGTGACGGAATGGTGAGAATGAAAACTATAGATATCGAGGATAAGGGAAATATTATAATAATCAATATTCCTGATGGTAAAACGAGAAAAGTTCGAACATTCACAGTCATTAGGGAGAATAATCTTAATATTTATCGGAGATAATAATACACTGCGTTAAAACCAATCGATTTCGTTGAAAATTTTTTGACAGTTCCAACAACCAATCAAATTTCCTCATTTTGTATCATATGAACAATTTCACCCAATCATGTCAACATTACATCGATAACAGACCATGGGCTGTTTTCACGTTGCTATGAACATATATTGATTTATTTCGATTATGAAGTTTCAAATATTTAATATTTCGAAATGTCATTCAACTTTTCTAATTGCTCCTTTGTTAATTGCACGTTTAAATAAATTGTTTTGGCTCCGCATTTTTTTTATAACTAGCAAAAAATTTTCTATCCGCTTCTAATTGCTTGTAGGCAACAGATCTCCGCCTACGGCGTCGATCTGTTTCCAAGCAACAAGCTTTCGAAATCTGTCATAAATATTTTTCGAACAATTATCAATGTCCTTGGGTTATTACTACTGAAAATAGATTTGTTTTTAAATATCAATCTGGAAAATGCTACAGAGCTATGATGGGAAGTATAGGGAGTGTTCCAAGAAAGGTTGCCACTTTTTTGCAATTGAATCATATGAACGAATACACAGGTCATTAATTGAGGCGAACTTCTGCTACACCACTTATAGATCGAGGAGCGAACATTGAGTCTTTGAAACGACATGGAAGTTGGAAGCAAAAATAAGAATGTAGCGAACTAAGAATGAGATTGCTGGCAGGATATTGAGCGTCAACGAATTCACCAGCAACTCAGATTACTCTATTGAGGCATCAGCTTTTGAACAGAATCCGAGACAGAATCCTACCAGTTCATTATTACATGGTTTCAATTTTCAAAATGCAAAATTGACGAATTGTACATTCAATGTAACTTTAACGAATAAAAATGACTTTTGCATAGTAACACTTTTCCTGCCGCCGACTGGAAAAGTGTTGGAACACTTCTCCTCCTTGGCGGAGGAATAAAACTTTTCGATAACCCTCTCGATCGAAAAATGACGTTATTATTGTACGATTGAAAATAAAATTAATTATCCTTATGGTTGACTAACGCGGAATCAGACCAGATTCAATGTATAAACATCATTTAATTCCAGGCATGTCAATAATTATATCCTCAAATATTGTATAATAGCAAGTTAATACCGTTTGTAAGAATTGGATGAGGAAAAGAAAGTTACGGAAAATATAATATTAAAAAAATTTTTAAAGTTTTATTTAACTATCAACCCAGTCAACAAACATCCATTCCCTATATATACAACCGCGTAAGTTCATTCCATTTTTGGCACTCTTGTTCCTCGGAACAGAGTGCTTATCAATTTGCCCAAATGTCTGTAAGTTTGGAATTTTGCATGAAAATGGTCTTCTACGATTTGGTTCGACTCACTGATCAAAAATCCGTGGTGAAAATCGATTATCTCCGGCCGGCCGTAGACACGATAACTCTCGAGCGGAATGAGCTAGAAAGATTTGCGTGAAGTTATCCACACATTCTCATCCACACATTATGACGTGGGGACTGTCGAATATGGGATATACGGAATTTAACGAGCAGTGTTGCCAGACTGACAATTATTCCCTTATTAACAAATTTGTCAAAATAGGAGATTACACGCGCATTAAAATTCATTTTAAATCATAAGGGGGTTTCACATACAATTATGACCGACAAACTATACATGTGTCTTATATAAATGATTAATTTTCCTCGAAAAGCATCCAAGTGTCCCAACGAATATGATAATAAATTCTTGGTTTTCTATGATGACCTTCATTTAGAATGTATATGAATTTCAGCTCGACATAACGTACAGGGTGAGAAAATAAATACTGTCTTGGAAAATGATGTTTTTTCCACCGAACGACGGCCGTTGCATCGAGTATTTTTCTATTCTTACATTCCTCAGATGACTCTAATTCAGAATAAAGTTGAATTTTTGCTCGACATAACGTACAGGGTGAGAAAATGAATACTGACTTGGAAAATGATGTTTTTTCCACTGAATGACGGCCGTTGCATCGAGTATTTTTCTATTCCTATATTCCTTAGATGACGCTAATTCGGAATAAAGATGAATTTTTGCTCGACATAACGTACAGGGTGAGAAAATAAATACTGACTTGGAAAATGATGTTTTTTCCACTTAACGACGGCCGTTGCATCGAGTATTTTTCTATTCCTATATTCCTTAGATCACACTTATTCGGAATAAAGATGAATTTTTGCTCGACGTATCGTACAGTGTGAGAAAATAAATACTGACTTGGAAAATAATGTTTTTTTCACTGAACGACGGCCGTTGCATCGAGTATTTTTCTATTCTTACATTCCTTAGATGAACCTCATTTAGAATAAATATGAATTTTTGCTCGACGTATCGTACAGTGTGAGAAAATAAATACTGACTTGGAAAATAATGTTTTTTTCACTGAACGACGGCCGTTGCATCGAGTATTTTTTTATTCCTATATTCTTTAGATGACGCTAATTCGGAATAAAGATGAATTTTTGCTCGACATAACGTACAGGGTGAGAAAATAAATACTGACTTGGAAAATAATGTTTTTTTCACTGAACGACGGCCGTTGCATCGAGTATTTTTCTATTCTTACATTCCTCAGATGACTCTAATTCAGAATAAAGTTGAATTTTTGCTCGACATAACGTACAGGGTGAGAAAATAAATACTGACTTGGAAAATGATGTTTTTTCCACTGAATGACGGCCGTTGCATCGAGTATTTTTCTATTCCTATATTCCTTAGATGACGCTTATTCGGAATAAAGATGAATTTTTGCTCGACATAACGTACAGGGTGAGAAAATAAATACTGACTTGGAAAATGATGTTTTTTCCACTGAACGACGGCCGTTGCATCGAGTATTTTTCTATTCCTATATTCCTTAGATCACACTTATTCGGAATAAAGATGAATTTTTGCTCGACGTATCGTACAGTGTGAGAAAATAAATACTGACTTGGAAAATAATGTTTTTTTCACTGAACGACGGCCGTTGCATCGAGTATTTTTCTATTCTTACATTCCTTAGATGAACCTCATTTAGAATAAATATGAATTTTTGCTCGACGTATCGTACAGTGTGAGAAAATAAATACTGACTTGGAAAATAATGCTTTTTTCACTGAACGACGGCCGTTGCATCGAGTATTTTTCTATTCCTATATTCCTTAGATGACGCTAATTCGGAATAAAGATGAATTTTTGCTCGACATAACGTACAGGGTGAGAAAATAAATACTGACTTGGAAAATAATGTTTTTTTCACTGAACGACGGCCGTTGCATCGAGTGTTTTTCTATTCTTACATTCCTCAGATGACTCTTATTCAGAATAAAGTTGAATTTTTGCTCGACATAACGTACAGGGTGAGAAAATAAATACTGACTTGGAAAATGATGTTTTTTCCACTGAATGACGGCCGTTGCATCGAGTATTTTTCTATTCCTATATTCCTTAGATGACGCTTATTCGGAATAAAGATGAATTTTTGCTCGACATAACGTACAGGGTGAGAAAATAAATACTGACTTGGAAAATGATGTTTTTTCCACTGAACGACGGCCGTTGCATCGAGTATTTTTCTATTCTTACATTCCTTAGATGATACTAATTCAGAATAAAAATGAATTTTTGCTCGACGTATCGTACAGTGTGAGAAAATAAATACTGACTTGGAAAATAATGTTTTTTTCACTGAACGACGGCCGTTGCATCGAGTATTTTTCTATTCCTATATTCCTTAGATGACGCTAATTCGGAATAAAGATGAATTTTTGCTCGACATAACGTACAGGGTGAGAAAATAAATACTGACTTGGAAAATTATGTTTTTTTCACTGAACGACGGCCGTTGCATCGAGTATTTTTCTATTCTTACATTCCTTAGATGAACATCATTTAGAATAAATATGAATTTTTGCTCGACGTATCGTACAGTGTGAGAAAATAAATACTGACTTGGAAAATAATGTTTTTTTTACTGAACGACGGCCGTTGCATCGAGTATTTTCCTTTTCTTACATTCCTTAGATGATACTTATTCAGAATAAAAATGAATTTTTGCTCGACGTATCGTACAGTGTGAGAAAATAAATACTGACTTGGAAAATAATGTTTTTTTCACTGAACGACGGCCGTTGCATCGAGTATTTTTCTATTCTTAAGATCCTCAGATGACTCTAATTCAGAATAAAGTTGAATTTTTGCTCGACATAACGTACAGGGTGAGAAAATAAATACTGACTTGGAAAATGATGTTTTTTCCACTGAATGACGGCCGTTGCATCGAGTATTTTTCTATTCCTATATTCCTTAGATGACGCTAATTCGGAATAAAGATGAATTTTTGCTCGACATAACGTACAGGGTGAGAAAATAAATACTGACTTGGAAAATGATGTTTTTTCCACTGAACGACGGCCGTTGCATCGAGTATTTTTCTATTCTTACATTCCTTAGATGAACCTCATTTAGAATAAATATGAATTTTTGCTCGACGTATCGTACAGTTTGAGAAAATAAATACTGACTTGGAAAATAATGTTTTTTTCACTGAACGACGGCCGTTGCATCGAGTATTTTTCTATTCCTATATTCCTTAGATGACGCTAATTCGGAATAAAGATGAATTTTTGCTCGACATAACGTACAGGGTGAGAAAATAAATACTGACTTGGAAAATGATGTTTTTTTCACTGAACGACGGCCGTTGCATCGAGTATTTTTCTATTCTTACATTCCTTAGATGAACCTCATTTAGAATAAATATGAATTTTTGCTCGACGTATCGTACAGTGTGAGAAAATAAATACTGACTTGGAAAATAATGTTTTTTTTACTGAACGACGGCCGTTGCATCGAGTATTTTTCTTTTCTTACATTCCTTAGATGATACTTATTCAGAATAAAAATGAATTTTTGCTCGACGTATCGTACAGTGTGAGAAAATAAATACTGACTTGGAAAATAATGTTTTTTTCACTGAACGACGGCCGTTGCATCGAGTATTTTTCTATTCCTATATTCCTTATATGACGCTTATTCGGAATAAAGATGAATTTTTGCTCGACATAACGTACAGGGTGAGAAAATAAATACTGACTTGGAAAATGATGTTTTTTCCACTGAATGACGGCCGTTGCATCGAGTATTTTTCTATTCCTATATTCCTTAGATGACGCTTATTCGGAATAAAGATGAATTTTTGCTCGACATAACGTACAGGGTGAGAAAATAAATACTGACTTGGAAAATGATGTTTTTTCCACTGAACGACGGCCGTTGCATCGAGTATTTTTCTATTCTTACATTCCTTAGATGATACTAATTCAGAATAAAAATGAATTTTTGCTCGACGTATCGTACAGTGTGAGAAAATAAATACTGACTTGGAAAATGATGTTTTTTCCACTGAATGACGGCCGTTGCATCGAGTATTTTTCTATTCCTATATTCCTTAGATGACGCTAATTCGGAATAAAGATGAATTTTTGCTCGACATAACGTACAGTGTGAGAAAATAAATACTGACTTGGAAAATAATGTTTTTTTCACTGAACGACGGCCGTTGCATCGAGTATTTTTCTATTCCTATATTCCTTAGATGACGCTAATTCGGAATAAAGATGAATTTTTGCTCGACATAACGTACAGGGTGAGAAAATAAATACTGACTTGGAAAATGATGTTTTTTCCACTGAACGACGGCCGTTGCATCGAGTATTTTTCTATTCCTATATTCCTTAGATCACACTTATTCGGAATAAAGATGAATTTTTGCTCGACGTATCGTACAGTGTGAGAAAATAAATACTGACTTGGAAAATAATGTTTTTTTCACTGAACGACGGCCGTTGCATCGAGTATTTTTCTATTCTTACATTCCTTAGATGAACCTCATTTAGAATAAATATGAATTTTTGCTCGACGTATCGTACAGTGTGAGAAAATAAATACTGACTTGGAAAATAATGTTTTTTTCACTGAACGACGGCCGTTGCATCGAGTATTTTTCTATTCTTACATTCGTCAGATGACTCTAATTCAGAATAAAGTTGAATTTTTGCTCGACATAACGTACAGGGTGAGAAAATAAATACTGACTTGGAAAATGATGTTTTTTCCACTGAATGACGGCCGTTGCATCGAGTATTTTTCTATTCCTATATTCCTTAGATGACGCTAATTCGGAATAAAGATGAATTTTTGCTCGACATAACGTACAGGGTGAGAAAATAAATACTGACTTGGAAAATGATGTTTTTTCCACTGAACGACGGCCGTTGCATCGAGTATTTTTCTATTCTTACATTCCTTAGATGAACCTCATTTAGAATAAATATGAATTTTTGCTCGACGTATCGTACAGTGTGAGAAAATAAATACTGACTTGGAAAATAATGTTTTTTTCACTGAACGACGGCCGTTGCATCGAGTATTTTTCTATTCCTATATTCCTTAGATGACGCTAATTCGGAATAAAGATGAATTTTTGCTCGACATAACGTACAGGGTGAGAAAATAAATACTGACTTGGAAAATAATGTTTTTTTCACTGAACGACGGCCGTTGCATCGAGTATTTTTCTTTTCTTACATTCCTTAGATGATACTAATTCAGAATAAAAATGAATTTTTGCTCGACGTATCGTACAGTGTGAGAAAATAAATACTGACTTGGAAAATAATGTTTTTTTCACTGAACGACGGCCGTTGCATCGAGTATTTTTCTATTCCTATATTCCTTAGATGACGCTAATTCGGAATAAAGATGAATTTTTGCTCGACATAACGTACAGGGTGAGAAAATAAATACTGACTTGGAAAATGATGATTTTTCCACTGAATGACGGCCGTTGCATCGAGTATTTTTCTATTCCTATATTCCTTAGATGACGCTAATTCGGAATAAAGATGAATTTTTGCTCGACATAACGTACAGTGTGAGAAAATAAATACTGACTTGGAAAATAATGTTTTTTTCACTGAACGACGGCCGTTGCATCGAGTATTTTTCTATTCCTATATTCCTTAGATGACGCTAATTCGGAATAAAGATGAATTTTTGCTCGACATAACGTACAGGGTGAGAAAATAAATACTGACTTGGAAAATGATGTTTTTTCCACTGAACGACGGCCGTTGCATCGAGTATTTTCCTATTCCTATATTCCTTAGATGACGCTAATTCAGAATAAAAATGAATTTTTGCTCGACGTATCGTACAGTGTGAGAAAATAAATACTGACTTGGAAAATAATGTTTTTTTCACTGAACGACGGCCGTTGCATCGAGTATTTTTCTATTCCTATATTCCTTAGATGACGCTTATTCGGAATAAAGATGAATTTTTGCTCGACATAACGTACAGGGTGAGAAAATAAATACTGACTTGGAAAATGATGTTTTTTCCACTGAACGACGGCCGTTGCATCGAGTATTTTTCTATTCTTACATTCCTTAGATGAACCTCATTTAGAATAAATATGAATTTTTGCTCGACGTATCGTACAGTGTGAGAAAATAAATACTGACTTGGAAAATAATGTTTTTTTCACTGAATGACGGCCGTTGCATCGAGTATTTTTCTATTCCTATATTCCTTAGATGACGCTAATTCGGAATAAAGATGAATTTTTGCTCGACATAACGTACAGGGTGAGAAAATAAATACTGACTTGGAAAATGATGTTTTTTCCACTGAACGACGGCCGTTGCATCGAGTATTTTCTATTCTTACATTCCTTAGATGAACCTCATTTAGAATAAATATGAATTTTTGCTCGACGTATCGTACAGTGTGAGAAAATAAATACTGACTTGGAAAATAATGTTTTTTCCACTTAACGACGGCCGTTGCATCGAGTATTTTTCTATTCCTATATTCCTTAGATCACACTTATTCGGAATAAAGATGAATTTTTGCTCGACGTATCGTACAGTGTGAGAAAATAAATACTGACTTGGAAAATAATGTTTTTTTCACTGAACGACGGCCGTTGCATCGAGTATTTTTCTATTCTTACATTCCTCAGATGACTCTAATTCAGAATAAAGTTGAATTTTTGCTCGACATAACGTACAGGGTGAGAAAATAAATACTGACTTGGAAAATGATGTTTTTTCCACTTAACGACGGCCGTTGCATCGAGTATTTTTCTATTCCTATATTCCTTAGATCACACTTATTCGGAATAAAGATGAATTTTTGCTCGACGTATCGTACAGTGTGAGAAAATAAATACTGACTTGGAAAATAATGTTTTTTTCACTGAACGACGGCCGTTGCATCGAGTATTTTTCTATTCTTACATTCCTTAGATGAACCTCATTTAGAATAAATATGAATTTTTGCTCGACGTATCGTACAGTGTGAGAAAATAAATACTGACTTGGAAAATAATGTTTTTTTCACTGAACGACGGCCGTTGCATCGAGTATTTTTCTTATCCTATATTCCTTAGATGACGCTAATTTGGAATAAAGATGAATTTTTGCTCGACATAACGTACAGGGTGAGAAAATAAATACTGACTTGGAAAATAATGTTTTTTTCACTGAACGACGGCCGTTGCATCGAGTATTTTTCTTTTCTTACATTCCTTAGATGATACTAATTCAGAATAAAAATGAATTTTTGCTCGACGTATCGTACAGTGTGAGAAAATAAATACTGACTTGGAAAATAATGTTTTTTTCACTGAACGACGGCCGTTGCATCGAGTATTTTTCTATTCCTATATTCCTTAGATGACGCTAATTCGGAATAAAGATGAATTTTTGCTCGACATAACGTACAGGGTGAGAAAATAAATACTGACTTGGAAAATAATGTTTTTTTCACTGAACGACGGCCGTTGCATCGAGTATTTTTCTATTCTTACATTCCTCAGATGACTCTAATTCAGAATAAAGTTGAATTTTTGCTCGACATAACGTACAGGGTGAGAAAATAAATACTGACTTGGAAAATGATGTTTTTTCCACTGAATGACGGCCGTTGCATCGAGTATTTTTCTATTCCTATATTCCTTAGATGACGCTTATTCGGAATAAAGATGAATTTTTGCTCGACATAACGTACAGGGTGAGAAAATAAATACTGACTTGGAAAATGATGTTTTTTCCACTGAACGACGGCCGTTGCATCGAGTATTTTTCTATTCTTACATTCCTTAGATGATACTAATTCAGAATAAAAATGAATTTTTGCTCGACGTATCGTACAGTGTGAGAAAATAAATACTGACTTGGAAAATAATGTTTTTTTCACTGAACGACGGCCGTTGCATCGAGTATTTTTCTATTCCTATATCCTTAGATGACGCTAATTCGGAATAAAGATGAATTTTTGCTCGACATAACGTACAGGGTGAGAAAATAAATACTGACTTGGAAAATTATGTTTTTTTCACTGAACGACGGCCGTTGCATCGAGTATTTTTCTATTCTTACATTCCTTAGATGAACCTCATTTAGAATAAATAGTAATTTTTGCTCGACGTATCGTACAGTGTGAGAAAATAAATACTGACTTGGAAAATAATGTTTTTTTCACTGAACGACGGCCGTTGCATCGAGTATTTTTCTATTCCTATATTCCTTAGATGACGCTAATTCGGAATAAAGATGAATTTTTGCTCGACATAACGTACAGGGTGAGAAAATAAATACTGACTTGGAAAATGATGTTTTTTCCACTGAACGACGGCCGTTGCATCGAGTATTTTTCTATTCTTACATTCCTTAGATGAACCTCATTTAGAATAAATATGAATTTTTGCTCGACGTATCGTACAGTGTGAGAAAATAAATACTGACTTGGAAAATAATGTTTTTTCCACTTAACGACGGCCGTTGCATCGAGTATTTTTCTATTCCTATATTCCTTAGATGACGCTAATTCGGAATAAAGATGAATTTTTGCTCGACGTATCGTACAGTGTGAGAAAATAAATACTGACTTGGAAAATAATGTTTTTTTCACTGAACGACGGCCGTTGCATCGAGTATTTTTCTATTCTTACATTCGTCAGATGACTCTAATTCAGAATAAAGTTGAATTTTTGCTCGACATAACGTACAGGGTGAGAAAATAAATACTGACTTGGAAAATTATGTTTTTTTCACTGAACGACGGCCGTTGCATCGAGTATTTTTCTATTCCTATATTCCTTAGATGACGCTAATTCGGAATAAAGATGAATTTTTGCTCGACATAACGTACAGGGTGAGAAAATAAATACTGACTTGGAAAATTATGTTTTTTTCACTGAACGACGGCCGTTGCATCGAGTATTTTTCTATTCCTATATTCCTTAGATGACGCTTATTCGGAATAAAGATGAATTTTTGCTCGACATAACGTACAGGGTGAGAAAATAAATACTGACTTGGAAAATGATGTTTTTTCCACTGAACGACGGCCGTTGCATCGAGTATTTTTCTATTCTTACATTCCTTAGATGATACTAATTCAGAATAAAAATGAATTTTTGCTCGACGTATCGTACAGTGTGAGAAAATAAATACTGACTTGGAAAATGATGTTTTTTCCACTGAATGACGGCCGTTGCATCGAGTATTTTTCTATTCCTATATTCCTTAGATGACGCTTATTCGGAATAAAGATGAATTTTTGCTCGACATAACGTACAGTGTGAGAAAATAAATACTGACTTGGAAAATAATGTTTTTTTCACTGAACGACGGCCGTTGCATCGAGTATTTTTCTATTCCTATATTCCTTAGATGACGCTAATTCGGAATAAAGATGAATTTTTGCTCGACATAACGTACAGGGTGAGAAAATAAATACTGACTTGGAAAATGATGTTTTTTCCACTGAACGACGGCCGTTGCATCGAGTATTTTTCTATTCCTATATTCCTTAGATCACACTTATTCGGAATAAAGATGAATTTTTGCTCGACGTATCGTACAGTGTGAGAAAATAAATACTGACTTGGAAAATAATGTTTTTTTCACTGAACGACGGCCGTTGCATCGAGTATTTTTCTATTCTTACGATCCTCAGATGACTCTAATTCAGAATAAAGTTGAATTTTTGCTCGACATAACGTACAGGGTGAGAAAATAAATACTGACTTGGAAAATGATGTTTTTTCCACTGAATGACGGCCGTTGCATCGAGTATTTTTCTATTCCTATATTCCTTAGATGACGCTAATTCGGAATAAAGATGAATTTTTGCTCGACATAACGTACAGGGTGAGAAAATAAATACTGACTTGGAAAATTATGTTTTTTCCACTGAACGACGGCCGTTGCATCGAGTATTTTTCTATTCTTACATTCCTTAGATGAACCTCAATTAGAATAAATATGAATTTTTGCTCGACGTATCGTACAGTGTGAGAAAATAAATACTGACTTGGAAAATAATGTCATTCCGTCATTCAGTGGAAAAAACATCATTTTCCAAGTCAGTATTTATTTTCTCACACTGTACGATACGTCGAGCAAAAATTCATCTTTATTCCGAATAAGTGTGATCTGAGGAATATAGGAATAGAAAAATACTCGATGCAACGGCCGTCGTTCAGTGGAAAAAACATCATTTTCCAGGTCAGTATTTATTTTCTCACCCTGTACGTTATGTCGAGCAAAAATTCAACTTTATTCTGAATTAGAGTCATCTGAGGATCGTGAGAATAGAAAAATACTCGATGCAACGGCCGTCGTTCAGTGAAAAAAACATTATTTTCCAAGTCAGTATTTATTTTCTCACACTGTACGATTCGTCGAGCAAAAATTCATTTTTATTCTGAATTAGTATCATCTAAGGAATGTAAGAAAAGAAAAATTCTCGATGCAACGGCCGTCGTTCAGTGAAAAAAACATTATTTTCCAAGTCAGTATTTATTTTCTCACACTGTACGATACGTCGAGCAAAAATTCATATTTATTCTAAATGAGGTTCATCTAAGGAATGTAAGAATAGAAAAATACTCGATGCAACGGCCGTCGTTCAGTGGAAAAAACATCATTTTCCAAGTCAGTATTTATTTTCTCACCCTGTACGTTGTGTCGAGCAAAAATTCAACTTTATTCTGAATTAGAGTCATCTGAGGATCATAAGAATAGAAAAATACTCGATGCAACGGCCTTCGTTCAGTGGAAAAAACATCATTTTCCAAGTCAGTATTTATTTTCTCACCCTGTACGATACGTCGAGCAAAAATTCATTTTTATTCTGATTAGTATCATCTAAGGAATGTAAGAAAAGAAAAATACTCGATGCAACGGCCGTCGTTCAGTGAAAAAAACATTATTTTCCAAGTCAGTATTTATTTTCTCACACTGTACGGTACGTCGAGCAAAAGTTCATATTTATTCTAAATGAGGTTCATCTAAGGAATGTAAGAATAGAAAAATACTCGATGCAACGGCCGTCGTTCAGTGGAAAAAACATCATTTTCCAAGTCAGTATTTATTTTCTCACCCTGTACGTTATGTCGAGCAGAAATTCATCTTTATTCCGAATTAGCGTCATCTAAGGAATATAGGAATAGAAAAATACTCGATGCAACGGCCGTCATTCAGTGGAAAAAACATTATTTTCCAAGTCAGTATTTATTTTCTCACACTGTACGATACGTCGAGCAAAAATTCATCTTTATTCCGAATAAGTGTGATCTAAGGAATATAGGAATAGAAAAATACTCGATGCAACGGCCGTCGTTCAGTGGAAAAAACATCATTTTCCAAGTCAGTATTTATTTTCTCACCCTGTACGTTATGTCGAGCAAAAATTCATCTTTATTCCGAATTAGCGTAATCTAAGGAATATAGGAATAGAAAAATACTCGATGCAACGGCCGTCGTTCAGTGAAAAAAACATTATTTTCCAAGTCAGTATTTATTTTCTCACACTGTACGTTATGTCGAGCAAAAATTCATCTTTATTCCGAATTAGCGTCATCTAAGGAATATAGGAATAGAAAAATACTCGATGCAACGGCCGTCATTCAGTGGAAAAAACATCATTTTCCAAGTCAGTATTTATTTTCTCACACTGTACGATACGTCGAGCAAAAATTCATTTTTATTCTGAATAAGTATCATCTAAGGAATGTAAGAATAGAAAAATACTCGATGCAACGGCCGTCGTTCAGTGGAAAAAACATCATTTTCCAAGTCAGTATTTATTTTCTCACCCTGTACGTTATGTCGAGCAAAAATTCATCTTTATTCCGAATGAGCGTCATCTAAGGAATATAGGAATAGAAAAATACTCGATGCAACGGCCGTCATTCAGTGGAAAAAACATCATTTTCCAAGTCAGTATTTATTTTCTCACCCTGTACGTTATGTCGAGCAAAAATTCATCTTTATTCCGAATAAGCGTCATATAAGGAATATAGGAATAGAAAAATACTCGATGCAACGGCCGTCGTTCAGTGAAAAAAACATTATTTTCCAAGTCAGTATTTATTTTCTCACACTGTACGATACGTCGAGCAAAAATTCATTTTTATTCTGAATAAGTATCATCTAAGGAATGTAAGAAAAGAAAAATACTCGATGCAACGGCCGTCGTTCAGTAAAAAAAACATTATTTTCCAAGTCAGTATTTATTTTCTCACACTGTACGATACGTCGAGCAAAAATTCATATTTATTCTAAATGAGGTTCATCTAAGGAATGTAAGAATAGAAAAATACTCGATGCAACGGCCGTCGTTCAGTGGAAAAAACATAATTTTCCAAGTCAGTATTTATTTTCTCACCCTGTACGTTATGTCGAGCAAAAATTCATCTTTATTCCGAATTAGCGTCATCTAAGGAATATAGGAATAGAAAAATACTCGATGCAACGGCCGTCGTTCATTGAAAAAAACATTATTTTCCAAGTCAGTATTTATTTTCTCACACTGTACGATACGTCGAGCAAAAATTTATATTTATTCTAAATGAGGTTCATCTAAGGAATGTAAGAATAGAAAAATACTCGATGCAACGGCCGTCGTTCAGTGGAAAAAACATCATTTTCCAAGTCAGTATTTATTTTCTCACCCTGTACGTTATGTCGAGCAAAAATTCATCTTTATTCCGAATAAGCGTCATCTAAGGAATATAGGAATAGAAAAATACTCGATGCAACGGCCGTCATTCAGTGGAAAAAACATCATTTTCCAAGTCAGTATTTATTTTCTCACCCTGTACGTTATGTCGAGCAAAAATTCAACTTTATTCTGAATTAGAGTCATCTGAGGATCTTAAGAATAGAAAAATACTCGATGCAACGGCCGTCGTTCAGTGAAAAAAACATTATTTTCCAAGTCAGTATTTATTTTCTCACACTGTACGATACGTCGAGCAAAAATTCATTTTTATTCTGAATAAGTATCATCTAAGGAATGTAAGAAAAGGAAAATACTCGATGCAACGGCCGTCGTTCAGTAAAAAAAACATTATTTTCCAAGTCAGTATTTATTTTCTCACACTGTACGATACGTCGAGCAAAAATTCATATTTATTCTAAATGATGTTCATCTAAGGAATGTAAGAATAGAAAAATACTCGATGCAACGGCCGTCGTTCAGTGAAAAAAACATAATTTTCCAAGTCAGTATTTATTTTCTCACCCTGTACGTTATGTCGAGCAAAAATTCATCTTTATTCCGAATTAGCGTCATCTAAGGAATATAGGAATAGAAAAATACTCGATGCAACGGCCGTCGTTCAGTGAAAAAAACATTATTTTCCAAGTCAGTATTTATTTTCTCACACTGTACGATACGTCGAGCAAAAATTCATTTTTATTCTGAATTAGTATCATCTAAGGAATGTAAGAATAGAAAAATACTCGATGCAACGGCCGTCGTTCAGTGGAAAAAACATCATTTTCCAAGTCAGTATTTATTTTCTCACCCTGTACGTTATGTCGAGCAAAAATTCATCTTTATTCCGATTAAGCGTCATCTAAGGAATATAGGAATAGAAAAATACTCGATGCAACGGCCGTCATTCAGTGGAAAAAACATCATTTTCCAAGTCAGTATTTATTTTCTCACCCTGTACGTTATGTCGAGCAAAAATTCACATTTATTCTGAATTAGAGTCATCTGAGGAATGTAAGAATAGAAAAATACTCGAGTCAACGGCCGTCGTTCAGTGAAAAAAACATTATTTTCCAAGTCAGTATTTATTTTCTCACCCTGTACGTTATGTCGAGCAAAAATTCAACTTTATTCTGAATTAGAGTCATCTGAGGAATGTAAGAATAGAAAAATACTCGATGCAACGGCCGTCGTTCAGTGAAAAAAACATTATTTTCCAAGTCAGTATTTATTTTCTCACCCTGTACGTTATGTCGAGCAAAAATTCATCTTTATTCCGAATTAGCGTCATCTAAGGAATATAGGAATAAAAAAATACTCGATGCAACGGCCGTCATTCAGTGGAAAAAACATCATTTTCCAAGTCAGTATTTATTTTCTCACCCTGTACGTTATGTCGAGCAAAAATTCAACTTTATTCTGAATTAGAGTCATCTGAGGAATGTAAGAATAGAAAAATACTCGATGCAACGGCCGTCGTTCAGTGAAAAAAACATTATTTTCCAAGTCAGTATTTATTTTCTCACACTGTACGATACGTCGAGCAAAAATTCATATTTATTCTAAATGAGGTTCATCTAAGGAATGTAAGAATAGAAAAATACTCGATGCAACGGCCGTCGTTCAGTGAAAAAAACATTATTTTCCAAGTCAGTATTTATTTTCTCACACTGTACGATACGTCGAGCAAAAATTCATCTTTATTCCGAATAAGTGTGATCTAAGGAATATAGGAATAGAAAAATACTCGATGCAACGGCCGTCGTTAAGTGGAAAAAACATCATTTTCCAAGTCAGTATTTATTTTCTCACCCTGTACGTTATGTCGAGCAAAAATTCATCTTTATTCCGAATAAGCGTCATCTAAGGAATATAGGAATAGAAAAATACTCGATGCAACGGCCGTCATTCAGTGGAAAAAACATCATTTTCCAAGTCAGTATTTATTTTCTCACCCTGTACGTTATGTCGAGCAAAAATTCATCTTTATTCCGAATAAGCGTCATCTAAGGAATATAGGAATAGAAAAATACTCGATGCAACGGCCGTCATTCAGTGGAAAAAACATCATTTTCCAAGTCAGTATTTATTTTCTCACCCTGTACGTTATGTCGAGCAAAAATTCAACTTTATTCTGAATTAGAGTCATCTGAGGATCTTAAGAATAGAAAAATACTCGATGCAACGGCCGTCGTTCAGTGAAAAAAACATTATTTTCCAAGTCAGTATTTATTTTCTCACACTGTACGATACGTCGAGCAAAAATTCATTTTTATTCTGAATAAGTATCATCTAAGGAATGTAAGAAAAGGAAAATACTCGATGCAACGGCCGTCGTTCAGTAAAAAAAACATTATTTTCCAAGTCAGTATTTATTTTCTCACACTGTACGATACGTCGAGCAAAAATTCATATTTATTCTAAATGATGTTCATCTAAGGAATGTAAGAATAGAAAAATACTCGATGCAACGGCCGTCGTTCAGTGAAAAAAACATAATTTTCCAAGTCAGTATTTATTTTCTCACCCTGTACGTTATGTCGAGCAAAAATTCATCTTTATTCCGAATTAGCGTCATCTAAGGAATATAGGAATAGAAAAATACTCGATGCAACGGCCGTCGTTCAGTGAAAAAAACATTATTTTCCAAGTCAGTATTTATTTTCTCACACTGTACGATACGTCGAGCAAAAATTCATTTTTATTCTGAATTAGTATCATCTAAGGAATGTAAGAATAGAAAAATACTCGATGCAACGGCCGTCGTTCAGTGGAAAAAACATCATTTTCCAAGTCAGTATTTATTTTCTCACCCTGTACGTTATGTCGAGCAAAAATTCATCTTTATTCCGATTAAGCGTCATCTAAGGAATATAGGAATAGAAAAATACTCGATGCAACGGCCGTCATTCAGTGGAAAAAACATCATTTTCCAAGTCAGTATTTATTTTCTCACCCTGTACGTTATGTCGAGCAAAAATTCACATTTATTCTGAATTAGAGTCATCTGAGGAATGTAAGAATAGAAAAATACTCGAGTCAACGGCCGTCGTTCAGTGAAAAAAACATTATTTTCCAAGTCAGTATTTATTTTCTCACCCTGTACGTTATGTCGAGCAAAAATTCAACTTTATTCTGAATTAGAGTCATCTGAGGAATGTAAGAATAGAAAAATACTCGATGCAACGGCCGTCGTTCAGTGAAAAAAACATTATTTTCCAAGTCAGTATTTATTTTCTCACCCTGTACGTTATGTCGAGCAAAAATTCATCTTTATTCCGAATTAGCGTCATCTAAGGAATATAGGAATAAAAAAATACTCGATGCAACGGCCGTCATTCAGTGGAAAAAACATCATTTTCCAAGTCAGTATTTATTTTCTCACCCTGTACGTTATGTCGAGCAAAAATTCAACTTTATTCTGAATTAGAGTCATCTGAGGAATGTAAGAATAGAAAAATACTCGATGCAACGGCCGTCGTTCAGTGAAAAAAACATTATTTTCCAAGTCAGTATTTATTTTCTCACACTGTACGATACGTCGAGCAAAAATTCATATTTATTCTAAATGAGGTTCATCTAAGGAATGTAAGAATAGAAAAATACTCGATGCAACGGCCGTCGTTCAGTGAAAAAAACATTATTTTCCAAGTCAGTATTTATTTTCTCACACTGTACGATACGTCGAGCAAAAATTCATCTTTATTCCGAATAAGTGTGATCTAAGGAATATAGGAATAGAAAAATACTCGATGCAACGGCCGTCGTTAAGTGGAAAAAACATAATTTTCCAAGTCAGTATTTATTTTCTCACCCTGTACGTTATGTCGAGCAAAAATTCATCTTTATTCCGAATTAGCGTCATCTAAGGAATATAGGAATAGAAAAATACTCGATGCAACGGCCGTCATTCAGTGGAAAAAACATCATTTTCCAAGTCAGTATTCATTTTCTCACCCTGTACGTTATGTCGAGCAAAAATTCAACTTTATTCTGAATTAGAGTCATCTGAGGAATGTAAGAATAGAAAAATACTCGATGCAACGGCCGTCGTTCGGTGGAAAAAACATCATTTTCCAAGACAGTATTTATTTTCTCACCCTGTACGTTATGTCGAGCTGAAATTCATATACATTCTAAATGAAGGTCATCATAGAAAACCAAGAATTTATTATCATATTCGTTGGGACACTTGGATGCTTTTCGAGGAAAATTAATCATTTATATAAGACACATGTATAGTTTGTCGGTCATAATTGTATGTGAAACCCCCTTATGATTTAAAATGAATTTTAATGCGCGTGTAATCTCCTATTTTGACAAATTTGTTAATAAGGGAATAATTGTCAGTCTGGCAACACTGCTCGTTAAATTCCGTATATCCCATATTCGACAGTCCCCACGTCATAATGTGTGGATGAGAATGTGTGGATAACTTCACGCAAATGCTAGAAAGTTGTAATTTTCAGTAAATTTGGGAGATAAATATCTCGGTTAGGTTCGTCACTGGGTAAAATCAGCCGAATGGTTTCGGAGTAACGAAAGAAACATTTTCTTTACATTACAAATTTCGAATTCAATTTTTTTCAAGATACAGCATACGTGGTGTATCACGAAAGTTAAATACTTGATGTATTGTAATATTTGCACCTTCCTCAAGTATGCTGCTCTATTTTTGTTGGAAGGCAATGACTTCAACCAATACTACAAACAATTACATTCATGGTGGCAAAATAATGAGGAATATTTTAATGTAGTGGATGTTTTACGATGGTCACAAAGCTTTGACAGATTCTTATTTGCAAATTAGAGTGGTTCTATGTCGATTTTCAGGTCATTTTTGATGCAACCATCGAACTGAATCCACAATTAAGCTAATCGAAGCTTCGTGAAACCAACCATTAGTCGTTCAGGAAATTGAAACAGTTAGCAGATTTTACGACCATAACATAATCGCATGGTTTACGATCAATAGCGGAAGTATAAACAATAGTTAATCTTCACTTTAGTGGGGTTCATATTTTCATCCAATCAACTTGAATGTTCGGATAAATTTTTAACAGACAACGTTATTTTCTTTGTTTTCACCACCGCTCTTTTCCGCAAACGGTTCGAAGAATCACATAATTCGTTCGCTCGATAAAAACAGACTTCCACAGAATCCGTTAATTGGTCTCAATATGAATGTGTAGGAATCTCGATTTATGTAGGTTGGTGAGCGAATCAACGAAATCGTTAAGTACACGACTTTGAGTTTGAATTGATTCTGATTGACTGCATTCGGTCAAAACTTATTGACAGCTCGTGAAAAGATCGAATGGATTTTTGGCGGGCTTGTTCTCCTGAACAGAGTGCATATTAATATCACCAAATGTCTGTAATTGTCAAATATTTGGCCCAAAATGGTCTCAAACATTTTTAGTCCCGACCCACTGATGAAGTATTCGAGGTAGGTTTCATCCCACCTGGCCCTAAGAACGATTACTCACGAACTAAATGAGCTCTAGGGTTGTAATTTGCATGGCAGGTTTGCAATCCAAATGCGTCAGTTAAAATCCATCTAGCGATTTCGGAGTTATAGCCAGCCTTGTTTTCCTAATGACTAGAAAAATACTCATCTGTTCGAATGAAATCACAGAAAATAGTAGCAAAATACCAACACAGTTGTATATTGTTCTTGGGGGTAACGTTGCACTGCGCCCTTAAGGTCTATTGATCCCCCCACCACATAAGAGCTGTCGATGTCACCACAATCTACAGCTCACCTTCCAATTCCAGAGTTCTGATGAACTCCAGTAACAGGGATGGCTTCAAGGAGGTTACGTCTTCGCTCCAGCGGAATTCTTGCCCGAAGCATTCCATGCGTTCGTTTGAGATGGCGAGGCATTCCGTAATCAGGTGATCAGGAGTTTCATCCTCCTTTCCACAGAATCTGCACTCGTCTGTTTGTGCAAGCCCTAATCTCATCATATGCTTCCTAAGGCAGCATTGCTCTGAGAGGAAACCAGAGAGGAGGTGCAGCATGTTTTTACTGAGATCCATATACTTCTTGGATCTGACAGTGTTAAAGTTCCGGAGGAACCTTTTGGAGTTATACATTCCTGGGGGAGATCTCCAGATCTAAATTATACCTCGTTCAGTTTCTTCTTCATCCGAAATTCACTTTTGCAGGTGTATCTATCCATCCCACAGTAGGGTTCCGGGCCAATAAAAGGGGTTCGTGCTCCTTTCTTGGCAAGTGTGTTGGCTTCCTTATTTCCCTTAAATCCCGAGTGACCAGGAACCCAGGCAAGGTTACCTATTGTTTTTGCCTACTTATTTAAGTTTTCTTCGGCACTGCCATATTATCATACCTCTGATAGTTTCTTCTAGGTTCATTTCCACGCATCTTTAATTTGCAAGTAAGACGTTCGGATAGGAGCCTAGCGATAGTGAGCATTTGGTGCCCTAACCATTCATAGAAAATTCACGATTTCAGAGATTAGATAGATTTTTTTATTAAATCAAGCGTGCTATAGCAGACAGTCCTCACGTCAGTTCTTTTTCAAATTTGTGTGTGCAAGTTCTGAGGAACAGCATGCAATCATTTTGCCTAAACGTCTGTAATTTTCGAATTTTTTGCCGAAAATGGTCTCAAACGATTAGGTTCGACCCACTGATGCAGAATTCGAGGTCAAAAAAGCTCCTGCCGAGCTGACCATCCGATGCCATGATAACTTTCGAACAGAAAGAAATAGCGACTTGGAATTTTCAGGGTAGGTTGCGCCTCCGAATGCCACATTTGAGTTCGTCAATAGGCATAATGGGCCAAACGGTTTTGGAGTTATACACGTGGTTCTAACGATTCAGGCCCAGGGGGTCTGTCACATAGGAAGGTCGAACACAAATTCGTAATGTCAACTTAAACAAGGTGTTTTCAAAGATAAGTCCTTCTACAACAGCTGAAGACCTCATAAAATTAAGTATTTCACCAAAAATTGTCCATATTAAGGTTGAAACAGACAAATACAAAGTTTTAGGGCAATCTGATTAAACGTAACTTCCACTTCAGAAAAGAAGTCTCCAACAGGACAGTCTCCAGAGGGGTAAACAAAAAAGTCACAGATTCCTACGCCAAAACTAATTCCCTTGAAGTGTATAATTAGCTGGAACTACAACTACAACTCGATGCCATAAATGTTTATCGCCTATCATTATGCCTAAATGTCAGAAATTTTCTAATTTGTTGCCAAAAAATGTCTCAAACGATTAGGTTTGTCTCACTGATGAAGAATTTGAGGTCAAATTCGATTCTATCGGATCATTGCCACGATAAATTTCGAACGGAAACAGATTGTGACTCGAAATTTTCGGGGTAGGTTGCGTATCCGAATGCGATAGTTGGGTTCGTTAATAGGCATAAACGGTTCCGCAGTTAAACCTATCTGTAATTTTGTTGTTATTTCCTCTATAACACAAAAAATTCATAACCCATCGAATTGAAGCTTGCTGGTTAGTTGTAAAATGAGACCTGCAAATTTATGCACAATTTCTTGAGTATCTGAAATCTTGAAAAGAATATAAAAGTTTGTTTAAAAAATATATATATATTTCAGAAACTATCAGTCAGATTCCACTGTAATTCCGCACAAAACCTTCAAGCAGCCATTCTACATTATATTAACGGATTTAAGGTGGAACTATCTCATTTTTAAATTTGAATTCAGTTCATGCCGAATGCATTTTTTCACTTGGTAACTCTTTCTTTATTCATACTCAACTTCACGCAGTATTTCCTGAGGGCGTATGAGGCATTAGACAACAGAACATGCGCGTAAAAGTTCCTGACTTCACGTCAGTGCTTTTCAATAATTTCGTCAATATATTTTTGAAGCAGGTAAAATACAAATTCTAAATATATAAATAATAGGTGCAAATCTCGAACATTCTGATGTTAAGAAACGAAATACTTTCACATCATTTACGATTATTGCCTACAGGATAAAATTTAACCTTGCAATGTACCGCCAATATACCGCAGGCATCAAACCAATTACGGAGGTATGCATTATAAACATCTAACCCACTGTGGATGAATACGAAAATGAAATAGTGAAATTATCTGAAAGTGTTATTCCGCAATTATCTTCTCATTCCGGAGAACCTGATATATGTCAATAACATAATGAATATGATCTGGTATGGAATGTGTGATCAGAGTTTAAGATAGGTAATTTGCCATATTAACTGTAGGTATGAGATTTCCGTGTTTCTTCACGTTCAACTATTGACCTAACTGCACCTAGTTTGATGTATGTGTGCAGTCAGTTATGATAAATGCAGTAGCGGGTTTAATAGATCGTTTAACCCTGGGATTATCTTTGTCTAACTGGAAATGTAATTAGCGGAGATGAAGAAGTTCGAAATTCTGATTTGAGCGAGGGTAATGTTGAAATTAACGCATGAATTATCTGTTCCGTGCATTGCAACATTTCTCTTGTGAATGCGAAATTTTTATTGGTCAACTAGACAATTTCTTACTTAGATATTTAGACTGATTCATCTTACCGCGTGCTCAAACAATCTATTAACGTCCGATAAATTCCCGAGCAAAATTTAACAACCCCATACATCGAGATAACTTCAAAAATGAGAAGCGCAACAGACAAAGGTCAGTATATAAAAATATTCTAGAAATAGTGTGAGTTAAAAAAGAAGAAAAAATTACAGGCACCAAATGCTCACTATCACTAGGCTCATATCCGAGCGTCTTTCAGGCAGAAATACTTTCAAACGAAAGATGCGTAGAAATTAACCTAGAAAGATACTACCAGAGGTGTAATATAGAAATCCATTCTGACAGTGAACCTGCTATTAAAGCTCTGAGCTCCTATGTTATCGAGTCTAAGATAATATTGGAGTGCCGAAAAAACTCGATGAAGTAGGCAAGAACAATAGGGTCTCCTTGGTGTGGGTTCCTGATCACATGGGAATTGAAGGATATGAGGAGTCCAACACACTTGCCCGGAACCCTGCTGTGTGGTAGGTAGATGCAACTACAAAAGTGAATTTCGGATGAAAGAAGAAACTGAAAGGGGTATACTCTGGAGTTCTCATCCAGGAATGTCACACTCCAAAATATTCCTCCGGTACTTTGACATAATATGATGAGATTAGGGCTAGCAGAAACTGACTAGTGCAGATTCTGTGATGGGAGGAGGATGAAACTCCTGATCACTTGATTACGGAATGCCTTAATCAAAGCAAAGCAAGAAATAGTTTTGGGCAAGAAATCAGCAGAAGTGAAGACGTAGCCTCCTTGAAGGTCTCCCAGATACTGGAGTTCATCAGAACTCTGCAACTGAAAGGCGAGCTGAAGATGGGGGTGACTTCGAAAGCTCTGATGGGGAGGGGGCACAATAGGCCTTAAGGTCACTTACGCCAAATTTTGTGAGGATCGCATGATTGGAAAATAAAAAAAAATCTGTATCTCAGAAACTGACAGATATCATTAGATATCATTCAAATTCTACGAGAGCCTTCAAAACTATGTTTTACAGTAAAGTTCTAAACTCGATTGGATCTGTATTGGTGAACTTATTGCCGAAACATCGAAATATTCCAAGGATCGAGATGTACTGGTGAACTGTATTACACTCGACCAGCGAAGTTGTAAACAGTTTTCTATTCTGGCGTGCTCGGAGTGAATTTCATAAATCATTATATCACAGACAACATATGAAGTCAGTCTATGTTCATATTATATCTCTGTACTTCAGAGCGACCGACCGAAGTTGTATCTGACAAGTCGATGCGTCAACAGCATTCTAAATTCAAACTAATATTGCTTATTTATTTATTCTTTGATAATTTTTCAATACGAGAGAATCATTGTCAGTTTCAGAGAATTTTGAAAAACTGTTATTCACTTGTATTTATATCGATATTTAAAAACCGTTCGTTGGCTAAAGATAATAAAATATGGTATATTGGATGAATTTTGATCAATTGAAACTGATATTTTCATATCACAGATCGTTGAGTAAATTTTCTTGTTCTCTATTGAATGAAGGTTACATTTGTTTTCATTTCTAATAAAATAATAACTCCGAGGAAACGGATATCGAATGAATTTGGGTTGATTTCCTCTTAAAATACGTGAAACGTGATTATTTTCGTATATATAGTACATGTGAAAATTAATGCTATAAGTACAGAATGTTTTTTGTGAATTGTCAACTCAGTGTTTCTCATTTGAAGAAAGAATCGATATTGAAGATAGAAGTACCCCTCAATAGTACAGCTTATTTTACAGCTAAGTTCTATATTTAAATTCCATCGAATCTATATTACTGGAAATATTTGGAAGATATTATATTTTTTTCTAAGCAACTTTAGGCGAGTTGAGTACCTGGATGGGTGACCGCTCTATCTATAAAATTCAACAGGGTGCCGAAGCATATGTCCGGAGAGCTTTCCCACTTTTTTCTTTGTCAATCCTAACCCAATACGTAGGTAGTTTGGCCGCCTACATCTCTGAAACTAAGCATAAAAAATTCTTCAAACTCACACATTTTTCTAAGGCTCCTTGTATATGAACGAAAGCCAATTACTCATATGTTTTCATGCGGGGTTCTTTTTTCCAAAATAAATAACCCTGAAAGTCTCTAATTAGAAAATATGCTTCGAAAGTAATCCTGTTTACGCTGGAGGGCCGGATGGACAGCCAGACTTGGTATTGACCATCACTGAGTCTAATGTAATCATTTGAGACCAATTTCGGCCCAAAAATCGTATATTACATACATTTGGAGGAAATAATACCCTGCTACGACCGAGCAAAAACGCTATGATGATGGGAACGGGCAGGCGAAGCAGTATTTTAATATTCACACGGAAAGTACTGGCTTTATTCAGAACTCCAAAACGTGATGTTCATCGTATCAAGTTGATGAATGAAAATTTCAGTTATTTTCATGAATATCACTCGAAAATTGGCTTCAAAGGAACCCCAATTAAATTATCTCCGAAGCATCTCGTTACATGGATGATTGCTCAACAGATAAAATCAGCAATTTTCGGCTTTCATAATTTTTGGACCAACCCTAACATTACAGATCATATCACGATGAAACATGAATGAAGGAACATATTTGGGATGTTCCACCATTATTAATACTTCGAAAATTAACCTTACCATAATATTTCTTCAAAAATCGCGATCTCAATTTATAATTTTAGCCATTATTGCAAAACTTGATTCTTGCATTCCGGGTTCAACAACCTGCAACAATCTGGTAGTTTGCATTTTGTTGTTTTTGCGCGTATGTTCTGGGGAACATCGCGTTATAGTTTTGCCCAAATGTCTGTAACTTTCTAATTTTTTGACGAAAATGGTCTCAAACGATTAAGTTCGACTCCCCAATGAAGAATTCGAGGTCAAATTTGATTCTGTCAGTCCGGCCGTTGCCACGATAACTTGAGAACGAAAAGAGCTAGCGACTTGAAATTTTCAGGGTAGGTGGCGCATCCCAATACGACAGACAAGTTCGTTAATGGGCATAATCGGCTCAGTGGTTTCCGAGTAATAATTTTGTTTTCAACCAATATAAATCTGGTCGAACTGAAACTTAGTGGGTAGTTGTAGAATATGAACCTAAGCACGTTTGTGAAATTTTGTGCGAATCGTATGGCTAGAAAATTTAAAAAAAATTATTAAAAAATATTTTTGTTGTCACGATAACTTGGGAACGGAATGAGATAGCGGCTTGAAATTTTCAGGTTAGGATGTGCACCAGAACGCGACATTTCAGTTTGTTTATGAGCATAATCGGCCAAACGGTTTTAGGGTTATAGCCATCTGAAATTTTCTGAAATTTGGTGGTTTTTTGTTCCTCATTAACTCGAATTCAAACATGGTTATTAGTTGTAGAATGCCAACGCAAAAATGTTTGCAAAATTTGGTGAGGATAGCATTTGTAGAAAATTTTTAATAATCATTGAAAATAAAAAAAAAATTCTATATATCAGTAACTATTCGTTTGAAATTGCTGAAATTTTGCAAGAGCCTTCATAACCTAACACTACTGCCAAGTTTCAATTTTTAATACGATCGGTTAAATATTGGTGGAGATTCGAGCATTCTTGTGTGAGTTCAGTAGATGGGTGACCGTTGCCTCGATAACTTTCGAACGAAAGGAGATAGGGACTTGCAATTTTCAGGGTAGGTTGCGTATCCGAACGGGAGAGTTGAGTTCGTTTTTGGGCATAATCGGTCTAACGGTTTCCGAGTTATACCCACCTGGAATATTATTTCCTTGATAACTCAAAAAATAAATATTCGATCGAATTGAAGCTTGGTAACTAGTAGTAGAAAATCAACATAAAGACGTGTTTAAAATTTTGTAAGAACCGTACCCCTAGAAAATTTGAAAAAAATTACAAAAAAAAAATTTTTAGAACCGTACCCCTAGAAAAATTTTAAAAAATCACGAAAAAAAAAATTGGTTCAAGCACTGAACCAATTTTTTTTTTCGTGATTTTTTTTGTATTATTAGTAGCCATTATCTCCCAAAGTTGTGACAGTTCCTTCATTGCATGAAATATGTATTTCTGCAAACTGATACTATTCCACCTATTCAATGAAACTTGAAATATAATATTATGAGCATTAATACGTAGAAACAAAATTGAATATTTTCCTTCAAAAGTAGATAATAAAAAAAAATGAAATAAAACTATGACAAATTAGGATAATGAAAATAGCTCGCTTGTGAAACGTACAAATTCACCTGCAATTCAAACAACTTGAAAAAGGTTATTTATCATAATAAAATCCATAGACATAGAAAACCATTGGATGACGGCTGTGGCTATAATTTTCAACAAGTGCGCCAAAGCTTCTACACACATTGCTTTTCCAAGTAGAGTTATGAAAAAGAAACTCACTTGAAGTCAGGAGCTTTTGCACGCATCACATATTGTCCATACTCCTGTATTGGACACTCTTAATCGAATTTACCATGGTAAATTATTCCGCGTGGCCGGGCTGATCACCTCATCGCTCAGTGTTCCCTAGAGAGGAAAATATCATTCAGGGGCAGAAACTGACCCAGGGTTCCATGGTTATTACCAATCATCAGTGTGACACAGTGTGAAACAAGGTTTCTTCATCGCAGAGAGTCGGAGTTCGTATGGACTCTCCATAGGTGGCACTGGTAGTGTTCTTTCCCTACCAGTTCTCGACCAATGTATATAATTTTCTAGAACGCCGACAGTATTTATTCAGAGTTTGGCTAAGTCACACTCACACACTGATGATTGGTTATGACAGTGAAACCCTGGGTCTGTGTCTGCTCCTTAATGACACTTTCCTCTTTGGGGAACACTGAGAGATAAAGTGATCAGCCTGGCCACGCGGAATATTTGTTGATGGTTAAAATCAATAAATATTTCACCGTGTGTCTTGTTAGGTATTATTGGCAACTAGCTGGCCTGGCGAACTTCGCACCTTCTAAGTTAATTAAAAAAAAATGCTCGGTATGAATGAAGTTTTATTATTATTTTCGATTAATTGCACATTATGTTCCTTACTTACAAAACAGAGTTCTCCTGAAATACTGGTTATTTATAAGGTTTCAATTTTCAATTTGTTTTTGACAGACACTCATAGTTATGATACAGTATCTTAATCAATTTAAAGCTTTCTGATAAACTATATTATTTGTTTTGTTTTGTGGTGTGTAAATAAACAAAGATGACGGTTTTCGACGCGCGAACACGCGACGTATAATTGTTAAATTATGAGAATCCTTCCAAGGTAGCTATTTAGTTAATGCTTTGTTTGTGGCACAAATCAATTCAATCGCGTACAATTGTGCCGTGATACAAAGAATGGTTTATTTTCAATGATGATGCCTCGAAAGTATATATTTTAACTCAATTGAATGAAATTGTACGATTGGCGTGAAAAACAGCAAGTTGCAATTGAAAAACACTCTGTATGAAAATTTCGGACAAATACATTATGAGAATCCAACCAAGGTACCTATTTAGTTAATACTTTGTTTGTGGTCCAAAGCGCTAAGGTTAGATTAGCAATAATATTATATGGTTGTTAAGTTTTCTTAAATAACGATTCTTAAATTTTCTAATTTTCAGCGCAATTTTTTAAATGTTTTCTGTCTAGAAGAACCCTTCTCCTGACAATAACAATCACTGAGCCCTTAATATTAATTTTAAGTAGGTACTCGACCAAGGCGTGTGAAGATTTTCCATTTAAAATACACGGGAACTTTAATTTTTTTTTAAATTTATATAGCTCAGCGGCATTTAATGGTATCACCCCGTCCAAAATGGGGATTTTCTCAGCATTAAATGCTCTACAAAAGTGCCTACTGCGGCGAAGTCGTAACTCACACCGGCGAGGTAGTACGGGCCACTAAACCTGATTGAAATATCTCAAGCAGTATTAAAGTTAGCGATTAAGAGCTGACAAGCTTTTTTGTAGAAAATAAAATTTCCTACAAGTTATTCATTTACATTTTTTCTATAGCTCTTGTCATTTACGAGATAAATGCGAAAAAACGTAAATTTCATGAAAAAATCAGGTTTAGTGGCCCGTACTACCTCGCCGGTGTGAGTTACGACTTCGCCGCAGTGGGCACTTTTGTAGAGCATTTAATGTTGAGAAAATCCCCATTTTGGACGAGGTGATACCATTAAATGCCGCTGAGCTATAGAAATTTAAAAAAAAAATCAAAGTTCCCGTGTATTTTAAAAAGAAAATCTTCACACGCCTTGGTCGAGTACTTAAAAGTAATATTAAGGGCTCAAACTTCCAGGGAATTTTTTTTGGGGTATTTCCAACAAAATTTTACGATGGGACCAAAAAAAAAATAGTCGCAAAAAAAAGCATCCTAATATATATATATTTCAGAGCTGTGCCGAGCACTGAAGTAAAGTGCTTCGAGCCCTAGGCACTAAGCACTCAATAAAAATCATCCCGAGCCCCGAGCACAAAGCACCGCGTTTTCACAAAAGGCTTGCGATTACTAAGCACTTTATAAAAGTAATTCGATTTTTCGAGCACTAAGCACTAAGTACTTTTGGATGGAAATGAGGAGATTTTCTGCGAATGTTTATATAAAATTGTATTCAATTGGAGAAACATGTAAACTAGCAAACCTGCATTCCTCATATGCATTGAAGGATAAGAAATAGAGTGCAGTGAAACAAAACTCTATAAAACTAACGATCTCAAAATTCGTTCTATTCTCACACATCTTGAAAAGGTCTTTATTAAAAGCGTCTCAGTTTTTTCTGCACATGTAAAATGTATTTCCCTATTTAAAAATGGGTTCAAGCCCTGTGGACAGGAGCTTTCTGGCGCTCTAGTTCAAACAGACAAATTATATCTGGTATTGGTTTCTCACAGTTGGGAACTATATCAATGTATTCATATGATAGAACTGCATTAAAAAGGAAATTCAATTCAAATAATAGTTTATTTATGAAGAATTAATGAGCAATCATGAGAATGACAACTGCACCACATTTTCAAATTTTTTTTTACACTTTGCGGTAATCCGGTCAATACAAAACTTCACATGCGTATAAAGGTCATGATTCTACAATTTGGTGCTAAATTTCAGATAGATCGAGTGATCGGTTTCGGAAATATTCATAAAAAATATTTTTCGGCCATAACTCCGAAACCCCTTGATGGTTTTCGCCCATTAACGAACTTGTCCGAGATATTTACGCTCCAAAATCACCTTGCAATTTTCAATCCGCTAACTCCTTTCGTTCGAGAGTTATCGTGCCTACGGCCGGTCGGCCGGCCGGACAGAATCGATTTCGCACTCGGATTCTTGATCAGTGAGTCGAACCAAATCATTTGAGATCATTTTCAGCCAAAAATTCCAAAATTATAGACACTTGAGCAAATTGATAAGCAATCTCTTCCGAGGAACTAGAGCGCCAAAAAAACAAGTTTCGTATGACAATTGCCAAAAACAGGTTTAAAGTACCTACAAATAGTAGGTATTCCATAAAACATGTATAAAATAATAAATTACCTTGTAATCGATCAAAAATTTCCTGATCTACGTTCACAAAATTTTCTCCTCTCTCGAACTTTGGAATTATGCTTTCAATATTTACGTAATATTTTCAAACATTTTCGGGTGAGGTCCCCGTTTCATCGCTAAAATACGAGTATTTCAACCCCAATATTCTTGAAGTTACAATATTCCCTTCTGTCAAGTTGACTTTATGGCAATTCATACATAGAATAAACATAGAATAATTATATCAATCTGTGAAATACCATGTACATTGAAATTTTGAAAAATCATATCTCCGAAAGTATTAGCTTGTGAGAGTTAAAAGTGATATGAATGGATTCTTATGATAAAACTGCTTATTAAAAAAAATTTAATTTGGAATTTGTTTTGTAAAGAAAAATTTTTTTTTTTATTACTCCGAAACCTTCTGTCCGATTTTGCCCAGTAACGAACTTAGCCGAGATATTCATCCCCCAAACCTACTCTGAAAATTTCAACTCTCTAGCTCATTCCGTTCGAGAGTTATCGTGCCTACGGCCGGACAGAATGAATTTCGACCACGGATTCTTGATCAGTGAGGCGAACCAAATCGTTTAAGACCATTTTCATCGAAATATTCGAAAATTACAGACATTTGGGCAAATTGATAAGCACTCAGTTCCGAGGAACTAGAGCGCCAAAAATGGGACGCAACCCAAAACATATATGACAACAACATAGTATTATATTATGAAACTTTGGCTGAATATTTTCTTTCCCTTGATAATAAAAGAAGCACTTACGTGAACTCAGTGCTGTTTGGGGCATTTTTCCATTAATACTTACATGATATAATCCGAATTGATCAACATGAAGTCAGTTTTTTTTTAATTCCTCAAAATGTCAAAAATATAATCCGCAGAAATCGGATAGCAGTATTTTCTATTGTGATTGAAATCATAAGCAATTTAGCATTGTAAATAAGATAGAAATTTAAATGCATATATCGAATAAATCTGGTACTCATTTACTCCTCCCACCACAACGCGTCTGTGTCTATTCGTGTTACGACAAGATTTCGAAAAGGCTTAGTGCTTAGTAATCCTCGGAAGTGCTCGGGAGCACTTGAGGGATTACTAAACACTAAGCCTTTTTATGAAGTGCTTGAATTACTAAGCACTAAGCACTGGTTTTAAAAAGTGCTCGGGAGCACAGTTCTCGGGAGCACAAAAAGGCTTCAAACACATTCACAAGCACTAAGCACAATGCTTGGGCTCAGCTCTGATAGATATGTAGATTAGCCACAGTTCACCTCATTACATGAGAAATAATACCATTGAATTTATCACGTACTCACCCGCTGTGTATACTGAACGTTATTTTCAATCAATAAATAGTCATGTTTACAATCCTGTTGGTGTGAAATTCAATAATATAGTTACAAAGTAGTTGATACACAATATTTGATCCCACCATACACGTGCAATGGCACATCTCGTGATGGCACACGGACAGTTAGGATAGTTAACGATAAAACAAATCGTGTAGTGTCCATAATTCTGATGGCAGATCCTTTTCATTATCCATTCATTCCGCAAGTGCCCGATCGTAACGACACGCTCAGAAAATCCATAATAGCCCCTCGAAATCATTGAAATCGTACGGTATCCGAAAGGAAAATACGACAGACGGAATATCAGGCAACTCGGCAGGCCAGTAACTGACCTGCCGACCTCGAAACTCAGGTTGCATTAAAAATAATCGCACGTCTGGTTGAATTTCTAACGAAATGATAACGTCGAAATCGGGACTGTATAATTTGTAGGATGGTTGGGCAAACTGTAAGAAAAACTACTTCGAAGAATGCAAAGAAACGAATGAAATGATTATTCTCCCATTCCCGTTCGCCGATGGAGTAGGTCTGAGAGTACGTTAAAGTAATTGAGACATTCGTTAAAGTTAATTCACATCATGGAAACTAGTTGATATGACTACTGCAACCAACAGTCACAGAAAGAATTGGGAAAGCTCTGTGGACGGGGGCTTTGGCACGCTGTTGAAATGTATAGCCAGAGTGACCACCCATCCGGGTACTGAACTCGTCTAAAGCTGCTTAACTGCAGAAAAAATATATCTTCCAAATATTTCCAGTGTTATAGATTTGATCGAGTTTAAATCTAGAACTTGTCCGTAGAATCAGCTGAAATATTACGGGGCATTTCTACCTTCAATATCGATTCTTTCTTAAAAATAATTGGTGGACAGGAGTTTTGGCGCTCTTGTTCAAACTTTGACAAATCATATCTTCGAAAGTATTGGTAAGAGTTGGGAATTATATCAATGGATTCTTATGATAGAACTTCATACTAGCAATAATTACATTCAAACATCAAGAAAGAATTCAAACTCAACAAGAATGCCAAAAATTATTAATCCAAAACCAATAGACCAATTCTACCCAACAACGAACTCATCCGAAATATTAGTTCCTCAATTTTATGATGAACGATATTTTTTCCTCAAATCCACTCTGAAAATTATATTATATCAATTGAAACTTTAGCCAATATTGCAGTTTTGTTTTTAGTGAAGATATTCTGAACTCAATATTATTAACTTACCATTACCATTCCCATCATCATTTGGATTAACCATGGACATTAAATATCAAAATTTGACATATCATGTCTCAGGAAAATAAGTTGACATGTATCAACACAGATCATATTATAATAAATCATAGATAGAATAATTATCGCATTCTGTCAAAACACAGAAGTACGATTTATTATTGAAATTTTGAAAAATCACATCTCCGAAAGTATTAGCTTGTTAGAATTAAAAATGACATCAATGGATTCCTATGGTGAAACTGCATCTTGAGACAAACTTATTTTGAAATTTGTAAAGTAAAAAAAAATTTTTTTTGTTTCTCCGAAACCATCAGACCGATTTCACCCAATGACGAAGTTAGCCGAGATATTTATGTCCCAAACCTATTCTGAAAATTTCAACTGTCTAGCTCATTCCGTTCCAGAGTCATCGTCTTAACGGCCGGCCGGCCGGACAGAATCGATTTCGACCCATTCTTGATCAGTGAGTCGAACCAAATCGTTTAAGACCATTTTCATTCAAAAATTCGAAAATTATAGACATTTGGGCAAATTGATAAGCACTCTGTTCCGAGGAACAAGAGTGCCAAAAAAATAATTTACCCTATATTTCCAAGAATATAAATGCGAGTCTAGAAACAAACGTGTAAAAAAACTCTTTTTTGCTGAGAATGGTCTCAAACCATTAGTTTCAACCAAATTACATTCATTCACGGTTGGTACGAAAATAAACAGGACGGTGTCTGTGGTAACGTGAGGACCCATTCTAATACATAACTACATTCACTGTTGGGTCAGAAATAAACAGTGCTCTAAGTAATCATTAAAGGTTACTTTGGGAGGTACAGTCATTATTTAATGGTTCCTTTATGGGTTTTCTCTCCCAAACTCTGAAAATAATCTATCAAATTAGAAAATTCTTATTTCGTGAATTGCTTCTGAGTTAGAAACACAAGATATTTGTCAGAAGCAATGTATCAAACAATGTTTCCTAACAAATAATGAAATAATAACAAAATAACTAAATCAGACTCCTACGTCAGACACCAAACTAAAGTCTTCAGAATTATTTTTTTTTGATAGCTATTCTGAAATTCCAAAATTTCCACAATTTTCGGGGTTGTTCTATCCCTCAATACGAGGTACTTTCCTTAGACGTCGTCATCCTCTTTACTAATATTTCTTTAGGATTTTCACATAAATCCCCTAGGGGGTTTGATTGATTTACGCTCCTAACATTCGTCTTTAACGCCTTTGGTTTTCAAAAAACAATTGTTCTTCTATTTACACACTTTATTTATAATTCAACTCGAAGAAATATTTACAACTCTGACAGTATTCACTTCCGCAATATAGTCTAAATTCGTCTAAGTCAAAATTCAATAAAACCGTCTTGCCAATCGTCTTAGTCTACCGTCTTCGTCACTCAGGACACACACTCCCTTGATTGCTCATACCCTAGGTACCTACTCTGTTCCACCCCTCGCACTTCGGTGTGCAACGATTGGTAATTCCCTGGCCAGAACTACCTCGCCTTCGACCAATAGGATTCCCTTGGAACGATCCTACGGTCTTGAGGCAATTCCTGGAATCTAGTCGCTGTTTATGGTGCACGTCGAGAGCTCTTCGGGTGGGATAAAATCCAGATAGAGATATTGCGTCAACCCCGTTTCCCTTAGAGATGCCAGAGAGTCGAGCTTTGGTCTTGAATTCTTTATCCCTGTGAGTGGTACATCGTTTTCCGAATATGCATAGTATCTCTAACGGTATGCTAATGGATATGGAGTGCCCAAGGGTGCAGAGAACGTCTGATGTGTCGATAACACGTTGCTTGCATCCTTGAAATATAATCCTAATTCTAACTATATACAAGTAGAATTCCAATCATAATTGAAATCCTACATTTCCATGAATATAACCAAGATAACCACAGATATACCATCAATAAAAATTGTCTGCACTTAAGTAATTGTACAGATATTCCTAGAGAAATATTCAGACAGGTGATAGTGTTTTTTTTGGGGACAACTAGCCAAATATGTTTTGTTCAAAGGATCCCATTAATAACAAATTTTTGGGCAGTAGTCAGCGAATGCTGTTATGACATGGATTATATTATTTCCTTAATCTCATTATCCTACTGACCACATTTTATATATTACAAATACATATGTAGATGAGATGATTTTAACAATACGAGCTGACAGGGTGGAAGTGTCTTTGACAATTTTCAACATTTTAGATGAACGCATTCAGTTCATCGTGGCAAAAGAAACATATAGAGCAGTATCTTCTTTGGCCACGTGGGTTCTTAGATATATGGATAACAACATAAAATTAGACTGGTATAGAAAATCATTTAGTTCCAGAAGGTACCTCAATTATGATTCATTCACCAGCACACTGCACTGTAAACAAATGTGATTCTGGGCAGGAAGAGACGAATTATGGAAATTGTACATTCAAAGTTCTAAAGGTAGGCCAGCGATCGGCTTTTCAAGCTTTTCATTGATAATGGTTCTAAGATAGTCTTTCGGGGAATTTACTTTATGATACCTAGTGGAGTGGAGTAGAGAGAGATGTTGCAGACATGGAGAGCAGTCAAACGTTTGGATCCTTTCCATTTCAATACAAAGGCTCATAAACTCAGAGTATCACATGACATAAACATTGCTCGGTATAATAATAATAATAATTTATTGATCCTTTAAGACATAACAATTATGTATAGGATAAGTCAGGTGTTAAAATAATTTAGACATTAACTAAATTATCCCTACAATATTCATTCATTGTATAATAACATTTCTTCACAAGTAAAGACTTAACACAATAATACTCACGTTTCATGTAATTTAAAAAAAAAAACTATATTCGTTCGATAACCGTTTCTTCGCAGTTAATAGTTCAATAGAAATGAATATAACATTGATTGGAACTAGTATACACTGTTAGATGACACTCCAACCTGTTTGATACATCTACTGAGTATGATTACTTTACTTGGTGAGGTACAAGTCTGTGAAATGGTACTGTTTTGTCTAGATACTCTATCTTATTTTCAACATGAACTGGCTATAGACGGCCAACATATTCTTCGGCTAGGTAGTTCAGTTACTAAGTACAGTTGTGGCAGCAAAACGTTCACGGGGTATTATTTATTAACAAAAAAGGTATATATTAGGGTGGTCGTTAAAAATTAAATTTCTCGTGACACCCCCTAAAAAGCTTCCTTTTTATGAAAGAAAATTTAACTTAAATCATCTTGAGGCACGTGTTGTCTTGACTTGAAAAAATTATAAAAAATTTTCCCAGTGTTTTTTATAAAAAGGAAGCTTTTTAGGGGGTGCCGCGAGAAATTTAATTTTTAATGACCACCCTAGTATATATATCTTCAACAGGATAGGGTTGAGGTACTGGAACTTATATCTTAACTGGGATTTTCACTGGGTTACTGAAAAGTGAATATATTTATAATTCTCTTCTATTAAATGGGAAACAACTTCCTTTTGTTCCCCGTATTGCTGGGTTTAATTTATTTATTATTATTTACCAAATGACAGATTGTCACAGGCGATAGGTGTCATAGAATTGTGTAATGTCTAAAGATCATTGAGGAACATGAAATTCATGAAAGTTACTAACGATCTATAGAAAGCACAATATACAGGGTGACTGGTGACGTAAGGGACAACGGCTAAGTGGAGATAGAGGACCTCAAACTGAATGAGAATTTGGGTTTCAAATGTCCCATAAGGGTATTCGTTTCGGAGATATAGGGTGATTTATGAAAAAATGCTAAATCTATGAACTCCCATATCTTCGTTAATATGATATGTTTTTCGCTGATATTTTACATGTTTGTTCATACAGGCATTCTCTGTCAGCATAAGAAAAAAAATTGAAAAAATTGCTTGCCCGTTCTCAAAACTTTCAATTTACATGTCAAGTGAGAAATATCACACGGTATATGAGATAAAATAAAATCAAATAGAAATTTGGAAAGAGGGAAAAAAACTGATGAAATATCTGTTTTTTGTTTGAATAGCACAAATTTTTTTTCGTTTTTATGATATGTTGAAGTAAGAATATTACAATATTTTTATATTCAAATCATGAAAATTAGTACTACTGATAGAAAAAACCTTGAATTCGAGGCGCTAGAATGAGCCTGGCTTCAAAATATTCCTTCAAATCTTGAAATCTATTTTTATCAATTGATATTTCGATGCCATATAAAATTTCAAAATAAAATTTGTTGTAGATGGGGTGATGAAAGAGTTGGATACTCAAACACAAAAATAGAAAAAGTCGCAAATATAATTCATAAAAAATCAAGTAAGCAAATGTTCGAAATGAGAGCCGTTCACCTCCATACATTTATTGGCTCTCTTGAACAAATGAAGCACAGGTTTTTTAATCAGAGTAATATTTGTTTTAATTTCTTCGCATGCTTCAGTTATTCTGCGCTTCAAATGTTCACGGCTTGTTATTGTTTCTTTATACTCCGTATCCTTAAGATGACTCCATAGAAAATAATCCAGAAGAGTTAGATCGGGTGATCTAGCTGGTCAATTCTTAGAACCTCCCCGACCAATCCACCTGTCAGGAAACTCCCTATTCAGAAAATTCTTACTTCATTTGCAAAATGAGGAGGTGCACCATCATGTTGAAAAATCAAACCTCTCTGATTAATATTTTCTAAAAGACGAGGCAAAACATTCTGCAAGAAATCCAAATAAACAGCCCCAGTTATTCTTGATTCAAAGAAATGTGGACCGATCAAATGTCCATTATAAATGCCACACCAAACGTGGACACTAAAACGTCTTTGATTGTTTCTTTCTCTTTTGAGATGAGGATTATTTCGGGACCAAATGTGGTTGTTTCTCAAATTATTTATTCCATCTCGGGTGAACTGAGATTCATCTGTGAAGAGCATACCCTGAAGATCTCTTCTATGGCTCACTACCCATCTACAAAAAACAAGTCGATGTTCTTCATCTCCCGGTTCTAAGTGCTGTACTAATTGCGAATGGAAAGGATGGTATTTTTCTTTCTTCAACGTATTCCACACAGACCATTGAGATAAGCCTAATCCATGTGCCACTGGTCGAGTACTCGTATTAGGATTTTCATTTATTGTATTAACAATATTGTCGACTACTCGTCTTCTGATCTGCTGTGGCCTCTCAGGAACTGTCATATTTGGAAATTTTCCATTTCTTCTGGCAAAAAAGACAAGATTTTGGAAAATCTTGTGACCTGGCACACGACGATTTGGAAAACGCCTGCGGTACTCTCTTTCAGCAGCTCTTCCATTCATATTACAGAATCCGTATACAAGCATCATATCCACATATTCTTCATTTGTAAATACTGAAGGCATTTTTTAATTGATAGACTTTCAACACTGTTCCTAACAATTCACAAACAATTAGGTAATGTATAAATATAAAAGTCATTTTTTTAAACATGCCTACACTATGTAGTTGTCTGCATTTTATTTATCTTTGGCGACATGTGCAGGGCGTGGTGAGAACAGCTCTGTTATGCCAGCCATACACGCTCCGGTTGGCCGGAGAGGAAAATTGTACAGTTGTTGTGTGTGGCCGTAGGCCCGTCCGGCTTTCAAAGAGGGCAAAAATAGACCTTGAGGGTGCCGTGAGATGTAACCCCTTCCTGAATATCAACTATTAAATATCTTTGACTCAAATTTAGTGTTTTTGTTTTATCAAGAATATTTTTTTCGTGATGGGAATATAAAAATATTGTAATATTCTCACTTCAACATATCATAAAAACGAAAAAAAATTTGTGCCATTCAAACAAAAAACAGATATTTCATCAGTTTTTTTCCCTCTTTCCAAATTTCTATTTGATTTTATTTCATCTCATATACCGTGTGATATTTCTCACTTGACATGTAAATTGAAATTTTTTGAGTACGGGCCAGCAAATTTTTCATTATTTTTTCTTATGCTGACAGAGAATGCCTGTATGAACAAACATGTAAAATATCAGCGAAAAACATATCATATTAACGAAGATATGGGAGTTCATAGATTTAGCATTTTTTCATAAATCACCCTATATCTCCGAAGCGAATACCCTTATGGGTCATTTGAAACCCAAATTCTCATTCAGTTTGAGGTCCTCTATCTCCACTTAGCCGTTGTCCCTTACGTCACCAGTCACCCTGTATAATTCATGAAATAATTTAAAGCCACATCAAAAATAATAAACTGTTTTAAACTTAATTTGTCGTGTGTAATACAGTTGACAAGTACATCTCGCTTTGTCTCAGAAGAAGGTAACATCGCTTCCGAAACAAATGTCAGGCGACAGAATTTGTATTGGACAAGAGCAGCAGGTTTAAGCTTATTAGGGTAAATTTCTAACGAAGTATCGAAGAGAATGCATGCGCCAATCTGCGATTTTGTAGAACATCCTCTTCATCATGCTACCACATTTAATAACTGTCCTCTTTTCATTATAAGACATCCGTTCCAAATTATCCGCGCGCTGTGATAATCATCGCTTTTATATCTTTTATAATGAATGCGATAGTGTTATGGAGAATAAATTATAGTGAAATGAGACCCTCTGCAGATTTTCCACATACGGTTATTTCGAGAAATCAGAATTAAAAAATTAAAAACACTGACGTGAAACCAAGTTTTTGCAGGCATGTTCCATTGTCTATTCACGCCTCATATACCCTCTTCAAATACTCCATGTAGTTGAGTATGAATGAAGAAACACGTGAAAATATGAATTCGGACGTACAACCTTCCCTGAAATTTTGAAGTCACTTTCTCTCTCTGTTCGAAAGTTATCGCAATAGAAACCAGTTATCAATTCGAATGGCACAATTTTTTGAAGGCATAGAGGATGTTTGATTGCACATTTCTAACTCCTCATATAGTCCCCTTTCACCCCCTGCCAGATGGGTCATCCGTTAGAAATCACCCTGTTGAAATACCCTCCCCAAGTTGGGACCTATTTATCACATTCAACCACTTTACAACTTTCACCCCCGGTTTCTGAAAGGCTGGTCAAAGTTAACAGGACTGTTAATGTCAAATCAGTCCGAGTTTTTGCGCTTTGCGCAACTCAGATGGGGGTTAACAAGAGATTGATCACTGATTAGTTAACATTTTTGTTGATCAGCCTTTCAGAAACCGGGGGTCAGTGGGATATACGATCGAAATTCCTAATGCCAAAGATATTTCTGAGACAGGAGTTTTAAAATTATTTCATTCTATATAACGTTTCCTGGTTGACACAGGGGTAATAAAACTGCGAACAATAAATTAAAATGTGTTAGGAACAAAACTTTACAAAGATTGGTTTTTAGGGAGAAAGGTATACAGGGTGTAACTGAATAACACCGAAAAAAATTAAGGGGTGATTCTGTGATGAAAATTAAGTTGGCATTTGTTATAAAATTTTTCTAAAAAACCTCCTCCCGGAAAAGTTACACCCCTCCGAAGTTTAACAAAAGAAATTGTTTCTCTTGAATTTTCCCTGTATATAAAGCTGAAGACACGAAACTTGATAACTATTATTTGTCAATGAAACTACACATTTTGGAATTTTTTCAACCCTGAAGTATGCTTAAACGGGGTTGAATTAGTCAACAACTTTTTTTTGGATACAAATTTTCCTTTTAAAAAAACGTGGCTGAACAGCCCAATTTACTTACTAACTTTTTTATCCAACAAGTTTTTTCGAAAACTCAAGCATTTATGAGAAAAAAAAGCAATGCATATTCAAAATGCACCGAGGTGAAATTTCCCTAACCTAATTTATTTGTTTATTCATATATTTAAAATATAATAAAGTTTTGCTTTATTTTATTCATCACCCATTCTATAACCTTTCTTGAAGAATTTCAATATACAGGGAAACTGAAAAAGAGAAACAATTTTTTTTGTTAATCTTCGGAGGGGTGTAACTTTTCAGGGGGGAGGTTTTCAAAAAATGTTACACTCCAATTTTCATCACAGATTCACCACTTACATTTTTACGGTGTTATTCAGATACAGCCTATATACATATAGATTTCTTCCTGGAAAATCAAATCCATTACACTATTATCTCATTTCAAAATTTTCGAGGCAAATGCCTACACAGATCTTAACTTCGAACAATTAAAGAACCTCTATTCAGATATTTTCTCGCTTTTTGTCTTCCACAATAGAGAAATCGTTCATCTTTTAAAAGTGTCACCAATTCATTTGCATTCCAAAATATCGAACACGTCCCAAATTGGCAATATCAGTTATACACTATCCATTGATCGAGACCATCAATTATTTTAATTCTCTCACAGAATTAACACGAACCTTCAACATTCCAATCACTGTTACGGAAGAATGGATGAGAGTTCCGCATATTTCCTCCAAACTGCTACCATTAAGCACGCTAATGAGGTATTGAGGTATACTCCGGTCACCATCGAACGGTAAACCAAACAAAAGTGCTCACTCTACTTCTTTTGTGTTTATTTTATATGAATACTTATATACAGGGTGTCCCCGGGAGAAATGCGACAAAAGGAAAGCATAAACTGTGATCGTCTTATGGATTTCAATCGCCTGAGGTCCTTGGTTTTGGATGTACAGGATGAAGTTCAACTAATCTTGCACCGATCAAATGACAGGTTTTAGAGTTCACCCTTATACCACCCTTTTGGACCGCTTTCGTTTGCCTAAATAGAAAATATCAGGACCGAAGTAGGACAATTTTGGACATTTGATATTTTTGTGACTAGTGTAGTCCACCCTGTTCGAGAACACTGAGAATATCTTCGACCTTCATGTCCGCAAAAAGGTAATTCGACAAAAAATCTCCAAAAATATCGCTCTGCACTATCATACATTAATTAATCTTATTGCTGTGTAAATAGATTTTAACCCTTTTTTTTTAACTAGCTAGATTGATATTTATCCCTGTAGGGCAATAATATACCAATTCTTATATCCTATAACTACTCGGACAAATACACAACTTCATCTATAAATTATTTTGATTTCTCAAGTTATTTTGGTTTGTGTGTTTTTCGTTCATTTTATTCATGTTTGTATATTGTGGATAATTATCTTCATTTGTTAATGAGGAAATAAAATGTTTGGTAAATTAATCAATTTGATTAGTGTGTTAAATTTTTCTGACATTTTGATGCTCTGAAATCAGATTTGGATATAACTTATCCACGATCCACGACTTATCCACTTATTACTATATTATACAAATTCTTATATCCTATACCTACCTATACAGTGTGGAAAAGCCAAATGGAATAAATTCATTATCCTGGTTACTGTAAATATTTATGGAAAATTCAGAAACATGTCAAATTTAAATTTTGAATTGTTATTCTTTTTCGTAAAAATGCGAACCCTACCCTCAAACCCCTTCGGAAGACAGGAACAACATCCAATATTTCAAATAGGAAGTATGTTATACATCGTTTGAAAGGTTTAGTCATTCTCTATACAGTAAAGTTATCACTTTCATGTTGATTACAAAAATCAAATTGGAAAAAATAAAATCAAGTGATTAGAGAAATTTGGTACAATATCAACAACTAGAATGTAATACAAAATGTAGCAAAAAATTGTGAATGTTAATGGAGAAGATGTTCAAAGTGCTCACCGCGAACGATTTGGCAACATCCTAACCTCAAATAAAAAAATCTTCCAACATTATTTAACATCTCAGGAGAGATCGACCTAATCGCAAGCGTTATTCGATCTTTTAAGTCATTCAAATAAAGAGCATTAGTTTTGTACACGATCGATGCTCTTCACATATCCCCATGACACGAAAACTAGTGGGTTAAGATCAGGGAATCGCGCTGGCCATGCGATCGTTCCTCGCCTTACTATCCACCGATTTGGAAATATTGCATCGAGGAACTTCCGGACATTGCGTTGGTAATGTGGTGGTGCTTCATCCTGTTGGAAACATATCGGATTCCGTGGAACTTGAGGATTTCCTTAAATAGGATATAAATTTGCCAAAGTTGGAACGACATCATTTTGTAGTAGTGCTAAATAACTATCGCTATTCATATTGCCCTCAATGAAAAATGGGTGTATGATATGAATTCAAACATTTCCTGCCTAATCACTAAACTTTTGAGGGAATTGCGTGTGTTCCTCTCTCATCAAGTGAAAATTTTCGGTAGACCAGTAGCGGCAATTTTGACGATTAGCACGGCCATTGAGAGAAAAAGTGCACTCATCAGAAAACAGAACGTCTACTAATTGGATAATATCGTTATCCAGCATGTCCCGCATTTGTTCACAAAAATATGTATTCCTAAAAAAATTGGTTCAAGCACTGGCGTGAAGTCAGAAGCTTTTTTGCCTATGTTCTATTGTCCATTCTTCTGTATTGGACACACTTAATCGAATTTACCATGGTTAATTATGTTGTCCATTCTCCTGTATTGGACACTTAATTCGAATTTACCATGGTAAATTCGAATTAAGAGTGTCCATTCTTCTGTATTGGACACTCTTAATCGAATTTACCATGGTTAATTATATTGTCCATTCTCCTGTATTGGACACTTAATTCGAATTTACCATGGTAAATTCGAATTAAGAGTGTCCAATACAGGAGAATGGACAACATAATTTACCATGGTAAATTCGATTAAGAGTGTCCAATACAGAAGAATGGACAATAGAACATACGCGCAAAAGCTTCTGACTTCACGTCAGTGCTTGAACCAATTTTTTTTTAATCGTGATTTTTTTAAATTTTTTAGGGGTGCGGTTCTTAAAATTTTTTTTTTCGTCATTTTTTTCAAATTTTCTAGGGGTACGGTTCTTACGAAATTTTAAACACGTCTTTATGATGATTTTGTACTACTACTAGTTACCAAGCTTCAATTCGATCGATTTTTTATTTTTTGAGTTATCAAGGAAATAATATTCCAGGTGGGTATAACTCGGAAACAGTTTAACTGATTATGCCCAAAAACGAACTCAACTCTCCCTTTCAGATACGCAACCTACCCTGAAAACTGCATGTCCCTATCTCCTTACGTTCGAAAGTTATCGAGGCAACGGTCAACCATCTACTGAACTCACACAAGAATGCTCGAATCTCCAACAATATTCAACCGATCGTGTTAAAACTTGAAACTTGGCAGTAGAGTTAGGTTATGAAGGCTCTTGCAAAATTTCAGCAATTTCAAACGAATTGTTACTGATATATAAAGTTTTTTTTTTTCAATTTTCAATGATTTTTTGAAAATTTTTTACAAATACTATCCTCACGAAATTTTGTAAAAATTTTCGCGTTGGCATTCTACAACTAAGAACCATGTTTGAATTCAATCGGTTTATTTTTTTTCGAGTTAATGAGGAACAAAAAACAACCAAATTTCAGATGGCTATAACTCTAAAACCGTTTGGCTGATTGTGCTCATAAACAAACTGAAATGTCGCGTTCTGGTACTTCTGGTGCACATCCTAACCTGCAAACTTCAAGCCGCTATCTCTTTCCGTTCTCAAGTTATCGTGACAACAAAAATAATTTTTAATGATTTTTTTAGAATTTCCTAGCCATACGATTCGTACAAAATTTCACAAACGTGCTTAGGTTCATATTCTACAACTACTCTCCAAGTTTCAATTCGATCGGATTCATATTGGTTGAAAACAAAATTATTACTCGGAAACCACTGGGCCCATTATGCCCATTAACGAACGTGTTCGTTGTATTGAGATGCGCCACCCACCCTGAAAATTTCAAGTCGCTAGCTCTTTTCGTTCTCAAGTTATCGTGGCAACGGCCGGCCGGACAGAATCAAATTTGACCTCGAATTCTTCATTGGGGAGTCAAACTAAATCGTTTGAGACCATTTTCGTCAAAAAATTCGAAAGTTACAGACATTTGGGCAAAACTATAACGTGATGTTCCCCAGAACATACGCGCAAAAATCGTCTTCCAAGTGCTCCTGGGTAGATATCATTTTATAGGGGTGTATTTTATTTTGTTTGAATATATTTAGAATCGATGTACTGCTGACATTGAATGTTTAGTAGGCCTCCTTACTCGATTTATGTGTGTTTTCTTCAAAGTCAAGCATAACATCTAATTTCACATCATCACACAGTGCATTAGTTTGGGCATGTAAGACAGATTAAAGAAGCTGTTTTACATGCCCAAACTCGGGAAACTTCTTCTCTATTTTACATATTGTCCCATGGGTTATAGGCGCAAATTCGAAAATTTCTCATGAAACAAGCGACTTACGAATACTTCTTTTGTATTCGGGTGTTATCTCCATCAATCATTTCTGAAATTGTTATTTTGTGCTTTTCCGTTTTTCGAACGATTATTCAAAATTGAAGTTAATTAAATTCAAACACAAAATAGACTATTTATAAACTACAACTTATAAGTACAAAACAATTAGCGAAGGCATTCTAAAGAAACTAACATTGCCACTAAAAGTGTTTTACGTAGTTTTCATGGTACTATCTGGAAAAACACAATATTATGTTTTTTTTTCATTTTATTCATATCACATATTGAGGGCAAATAAGTTTACTATTAGTCTAATATGATTTGGAAATATTCAAGGGTATTATAATGAAATTTGGTATCACATGATTTCATTTTTTTCTATTTTGATTTTTGCAATAAAAATGAATAACATTTCTGATTAGGGAATAACGAGACCTTTCAAACAATGTATCACAAGCCCATACTTGCTTATTGAAAAATTTGGGGGATGAACCAGTTTTTCGAAGGGAGTTCAAGGTAGGGTTGGTATAAGACGTGTTTCGGGATTTTCCATAAATATGTACAGTAACAAAGATAATGAATGTATTCCATTAGACATTTCCACACTGTACAGAGAAAGAAATACACATCAATGATTTTACATTAATATCCTTTCACACCCCAAATATCAATACAATGATTGAATATTCAGTTGCAATATTTATCCCATCAATTTTCATGAAACTTGGCATCATGGAATTTTTTGCTGAATTACTCCTCTACGCTGATAATGGTGGAACAAAATTTCAGTGGTCAAGCACAGGGTGTACTAATATCAACAAGTAGCAATAAAGGAAAGGGTGATATAATTGTAAACATTGAAATCTGTAAGTTTATTGGTTCAAGATTTATTTCCCTGTATTTACGAAACCAAGAAAAATAATCGATTAAAATCCCTCGATATGATCCCACATAGATGACCTCAGTTTATGTTTTCCATTTGTCGCATTCCTTTTGGGACACCCTGTATATCAGTTCAGAAGAAGGCTTTTTCATAAAATTAATTGATTCGCGGGCATTGAGTCGGTCACTTCTTCAACAGTAAATTTGATTTGATCTCCGATTGTCGCGAAAAGAAGGAATTCAGGAAACAAGAATGAAGAGAATCTGTTAGTTATAGGAAATTATCGACTATCATCATGCACCCGGCGGGTCTTCGTGACTGCATGGTTTGTCTGGGGATTATTTCCGGAATGCGCTGGTAGATACCGACAGCAGGATTTTACGCATAGCACATTATAAATCTTTGATCTACATAATTTCCTAACAAAAAATTGGTTCAAGCCCTGTAGACAGGAGCTTTTTGGCGCTCTTGTTCAAACAGACAAATTATATCTTTGAAAGTATTGGTTTCTCAGAGTTGGGAATTATATCAAAGGATTCTTATGATAGAGCTGCATCATGAAAGAAATTTGAAAAAGTGTCTTTAAAAAAAACGCTTCAAAAATTATTATTTAAAAAAAATAGCAATCTGCAATGCTTTAATGTTTCAAAAATTGTCATAAAATTTATTTATCAAGATTAAATGAGCAATCTGCAATGATTCAACCTATACATTTATTCAAAATATATTAATAAAATACTATCCTCTTTTCATAATTGAAATAAATATGATGGATGATCATAATTGGCAGTGATCTTTTACTTGCTCCAATATTGTGGATTAAAGTTGCTTCATCAACTGTTGATAATATATACGCTACAAAAATCAAAGATGTAAATGGGTTACCTAACTCAGAGTTAATTTTGTCTAGCGCAATGAAAACGCAGGGTTAAAATCGTAACATTTTAACTCCGAGTTACTTAACTCTGTGCCTAATAATTTAACCCCGTATTCAACGCATGTTGGCCTTAGTTTGTTAATTTACTATCAAAAACTAAACAATTATAATTAATTATTCAAATTATTATTAAAAAATCGTTGTATGCTTCCTGCTTCTTAAATGTATCTATATATTTTTCGAAAGTTTTGTCACACAGTACTGCATAAATAAGTCGCTCCACATCAGCATGTGCTAAATCCCTCATTTTCTCAGAAATACTAAGATCGCAACAAATTCCGAAAATATGTATCAACTGTTTATGTTTATATATCTATATGTAAAAGATTAAAAGATATCTGCTCATTTTGACGTTTAAACCACAGAATATACATATGTAAATATTTACTTTATGGTTAAAACCGAAACTAAACCGTGTTTGTATGTGGAGCCTCGGTTGATATGTGTTCCCTGCACATGAATTCAGACCTGAGTGTCCTCGTGTCGAAGGAGTAGTGGGTGCTGTATGGTTTCTATTCCGTACTGAATCTTAACCGAAAAACCGTTTCACACTTGTTGCCAGCCGAATAGAAACCGAAAACGAACCGAACCGAATGGAACCGTCTGCATGTGAAACAAACTTGAAGCACGCTCTGGGAAACTAAAGATCATTAACAACGAAGTCTGCTTGAAGACAAATTCCAGTAGAACGTGACTAGCTGGGAAAAGTCAATTTGAGTGATGAAGCCATTCGTTAGCTTCTTCATCAGCCAGGAAAGACATGGTAATTAAGCAAATGGGACTCGCATAAGTTCTCAAATGATAAAAAGCAAAGTCGTGTAAGCATTTGTTCGACAAAAATTTCTCGCAACGATAGGGAACTAATTCTTGATCGATTTTTAACATGTCACGAAAAGTATAAATCTATATTGTAATAAAATCTTAAGCATTGATCTACAATCAATGATACAAATCAAAAAAAGTAAAATAAAATATAATTAAGCATTTGTATCATTGATTGTAGATCAATGATACAAATGCGATTTTATTACAATATAGATTTATACTTTTCGTGACATGTTAAAAATCGATCAAGAATTAGTTCCTTATCGTTTCAAGAATTTTTTTTTGATTCGGTCACTAAACAATACCTACGAATTTATTGTGTTTAGTGAACAGCAACTGGCATAGTTCATCAGGAGTATATGAAGATTTAAATAGACCCTGTGGACAGGAGCTTTGGTGCTCTTGTTCAAACTCTGACAAACCATATCTCCGAAAGTATTGGTTTCCCAGAGTTTGGAATGATAGCACTGGATTCTTATGATAGAACTGCATCATAAAAAATTAAATTCAAAACGAAGTTCTATGACCTATGAGCTATCACCTTATATGTTGGATTGAGTCAGCATATTATAATTAGATTGAAAATCGTAAAATTACGATTAATTATTGAAATTTTGAAACATCATATCTCCGAAAGTATTAGTTTGCTAGAGTTGAGAATGATATTAATGGATTCTTATTGTGAAACTGCATCTTATAGAAAATATAAATTTTTTTTATCCGAAACCCAATTTTCTCCAACGAACATAGCCGAGATATTTATCTCGCAAACCTACTATGAAAATTTCAACTGTCTAGCTCATCCGTTCGAGAGTTATCGTGTCCACGGCCGGCCGGCCCGACAGAATCGATTTTGACCACGGATTATTGACCAGTGAGTCGAACCAAATAGTTTAAGACCATCTTCATCATAAAATTCGAAAATTAGAGACATTTGGGCAAATTGATAAGCACTCTGTTCCGAGACACAAGAGTGCCAAAAATCAATGTGGACATATACAGGGTGGTTCACAAGGACTGCTCGTTAGAATATTCCACAGAAAAAGTCGAGATAAACACTCGAAAAATTATAGTTAAGTATTTTTAGGAGAGATGAATTCTTGGAAAAAATCTCAGATTCGTTCGACTTCCGTTTTCACCGGAAATGATACCAACTTTCGTCTTTTAAATGTAATACCCAGTTTTTTCATTGATAATCAGATTACTCGTTGAATTCTACATTGTTTTAATGCATCACTTAGATATTGTCCTCAGAAAATTCGTGTGAAATCTGAGAAAAACCTTTAAATTTTGTCAAATAGGGCTTCATTCCAATGTTAATAACTTGTAGATTTTTGCATGCAAATCCCTAATTTTTTAGCTGCTATTAGAAGACATACCAATGCTTCTCCTTCGTTAATTAAAAATTCAACTGAACATACAGGGTGCTCCTATTTCAATGTCAAATCCAGTCATTACATAAACCTAATTTTTTTCAAATGAGAACTTATTTTTTTATTGGTCAGCAGGAATCTACGTTAAAAAATAGTGTATTTTTTAACGTAAGAAAAATCTATATATCAGAAAATATTCTTCCGAAACCGCTGAAATTTTTTTAAGAACCTTGAAAACCTAACTCCACTGTCATGTTCCAAGTTTGAACACGGTCGGATCTTTATTGTTGGAGATCCGAGTAGCCTTGTGTGAGTTCCGTAGCTGGATGAGTGACCGTTGCCTCGATAACTTTCGAACGAAAAGAGATAGGGACTTGCAATTTTCTGTAATCATTGCCGATTCTCTCGTTACTGAAGTCTTTCACTAAAATGTTATGAAATTTATTTATATAATATAGAAGCCGAGAAAATGGTATATATCGATGCTAAATTCAATTAAGAGTGTCCAATAGAGGTAAGTAGACAATCATCTAAAATGCTGTTGTTATTTCCTCAACAACTCAAAAAATACAGATCCAATCGAATTGAAATTCGGCAATTGGTTGTAGAATGGTCAGTTGCAAGCAAATGTTTCATGAATTTCGTGAACATCGTATGACTAGAATATTAATAAAAATTTTTCTTAAAAAATATAGTAAAATTTCTTCAAAAATTATATATTTCAGTAAATATTTGTCAGAGTCCGCTGAAATTCTGCACGAACCCTCAAGTCAAAGTTTATTTTTCTAATATTTTGAAAAATACAGATCCGATCCAACTGAAATCTTTAGTACTCCGTTGAAAAATGTTGTAGCTTCATCCAGTATTTCGTGAGGGTGAGGAGTGGATAGACAAAGGAACATCCGTGCAAAAGCTCATGACTTCACTTCAGTGCTTGAACCAATTTTTGGCGCTCTTGTTCCTCGGAACAGAGTGCGCTTATCAATTTTTCCAAATGCCTGTAATTTTCGAATTTTTGGCTGAAAATAGTCTTAAACGATTTGGTTTGACTCACTGAACAAGAATATGTGTTCGAAATCGATTCTGTCCGGCCGTCCGTCCGTCCGTACGGCCGTTAACACGATAACTCTTGAACGGAATGAGCTAGACAGTTGAAATTTTCAGAGTAGGTTTGACGGATAAAAATCTCAGCTAAGTTCGTCATTGGGCAAAATCGGTCTGATAGTTTCGGAGTAACGAAAAAAAAATTTTTTTTTACATTACAATTTTTGAATTCTTTTTTTTTTAAGATGCAGTTTCATCATAAGAATCCATTGTTATCATTTTCAACTCTACGAAGCTAATACTTTCGGAGATATGATGTTTCAAAATTTCAATAAAACATCGTAAGTTCTATGTATTCACAGAATGTGAACACAGAATCTGTCTGTGATCACTATTCATAAATGTCATCTTTTCTAGCTATAAGAGATTGCCAAATCATAGTAGTTATTTTTTCTGGGAAAACAAAAATTCGATTCTTGAATTTGTGAATATATACAAGACTGTTTTGATGTAGTTTATGGAGGCAATAGGAAAGAAGATCATAATGGAATCATCAAAAGAAATTACTGTTCCGTTGACCACTGAGGTTAATATTACCATTTACTTCCGTAAGTACTGAGACCTGTGCCTGTATACAGTATTTTCATAATGTTGTTTCAAAATACCAAAATATGGATCTACATTTGTGTATCAATCATTTTTTCTTGACTTAAGGTTCATAATACAGAAAAGAATGTGTTAGTGGTAGTCTGAAATTTAGCATCAAATTGAAAAATCATGACCTTTATACGCATGTGAAGTTTTGTATTGACCAGATTAGCACAAAGTGTAAAAAAAAAAATTTGAAAATTTAAAATATTTAAAAACAGTTTTTCTACAATAACTCTCGAACGGAATGAGCTAGGTAGTTGAAATTTTCAGAGTAGGTTAGGGAGATGAATATCTCGGTTAAGTTCGTTATTGGGCAAAATTGGCCAGATTTAATTCGATTTCTTCCATGGTGCAGTTCTCATTCTCATGATTGCTCATTTAATCTTGATAAATAAACTATTATTTGAATTGAATTTCCTTTATGATGCAGCTCTATCATATGTATACATTGATATAATTCCCAACTCAGAGAAACCAATACTTTCGGAGATATAATTTGTCTGTTTGAACTAGAGCGCCAGAAAGCTCCTGTCCACAGGGCTTGTTTCATTGTAAGTTGAACGAATCGGTACATTTAGAATTTAATTGGCAGAAAATTCCTAGCGATCTATTTTCGAAATGTTATATCCAACAATTGCGCTAAGAATTCTAGGAAACTGATGCATCCTCGAGTGATTGTAAACAGGCACTCGCATTAAACCATTACCGGAGAGTTTATAGGGATACAAATTCACACAATAGGAAATCAAGTAGAGATGCTTTGTTAACCATTTAAGATAAATTGTTCTCCAGCCGAGCCGCTCTTTGATGGCAACTTATCCTGCAGAAGAGAACCGCCTGTATTGAAGACCGTCGAATGATCGATAGCAGCAGCTATGGAAGAAAATTCATTCTTCATTTAACTACAGAAGTACCGTAAATTGTTTGCAGACATCGGAATGATTGCACTTCCGACAACATTTTATATAACTGATCCTTGTGGAAGACAATGAGATAAATGGCGTGCAGGCTCCTAGATATTGTGGTTCACTATTCAACATTCGCTGGAGACAATAAATCACGATAAGATAGCAACGAGATTTATTCCTGCATTTAATGATACAATAGAAATGTCTTGCTGAGTTGCATTTCCTAGTGTTCCGCATGAGTTTTTATGAAATTTCGCGAATTTTTCACGACCAGTTCCTGATACAGGTGTTCTTCGAACCGGTTCGCGTGGAGTGGTGGTGAAGAGATTGTTCCAGAGGTTTATACCATAATTTGTTCGCGGAGATGTCCACGATTAATTTTTGGCGAGTTGTTTGATTTTATAATTGGCTTTTTAATTTCAAGATGCTTCTGAACGACAACAAACGGGAAAATTTACGTAAGATACGAGTGTTTTAGTCCGATAATTCAAAAATTGGTTCAAGCCCTGTGGACAGGGTCTGATCAAACTTTGATAAATCATCTCTTCGAAAGTATTGGTAAGAGTTGGGAATTATATCAATGGATTCTTATGATAGAACTTCATAATAGCAGAAATTGTATTCAAACATCATAATAGAATTTGAATTCAACAAAAGAGTGTCAAAAATTATTAATCCAAAACCAATAGACCAATTCTACCCAATAACGAACTCAGCTGAGATATTCGTTCCTTAATTGTATGATGAACGATATATTTTTTCCTCAAATCCACTCTGAAAATTATATTATATCAATTGAAACTTTAGCCAATATTTCAGTTCTGTTTTTGCTGGAGATATTCTGAACTCAATATTATTAACATACCATTACCATTCCCATCATCAGATGGATTAACCATGGGCATTACAAAACATAAAATACAAATAATCATTAAAGGATACTGTGGGAGGTATACTCATTTTATGAAAGGTTTTTTTCTGGGTTTTCTCTCCCAAACTCTGAAAAATATCTATAAAATAAAAATTAATTATTTTGTGATTTGCTTCTGCGTAAGAAACACAAGATATTTGTCAGAAGCAATCAATTGAACAATGTTGCCTAACAAACAACAACGAAACAACATCAACGAAGAAACAACTATATCGGAACGTATCGGAGTCTATATAGTCTGATATAGACTCCGAAACGTTAAGATATAGTTGTTTCATCGTTGTTGTTGTTTGTTTGGCAACATTGTTCAATTGATTGCTTCTGACAAATATCTTGTGTTTCTTAAGCAGATGCAAATCACAAAATAATTAATTTTTATTTTATAGATATTTTTCAGAGTTTGGGAGAGAAAACCCAGAAAAAAACCTTTCAATAAAATACAAAATTTGACATATATTATCATGTCTCAGGAAAATAAGTTGACATGTATAAACACAGATCATATTATAATAATTCATAGATAGAATAATTATCGCATTCTGTGAAAACACAGAAGTACGATTTATTGTTGAAATTTTGAAAAATCACATCTCCGAAATTATTAGCTTGTTAAGTTGAAAATTTCATCAATGGATTCCTACGGTGAAACTGCATCTTGAGAAAAACTTATTTTGAAATTTTTAATGTAAACAAAGTATTTTTTTTCTTACTCCGAAACCATCTGACCGATTTTGCCAAATAACTTAACCGAGACATTTATGTCCCAAGCCTACTCTGAAAATTTCAATTGTCTAGCTCACTCCGTTCGAGAGTTATCGTGTTAACGGCTGGACAACCGGATGGACGGCCGGACAGAATCGATTCCGACTACGGATTCTTGATCAGTGCGTCGAACCAAATCGTTTAAGGCCATTTTCAGGCAAAAATTCGAAATTTACAGATATTTGGGCATATTTGATAAGCACTCTGTTCCGAGGAACAAGAGCGCCATAAAATGGGGGCAATCTCTGTGGACAGGAGCTTTGGCGCTCTTGTTCAAACGTTGACAAATCATATCTCCGAAAGTATTGGTTTCTCAGAGTAGGGAATGATATCAATGTATTCTTATCATAGAACTGCATCATAAATATAACTGCAGTTAGACGAAGAAATATTGTTTGCTTTCATACAACACTGAATCTGCTAAATAGATTTTTTTTCGTTACTCTGAAACCACCAGGGCCGCATTTGCCCAATAACGAACTTAACTGAGATATTTATCTCCCAAACCTACTCTGAACATTTCAACGATCTAGCTCATTCCGAACTTTTACAAATCTAATCTCCGAAAGTATTGGTTTCTCACAGTTGGGAATGATATCAATGGATTGTTATGATGGAACTGCCTCGTAAAAGAAATTAAATTCAAAAAGTGTCATTAAAAAAAACCATAGTACCAAAAATTATCAATCTGAAACCACCAGACCGATTCTACCCAATATCGAACCTATCCGAGATATTCCTTCCTCAAATCTGCTCTGAAAATTAAATTATATAAATTATCAACTTAGTCAATATTCCAGTTTTTTTTTTAATGGAGATATTCTGAACCCAATATGATTAACTTTCCAAGGTATATATTTCCCTCATCATGGATTATCTAATTTATAATATATAATATCTAATATATATAATATCCTATATTCTTCATAATTCTTCGATAGCTGAGGCTATTTCATTGGTCATTTTGCTTTCAATCATAATTTATTTTCTGGAACAATGGGTATTAATTTTGGAGAAAACCAGAAATAAATATAACATGTCTCATTTATCGGTAGATTTTCTAGTCAATGTCAGTAGAAAAGATGTCATGTATGAACACATGAAATTCATAGATAAAAATACGGACGTTAATTTTTGATTACAGCGTTCTGTGAAATCATAGAATTAGGAGTAATTATTGAAATTTTTAAGAATCATATCACCGAAAGTATTTGCTTGTTAGAGTTGAAATTGTTATGATGAAATTGCATCTCGCAAAAATTGTAATGTAAAAAAAATAGTTTTCGTTACTCCGTAACCAACTGGCTGATTTTACCCAATAGCAAACTTAACCGACATATTTTTCTCCCAAACCTACTCTGAAAATGTCAGCTACCTAGCTCATTCCGTCCGAGAGTTATCGTGTTATCTCCGGCCGGCAGAATCGATTTGACCACGGATTCTTGAGCAGTGCGTCGAACCAAACCGTTTAACACCCTTTTCATCCAAAAACTAGAAAATTACAGATATTTTGACAAATTGATAAGCACTATGTTCGGAGGAACAGAAGCGCTAAAAAGCGCAATTTAAACTGACTCTCTTTGTAAGCAAGATACAGGTTGTTTTATGAATTTAGCATATTTCTTCCTTGGATGATATCAAACGAACCATCCCGTATATTTCGAAATAAGTACTCACAGGGCGTTAATTTTAATCATTAAAACATTTGAAGTTTAAAGGCACTTAAACCAATTTTTGGTATTCTTTGAAATTTCAATTTCAAGTAAAAAATTCGTGCAGTAAAACTATCGTGCAAAAATGTAGAGCACCCGTTTCAGTTTAGTGTTTTGTGTTCTTTTCGAATATGCAAACGAATTTTCAAAATTACGATATACAGGGTGTTATTTCAAGGATACAGTCGTTTCATAATTTTTCGTTAACCCTGACCTAGATTTTCCTGGTCGTTTATTAGTTATTCATTTGAGGTTTAAATAAGAAATATGTAAGTCAAATATAAACAAATTATACAGAGTGGTTCACTTTTCATCACCCCAGGAAGAAATGAGCAAAATTCATAAAACACACTGTATCTCGGTTACGAAGACCCCCAGAGCCAATAAATTTGATATAAAATGAAGAATAAATCAAATAAAATGAAGTTGAAAAAATTCGTGAAAAAAAAATTCGAAGAAATTTTTTTTTCTCATGGTACATTTGGTATGGCGCACGATATTAATTGATTCTGAGATGGTATTAAGTTGGCCGGGTCAGCCGATGATCTATAAAGCGGAGATTCGTGACAACTTATAATTTACGAGGTCACACAGAATTGAGTACTGACATTTCCGTTACTATTTAATTCGATTAATGAAGTCCCGATCATAACTCGATTGAATTGAGCTCAGATAAGTCGTTATTATTATAAGGACTTCAACTTCAAATTAATGTAATGTTTTTTCTATAATTTTTTTAAGTGAAAGCAATGCCATTTATGTTTTGAGAAGGATTTCAGGAATGTGAGGATTAATCGTTTTGAACCTTAACTGATGAATCAAATTTTTGACCACTTTTTCCAATAATTGTGGGATTTTATCAATGGCGCAACCACCATATTGTTCTACAATGCACCCAGACTTTGTCAGAATAAACCGTAGGTCCAAGTATTTCTTGGATCTGACCGAATCAAAGTTCCGGAGAAATTTCTTGGAGTGATACATTCCGGGGGGAGATCTCCAGAAAATACCCCTTCTTTCATCCAAAATTCACTTTTGTAGGTGTATCTACCCAACCCACAGTATGGTTCCGGGCCAATAAAGGGGGTTTGTGCTGCTTTCTTGGCAAGTGTGTTGGCCTCCTCATTTCCTATGATTCCCGCGTGACCGGGAACTCAGATAAAGGAAATACTGTTGTTCTTGCCTAATTCATTGAGTTCTCTTCGGCACTCCCATATTAGCTTGGACTCGATAACATGGGAGCTCAGAGCTTTAATAGCAGCTTGACTGTCAGAGTGGATTGCTATATCACATCTCTGATAGTTTCTTTCTAGGTTCATTTCCACGCATCTTTCTATTGCAAGTACTTCTGCCTGAAAGATGCTCAGATAGGAGCCTAGCTGGTGCCTGGACCATATACTCCAGCGCCAGCTCCTATAGTGGTACTTGAACCATGTGGGTACCAAATAATGGCATTTCTTTCAAGAACTTGGGTGGTGGATTCCCTGTCCCAGTCTTTTTTCCTGTGTTGCTCATAGCACCAAGTACGATTTATTATTGAAAATTTGAAAAATCATAGCCAGTATTGGCTTGTTAGAGTTGAAAATGATATCAATGAATTCTTATGGGGAAATTGCATCTTTGAGAAAATTTAATATGAAATTTGCAAAAAAAAACTTTCTCCTTACTCCGAAACAATTTAACCGATTTTGCCTAATAACGAACTTATTTGAGATATCTATCTCCTAAACCTACTATGAAATTTCAACTGTCTAGCTCATTCCATTCGAGAGTTATCGTCTTAACGGAGGGCCGGCCGGACCGGCCAGACAGAATCGATTTTGACCACCGATTCTTGATCAGTGAGTCGAACCAAATAGTTTAAGACCATTTTCATCCAAAAATTTGAAAAGACATTTGGGCACTCTGTTCCGAGGAACAAGAGCTCCTTAAGAGTGTCCAATGCAGGAGAATGGACAAAAGAACATACACGCAAAACCTCCTGACTTCACGTCAGTGCTTGAAACAATTTTTTTTTTCGTAATTTTTTTTTAAATTCTAGGGGTACGGTTCTCATAAAATTTTTCAATAATTTATCAAAAATTTTCTGGTGATACGATCGTCACAAAATTCTACAACTAAGGCCGCTCGTACACCGGCACGACGCGACCGCAACGCTACCGCGACGATACTTTTTAACGAGGAAAATGCGTCGCGTCGCCGTATCCTTGGTGTGGGCGCTTCTATGAATTACCACGTACCGCGACTGCGAAGCGACACGAAGTCGCGGTCGCGTTGCGGTCGCGTCGTGCTGGTGTACGAGCGGCCTAATAACCAAGTTTCCATTCGATCAGGTTCAATTTCAATTCGCCCTCTCATTCCGTTCGAAAGTAATCGTGTCAATGGCCGGCCGGCAGCACAGAATCTAATTTTACCACAAATCCTTCATCGGTAAGTCGAAGCTAATCATTTGAGACCATTTTCTGCCAATAATTCGAAAATTACAGACATTTGGGAAAATTGATCGGATTTACCTCCTGAAAAATCTCGAAAAATTTCAGTTAATGAATGAGCAGTCGATTCTGATAAATTCGAGGTCGTTCAGTGCCGACTTGAACTTCTAGAGTTCACGGAAATCATTAGTATGCCGAATAATACTATATCGCATAATATAATGACACAATTATGGAAATAAATGAATGAATGAATCGATGAATAATATTGACCTTCAGAACTAACGGTCTCCACATTCTACCATAAAATTATGATATAATGGGGGGTATGCCTCGAATATTAAATCTTGCTGTCAATTTTTTTTCCTACTTGTGAACACAATGCTACAGAGATCGAAATGGCAGTAAAAACATGCCGGATTCAAGACAACCCGAACAATGGGTTCCGTTACCTATACTGTGGCCATTGTGTTCGATATTCATAAACATCGCTAATATCTCAGGGTGGTGACCGCCAAGAATAGAATATTGTTTATGCACCTTCGACTTTCTTCGAATTCAGCGTGTAAGATTTATGGGTGGAATTAACCAAAACATTCCTACGCAATGAAATACACTCAAGATACACAATATGAGATTTTCCCCATCAGTGGTTCAAACAGAAATTTGACATTTTTAAAATATAGTCCGTCTAGAAAGTATTCGGAGAAAACAAAGCTCAATTGTAATTATTTAGAATATATTTTTAATTCTTGAATTAAAAAATTAAAACAAATCATTCATCTTATTTACCTCCTATGGTGAATCTGCATCTTGAGAAAAACGTATTTTGAAATTTGTAATGTAGCAAAAGAATTTTTATTTAGTTACTCTGTAACAATCTGACCGATTTTGCCCAATAACGAATTCAGCCTAGATATTTATGTCCAAACCTATTCTGAAAATTTCAACTATCTAGCTCATTCCGTTCGAGAGTTATCGTGTTAACGGCCTGCCGGACGACCGGACATAATCGATTTCGACCACGTATTCTTGATCAGTGATCGCTAAAAAGATTATCCAAAAGAATTAATAATTTTCAATATATAAACTAGTGGCTCTCAAAGTATAATGATTAATCAACGCATAAACGCCTGTCAGAAAAATTTAAGAAAGGATGTGCTTTAATATTCTGAAGAATTCACCGATAAAATTATGTTAATGTGGCCTCAATCATTAGAGGATTTCACCTTGCATCTGGCATCAGTTGTTTTGATGCACAGGACCCGCTATTGAGGTTATCTCGATAATCAGATTTGTTTCCAGATATTAATTAATGGCAACTTTCAGTAGTTGTATTTTTCACATGTTGTAACCTTAATTGAGTAACGCTTTGTGGAATTGTTTATTTCAATTCTTCTCCATCTACTGTTTCGCCTTCTAAAACACTCTATATAAATATGAAGCAATTAATAATAATGTGAAATTTGTTAGTTTAATCTCTCTAATAAAACATCCAATTAATTTTGCCCGTAATATAATTATTTACAGTGCGAGACTCAACTTGGAATAAATTCAATAGATCAAAGACAGTTCTTTATTTGTAGATGTAATCGAACAGATCGATTAGTATTCTGAATTGTGCTCTTTTAGATATAAGAAAATGTTATACAGCGTGTCCCAGATTTGAGAGATGACGTCATCGATATTTTTTAAGCAGCAATCCTAATATTTTCATTACTATTAATGAAGGGTATATCAAGTGTCATATTTGTACCAAATATCAACTTCTTATTATTTCTTGTTGATGGATATTAAACAATCAACAACTAATTTGAAAATTAAGGAATCTCATTCTATTCAATGAAATAATTCAGTCAGTATAAAATGGAATGTCAAGAGTTATTTGTTTTTCATTTTTTGTCAAACAAAAATATTAACTAACCAGAGGGTCAAAAAATGGGTAAATCCTGTGGTCAGGAGCTTTGGCGCTCTCGTTGAAATTTTGACATATCATATCTACGAAAGTATTTGTTTCTCAGAGTTGAGAATGATATCAATGTATTTTTATGATAGAACTGCATAATGGAAGAAATTGAATTCAAATAATAAATTATTAAATAATATGATTGAAGCGATAATAAATGTGAGTTCATTTTTTACAATGAAAAGGTACAAAAAAGTCAAAAAATTCTCACAATACCAACTAACATTTAATGTTTGACTACCATGGTTTCGGGGTCAATAATTACACCCCATCTTCAGGTCACTTGGCTACAAGAGAATATCAAAATTATAAAACAAAAATTATGATAATATTGTACGATTAATACTCACAATACAAGTTACAATGCCAATATCAAACCAAAAGTGCTTAAAAAACAACAGCAACCTCAACCATGTACATGAGAGAAGGTTCAAATCACAAATTATTTTCCTTAAAGGGATATCAAATATGGTGTCTGTCAAATATTAGACGTAGACGTAGACGTATATATAGACGTAGTTGTGGATATTTGACAGACACCATATTTGATATCCCTTTAAGGAAAATAATTTGTGATTTGAACCTTCTCTCATGTACATGAGAGAAGGTTCAAATCACAAATTATTTTCCGTTTCAATAACGAGCTTAACCGAGATATTTATCTCCCAAACCTACTCTGAAAATTTCAACTGTCTATCTCATTCCGTTCGAGAGTTACCGTGTTAACGGCCAGCCGGCCGGACAGAATCGGATTTTCACAACGGAATCTTGATCAGTGAGTCGAGCCAAATCGTTTAAGACCATTTTCGAAAATTACAGGCATTTGTTAATTGATAAGCACTCTGTTCCGAGGAACAAGAGCGCCAAAAACAAGTAATGAGAGCAGCATCGTATCGAGCGAGGATAGATATTAGTTTGTCATTTTGTGAGAAACAACATTTGTCTATATAATTTATTGTTGTTGTTCATGTTTATAATGAGGTTAGAAATGTATGATATATCATTGTATTCGTTTATATTATAGATATTATTATAAGAATATTTGAGGAATGTGAAAATAGATAGTGGATATTGAATGAGAATCAAGTTGAAATCAGTGATTAAATATTCAGGAGGAGTGAAAACAATTTCTTCACAAATGCTCTATAAAGATTATTTGAAACCATTTCATTAGACCTGAGCGGGTAAATAAGTTTTCTAAAATAATTTCATTGTATTTCGAGTATCAGATGATAAAGCTTTCAGATACTTATATAATATTGAGTCCAGTAAGTATCTTTTCATCTGAGCCGAATTCTGAAAAATGGTAGGCAAATGAAAATGTGTTTAATTTGATTATAAGAATCTACGGTTAAAATTAATGTACAACTTAAAGACTCACCCTGTATAATATTCAATCCAGTGAGTGTTTCTGTGTTCAAATGTTATGGAAAGTGCAGGGGTGGACTAGCATATCGTAAAATCTTTGAACGCATCTAAATTTTTGCCTTAGCCGAATCTGAAAAATTGTTGAATGAAAAAAATTTTTCATCTGATGGAGGAATCTATGGTCAAAATTAATGTACAACTTAAAGACTCACCCTGTATATTATGTATATTATATTTTTCATAGACAAGATTAAGCAGAATAGGACAAATGAGAAAAAAAAAACAAATAATTCAGCTGTGTGCCTTACAGATCAGTGAAATATATCATATCATATATCATTTCACGAACGAGCACGATAAAGCTCATGACCCCACGTCAGTGCTTTCATAATTTTTTTCTGATATTCGAAAACACATTTTTCTGATTTCCTCTGTTCAAAGTGAATCCCACTGAAAATCAATTGTACCTTTCCGATTATACATCCATCTTAATTAGTTCAAAAATTATAGTCCCATCCTTCTAATAACACCTCATAACCTTTCATCCACCACTTAAATCGAAAAATAGTCGGTTAATAATAGCTTTCTCAATCAAGATTTCGTACCTTGATCTAAATCTACATATTTTTTCGATACCGCACATATATACAAGACTGCGGACGATACCTACAATCAAACTTTCAAATCCCCTGGAAGGCATCTTAACTACCTCATTCTTGTACCGCGCGATTCTAATCTTAATAATTACAATCATAATGACGAAGTGTCACTATCGGCATCGGCATCCAGGCCTTAATTGAAGCTCATTTAATTCAATCAAGTCGTTCTGACTCGTTCTGCTATGTTATAATGTAGCAATTATGTCTTAGTTGTTAGTAAATCGAGAAGAAAGATTTATTGCCGCAAATTTCGTACCGCCTTCTAAAGGAATGTTTGTTTTGTATTCGCTCATGAATAAAGATGTAACTATTAATAATGAGAATATTCGAAAAAAAATTATAATGCATAGAGACAACTGTGAATGATTTATTGGTTTATTAGCAAGGTTGTATTTTATGACTGTATCATATGATTCTTCCCTTTAATAAGAATCCTTTCATTTAAAGATATTTTCTGTTATCGTCATATTATAAAATATAATAATATGATTTATTCACTTATTACATTATTGCATATTTTTTTTCATTTCTCAAGGAAAAATTTCGTTTTCCACCATGATATCTATTTTTAACAATTTTTAATATTTCTGATTTAAAATAAAATATTCTTGGATTGTTAGCAATTCAACAGAAAGGTTCTATTGAAGATATTCTTGGTTTTGGTCGACTGGCCAAATATTCAAATTTTGCACCACTTGTATGAAATTCGAGACCTGTTCTGAATATACTAAGTGACATAGAAGAAACAAGAACACCCAGTAAAAATGCATTTATCAACAATTTTTTTTAACATATCTCTTAGGGTTAGGTTAGTAATTTATCAAAATTATTTTGAAATTCTACGGTCATCGTACTTTTTGTTTTTCGTTACTCTAAAATTACGAAAATATTTTTAGATGCAATATTCCAAAGGAATTCTTTAGTAATATTCAACCATGATTCATTGAAATACTGAGCGAAATTATTTCACTAGCTAAATTTACATTAGTTTATTCTAGTTGTTAAGTTTCAGCATATTCCTATAGTGTGTGTCGATACAGTATGGAACAAAATTCATAACTGCGTTAGTGAATGTTTTCAAGCAAAACGCTCGGACAGGTCAATTTTAATTTTTGCCGCTCTTGTTCCTCGGAACAGAGTGCTTATCAATTTGCCCAAATATCTGTAATTTTCGAATTTTTAGATGAAAATGGTCTTAAACGATTTGGTGCGACTCACTGATCCAGAATCCGTGGTCAAAATCGGTTCTGTCCGGCCGTAGACACGATAACTCTCGAACGGAATGAGCTAGACAGTAGAAATTTTCGAAGTAGCTTCGGGAGATAAATATTTTGGTAGAATTCGTTAGTGGGCGATGGACGAGAAAAAAAATTTTTTTACATGACAACTTTTGATTTAATTTTTTTTTAAGATGCAATTTCATCATAAGAATCCATAGATATTATTTTCAACTTCAATAAAATAACACTCTCGTAGATATGGTTTTTCAAAATTTCAATATTAAATCTTAACTCTATGAATTCACAGAATGCTGTATCGAAAATTAACGTCCGTATCTATGAATGTCATCTGTGTTCATACATTTCATCATTGTCATCTCATCTACAGATAAGAGCTATTAGTGTTATGTGGATAAGAGACAAAGTTTGATTGAATGCAGAATAACCAACGGAATAACCTCAGCTGTCGTAGATAGCTCTTGTTTCAACCATATGATGATGATAATCCATATGATGGTGATGAAAATACATACTTTGGTAAGTTAAGCAAATTGGGTTCAAAATATCTCCAGTAAAAACAAAACTATATTGGCTGAATTTCAATTGATATATTATGTAATACAATTTTCATAGTGCATTTGAGGAATGAAAATCTCGGATAAGTTCGTTTTGTATTAATAACAATTTTTTTTCCAATATTTTCAAAAATACTGATCCCATCGTATTGAAATCTAGTAGTTGGTTGAGAAAAGTGGCTTGAAAGTTCATGCTAGTTTCGAAGAATCCTCTTTTTGGCGCTCTTGTTCCTCGGAACACAGTGCCTATCAATTTGCCCAAGTGTCTGTAAGTTTCCAATTTTTGGCTGAAAATAATCTTTAACGATTTGGTTCGGCTCACTGATCAAGAATCCGTGGTCGAAATATATTCTTTCCAGCCGTCCGTCTGGCCGTTAACACGATAACTCTCGAACGGAATGAGCTAGACAGTTTTCAGAATAGGTTTGGGACATAAATATCTCGATTAAGTTCATTTTTGGGGAAATCGGCCGAATGGTTTTGGAGTACGAAACAAATTTTGAATTCAATTTTTTTTAAGATGCAGTTTTATGATAAGAATCTACTGATATTATTCGGAACTCTCTAACAAGCCAATATTTTCGGAGATATGATTTTTCAAAATTTCAATAATACATCGATCTTCTATGTTTTCACATAATGCGATTGTATCTGTCTGTGTTCTATCTGTTTGCGGTAGCTCTCGTTTGGTCCAGTTTGAAAGTTAAACGTCATTAATGTTGAACGAAACTGGAATTATTGTATTTCTGGAGAGTTTGGATGAAGTAAGCATGTAAAATGTAAACAAATTGAAAATTGGATTCGCTAAGTTCACGGGCAGAGGTTTTTGGTTAGTGAAAATGTCGAAAATGAATGATGCAAGGAAGCCGAGCATAATTTGCTAGTCATTCTCTAATTATGGAAGATTTAGAACGGGATTTCCAACTAATGTGCAGGTAGTTATTCCTTAGTAACACTATTTAAGATTTCCTGCATAAGTATTCTGGTTTGAGTTCTTCCTGGACTGATTACATTAGATTTGTTTCATAAATAGAAGTGACTATTTCATTTACTCAATTTTTCAGAATGACTCCTGGCAGTTTTGAAACACTTGTAGCCAAAATTGGACCGTCATATAAAGATAAGATGCAAACGGATTTTAATATTTTTATGATGTAGTTCTATCATAATAATCTATTGATATCATTTCCAACTCTGAGAAACCAATACTTTCGGAGATATGATTTGTCAAAGATTGGACATGAGCGCCAAAGCTCCTGTCCACAGGGCTTTCCCTGTTTTTCAAGTTAATTTTGGATCATAATCCAAAATAGTGCCAATGAGTTCTGAATTACCAACTATTTAATTAGCCGATGTAAGCGCCTAGAAGAAGAATAATTAATTAATCAACGAATTAAAGTATTGAAGTTTTAAAATAAGTTTTAAAGAATTATTTTATCGTAGAGTACTAATACCTATTTCTTTTCTTTCACAGCTTTACTAACTGCAAGGAGCTCCTCATGCCCCCGAATATGTACCCAGCACGGGTACGGAGATCCAGTCTGTGGATCGGACGGTGTAATTTATCCAAATATCTGTGAAATGAAGAAGAAGACCTGCGGAAAAGGTAATACGAAATTCTAATTAGGTTTACGCTCGATCAAACTTGTGGTTGAAGAAGCTCGATGATAAGAGTACAACCAGTTCTTTTGGGCGTAATTAAGAGAGGCCAAGAACCTCAATATATGGCCAATATTCTCGGCAAAAAGAAATGAATTATTTGAACTCCTGCAGACTTTATCACCCAACTTCGAGTGCAGACGGAATATTTACGATGTTTTCAGAACGTTGACTTCCTGATCAATATATTTGTGAGTCTCTGATTACAGGATGCTTTCGAATTGAATGTCAATATTCATTCTAGTCAAGAAAGGCTTTATAGGTCAACATAATTTTCGTATTCTCTGAAAATTATGATTGAGGTGTCTTTCGAGTGCAATAGTTAGAAACAATTAAATGAAAAAGAAAGAAGGAGGTTTCGGTTTTCACCAATATCTCAAAAATTATTTGAGGTAATTCAAATTTGACAAAAATTCTCGAATAGAGGAGGAAATTTCCTAAACAAAGCCCTAAATGTCGAAACTGTGGGACCAATATTTATAATTTTCCTAGAGGGTTGAAAATACGCTCGAAAACGGGTACTCCGCCTTGCGCAAACCTCGCCCCCTTCGTACCCTTGATGAATAAATATTATTTAAACTTATTAAATATGAAAATACAAAATTGAAAAAATTCAGCCGACTGCAGGATAGATCAATGAATAATAAGCCGTGGTCTAAAAATGTTTATCGCGATTTTTCAATTAGTTATCCATTAGTTAATTAACAATTTTTTGTATCACGAACATTAACATTGCAAGTACGATAATTGTTAAACTATTAATCTGAGAATTTTTTCCTTTCGTGGAGCTATTTTTCAAAGGTCTTAGAATAGATTCCTATTGGAAAATTTTAAAAATTGTTAGTTTTCGTTTTGTTATGAATAATTTACTCAAGTGAAAAATTATAAAGCTTCAATTTATGATATTACTATTGATCCGTTTTCTTATGATCCGAAACTACTCAAAAATGATTTTTAATAATTATTATCTCAAACTGTATAAAGATTGTTATAAAATAATGCGTTGCTTATGAGATAATTGGAAATCTTCTTTTGAAACATAATTAATCGAAGCTTTATAATTTTTCCCTAAAGTGAATTGTTAACAAAACGAAAATTAACATTTTGTCAAATTTGCTAACGGAAAACTATTTCAAGACCTTTGAAAAATAGCTCCACTAAAGGAAAAAATCTCAGATTAATAGTTTAACAATTATCGCACTTACAATGTTTATGTTCGTGCTACAAAAAACTGTTAATTAAATAAACTAATGGATAACTAATTGAAAAGTCGTGGTAAACATTTTTGGACCACGGATTATTGTTCACTGAACTATTTTGCAAACGCTCGAATTTTTTCAATTTTTATTTTCATATTTAATAAGTATAAATAATATTTATTCAGGAAAGGTCTGAAGGGGGCGAGGCTTACGCAAGCCAGAGTACCCGGTTTCGGGAGTATTTTCAACCCTCTGGGAGAATTATAAATATTTGGACATCTTTTTAGGAAATTTCCTCCTCATTTTGAATCTTTTCACAAATTTGAATCATCTCAGACAGTTTTTGAGATATTGGCGAAAAACCAAAGCCCCTTCGTTTTTTTCACTTAATTGTTTATAACCATTGCAATTTTTGCGAGCAGCCTAAGCACTTTCTCAAAAAATATCTACATGCTATTCCGAATCGAATGACACCTCAATCATAATTTCCAGAGAATACGCAAAAATTTTTACCTAAAAAGCACTTGTTGACTAGATTAATTTGAGAAGAATGACCTATGCATGATTTTGTGTCAAGAGTCTATATGAGCATAATCATTTCTGATTTATTTTTGATATGGATTGTTAAAAACTTGTTACGAAACAAATATTCATTTGAATAACTTCTAAACTATATTTTATAATTTTCATTAAACTGGATGAGTGTAAAATATGAGCAGAGGCATAATTTTCATGAAGAAAATACATTTTTAGAATTCATCAGTGACGCCCTGAATAGCATGATATTGAAAATTTGCAATGTGCCACTACTTCTAAAAAAAAAATTTCTAAATGGCACTTTATTTCGCAATAAAAAAAGATAATTTCGTATGATCTATGGGTACATGGTTATTGAATTCTCAATTTAAATATTCTTTTTTTTGATACTCAAGTGAGCTGGTATACTAACATGAACAAACCTAATTCTATTACTTATCAATCGTGGATTCGCGAATATGTACAAATTCTTCTCTAGGAATTGGTCATTATTATTCCCATTCAGCTTATCTGGTGACAAAATTGGGCTAAATTGGGTAATTTCCAACAGTTCCAATCTAGACATTCACAGAAAATTGCTCTTGAGGGATAGAGTCCACAGAGTTCCATTAGAGGTTCCCTCGGCACAAATCCTTATTGATTATAAGGGAGGTTTATAATAGCGATTTTACATTCGCTTCATCTATGAAGACTATTATGTTTTGTTTTCTATATTAATAAACTAAATAGCTATATATAGGTACTCTCGATGTTACTATCAATTCATACCATGTAAATGAATATAAATATAGAAATATGGGTAGTTCAGAGAATTATATTCAAATGGGAAGGTTTAGCGCGTAATTCCGCAAAAGGAACAGAGAAAAATCGTTCTGCCAGCACGTGTTCCTGTTAGTTGGCATCTGCAGGACAGGATCACCAAAAATCCAAGGAAAAGATGGGAATAAAACTGCAAAGAGATGACACCACATCAGGAGCGAGTAACTAATTTGTGCCTTTAGCTCTTGGACCTCCATCTATGGCACCAGCACGGAGAGGTATAAGCAGCCCGTGCGATGTGACCTTGACCCGAGGATATGAAATATAGAAAATTGGATACTGCGGAGAATTATGTTTGAAGGGTAGGGTTTAGTGGGTGATTTTGCAAAAGGAGCAGAGAAAAATCATACTGCTGAAAGATTTCTTAGCAATGAGTACTTCATTCTCCTAGAGCAATCCATTAATGTTATGCATTGGGATTATGCGGAATAGTACATATTATATAGCGTTTGGATGACCGTTCTTGTGGTAAATACTGATTAACACACTAAAAGTAAATATCTTAAAGTGAATTAATTATAAATATTCCGTTGGAACGAAATTATATTGGACAGCATAAAACTTGATTATATGTTTAGGAACTCAATGAAAAATTATATAGGATTTACGCTAATTTATTTAATATTGTGACGTCATACTACATCATACCAAATTCTTAAAAAGTAATGATCTATTAATACCGCCATAACCTGGACATGGAGTATTTCTGTTCTTCTTCTTCTTCCTTCTTCTTACGATAATTAATTCCTACGGCTCCAATTAATTTATTTTCTATTTGAGTAGATTAAGTAGCGGAGAAGTATTTGGATCTAATTTGTTTGTTAACTGAGTTACCGGTATGTTTATCTCTATTTATTTCTACCAATAATTACCCAATAATTTGGTTGCGCACCTTTATTCGAATTATGAAATCCTGGTTAAACATATGCACTTCTGCTAATAAATGATTCGAATAATTAGAATTAATTTTGTTATTTTGCCAAACAGCAATAATCAGTTAAATTGCGGTAGTTGTGATAAATTATACAACGTGCCAAAAAAGCAACGTGACTCGTCAATAATTCTTGTACGAAGAATTATCAAGGAAAATCCTCGCACCCACCGATTTTTAATTTCAAAAGCAATTTATCCTGTGCTTTTTTGTGAAGAATTTAATATGATGTAGTCACTGTGTGCACGAAACGCGTCACAATATCAAATAAATCAGTGTTATTCGTATATAATTTTTCATTGAATTAATAGGGATTTGTTGCATATAAAAGCCGCAAGCATTAAATAGATTTAGGAATTTCTATTAACCAACCCTTCCATGCGTGAGGGACAGTGTACCCTCGTAAGAACTTGATCGTGCCGTTCAATAGGAAGAGGCAGCTTTATCGATTTCCTTACTAGAATGGAGTTAGATATCTGGTTGTCATTCTGCATAGAAAGCTGCAATGGAATTCACACCTAGAAAGGGTGATCCACAAGGCTAAGCACTATCTCTGGGCCTGCCAGTGGACTTGTGGAAAGAGTTGTGGACTGGCTTCGAAACAGCTCCACTGGTTGTACGTGATGCTGGTCAGACCACAAATCACTTACGGCGGCATTGCTTAATGGGAGAGTACTGTAAATGTTACAAGCTCAAGCTTGAAGAAATTCAGAGATCTGGCCCGATTGGCGATATACAGATTTCTGCATATAAATTGTAATGAGCCTGATAGGATCGGCTATGTGCCTGGTTCTCTATAGGCTGAATTGGAGCCGGTGAGATAAAGAGCATAATATCTGACATATCTACCACCAAAACCTACAAAGAGTGGCCCTACCGAGTAGTCTTTCCCAGCAGAGACGATCGGACCATCTCTGGGAACCCACTGCTTGATGGTCCCTGTTGGTTCACAGATGGCTCCACTACCACCTAAGGGGTGAGAGCTCAGCGGTTACAAAATTGCTGAGGACGAATCCATCAGCCTGAGTAGTTTGGCGACTCTCTATCAAGCAGAAATTTTCACCATTGATCAGTGCGCGACGCTCATACTTGAGAAAGGATAGGTCCGCAAATCAATCAAGATCTTATCAAAGAGCCAAGGCACTTTGAAGGCCTTGACTTCATACAACTGCAAGTCCCTGCTTGTTCAGGAACGTTGGACCACACTTGCTAAACTGGGAGAAAGCTACAGGCTTCAGCTCATATGGCTCCCGGAACACTTGGGGAAAGAGGGCAAGTAAGGACTCATTGGAGGCACGAGGGGCTTCCATGGGGCTGATTGGACCTGAACCAGCCTGTGGCATCTTTTCCAGGCAGCCGCCAGACAGGTCCAGGAAATCTGGAGCAGCATACCTGGACACAGACATGCCCGCTCATCAGCTGAAAGAGCCAGACAATACCTCAGATTCTCCAGGGGATCTTAACAGCAGTATACACGGTTCAATGTGGTCTGAGGAAACACCTTAGCAGGCTGAGGTTGACTGAAGACTCCGAGTGCAGATTATGCCTGGAGGACAACAAGTTTATCGAACACATCAAATGTGACTGCCCCGCTGGGGACAGGATCGGATTTGAGGAACGAGGAGTCCACAAACTGAGATTGAGGGAATCCGACAAATTCTCACCCACCAGACTAGTGCTTGAAAAAAGCTTGAAATTGTGGATGAAGTGTAGATTTAGGTGTGTCAGAATTGACCTATTGGTCACAGTGGCGGGGCGTGTTTCCTCTGTCCGAAACAACTCACATAAAATAATAATATAATATCCCTTCCATTTAAATATCAGTCATTTTTGTACGTAGTCGACATTATGACATTCTAGTTGTAGCTCCAAAGAACTAGCTGCATATAAAATTTTCCAATTTTCTAGGGGTCAATATATCAGAATCCCAAGCTTTATGTCAAAGAGCGCAAGGATCCAAATGTGAACATAGATGTGGTGGAGAAAAAGATCCAGTTTGTGGCACAGATGGAAGAACGTACCTGAATAGATGCATGCTCGAGGTGGAAATTTGCAGGTAATAAATCGCTGCGTAAGGTTTTCTTGTTACATTTACAGAACCACATTTAATGTTACAATATCTGATGTGTATCGAAAAAAATTATTGAAGAATTTTTTAACCGAGTATATCGACTTATATATATATAGTTTCACACCTACTAAACGTACCTTACTTTCAAGAAAAATACAAAGATTAAAAAGATTGACTCAAAATACTAATTAATATATGTTCATATCTTCATATCTTCTCTCTTCATAAACCTGCAGTAATGACCCATCATGGCTGGATCCCATCGTCCGTGATAGTGAATTCCCATTGTCCTAATATCTTGGTGGAATATTTCAACCTGCTCAACTCTGACAGCTCCAAAATTTTCAGGAAAAAATGACAGAAGTGAATGGAGGAAATAAATTTTAAATGACATTCGGGCATCAAGGGATTTGTAGGCATCTAAATGTTCATTAACTAACTGTTGGTAGTTTGCATCCATATTGTTGCCCAAAAATCTTCTTACTACACTACCAAATTAGTTCCATGCTCTGGGTTTCTGTCTGGTAAGCTTCTCTGTAATATTAAGGTCTTCAGCACTTTATCGAGTTGTCGTCCATTAAGAATGCCCTCCTTCAATTTGGCATCACTTATCTGGGGAAAGACTTCTTTTATGTATTTGAATCCATCACCATCTTTATTAATAGCCTTCACAAAGTTTTTCATCAGCCCAAGTTTATTGTGAAGAGGAGGCAGAAGGACATTTTTGGGGTCTAAAATAGGTCTACTTAACATTTTGAGATCCCTCTTACAGGCCAAATTTTCGTTATATAATAATGATCTACTGCTCGACTGTTATACAGACAAAAAGGACAGCAATATTTTGTAAATCCTTCCTAAAGTCCCACTAAAATTCTATGCTTTTTAGGTCCCCACATATCTGGATTTCATACTTTATTTTATTCCAAAAGAGTGCGCATATTTATATAATTTTCTTTCATCAGCACTGGGCTACTGATATCGGTAGAGGGTTTTGAATTTCCATTATGCAATAACACAGCTCTTAAACTGTATACCGGTATACCTGGAGCTCGTTTCCAGGGAGTATATGAAGATATTTTGAGAATATTTTTTTTGTGATGTGTGTAGGGAGTTCAAAAGCAAAATTTAAAATTATTTTCATATATACAGGCTGTTCGGAAACAGAGATATAGACCAAAGAAACATTTTTTTAAAGGTAACACCCTGTATTTGACCTCAAAAATGGAATGGCCAGCTCAAATTATGATGAGTTTCTTCACGTCACTTTATCCCTCAGAAGTATCATTTACGAGGCAATGGCGAAAAATTGAAAATATTGTTTTTTTAAATAGCAATTAATGAAGAAACCAGTTACGCCAGCTATACAGACAGTATTTTTTCGAGTAGACATATATTAGCTTCTACTATACAAAAAAAAATTAACTCTGGAATATACAGAGCGATCGTAATTAATTTTCAAACATCAACTACAAAATAATGGTCGAACATTGCTGGGAAAACTATCAGGTTTAGGTGTAAGAAAACCTAGTGAAGATAGTTTCGAAATTAATTTTTACGTTCAACGAGATATAGAAATACCGGGTGTGCCATTTTAATTAAGAAAGTTTTTGACCATTATTTGTAGTTGATATTTAAAATTAATTATGATCACTCTGTATATTTTTTTTATTTTGTGTTGGAGTAGCTGATATGTCTACTCAAAAAAATACTACCTGTAACGCTGGCGTAATTGGATTCTTCATTAATTGCTATTTAAAAAAACTCCATATTTTCAATTTTTCGGCATTTTCTCGTAAATGGTAGTTCTAAGGTATAAAGTTATCTGAAGAGACTCATCATAATTTGAGCTTGTCATTCCATTTTTGAAGTCAAATACAGGGTGTTACCATTAAAAATGTAACTTTGGTCTATATCTTTGTTTTTTAACACCCCGTATATATGAAAATAATTTTGAATTGTGCTTTTGAATACCCTACACATATCACAAAAAAATATTCTCAAAATATCTTCATTTACTCCTTCAAAACGAGCACCGCGTCTGTGGGGGACCACCCGGTATAGACGAATCCATAAACAAACGCCACTCACCGAATTTTCCATGCAGCAAACGGAACATTTCTTTTTCTGAAATTCGTAATTTTCGTTTCGTTAGCTAATAAGTTCCATTAGGTACTCAAGACGTGTACTAAGACGTTCTGACTGTTGCTTTGATAACCCCAAATCACGTACTAAATCATTTAGCTCACTTTGGACAATCAAATGTGGCTCGTCAGAACTCGGACCAGAAGTAAAGTTAGGGTTGGTGCTCTGTTCTTTGGAACTGCCTGTGATGCGTTGTCTCCTATATGTATGTATATCGGTACTGGTAAATCTGCATTATGAGGTACAGGTCGTATTGCAGACTGCAAATATGAATAGTCGATCTTGTGCTTTTCCTTTTTGGAATAACCTTTTGTCGGGCAAAAATAGCAATCGTCTAAATGATTAGTGTATTTTCACCATACCATACGGACTGCAAATGTCATGCCTTTTTTCTTCCTGTTCATACACTGCACCAATGATACGCTACAACTAGCACAGCACATATGGAGAGCCCACTGCTTGTCCTGATCTCCAATAAAAACACCAAAATATTTAACACTTTCATAAAATTGCCTGGCTTGTGATTTCACCATAACTTCCCCACAAATATAACAAAATTTGTCAGGAGAGATTTTGCAAGTCACTCGATATTTTCGTACACTTCCATATCTAAAGGGTTTTCCAATAAGAGGTGTTCTTTTTATATTCAAAGAAAAATGCCATTTTTCAATATAAATGATTAATAGTGGAAAATAGCATCAGACAAATGACCACCACGACCACGCTTACAGGACCATATCCTTTTAATGGAATTTTCCATAACCGAATCGCAAAGTGGCTGCCCTATGTCCTCAATAGCCTCACGAATTCCATATTTGAGGTCTTGAATCGACGCTGGGCTATTGGCGTAGACCTTCTCTTTCACGTGGCCCCAAAGGAAGAAGTCGCAAAGTGTTAAATCACAAGATCTCGGTGGCCAATTGTGATCACCTCTTCGAGAGATAACACGGTCCGGAAAGTTTTCCCGCAAAACATCAATGGCTTGGTTGCTTGTGTGGCACGTAGCGCCGTCTTGTTGAAAGTAAACGTTGTCCAGATCAACACCATCCATTTCCGGCCTTGAAAATTATCAATCATCTCTCGACAGCGCAATCCATTCACCGTAACTGTTGCTCTAGCCTCATTTTCGAAAAAGTAAGGTCCAATGACTCCGCCGGACCATAAACCGCACCAAACAGTCACACGTTGAGGATAGAGAGACTTTTCAACAATAACTCTTTGGTTTTCCGAGCCCCAGATGCGACAATTTTGCTTGTTGACGAAGCCACCGAGGTGGAAATGGGCCTCATCACTCAAGATGATTTTTCGATGGAATTCCGGATCATTTTCATGCATTTCAACGACCCAATCAACAAAGGCACGACGTTGTTGATGATCGGCCGGCTTGAATTCTTGTGTTAACTGAACTTTGTAAGCCTTAAGACCCAAATCTTTATGCAAAATACGGTGTAATGACGTTTGTGGAATGCCTAATTCCAAAGAACGATGACGAATGGATAAACCTAGGTTTTCTTCAACACTTTCGGTTACAGCAGCAATATTCTAGGCTGTTCTTGAGCGACGTGCACGGGTTTTATTCTTCATATAACGAACTTGTCCCAGCAGCTTGAATTCTTCCACGAATTTCTTTATTGCGGTCCGACCAGGTGCTTCACGACGACCCAAAAATGTTCGAGTTTTACTAACCGTCTCTGCCAAATTTTCACCATTTTTATAGTGAATTTTAATAATTTCAATGCGTTCTTGAAGTGTGTATCGTTCCATTTTCATTAATGGCGTAGTTTCTTCTTATCAAATGTCAAAAAATGACACCTTCAACAGTGACGTCTACCGAAATAGCGGGCTATTCAAAATAACACCTCTTATTGGAAAACCCTTTACAAACAGAGAGCCACTCACTCCAAAACTCAAGAGAAGACTGATTTTTAACCGTAATTGTATGTCTTATATTGTGTACAACCAATTTAATTACTCTTCTTGTTATAAAATGGATCCATTTAAACCGTCCCCTTAATTGACTACCTGTTAATGTAAAACGATCGTATTGAGTTATTGACAAGTGGTACGTATTAGGGCTTTCGGAATATTTTTTCCATTATTAGAAGGGTATTTCCATCTTAAAAATAAAGATCTACTTTATGTTACAAAAACCTTGTCAATCAGTGTAATTATCAAAACAGTAGTACAGCACGATTACACACAATATTCTTTCCAGAGTGGGAATTGCACTATCACATCTAGGGTCTTGCAACAATATAAGTGCACACAGAGAAAACTGTCCTGTTGATTGTAAACAAGCACCGATGGATGGTCCGGTTTGTGGAAGTGATGGAAATGTATATAAAAGTACCTGTATGATGAAGCTCCTTACTTGTGGGTAAGTTCGGCGCATTTAAATTGTTTCGTTTTCGATCAAGAGCTCAATTTATATGTAGGTATTTGGGAAATACGGAGTTACAATAATTTTATTGATGCAGTTATTCAAATTAAATCTTCCAATATATTCACAATTTGAAGAGTAATTATAATTTGATAACAAATTTATGAAAGGACATTTTGACACCCACTACATATCAGAAAATGATTTTTTTCCAAAAATGTACCTATCTTTCAAAAATACATGAAGACAATATACCTTCGAGACCAACATAACAAGTGATCCCAGGAGTATTAGGAGAGAGATATGATAACATTTCAGAATTCACTACATTATCTTTCGACCTCTTAATAAAGGTTTTTGAATTGTGTGTACAATCGAATTATTTTAATTTCACCGGCGTTGTTCTGTGAACAAAAGTTGAGGAAATGAGAATTTTATGTAGTCCATTTTTGTGCCTCTTGTAATGTCAGAATATATCAACAATGCCTGAAAAATTATCCTTCTGGGTACCTTTTTTCAAGAGATATGGGTTTCTTCTCCCAAACTCTGAAAAATATCTATAAAATAAAAATTAATTATTTAGTGATTTGCTTCTGCTTAAGAAACACAAGATATTTGTCAGAAGCAATCAATTGAACAATGTTGCCTAACAAACCATAACGAAACAACGTCAACGAAGAAACAAATATATTGTAACGTTTCGGAGTCTATATCAGACTCCTTCGTCAGAAGCTTAACGAAAATCTTTAGAATTATTTTGTTGATAGTTATTGTGAAATTCGAGAACTGTCACCCCAAAAGAAACCTTTTGATAATGAGAAGACCTCCTACAGTATCCTTCAATTTTCACCTTGTTGGAAGTTAAAAATTTCATAAATACAAATTCTTGAACTTCAAATCATTAAAACTCCAAAAAACACTTTGAAGGTAGATTTATATGCTGAAATGCAGTTTATCCGATAGATTTTCACATCTCAATTTTCGAGGCAAAATTAATATCATAAAGAATTTATAAACAAGAAAACTTTCAATTCTGAATTCAGAATAAAACAAACAATTTGAAATAAAAAAATAATGCCTATTAAAGAGTAATTATCCAATATCCATAAAATTATTCGCGAGGATTTACCATCATCAAAACAGATAATTTATCAAGAAAAAATTATACTAAAAAACCATATATTACATCTCTCGAAAATAATTGCAACAGTTTTGAATGACGTGCAATTAAAAATAATAACACTATGGAAAATAAAAATCCTTTATAGATTCAGAATCCATGATTATCTATAAAGTTAATTGTGGGACAAACTGGAAGGTATTTGAGAAAATGAATATCTTAATAGAAACTGAGAGAGACACTTAAAAAACTTAACATTATCATCCGTACTGCGCTAGTTGAACATGTTAGAGAAAATAATAATAATTATGATTTCGCAAACCCAATTGTTCTCGATGTTCAACGATATCTTTTCGAAAGACTTTTGAGCGAATTCATAAACATCGCAGTTCAAACAACCAAGGCGACACAGATGGATTTAATACTGCCATTTTCAATTTTATTAGTGAAATTCCTAAATAAATATTACCACATCGTGAACACCTATATTCATATCGATGAAGGAAACATTGCCACCATTCTGTATGTGTCCTTCTATTCCTTGTATTCAAATTCCTTCTAAATCTCACATTTTCACCTCAGTTTTCAGTTAGAAACGAAGTATTCATGCGCTAGCGTAGCAAATTTACAGGGTTCTTCACTTATCTTGGTAACCGCAATTTTCTCGGTCGAATATTTTTGTATTCTGTGAACGGCGTTTTTTACAAGTTAATGTCGAATTGAGATTCGCGTAAAAGTAGACGAAAGAAACAGAGATGACAGGCGTCGCGGCGCAGTCAATTTTTTTGTTCCAGAAACATATCAGTCTTATTATGCTATTCGAGAGATAATTTTATTCTGTACTTTTCTTCTGAATACCTTTTTTTTCCATTTAATTCTTTTCCATTCATTTTTTTCTGTATTCTGACAGTATGCCTTGATTTGGAGACATATATATGATTTTCTCTCTTAAATTCAAGGAAGCTTTGAAATAAACTATTTCTCTGCAGTGACGGTTTAGTAGTGTCAGCTCTGTAGAACTTATTGGATTATCATCCCAGAAAGGAAAATATTTGAAAGAGCAACTTTATCAAAAACATTCAAGAAGCGAATTTCCACTACAGCCTCAAACGTAGCAACTATTATGAATTATTTCAAAAATGAAACAAAGGAGTCAATAAGGCAAGCGTGAATACATTTGAATATTTGTTATAGTTCAATTCAAAGATCTTTTAAAATGAATAAATATCATGACTACAAAAGTCGAAACTTGCAATCTCTGTCTATAATAGATTTTTAAAGAAGAGGAGATTATATAGCTCGATTTTCAGTGGCATTGAATGATGATGCTAATTTTTATAATCATATTCTATGGACCGATGAAAATCGATTTATTAGCCATGGTAAACCAAATAGAAAAAATTCCCATTACTGGTCGGATGAAAATCCACACGACATCAGACCGACTCAGCAACAAGGACATTTCGGGATAAACGTCTGGTGTGGTATTGTAGGACGTCATTCAATAGGGCCATACTTCTATGAAGTCTCATTAACTAGGTTAGATTAAAGATATCTATATTTCATCCAAAACTTGTTGCCGTTTTTACTGGTGAATGTACCTCTTCAAATAAGACGAAATATGTGGCTACAGAAAGATGGGGCTCCTTACCACAACGCTGCCATTGTAAAGAGATATCTAGATCAAGAATTAGAAAATAAATGGATAGGAACTAATGGAACCATAAGATATCCCCCAAGATCACCGGAGCTAACGCCCATGGATAACTTCACAACGCATGCGCCGATGTAAACTCTCTAATATTCTGGCAGAAGTAACTGATAATGAAATAAGAAAAATATATAATTTATGTATGGATCATAATGGTAGGCATATAGAACATATGATTTAAAATGTTAAGTTTTTTAGTAAAACAATTGTTTATTGTTATTAAAATATATTACTTACTGAATATAATGAAAGAGTTATGGTTTGTTACAGAGTCTTTTTGAGTTTAAGAAACAAAATCATATCTATGTCTCCAAATCAAGGCATATTGTCACAATAAAGAAAAAAAATGGAATGGAATTAACATAAAACAGCCTGTAGATCGCTAATGGTTTAAAATGGGAAAAAACTGGTACCTATGTTTAAATAAAATTTAGAATTGAATCATTCTTCGAATGGCATAATAAAAAGGTATATCTCTGGGAAAAGAATTGATGGCCTCGCGACGCCAGCCATCTTTATTTTTTACGCCGCCATTTTTGCACATCTCGAGTCAACATTGTCTTGTACAAAACGCCGTTTACAGAATGAAAAAATAGTCTGCCGTATCCGAGAAAATTGTAGTGTCCAAAATAAGTGAATCACCCTGTACTACAGAGGGCCTACTTCGAAATTTTTATGAATAAATATAATTTTTGATTTTATCGATCAATTCCTAATATTTTTTACAGATATGGTATATTGAGTGTTATAATCACATCAATTTTGCAAGTACTGTTTATTGAATCATACCGCATATTTTAATTATTATGTCACCTATTAAGGTCATTGTTATATAATTATTTCTATTATTTTGTATTATCAATCTGAAAATACGTACTAAATAATCTAAAATTTTTCTAACCAAAATGTTATTATACAGGGTGAGCCTTTGACCACTGCATTAATCTTAACCAAAGATTCCTCTCATCAAATGAAACACTTTTTTCATTTACCATTTTTCCAGATTCGGCTCAGGTAAAAAGTTACAAGCGTTTAAAGATTTCACAATGTGCTAATACACTCCCGCCTATAAATTATCTATGACATTGTTGGCGGATGAGAATAAGGCATGGTAACGTGGTTTACAGCTTGATTCGGGATTCCAACGCTCAGGGACGGATCCAACGGTGAAATTTCTGGAGTTTTCCATTTTAAAACATTCAATGAAGAATATCTCGAAAACGGTGCGTTTAAGGAGAAATGAAGAATAATATAATGTTCTAAAACGATGGAATATTCTTGAAATGACTCAAGAAAAACTTTATATGCTTTCTTTATGCTAATTTCGTTTAGTTTTATGAATCCACGAGTCCATAACTAGAAAACCAGTGGAAGTAGAAAATAACTAATATTTCGAAAATATGTATCATAGTTATAGGAAACTTTACGCCAACATTCATTTTATTCGAAAAAAGCATGTCAAAGCTACAAAGTAAAAACTGATTTTTTTTCAAAATTTCAACAGCCTGTATCTTTTTACCTGAGCTGAATTTGGAAAAATGTTAAATGAAAAAAGGGTTTCATTTGATGAAAGAAATCTTTGGTTAAAATTAATGCAGTGGTCAAGGACTCACCCTGTATATTCCATTTACATTAATTTTGGTTTAATTCTCTCCTGCGAATGTCATTTTTCTAGACAAGGTGTTGTTCGAACGAACAAAAAGCACTGCCAGACCACAAGGCATTGTCGTGAAGGATGTTGGAGAAATGCAAGACCCACATGTGGCTCCGACGGAAAAATGTACGCCAATGTCTGTAAAATGAAGGCAAAAAACTGTGGGTAAGTCTTCTAACATTCCCAATCCTATCATAATAGAAATAAATATTTTTTTAATAACTTTCAATATTTTCCCCAGGAAACACGTTTTCGAAGTACCCCTAGCCTTCTGCAGTACCCAGGAAAGAACGGCTGGTGAAACTAAAAATTGCCCAACCAGTTGCTCCAATGAAATTGAGAAACCAACGTGTGGTACTGACGGATATATCTATGCCAATGAGTGCGAACTGCAGTTCCTTAATTGTGGGTTAGTATCTCAAAATATTTAATACATTTTTATTGAATTTTTGTGTCCGACTTTGTACAATTTTATGGGCAATATGTCATTGTTTTTTCTGTTCATGAAATTGATGTCCACAGTTTTCTTTGGAATTGATTTTAATTGGGTATTATTACCGGTATCATTGCAGGGTCAAGAAAGTGACTTCAACTGATTTGGATAAATGCCGCTCTAAAAAGAATAAATGTGGAAAAATTCGTTGTGGTGATGGACCTGATCCTGTTTGCGGTACAAACGCGCAGACGTATGATAATCTGTGCCATCTCAGCCTTGCAACCTGCCTCAAAGGCGTGCAGTTCGCACATGTCGGAAATTGCACCTCGCTTAAGGAAAGCGTTCCATGTCCTAGCGATTGCCCTGCGCAAGAATACGAAGAGCCTGTATGTGGATCCGATGGAAATGTATACAGGTATTGAAATTTTTTCACACAATATTCGTATATTTTTAATATATAAGTTCCACTAGTTGCCTCAGAAGGTATACAGGGTGTTCCCGAATTGAAGGTACAAACGAAGTGGGGAGATTCCTTAAGTAATTTCAAGAAAAAAAGGACAATAAAAATGGGATCGCAAACGTTTCGTTTTCGAGATACAGGGTGTTAAAGTTTGAATTTTTTCAAGTTTTTGGCGCCCTTGTTCCTCGGAACAGAGTGCTTAATTTGCCCAAATGTCTGTAATTTTCGCATTTTTGTCTGAAAATGGTCTTGAATGATTTGGTTTGACTCACTGACCAAGAATCCGTGGTCGAAATCGATTATGTCCGGCCATCCGGCCGTTAACACGATAAATCTCGAACGGAATGAGCTAGACAGTTGAAATTTTCAGAAAAGGTTTGAAGGATAGATATCTCGGATGAGTTCGTTATTGGGCAAAATCGGCCATGGTGATTTCGGAGTAACGAAAAAAATATTTTTTGTTACATTACAACTTTTGAATTCAAATTTTTCTTAAGATGCAGTTTCACCATAGGAATCCATAGTTGTCATTTTTAACTCTAACACGCTAATACTTTCGGAGTTATGATGTTTCGATAATAATACATCGTGAGTTTTATGTATTCACAGAATGTGAACACAGAATCTGTCTGTGTTCACTATTCATAAATGTCATCTTTTCGTTAGCTATTACAGATTGTCAATTCGTAGTTTGAAAATATTTTCTCTTGGAAAGCAAGTATTCGATTCTTGAATTTGTGAATATATACAAGACTGTTTTGATGTAGTTTATGGAGGCAATAGGAAAGGAGAACATAATGGAATCATCAAAAGAAATTACTGTTCGTTGACCACTGAGGTTAATATTACCTTTTACTTCCTTAAGTAGTGAGACATGTTCCTATATACAGTATTTTCATAATGTTGCTAGAAAAAAATTATGAAATATGGATGTGCATTTGTGCATCAAAAATTTTTTTGAGTTAAGGTTCATAACACAGAAAGGAATGTGTTAATGGTATGAACTATTAAATTTTAAATTATGAAAAGAGGATAGTATTTTGTTAATATATTTTGAACTATTGAAAGAATTCGTTCATAATCCACTACCTACTCAAATATCAGGAATAAATGGACAATCTGCTATGATTGTCTCCAGCCTTGCTCTATACAATTCGTTGATACTTTCCTTAGGTATTTCGAGTTGTGAAAACTATGCACCGAGTGTAAGTTGCAACAACCCATTCCACGAGGTTGAATCAGTAGATGAGCTAGGAGACTTTTGGAACAAAATGCCCCATTTTTACATGTAAATCTCCATAAGGAAATCTAAGGTCCAACTTGCAAAAATTGTACCCATATGAATGCGGAGTCAGCGTTTTCAAGGTCATTCGTTTTGGACGGTTGAACAGTGAGTTGCGCAACGCCACGCCCCCTCCGCTGAGGCTTTGGTAGGGAGGGATTGAAGCGCTGACGTGAAATCAGGAGCTTTTGCGCACATTATCCATTCTCCTGTATTGGAATCGGATATTCGTACAACATTTATCCGGCATAAATGATGAAACCAGAATCGGCCGTCATATGGTACATTTCAGGCTTGTAGACTCGAACTAGCGGACTCTTTTACATAAACAAAATATAGGTCTATTGGGGTGGCAGTTATCGTTTATATGAAAGGGAATTATTTATTAATCTTTCGGTTTACGCAGACGAGCGATATAAGGGATTCCAGCGCCATATGGCACATTTCAGGATTGTAGACATAAACAACAGCAAAGATGAGCAGGGTCGTACTTATTCTTCCAATTTGAATCTGAAGAATTAGTGAAAATGAAATGTTTGAAAAAATTCATTCAATTTGAATCGTTTGAAAGTTGATGAAAGAATGGATCCATGAACATTAAGAACAACCTTTGAAATGCGAATACGAGTAGGTTTTGTAAATCGCAGCAATATTCAGTTTCCATTTTGCATCTATACTTTCAATTCGTTGATTTGGAAAAACATCAGATCTGAAAACTGTTTAATTAGCAGTAGATTCAATGAAGAAATTTCATTCAAGTGAAAATAGAATCTGGCAGTTATATTATCGTTATGCAAGGAGCCGTGAACAAAGTGCTCTCAAAAAAAGATGTAATTATGATATTTTTCATCCCATATTTAGGAAAAACCTTAATGTATCGAAAAATTTCCAATAATTCGACGATTGTAGATATCATTGAGCAGACTTTAACGAAAATATTGAAAATGTTTGAAAAGATGAAAAAGTTGAACAAATCTATTTCAATAAGCCAATGAAAAAAATGTTTCCATGAATTTACACATCTTTGATATGCGAGAGGTTTTCAAAAATAATCTGCATATTCAACATCAAAAGCATTTGGGGAAAAGCTGATATTTTTCCCTTGAATCTAAAATAGCATTGTAGAAAAAAGCGGAAATGTATAAAAACGAATTGCTCCCTCTTTAATTTCGATTGTTCAGATATGGTTGAAAATATAATTTGACAGACGCCTAGAAAAATATTGTACTTTCCAATTTCATGTATTTTTTCTGTTCGTTTCTGATCTGAAAACTTGAGATTTTTCTTAAAACACAAAATAGATAATCTCAAATTCCAATATTTAAAGCTGTGGTAGACTCTTTTGTGTACGATCGACTAAAATGTAAACATTTGCGTGACCCACGATCTTCGGTTGAGGGTGGCTTGATTATATAAACAGCCGTTTTGCTTAACGTTTTGAGTCAGTTTTCTATTATTTCCATATAGGAACACATCGCTGATCATTCGTGTGCCGATTGAAATTTTCATTTGTACTTTGTCGGAGCATCTGAATTTGTGATAGTGCGATCTTTGGGTAAGCATCAATTAGAAAATTATGTATCCATATATTAAAATATTTTTCTTTCCAAACAGCAGTAGCAGAAAAATCGAATATTACCCAAACAGCAGTAGCAGTAGTTCATTAGAGAAATTTTGATACCCTACAGAACAAAGTAAGTTTCTGTTCATCTTACATCTCATGCATATTTTTCTTATTCATTTTCATTATAGACAGGGATTTAAACAAAATATACCAAAAATCTCTTCTTGAAGATAAGCCAACAAGGCGTATAGCAGAGTTGGAGAAGGATGAGAAATACCACATTCTAAAGTGTATTTTGGCGAAGATCCGGTTCGGCCCAGCTGTGCTCTTTGAATTCAACGAATTCAAAGCGTTCCTGCCAAAAAGGCTGACGGAGGACTACAGCGCACATACGACCGAGCCGTCATCAGGAAAATATTCGCTAACATTCCGAGGGACCATAGATACTGGGAAAACACATCCAGCCATTTCCTTGGAGATTGTAGATAAATAAGGTAATTCATCAATATCACTGCATCTCCACTTTCTTCTTTTTCTTTTTGGTGTTATTGTACTACGCAGAAATGACTCGTTTTGAAGGTACATTGCGCAATATAGATATTTTGGAACATAGATTTAAATTCAAATCAAAAAGATTTAATATTTGCTCAGCACTGAGAATAAAATATGTCCATTCGGAATTTTATATTCTTACAGGCTCAAAAATATAGATCAAGCGTAGTTGAGCTCAAATAGCTAGTTTGTATGGGTGTTCATAGAGAAATCGATGAGGTAATGTTACCATATCAAGAAGAATTATTCTTATGGGGCCAGGAAGTTTTTCAAGGAACGTCTACATATTGTTTGAATACGTCATAGTAATAATATAACTCGCAGGTACGCCTGGGAGGTCTTTATGACGAAATAAAAATCTACTATTCGGACGGAGCATAATTTTCGCTTTTAGCGAACATTGAGTCTGATGAGTATCCATTCCATCTCCACTCAAAATGTAGAGGCCGGTTTTATTGTATTATCCAAAATAAATCATTCATTAATCGCATATTTCACAATACAATAAATTTATTAAAGATATCGCATAAGTACATTCCCATAATTAACCGAATTACCTACACTTCACGAGTAATTTCTCAGATATATATTTAGAACAAAACCACGTCAAGGCGTTCAACCTACTTTTTAAGAGACTTTTGATGATACCAGGAATTGCTCTATAATTCATTAAAATCGATTCTGAAACAACAAAAACAAGTGAAATTGCAGTATTACATTTATCTGAGAGAAACATTTACATAGTATCAAAAATGAAATATTTTTTGAATACCAATCTTTAGCTAATCTGAAATCTGTGACTTTTTTCCGAGAAAAATGAAGATTGTCAATAGCCATCCGCCCTTATCATCGAGTCTTTTGAATCGGTTATCTTCGGATATCCTCGTATGTATTCGGGTATTTTTGTGAATCTCTAAAAGTTGAAACAAAGATGTTTTCATTTCAGTTATATCGAAAGGTTCAACATGGAAGGTTGTATTCGAGCTATAAAGTCGTTGATGACTCTATTCATTGCAACAAATGATGAAAGTATATTTGTCGATGGGTTGAAGCAGTGTTCTTTAGCTGTGCGAAGAATCAACAAAAAACTGAAAAATGCCACGACTGTTGGAGAAAAGCAAAGTCTCTTAAGCACACTGAATCACGTGAAAAGTTACAGATCCAAATTGAAATACTTGCGTAAAAAGGGATCTGGCATCAAAGATCGAGGGGAAACAGCAACAAATAGAGTTAAATGGGGTGAATCGACATCTGCATTCGAGTCACGAATTCGAACTGGAGTTATTACTAATTTAAAACATAAAGACATAAAATATTTCCTGGTAGATGCCGAGGCTATCTTACGTAGACGATTGATGAATGTTCTAAAAAAAAATGATGCAGTAAAGGTGAACGCGGTGTTTTGTGGAGAGTTTAAAGTAATGACAGCTAATAAAATTCAAACAGAATATAAATACTTTACCACATCTAACGCTGCTATATACAGAAGCACCAATTTGAGCGACTGGTTTCAAGAGAAAGTTAAAGCACCAATTCTTACAGAGCTCCAGGAATTCCAAGAAAAAGATAGTGGCTGGAGTCTTTCGAATATTGTTAGCTTGGGCGTCAATATAAACAAGTTCACACCGCAACTCGGATCTTCATACATCGAACTCCCCCCTCAAATTCGAAATAAAAAAGCCTGCGTCAATGTGAAGAATGAGGATGAAGCTTTTTTTGCATGGGCTGTGACTTCTGCATTACACCCCGTTATGGATAATCCGCATCGTACTTCCGAGTATCCTCATTACTCAAAGATATTAAAACTGAAAGGAATACAGTTTCCAATGACACTGAAACAGATACCGAACTTTGAGAAACAAAACCAAATATCTATTAATGTCTACATCTTAAAGAAAGAAAAACATTTCATCACACTACCAACCTACCTAACCAAGAACAAAATGGACACACATGTTAATTTACTCCTAATACAAGATAGCTATACAGATGAAATTCCTGCCCGATACCATTACGTATGGATAAAAAATTTATCACGACTTGTATCGACTCAGTTGAGTAAACGCAAGGGCCAGAAATTTATTTGTGATAGATGTCTACGATACTTTCGATCCAACGAACAACTTGATAACCATTCAGAAGATTGTGGTAATATGAATGAAACAGCTATCAAAATGCCTACATCAAAGGATAATATTCTGAAATTTAAAAATCATAAAAACAAGGAGAGGGTTCCTTTTATTATTTATGCGGATCTCGAAAGTATATTGATACCAACAAATACCAAAAATAATTATCAAGAACATAAAGCTGCAGCAGTTGGCTATCATGTGAAGTGTTCATATGATGATACTCTCAGTTTCTATCGTTCATATCGAGGCCCCAATTGTATGAAATGGTTTGCAGATGAGCTGAATCAATTTGCTGAAGATGTTGAAACTGTTTTCCTATGCCCCTATGATATCGATATGTCACAGCAGCAGGAAGCTGAATTCCAGAAAGCAACACAATGCCATATCTGTGAAGAAATATTCAAACCTAAAGATAAAAAGGTACGTGATCATAATCATCTTATAGCAGGAAACAACTACCGTGGAGCAGCTCACGATGGATGTAATATCAACTATAAAGATAGTCATATGATTCCTGTAGTATTCCACAATCTGAGTGGGTATGATGCCAATTTTCTGATAGAAGATATCGCTGTAAGAATGGAAGGAAAGATTAGCTTGTTACCCATAACGAAGGAAAAATATATCAGCTTTACTAAACATATCAACAGGCATCAAATCAATTTCAGATTCATTGACAGCTTCAGATTTATGGCGTCCTCACTAGACCAGTTATCATCAAACTTGGAAGATTTCCCTAATCTCAAAGCACAATTCCCTGACGAGCCCGAAAAACGTATCAATCTCATCACGAAGAAGGGGGTTATGCCATATGATTATATCGACTGTAGCGATCGATTTAATGAAACATCTTTACCACCCATTCAAGCATTTTACAATAAATTAGAGGACAGACCATGTCCCCGAAGGAAGTATATGAGTGCCCAGCTTGTATGGGAAGAATTTCAATGTCAGAACTTGGGCGAATATTCAGATCTTTATATGAAAACAGACATTCTATTGTTGGCTGATGTATTCGAGCAATTCCGTTCAAGCTGTTATAAAACATATGGATTGGATCCCGCTCATTATTTCACCTTACCAGGATATACGTGGGATTCAATGCTGAAACATACGAAACAGGAATTGGAACTTCTCACAGATGTTGACATGTTTTTGTTTGTTGAAAGAGGTATCCGTGGCGGTCTGAGTCAAGTTTGTAAAAAACGACGGGCTCATGCAAACAACAAATACATACCTAACTATGATCCAACTAAACCAGAAAACTACCTTATGTACTTCGATATCAATAATCAATATGGATGGGCTATGTCGCAATATCTTCCATATGGAAAATTCCGATGGTCTGATACAAATATAGATGTTACTCAAATGGCCGATGATGCTCCAGAAGGATATATTTTGGAAGTTGACCTGGAATATCCTAGAGAATTACACGATAAACATATAGATCTGCCGTTCTGCCCTGAACATTATAATTCTAAAACTCGAACACCATGTTATGCTTCTCAACCAAATGTGAAACTTATGGCAACGGTGAATTCCAAGAAGAAATATATTATTCACTATCGAAATTTGAAGATGGCATTGAAGAATGGATTGATTCTTACAAAAATACATCGAGTTCTCAAGTTCAAACAATCTGCATGGCTCAAATCATATATCGACCTCAATACTAACTTGAGAAAAGAAGCTAAGAATGAGTTCGAGAAAAATCTCTTTAAGCTGATGAATAATGCCGTGTTTGGTAAAACGATGGAGAATATACGGAAGAGGGTTAATGTTCATCTTTGCACAAAATGGGAGAATCGTTATGGCGCAGAAGCGTATATTTCCAAGCCGGAATTCAAGAATTCTGTTATTTTCAACGAGAACTTAGTGGCAATCGAGCTTCGAAAACTGGAAATATATTTGAATAAGCCAATTTATGTGGGAATGAGTATTCTAGATTTAGCTAAAACCACTATATATGATTTCCATTATGATTATATGAAAGAGGCTTTCGGAGACAGCTGCATAGCACTGTATACTGATACAGATTCTGTGATTTATGAATTATTCAAAGATCCATATGAAATATTGAGAAGAGATTGCCATAAATACTTCGATACTTCAGACCTTGCCAAGGATAATCCTTATGGAATTCCACTGGTTAACAAAAAGGTATTAGGGATGATGAAAGATGAAAACAATGGTATTCCGATGACCGATTATGTGGGCCTACGATCAAAACTATACGCATTGAAAAACTCAAGAACGATTGATGAAATTAATCTGAAGAGACTTCAGTGGGAAAAGGAAGAGTATGATCCTGAGGAGATTCATTCTATGCTCAAGAATTATTGTACCTCGAAAAAAGCAAAGGGTGTGAAAAAATCTGTCGTCAAGAATGAGATATGCTTTGATGATTATATAGAATGCTTAGAAACTTGGAAACATAAAATTATCTCTCAAAATTTGATTTAGGCGAAGGAACATCGAGTGCATTCGTCCACGCAACAAAAGATAGCTTTGAGTCCAGAAGACGATAAAAGATATTTGGTACCTGGAACATTTGAAACATTACCATGGGGGCATTATTCTCTCAATAAACGAAAGAATGAAGAACCCGAGGAATCTAAGAAGAAGATTTCTATATTAGAAATATTATTAACAATGTAATTGATTTTTCAATAAACGATAGATTTCTTCTTATAGTTTCAATTTACCTACCTATATTCTATTACAGAACAGCTTGTATATTAGATGTGATCAAGGTTGAGTTTCCATTCACCCCATAATATGTCTCAGAGAGAGAAAATAGCTTTATTGAAGTCAATCAATTTCGCTGAGGAGTATCAAGACATGTATTCGTTTTATAGTTTGGATATATGCATACACTCGTGCATTTTTGTCGTATTCCATATGAATTCAGCACGAAAAAAGATGTAAGAACAAGCGAATCTGATGATGATTTAGGATTAAAATACAACCTACATACATACGTAGCCAAGAAAAAGATGGAAAAACATGCGTCAAGCTATCATCAAGCTATCATCAAACTACCAACAAGCTACCATCACATTAGCATCAAACTATCATAGCAACTACTTCATGTATAGTTTATATCAATTTTGTGTATTTTTCATAGATATTCGAGCATCTTCGTATACATTCGTACATCTTCGTATACAGTCACGAATCAATTTTGCTTAGGAGTATCAATACATGCAGTCGTATTATAGTTTGGATATATGTATACAATCAGGCATTTTGTCATACTTCATATGAATTAATCACGAAAAAGATGGAAGAACATGCGAATTTGATGATGAATTGGGGTGAATATACAACCTACATACATACGTAACCAAGATAAAGATGGAAAAACATGTGTCAAGCTATCATCAAGCTATCATCAAACTACCATCGAGCTATCATCAAACTACCATCAAGCTACCATCAAATTAGCATCAAACTATCATAGCAACTACTTCATGTATAGTTTATATCAATTTTGTGTATTTTTTCATAGACATTCGAGCATCTTCGTACACAGTCGTACATCTTCGTATACAGTCACGAATCAATTTTGCTTAGGAGTATCAAGATATGTATTCCTTTTATAGTTTGGATGCCGCAGTGCAGCATTCTAAACTGCTGCAGTCTTAACTACGGCAGTAATGCGGCAGTCAAAACCGCAGCAGTCAAAACTGCGGCAGTCAAACTGCAGCAGTCTGTCTGTCGGGGCAAAAAAATTAACAGTGCTATGTCTAAGCTTCCTGAAGGATGCGGTGCTGTGCCTAAGCTTCCTGAAGGATACAGCAACTATTTTGGCGCGCCAAAATGGTTGCTGGTTAACTGGTCTAGTGAGGACGCCATAAATCTGAAGCTGTCAATGAATCTGAAATTGATTTGATGCCTGTTGATATGTTTAGTAAAGCTGATATATTTTTCCTTCGTTATGGGTAACAAGCTGATCTTTCCTTCCATTCTTACAGCGATATCTTCTATCAGAAAATTGGCATCATACCCACTCAGATTGTGGAATACTACAGGAATCATATGACTACCTTTATAGTTGATATTACATCCATCGTGAGCTGCTCCACGGTAGTTGTTTCCTGCTATAAGATGATTATGATCACGTACCTTTTTATCTTTAGGTTTGAATATTTCTTCACAGATATGGCATTGTGTTGCTTTCTGGAATTCAGCTTCCTGCTGCTGTGACATATCGATATCATAGGGGCATAGGAAAACAGTTTCAACATCTTCAGCAAATTGATTCAGCTCATCTGCAAACCATTTCATACAATTGGGGCCTCGATATGAACGATAGAAACTGAGAGTATCATCATATGAACACTTCACATGATAGCCAACTGCTGCAGCTTTATGTTCTTGATAATTATTTTTGGTATTTGTTGGTATCAATATACTTTCGAGATCCGCATAAATAATAAAAGGAACCCTCTCCTTGTTTTTATGATTTTTAAATTTCAGAATATTATCCTTTGATGTAGGCATTTTGATAGCTGTTTCATTCATATTACCACAATCTTCTGAATGGTTATCAAGTTGTTCGTTGGATCGAAAGTATCGTAGACATCTATCACAAATAAATTTCTGGCCCTTGCGTTTACTCAACTGAGTCGATACAAGTCGTGATAAATTTTTTATCCATACGTAATGGTATCGGGCAGGAATTTCATCTGTATAGCTATCTTGTATTAGGAGTAAATTAACATGTGTGTCCATTTTGTTCTTGGTTAGGTAGGTTGGTAGTGTGATGAAATGTTTTTCTTTCTTTAAGATGTAGACATTAATAGATATTTGGTTTTGTTTCTCAAAGTTCGGTATCTGTTTCAGTGTCATTGGAAACTGTATTCCTTTCAGTTTTAATATCTTTGAGTAATGAGGATACTCGGAAGTACGATGCGGATTATCCATAACGGGGTGTAATGCAGAAGTCACAGCCCATGCAAAAAAAGCTTCATCCTCATTCTTCACATTGACGCAGGCTTTTTTATTTCGAATTTGAGGGGGGAGTTCGATGTATGAAGATCCGAGTTGCGGTGTGAACTTGTTTATATTGACGCCCAAGCTAACAATATTCGAAAGACTCCAGCCACTATCTTTTTCTTGGAATTCCTGGAGCTCTGTAAGAATTGGTGCTTTAACTTTCTCTTGAAACCAGTCGCTCAAATTGGTGCTTCTGTATATAGCAGCGTTAGATGTGGTAAAGTATTTATATTCTGTTTGAATTTTATTAGCTGTCATTACTTTAAACTCTCCACAAAACACCGCGTTCACCTTTACTGCATCATTTTTTTTTAGAACATTCATCAATCGTCTACGTAAGATAGCCTCGGCATCTACCAGGAAATATTTTATGTCTTTATGTTTTAAATTAGTAATAACTCCAGTTCGAATTCGTGACTCGAATGCAGATGTCGATTCACCCCATTTAACTCTATTTGTTGCTGTTTCCCCTCGATCTTTGATGCCAGATCCCTTTTTACGCAAGTATTTCAATTTGGATCTGTAACTTTTCACGTGATTCAGTGTGCTTAAGAGACTTTGCTTTTCTCCAACAGTCGTGGCATTTTTCAGTTTTTTGTTGATTCTTCGCACAGCTAAAGAACACTGCTTCAACCCATCGACAAATATACTTTCATCATTTGTTGCAATGAATAGAGTCATCAACGACTTTATAGCTCGAATACAACCTTCCATGTTGAACCTTTCGATATAACTGAAATGAAAACATCTTTGTTTCAACTTTTAGAGATTCACAAAAATACCCGAATACATACGAGGATATCCGAAGATAACCGATTCAAAAGACTCGATGATAAGGGCGGATGGCTATTGACAATCTTCATTTTTCTCGGAAAAAAGTCACAGATTTCAGATTAGCTAAAGATTGGTATTCAAAAAATATTTCATTTTTGATACTATGTAAATGTTTCTCTCAGATAAATGTAATACTGCAATTTCACTTGTTTTTGTTGTTTCAGAATCGATTTTAATGAATTATAGAGCAATTCCTGGTATCATCAAAAGTCTCTTAAAAAGTAGGTTGAACGCCTTGACGTGGTTTTGTTCTAAATATATATCTGAGAAATTACTCGTGAAGTGTAGGTAATTCGGTTAATTATGGGAATGTACTTATGCGATATCTTTAATAAATTTATTGTATTGTGAAATATGCGATTAATGAATGATTTATTTTGGATAATACAATAAAACCGGCCTCTACATTTTGAGTGGAGATGGAATGGATACTCATCAGACTCAATGTTCGCTAAAAGCGAAAATTATGCTCCGTCCGAATAGTAGATTTTTATTTCGTCATAAAGACCTCCCAGGCGTACCTGCGAGTTATATTATTACTATGACGTATTCAAACAATATGTAGACGTTCCTTGAAAAACTTCCTGGCCCCATAAGAATAATTCTTCTTGATATGGTAACATTACCTCATCGATTTCTCTTTGAACACCCATACAAACTAGCTATTTGAGCTCAACTACGCTTGATCTATATTTTTGAGCCTGTAAGAATATAAAATTCCGAATGGACATATTTTATTCTCAGTGCTGAGCAAATATTAAATCTTTTTGATTTGAATTTAAATCTATGTTCCAAAATATCTATATTGCGCAATGTACCTTCAAAACGAGTCATTTCTGCGTAGTACAATAACACCAAAAAGAAAAAGAAGAAAGTGGAGATGCAGTGATATTGATGAATTACCTTATTTATCTACAATCTCCAAGGAAATGGCTGGATGTGTTTTCCCAGTATCTATGGTCCCTCGGAATATTAGCGAATATTTTCCTGATGACGGCTCGGTCGTATGTGCGCTGTAGTCCTCCGTCAGCCTTTTTGGCAGGAACGCTTTGAATTCGTTGAATTCAAAGAGCACAGCTGGGCCGAACCGGATCTTCGCCAAAATACACTTTAGAATGTGGTATTTCTCATCCTTCTCCAACTCTGCTATACGCCTTGTTGGCTTATCTTCAAGAAGAGATTTTTGGTATATTTTGTTTAAATCCCTGTCTATAATGAAAATGAATAAGAAAAATATGCATGAGATGTAAGATGAACAGAAACTTACTTTGTTCTGTAGGGTATCAAAATTTCTCTAATGAACTACTGCTACTGCTGTTTGGGTAATATTCGATTTTTCTGCTACTGCTGTTTGGAAAGAAAAATATTTTAATATATGGATACATAATTTTCTAATTGATGCTTACCCAAAGATCGCACTATCACAAATTCAGATGCTCCGACAAAGTACAAATGAAAATTTCAATCGGCACACGAATGATCAGCGATGTGTTCCTATATGGAAATAATAGAAAACTGACTCAAAACGTTAAGCAAAACGGCTGTTTATATAATCAAGCCACCCTCAACCGAAGATCGTGGGTCACGCAAATGTTTACATTTTAGTCGATCGTACACAAAAGAGTCTACCACAGCTTTAAATATTGGAATTTGAGATTATCTATTTTGTGTTTTAAGAAAAATCTCAAGTTTTCAGATCAGAAACGAACAGAAAAAATACATGAAATTGGAAAGTACAATATTTTTCTAGGCGTCTGTCAAATTATATTTTCAACCATATCTGAACAATCGAAATTAAAGAGGGAGCAATTCGTTTTTATACATTTCCGCTTTTTTCTACAATGCTATTTTAGATTCAAGGGAAAAATATCAGCTTTTCCCCAAATGCTTTTGATGTTGAATATGCAGATTATTTTTGAAAACCTCTCGCATATCAAAGATGTGTAAATTCATGGAAACATTTTTTTCATTGGCTTATTGAAATAGATTTGTTCAACTTTTTCATCTTTTCAAACATTTTCAATATTTTCGTTAAAGTCTGCTCAATGATATCTACAATCGTCGAATTATTGGAAATTTTTTCGATACATTAAGGTTTTTCCTAAATATGGGATGAAAAATATCATAATTACATCTTTTTTTGAGAGCACTTTGTTCACGGCTCCTTGCATAACGATAATATAACTGCCAGATTTTATTTTCACTTGAATGAAATTTCTTCATTGAATCTACTGCTAATTAAACAGTTTTCAGATCTGATGTTTTTCCAAATCAACGAATTGAAAGTATAGATGCAAAATGGAAACTGAATATTGCTGCGATTTACAAAACCTACTCGTATTCGCATTTCAAAGGTTGTTCTTAATGTTCATGGATCCATTCTTTCATCAACTTTCAAACGATTCAAATTGAATGAATTTTTTCAAACATTTCATTTTCACTAATTCTTCAGATTCAAATTGGAAGAATAAGTACGACCCTGCTCATCTTTGCTGTTGTTTATGTCTACAATCCTGAAATGTGCCATATGGCGCTGGAATCCCTTATATCGCTCGTCTGCGTAAACCGAAAGATTAATAAATAATTCCCTTTCATATAAACGATAACTGCCACCCCAATAGACCTATATTTTGTTTATGTAAAAGAGTCCGCTAGTTCGAGTCTACAAGCCTGAAATGTACCATATGACGGCCGATTCTGGTTTCATCATTTATGCCGGATAAATGTTGTACGAATATCCGATTCCAATACAGGAGAATGGATAATGTGCGCAAAAGCTCCTGATTTCACGTCAGCGCTTCAATCCCTCCCTACCAAAGCCTCAGCGGAGGGGGCGTGGCGTTGCGCAACTCACTGTTCAACCGTCCAAAACGAATGACCTTGAAAACGCTGACTCCGCATTCATATGGGTACAATTTTTGCAAGTTGGACCTTAGATTTCCTTATGGAGATTTACATGTAAAAATGGGGCATTTTGTTCCAAAAGTCTCCTAGCTCATCTACTTGAATCATTGCAGGTTGCTGATTTAATCTTGATAAATAAATTTAATGACAATTTCTGAAGCATTAAAGCATTGAAGCATTGTATATTGCTCTTTTTTTCTAAAATAATTTTCGAAGCATTTTTTTTAAACGACACTTTTTTTACATTTAATTTCTTTCTTGATGCAGTTCTATCATAGGAATCCATTGATATAATTCCCAACTTTGAGAAAACAATACTTTTGGAGATATAATTTGTCTGTTTGAACAAGAACGCCAAAAAGCTCCTGTCCATAGGGCTTGAACCAATCTTTTTTCTCATAGTATCTACACTTCACTAGAGATATTCAATTGAAATTTGTCATAGATATTACAGTTTAGAATGTCGTATCTACTGATCGGGAAAATAACCATAAAAACTAATAATGAGTTTTTTCACCACAGCTTACTGGATTTTTTATTACAACTAGGATTTTGAGAGATTCGTTCAATTTTTTTTTTCTCGAAGTCGGTAGCAGATATGACAAAACTACAAGAGTCCATAAAGTATAACAACGAAACTTTTTACATCTTTACAAATTAACAGTGGTCCACCAAAAAAAATTTAGGAGGAAAACAGGGGACAGTGTTCCAGAAAAAATATCACCCCGTAGATTTGCTATTGAAATTGGTATGTCACATCGTGTGAACTATCAATTATAATATTTATACCAAATTTCAGTTGAATATCTTGTTAATTGTAGATACTATAAGAAAAAAATTCGCAAAAATTCAAACTTTAACACCCTGTATCTCGAAAGCGAAACGTTTGCGGTTCCATTTTTACGAGACTTTTTTTTCTTAAAATTACTCACGGAATCTCCTCTTCTTATTTGTACCTCCAATTAAGAAACACCCTGTATACAGAGCCTTTAAGTTGTACATTAATATTAACCAACGTCCAAAAAACAAATCATCTTTTTGGACGACAATGGTCTCAAACGAATAGTTTCGACCAAATAGATTCACTGTTGGTTCCGAAATAAACAGGACCGTGTCTGGAAATTTAAAATATTGATGGGCATCTCTTTCTTGAGTTTGGATTCCTTCATAAAAAAAACAGAAAGATTTCTCCAAAGTACCCGAAGTTCATTTGAAAAACGAAAAGACAAGAGGCGAAAAATTGGTTCAAGCACTGACGTGAAATCAGGACCTTTTGCGCTATTGTCCATTCTCCTGTATTGGACACTCTTGATCGAATTTAATCAGGGGAATTTTATTGTCCGTTCTCCTGTATTGGACAATCTCTTAATCGAATCTACCATGGTAAATTCGATTAAGAGTGTCCAATAGAGGAGAACGGACAATAGAATTCACCATGGTAAATTTGATTAAGAGTGTCCAATACAGGAGATTGGACAATATAACATACGCGAAAAAGCTCCTGACTTCACGTCAGTGCTTGAACCAATTTTCTTTTTCGTAATTTTTTTTAATTTTCTTGCGGTACGGTTCTCACCAAATTTCAAACACGTCTTTATGGCTATATTCTACAACTATTTAGCAAGCTACAATTTGATCAGGTCTATATTTTTGGAGTCATCGAGGAAATAATATTCCAGATGGGTATAACTCCGAAACCGTTGGGCCGATTATGGCCAACAGCGAAGTTAACTCTCCCATTTAGATGCGCAACCTACCCTGAAAATTGTAAGTCCCTATCTCCTTTCGTTCGGGAGTTATCGAGGCAACGGTCACCTATTCAGCTACTGAACTCACACAAGGCTGCTCAGATCTCCAACAATACAGATCTGATCGTGTTCAAACTTGGAACTTGGTAGAAGAGATAGGTTCTGAAGGCTATCGCAAAATATCTGACATGATGGATGAACAGTTTCTGATATATAGAATTTTTTCCGATAATTTTTAAAAAAATTTCTAGTGATACGATCCTCACAAAATTTTGCAAGAGTTTCCGTGTTGGCAATCTTCAACTAATAACCATATTTAAATTGGATCGGTTTGGTATTTTTCGAGTTATTAGGGAAATAACAAATTTCAGATGGGGATAACTTCAAAACCGTTCGGCCGATTATGCTTATAAACAAACTTAAATGTCACATTCAGATGCACAACTTAACCTGAAATTACTACATTACAATTATTACAAGTCACTATCTCTCTTCGTTCTCAGTTTATCGAGACATAAAAAATATTTTTCAATAATTTTTTTTTTAATTTTCTAGTGATACTATTCTCACAAAATTTCACAAATGTTCTTAGGTTTATATTCTACAAATATTCACCAAGTTTCAACTCCATCGGATTTATATTGGTTGAAAACAAAATTATTACTCGGAAATCATTGGGCCGATTTTGCTCATTAATTAACGGACTTGTCCTTCGTATTGAGATGCACCACCTATCCTGATAATTTCAAGTCGCTAGCTCTTACCGTTCTCAAGTTATCGTGGCAACGGCCTGACGCCCGGCCGGACAGAATCAGATTTGGCCTCGAATTCTTCATCTGAGAGTCGAACCCAATCGTTTGAAACCATTTTCGGCGAAAAATTCGATAATTGCAGACATTTGGGCAAAATGATAACGCGATGTTCCCCAGAACATACGCGCAAAAACGAACAAATGAAAATAATACATAACCTCTCAAAAGTCACCTCTCACAAATATACTTCTCTGTAGCCACATGGATTTCTTGAACAAGAATCACCCTCGCATTTACGAATTTATTCACTCTCAGAAATCCCTACAATATTTGAATTAAATGAGGAAAATGTCGTTGCTCATAAGGCCAGGAGGATTTTTTGGCGCTCTAGTTCCTCGGAACAGAGTGTTTATCAATTTGCCCAAATGTCTGTAATTTACGAATTTTTGGCTGAAATGGTCTCAAATGATTTGGTTCGACTCACTGATCAAGAATCCGAAGTCGAAATCAATTCTGTCCGGCCGTTCATGCAGGCCAGCCGTAGACACTATAACTCTCGAACGAAAGGAGTTAGAGGATTGAAATTTTCGAGGTGTTTTTGGAGCGTAAATATCTCGGACGAGTTCGTTAATGGGCGAAATCCATCGAGCGGTAGAGTGGCAGAGTTATGCCCAATTTTAATAAAAACATTTTTTATGAATATTTCCGAGACTGATTACTCGATCTATCTGAAATTTAGCACCAAATTGTAGAATCATGAGTTTTATACGCATGTGAAGTTTTGTATTGACTAGGTTACCACAAAGTGTCAAAAAAAATTTTTGAAAATTAAAAAAAAAATTCTACAATAACTCTTGAACGGAATGAGCTAGGCAGTTGAAAATTTCAGAGTAGGTTAGGGAGATGAATATCTCGGTTCAGTTCGTTATTGGCAAAATAAGCCAGATGGTTTCAGAGTAACGAAAAAAAAATTTTTTTTAAGTGACAAATTTCAAATTCAATTTTTATTTGAGGTGCAGTTTCACCATAAAAATCCATTGATATCATTTTCAACTCCAACAAGCTAATACTTTCGGGGATATGATTTTTCGAAATTTCAATAATGAATCGTGCTTCTATGTTTTCACAGAAATCTATAATTATTCTATATATAAATTATTATATGATCTGTGTTCATACTCGTACATGTCATCCTGTTCTATAAGAGAGAGTCAAATTCATTTCAGCTATCTTAATTTGTTTTCTGCCATGTTGCAGTTCTCATTCGCAGATTGCTCATTTAATCTTGATAAATAAACTATTATTTGAATTGAATTTCCTTCATGATGCAGTTTTATCATAAGAATACATTGATATAATTCCCAACTCCGAGAAACCAATACTTTCGGAGATATAATTTGTCTGTTTGAACAAGAGCGCCAGGAAGCTCCTGTCCACAGGGCTTGAACCAATTTTTCAAAACCAGGTGAACCAAGCGATGATTATTGAATTCAGAACTACAGATGTTCAGAGACCGCTACAGGACTTTAATGTAGCGCTGTCATCTCCCAAAGATATATGATGCTTTTTTCGGAGTTATTATTTCAATAGATATGAAAATAATAGTAGGGGAGCCCAAGCGGGGATTTTGGGATTTACTGAAGCGCGGCAGATTAATATATGGGGGGATACCTTGTACCTGGTTGAGTTTTTCCACCAAATATGAGCCATATATATATGGCCGCCCGTCAAGGATAAAGCATCAGATTAGTAAAAAAAAGTTGATCATCGGAAATTCTCGAGCGCGTCAGTTTAAGGTAGGGCGAGTTAGTTACATGCTAAAAAGTATATATTCCATTAATCTGACAATTTGAGAGTGACGTAAAGAAGGGGGAGGGTTACAAAGTTGTAAAAAAAACGACATCTTGACATTCTCGAGTGTGGTAGATTTTTTTTTTATTTTGAAGGGAATAATGCAAGAATTACGAAAAATATATAATCTGACGATTTTCACAAGCCGAAGTAATAAAAATTAATTGATAAAGTTGAATGCGTGCAGCTATGCCATGCCTATATTCCCCTCTCCGTGTTTCTATTACCCTCTCACTCTTTCTCTATCTATTGCTCTCTCACTCCGTCCCACTCCGGAAGAGGATTCTACTGATGAAGATGATTAAAAAAAAATACCCTTAAGATTTAAATTTTGTATAATTATTATTTTTATAAATATTCTCCTCAAAACAACATAAGCTTTTTCATTTAAACGCTATTTCCTGAGCTTTTCGATTAATTAAGTGCAATGATTTAAAAAAATTAAAAAAAAAAAAATTTATTGTCAGATTTAGCGAATCCCTCCAGACAATCGTCAGATTAGGAGACAGCACGTCTAGGCCATATTGATGAACCATATATATCTTAATCTGACGCGCTTGAGTATTTCTAAATGGCGATTTTTTTTGCATATTCTAATAATGACCACGAGTTTGCGTTACATCCCAATCGTCAGATTATTATACAAGAGCATCTTTTAAGGTTCACTCAACACCCCCTTAGAAAATCTAACGAGTTCGATAAAAAAATTTTTTTTTTCATTTTCAACCCTTACGTATGATCACCTCCATCATGGAAACGATCAGATTAACATCTATACATTTTTTAAAATACGTAGGACACAGATGCTATCAATATCTGACGCGCTCGAGTATGTCCACGTAACGGTTTTTTTTACATTTTTGAAAATTTATATCCGCTCACCCCACCGATGAACGGGTATATATTATATAACATTTTTTTCTTCTTATCATCTAAGCTTGACAACCCAATAGCTCTCTATGACGCTCGAGTAAATCCCGAATTAGCTACGTGGGCTCCCCTACTATAACATTGATTGGAATTACTGGAATTACTGTCTTTTTGAATGGATATGGAACAAAATGACAGACGAGTGTAATGTCAAGATCATAGAGGAAGATGAAATTCTCGAAAGACAGATACGTTGATGAAGTAATTAACCTCATGGAATAATTTAGGGTCGGAAATCAGAAACCGTTGACAACTTGTTTGGTCGAGTCTAAATACAGTGGACCAGTTCACCCCGATCGTTGGAATATTTGGATATTTTTGCAATATCTTCACCAATATAGATAGATCGAGTTCAAATCTAGAACTTCACTGCAGAATAAGGTTTTGAAGGCTCTCGTAGAATTTCAACCATATCTGACGGATAGTTTCTGAGATACAGAATTTTCTTATATTTTTAATTTATTTATATTATATTTTTTTTTAAATAAGCCAGTTATGCGATAGGTACAAAATTTTGCATAAGTCTTCATGTTGGTATTTTCCAACCAATTACATTGATCTGATCAGATTAGTATTTTTCGAGTTATTTGGAAAACAAAATTTCAAATGGCTATAACTATGAAACAACTCGGTGGATTTTGCCCATTAGCGAACCCAGCCGGCGCATTTGGACTCCAAGCCTACCCTGAAATATTCAACTCTCTAATCCTTTGCATTCGAGCGTAATCGTGCTGACGGCCGGCCGGATGGGCAGAATAAATTTTGACCTCGGATTCTTGACCAGTGAGTCGAAACTAATCTCTTGAGACCATTCTTGGCTAAATATCCGAAAATTACAGACATTTGGATGACTTCATTGGCACTCCGTTCATAGAACATCGCGCCAAAAGGAATCAATCAATCCTATTTATCTCACTCCATACATAACAAAATTTTCAAAAAAAAATTACTGTCGATATTTGCTACTGACGAATTGCGTGTTTAAAAATAGTTCACGTTATATCGTTGAAAAGCTTCAAAATCCAAAATCTTAGCAAATTACATTGAATATGTCCAAAAAAAAAATAAAAACAGGACCGTATCACAAAAAAATGACATAAAATATGAACTCTTGAAACAAGTGTGCTTTTTAAAACAAAACTGAATTTATTAGACTCAATTGTATATTTCTTCATGACACTAACGACATTTGTTAAGCTGAAGTAAATAATAGAGAATTCGAAGTTTGAAGAGAAAACCTAGATATTTTGAGTACTGCCCTGAAAATAATCCAATTACATGAGTAGTTTTAAAGAACTGTTGAAAGTGAACAACCCAACCAAATTTAATCAAAATCGGACCTCTGATTCCCAAGTTATGGATTTAGGAAACACTGGCCAACGTTCATGAATCACCATGTACCTCCGCAACTAACTGCTTTTGGATACAAAATAAGCAATTGTACTAAAAGGCCTGTATTACCTGCATTTACCACTTGGCAATGGCCACCCACTCATGTGACGCCCGGTATAATGGAACATGCTTTTAAAATTTTTTATCATTATATGCGCACATGAAATCAACTTAACATTCCAACATTCTCTGAGCCTATTTCTGCATTCGTTGCGAGACTAACTCTGAATTATTTCGTCTTCACAACTAAGAATAATTCAACTTAATGTCCGCAAGTCCTAAGAAGCTGAGTTCAACACCATAAAAGTATTTATAACACATAAAGTCAAGCTCGTATGAGAACTATAAAATATGTCGTCTCATAAGGTAGCTGGAAATCTAGATTCCCAAAGATATACTATATAGGTAAATATGTCGGATTTCATATTAAGGTTTTTATAACATCTTCTAGGCAACGCGGTTCTGTTGCGAGAACCGGTTGAATGAAGAAGTAAATGTTATGAGCTGTCTCAACAACCTAATGAATTGAGTCTTTATATTCTCAACTCAAGGAGATGTAAGATATGTTCTTGGATTTACTACTTGTAGAAAGCGTTACCATACTTGCTGCCCATAGATCCACTGAAGAGAAATCATTCGTAGAACCCTTGTGAAATATATCGGGATAACTCAATAAATTATCTCCAAAAAAGGACTTCCTTGAAAGTCAGTGATTCTAATACCAAGAGTTACAAAACCCACATCCATCATATTATACAAAGATTATTCAGAACCTTCAAATAACTATGAAACATTGCCAGTACACAATTCATACACATTGCATATTGATTTGAGAATCCATGATATTCCAGTATATTCAAGTATTTTTACGTTGTTCGTTCAGTGATATACAACGAAATGTTCGATCAGTTTTATCCAACGAAATGTAAAACATAAAAGTATGGATACTCAATTCGCTAGATATACTCCAAAAAAGTTATATGTATCTGAAAGGTTTTTTTGCTCCTGCTCCTTTGATGAATTTTTCAGTTCCTGGCAAGTTCTTGTAGTTTGCGCTTCGGAGAATTTTGGATAGTTTTACGTCCTTACAATGAAACTATGAAAATTTGCTTTTCAATAATGCTTAGACGTAAGCTTTGAAGCGGTTGAAGTCAATAGGGGTTTGAATTTTTTTCAAGTTAGTAAAAATCTAGGTTCCCGGCTCGTCCATCGATATCGAGAAACAGAAAACGGGACTGAAAGACCGAGATGTAGACGTCCAAGATCTACCACTCCTGCTCAAGATCGGTTACTGACTGTGTCTACCCGTAGAGAGCCTTTGAGTACTTGTCGAACCATGCAACAGTGCCTTGAGAACGCTACTAGTGTTTCAGTTTCGACTAAAACAGTTCGTCGAAGACTTTGAGACGATAATCTACATTCTCGACGACTTTTGAGAAGGATTCCACTAACTCAAAATCATATACGACTTCGACTGGAATGTACCAATGAGCACGTGAATTGGAACGATCAGCGGAGGTCTGTATTGTTCACAAATGAACTGAGATATGGACGGTTTTTCGATAGTCGGTCCCAGTCGGTGCCCAGAAATCAGCAATTTACAATTAGAGTATTCTATGACTATTAAATCATAAAATTACGATTAATTATCGTGTAAGGGGAGTACTAATAACAAACTCGAAGGTTGAAATTATCTATTCTCTAAAGTCTTACATCAAATAAAGTAGTGCGGTTTTACAATAACAATATGTCTTAATGAGCAATGAGTCTTTTAAAAAATCAAAATGGGGTTAGGGATGTTAAATTTGCACAAGTCTTTGGGGACGCAATTGTCGAAATCGTTTAATACAAGTTTCAAAAATGGGTTCAAGCCCTGTGGACAGGAGCTTTCTGGCGCTCTAGTTCAAACAGACAAATTATATCTCCGAAAGTATTGGTTTCTCTGAGTTGGGAATTATATCAATATAATATTCTTTTGACTGAGAGTTTTATATGTGTTGGCAGAGGTTGGTGTAACGGGGTACCATACAATTCTGCGTATGATACAAGAGCTTAGGGAAAAACCTCAGCAAAAAACCCTGTCTCCCCGTGAGTGTTGTGATTTGTAACTATTGTTCACAAAATTTGCTGAAATTTAGAAATATTGATAGGCATTTATTTCTTCAATATGGACTCCTTCGTCAAAAATGGAGAGGTTTCTCCAAGGTACCCGAAACTCAACCTGAAAAATGAAAAGATAAGAGGAGAAAAACGAACAAACTAAAAATAATACATAACCTTTCAAAAGTCTCCTCTCACAAATATACTCTTCTGTTGGCGCATGGGATCTCTTGGAGAAGAATCGTCTCCGCTAGTTCTCAAAGATATTGATCTTAGAAATCCCTTCAATATTTGAATTCAAAAAGGAAATTGTTACTCGTAAGGCCAGGAGGGTCTCTTTCAAAACCAGATCTGGCCAGTCCAAGTGATGAATATTCAGAACTTCAGATGTTCGAAGACCGCTACAGGGCCCATAGGGCTATCATCTCCCATAGATGTATGTTTTCACTTTGTATTGTGTAAAATAATGAAAAAATGAGCAGGAAAAATTTACGATATAATTTAATATGTCATCATCAATCATCAATGTACACATATGATAGAGCTGCATCAAAAAAATTCAATTCAAATAATAGTTTATTTATCAAGATTAAATGAGCAATCATGAGAATGAGAACTGCACCATGGAAGAAATCGAATTAAATCTGGCCAATTTTGCCAAACTCAACCGAGATATTCATCTCCCTAACCTACTCTGAAAATTTCAACTACCTAGCTCATTCCGTTCGAGAGTTATTGTGGAAAAACTTTTTTTAAATTTTCAAAATTTTTTTTTTTACACTTTGCGGTAATCTGGTCAATACAAAACTTCACATGCGTATAAAGGTCATGATTCTTCAATTTGATGCTAAATTTCAGATAGATCGAACGAACTTGTCCGAGATATTTACGCTCCAAAACCACCTTGCAATTTTCAATCCGCTAACTCCTTTCGTTAGAGAGTTATCGTGCCTACGGCCGGTCGGCCGGCCGGACAGAATCGATTTCGCACTCGGATTCTTGATCAGTGTGTCGAACCAAATCGTTTGAGACCATTTTCAGCCAAAAATTCCAAAATTACAGACACTTGGGCAAATTGATAGCACTCTGTTCCGAGGAACTAGAGCGCCAAAAAAACAAGTTTCGTATGACAATTGCCCAAAACAGGTTTAAAGTACCTACAAATAGTAGGTAATCCATAAAACATGTATGAAAGAAGATGAGTAATAATTTGAAAGAAGATGAGTAATAAATAAAAAATTACCTTGTAATCGATGAAAAATTTCCTGATCTACGTTCACCAAATTTTCTCCTCTCTCGAACTACAGAATTATGCTTTCAATATTTACGTAATATTTTCAAACATTTTCGGGTGAGGTCCCCGTTGCATCACTAAAATACGAGTATTTCAGCCCCAATATTTTTGAAGTTACAATATTCCCTTCTGTCAAGTTGACATTATGAGAATTCATACATAGAATAATTATATCAATCTGTGAAATACGATATACATTGAAATTTTGAAAAATCGTATCTCCGAAAGTATTGGCTTGTTAGAGTTAAAAATGATATGAATGGATTCTTATGATAAAACTGCTTATTAAGAAAAAATTTAATTTGGAATTTGTTTTGTAAAAAAAAAATTTTTTTTTATTACTCCGAAACCTTCTGTCCGATTTTGCCCAGTAACGAACTTAGCCGAGATATTCATCCCTCAAACCTACTCTGAAAATTTCAACTCTCTAGCTCATTCCGTTCGAGAGTTATCGTGCCTACGGCCGGACGGCCGGACAGAATGAATTTCCACCACGGATTCTTGATCAGTGAGTCGAACCAAATCGTTTAAGACCATTTTCATCGAAAAATTCGAAAATTACAGACATTTGGGCAAATTGATAAGCACTCAGTTCCGAGGAACTAGAGCGCCAAAAACAAGTCAGAAAAATTTAAGGGGGTGATTCCTTGTTGAAAATAAAGGGTAGTTTGTTGTATAAATGTTGGGTCAAACGTCATACGTTAGGGAGATATTGCAGTTCAAAGATGGCGGAAAACTGATGTTTTTATTTTGTATCTTAATAAAGTAGAGTGAAAGAATGATAATGATGTGATTGTTTAATTTAAAATTAGTACGTAATAAATCTGCGGTTGACAGCAGCCAACTAGATTCTGTTTCTAAAATAAATGGCACTATCTTGACACGTAATGATTTACATTTAATTCTTTTGTTTCAAAACGGTACATTTTACGAGAAAAATACAAGAAATGAAATAGTTTCTAACCAAATCAGGCTATCCGAATTTAATTATATCCAAGTCGTTGCGTCAGTTTTTGTTCAAATTTATTCAACAATAATGATAGGAGTAGTCTACTTCAACCCCTACCCCTCCACTCATTCTAAAAACATGAGAAAATATCAAGAAAGTGTGTTTTCATAATAATAATACTTCCATATAATATCATCGTTCTGTCGCATTTCGTTACAACATAGATACAAAATAAAGACATCATTTTTTCGACATCTTCAACCGCGATATATCACTAACGTTTGACTTTTGACCCAACATTTATACAATAAACCACCCTTTATTTTGAACAAGGAATAACCCCCTTAAATTTTTCGGACTTGTTTTAAAATACCCTGTATACACTGTCTACTGGTTAGACGCACCTATCCTAGTAGCAGACAGACGTGGTGGATTACCATAAGATTTCCACTGGGAATGCACTTGGACAAGCCGATCTGATAATCGAGGGATTTATCACGGTGAAAGAACGAGATTACGTTTCTCGCTAACGGAACTGTACTGTAGACTGCTCTAGAGGTTCTTTTGCCGGATGCCTCTTAGAAGAGTTCCATTTTAGATGCACTTATTATATTATAATATTATTATATTATTCCTCAAGCAGACCCCTCATAAGCTCTCGAGAGCTTGAACGAGTAAGGAGAATCAGTTATGTTCTGTGTAGGCTTTGTTAATGTGCGTTATGCCACCTTAGGCACAACACTTTTAATTTTTGACCCAACAGTGAATGGTGGCGTTTACCGTGACTCGAAAATTTATTTCCTAGCCTCGGGATTGAACTTGGGGCTTCCGCTCCCAAGTCAAACGCTCTACCACATGTTGATAAGATTATCAAACAGTAATTTTGAAGGCGGTTTAGTGACGTAACAACGTTCCGCACTAAATCATCGTTAGAACTAGGTTCGTTAACTGATTCCACATTGCCACGTAACACTCCCTTTCTGCATTTGAAAAATAATATATCCGAAAGTATTAGTTTGTTAGAGTTGAGAATGGAATCAGTGGATTATTATGCATTTTAAAGAAATTTAATTTGAAATTTGTAATGCGACAAAAAAAATTTACGTTTACTCCGAAACAAGGCCGGTTTTGCCCAATAACAAACTTAACCAAGATATTTATCTCCAAACTCTGAAATTTTCAACTGCCTATCTCGTTCCTTTCGAGAGTTAGCGTGCTTACGGACGGCCGTACAGAATCGATTTTGACCAGGGATTCTTGATCAGTGAGTCGCACCTAAAGATTTGACACCATTTTCAGTCAAAAATTCGAAAATTACAGACATTTGGGCAAATTGATAAGCACTCTGTCCCAAGGAACAAGAGCGCCAAAAAAAAGTTTTGATTAACTGAATTTATTCCAAGTTAGAGACTGGCACTAACATGGTTCAAAGAGTGCGGGGAAACGACAGTTTCAACACGTCTTTTGTGCCCTATAAAATTATCTTGAAATTTTGGAATGGAAAGTTTGTTAGTATTTATGTAGGATGTTCCATCTAACAGAAATATTCATATTTATAGGTCAATGTGCCAGATGAAGAAAGAAACTTGTGGTCAACTAGTCATCGCTGTAGCACCTCATCATTGTAGAACGACTGCAGCATGTAATGAAAAATGTAAAGATGAGAAGAACTTTGTTTGTGGATCAGACAACAAAATATATAAGAGCGAATGTGAAATGATGAGAGATAATTGTGGGTAAGTTGAGATGGAGCTGATTTTTAAGTAAAGTCCTATAGTTTTTCATTCCAATTAAGAAAAGGAAGGAAAAGGATGTACATTTTTGAACACATACCGAGTTGTAAGTTGGAGAATGTGGAACATTTTTATGATTAAACTTAGGTTTTAAGTTGGTAGGATGTTACATAAGTAGCCTAAAGAAACAACAAGAACTTACATCGCTAGCTTGATGCACATAAAAAAAATCGCATAATGATTTCATAAACGAAGGTATTCCCAGGATAACCGAACCTAACGAGAACATAAATGAAAAAAATTACTTTAGCTTCTTTACAAAAAATCAACTTGAAAACTCCCCTGCTTTGCTGTGAAACATAATAATAATAGAAGTGTCTTCATTTCTTTATAAACATAATAAATGGGGAAGACTAGCAGAAATGTACCCATCATAAAACCTGAAAAATTATAACAGAACTAAACCAAAATACAAAATTTATCCGCTAAACTAAGATCACAAAAATTGATTATAAATTTTGACAATTTAACAAGTGGGACCATAAATTACCTCTCAGGGCGTATAAAGGGGTTATCTCAAAGAGCACCAAATACTCATTGTGCACCTCCACATCATTGAAACATGGCTGACCAGAGTATAGGCAACAGGAATCTTTGATTATGTCTAATCACCACATCATGGTCATCCCATCTGAATACCAATTTATCATTTTCATTTAAAAATATTTTTGAGTCTAAGCCTCCCAAATGTAACATTCCACTCCTCAATTCCTCTATCATCTCAAGCCAAAAATGAACCTGCAAAAAGAATTTTAGACCTTCTGTAATCTATACTTTGTGACAGAATCAACTACGGACTGCGTCAAACTATACGTGCCAATCTATTTTTATTGTAAACCAAGGAGGAGACCATCGAAAACAAGAATTCCACTCTGATGTTGGTTAGACTGAAGTTTTCATTATCACATAACTTTATTCAATTTGCCTCAGAGTAACAATTCAACGATAACGGACGCTTTTGATTGCTACCAATCAAACACTAAACTGTGTAACCACAGAGTAATAAGGTGGTTTACTGTGCCTCCAGCGGGATTCTCACTTGTTTGGCCTACTACTAGAAGATACTTCTAAAATTGACTAAAACTTACTTTGCAGAGAAATTTCCAAGTTCCAACTCACATTACAATACATTACATTAAATTAAATTACATTACATTACATTACATTACATTACATTACATTACATTACATTTCATTACATTACTTTACATCACATTACATTACATTACATTACTTTACATCACATTACATTACATTACATTACATTGACAGTATTTGAAAATCATAGTTTTACTTTGCATAGCCGCCTGCGTGTACTGTTGGGTGGATTGAGAAGCCCAACAGGCACGTTGCCGGTCCTAAGCCCGGATAAAGGAGGAAGGCTCTTAGGCCAGGTTAGCTCCCTACCTAAGGTAAGAAAAATACCAGCTCACAGAACCGCAACCTTGCCTCGGAATAGGACTGATTCCCCGATGACGACTCATGCTCGAAAAAGGATAACGACTTGGAAAAAACTAAATATGATTCGCGTTGCTACCTGGAATATAAAGACTTTGAACAACAAAGATCAGGAAACTCTGAAGGAACTCAAAGATCACAAAATCGACATATGTGCCCTGCAGGAGACCAAGAAGAAGGGCAAAGGTCAGAGACAGTACGAAGATTACATGGTTGTGTATAGTGGAGTTGAGAAGCACGAGAGAGCTAAAGAAGGAGTGGCGATTGCAATCCACACGAAGTATCAGAAGAACATACAGAAATGCACATATATATCACCCCGAATTCTGGTTGTCAGAATGGATACAGGAGTCCGGAAGTTGAATGTACTCTCAGTCTATGCTCCAGAAGAAAATAAAGCGAAAGCAGAGAGAGAATACTTTTACGATCAACTCCAGGATACAATTGACTCAATACCCCCGGATCAACAAATAATTATCCTAGGAGACTTCAATGCTCGAATCAGTGACCATGTGATTCCTGGAATCAAGCAAAAGTTCAACGAGAACATATTGAATAGCAATGGGGAGCTAATGATCAATTTGTGTACATCCAATGAGCTACGAATAAACAACACCTTCTTCGATCACAAAGACCAGTACAAGTTTACATTCGCAAACACAAGAGGCCATCAATCCATGATTGATTATATAGTAACCAATAGAACTTTCCAGCCGAATCAGATCTTTGACGTCCGAACTCTAAATTCTGCGAACGTAGGTAGTGATCACAGTTTGGTTCTTGGGAAAATAAAATTAAAAATAAGTCCACACAAAAAACCAAAACCCAAACCCTCAACTCAAAAAGTTAATATCGAACTACTCTGGGACTCAACAATAAGGGAACTATACCAGAAAAGACTCAAAGAAAAAATCGAATCGAACGGGATCATCGCCGGAGAAAACATCAACAAAAGCTGGGAAAAAATAAAGAAAAATATTAAAGAGGCTGCAACTGAAGCTCTTGGCACCCGAACCTCACATTGTGATCCGTGTAAGTCGAACAAAACACCATGGTTTCGCAAAGAAGTCAAAGAGAAATGTGAAGAGAAGAAAAAGGCCTACCTCAACTACAGAACACTTCGAACACCCGAATCATATGAACACTACCGGAATATTAGAAACGAAACATCAACTTTGGTGAGACAAATAAAAATGGAACATTGGGAAAGGTTTTCCAGACGAATCGAAGATGACTTTTATGGCTGTCAAAAACAGATATGGCGGTTCATCAGAACACAGAGAAGAGAGATCAGCGAGATAATAGAAAACAGTCACATACCAAAAACAACTTGGGTTAAGTACCTAACTGATCTGTTCAGGGAAGACGAAACGCAAACCATCTTGAACACACCTGAAATAATAACCAACGAAGATATTGAAATCGAAATCTCTGATGTGAAGCTCTTAAGAAACTGAAGAACAGGAAAAGCGCTGGACAAGATGAAATTCCGAACGAGTTGTTGAAATATGGTGGAGAAAGTCTTTTGCAACAACTAACAAGTCTAATTCAGGAGATTTTAAACAACCACAAGATACCAGATGAATGGCGCACCAGCACCACAATTCTGATGTTCAAAAAAGGAGACAAAAAAGTCCCAGCAAATTATAGAGGAATAAATCTGTTGAGCACCACATTAAAACTCGCCACTAAAGTCATTACTCACAAGATAAACAGTTCAACAAACCTGAGGGACGAACAACAAGGATTCAGGTCCGGAAGATCCTGTACCGATGCAGTGTTTGTAATAAGGCAAATAACAGAAAAATCGATAGAGTACAAGAAACCGGCTTATTTGTGCTTTGTAGACTTGGAGAAAGCGTTCGATAGGGTGCAACTGCGGGACGTTGTCCATCTTCTGTATAAAAGGCAAATTCCACACAAAGTAATTAAAACCATAGAGAACATATACACAGGCAACCGAATCCAAGCAAAAGTGGAAGGAGAACTTACCGAGCCAATACCAGTGGGTAGCGGAATTCGGCAGGGAGACTCCTTGAGCCCTCTTTTATTCAACATACTTATGGATGAGATTATACAGAAGATGCGTGGAATGAGGGGCTACAGAATGGGAGAAGAAGAAATAAGTATACTGTGTTATGCAGATGACGCAGTATTAATTGCCGAGAGCGAAGACGACCTGCAGAGACTCCTACATCAGTTCACTAGAACGGCGACAACATTCAACATGAAAATATCTGTAGCCAAGACCAAATGCATGACGACATCAAAAACGCCCATCAGATGCAAACTCGAAGTCGAAGGAAATATTGTCCAGCAGGAAATGAGATTTAGATACCTCGGCATAGAACTTTCGGGATATGGCGACGTGGAGGAGGAGGTGAGGGAGCAAACAACTAAGGCAGCAAGGGTAGCAGGATGTTTAAACGACACAATATGGCGAAACAAAAACATAAGAACTGAAACGAAAACTAGAATCTACAAAACGACGATTAGACCCATTATGACATACTGTGCAGAAACACGACCTGAAACGGCAAAGACGAGACGGTTACTGGAGACAACGGAAATGAGGGTGCTCAGAAGGATTGCCGGAAAAACACTCCTAGACAGAGAAACAAGCGAAAGCATACGAAGAACCTGTAAAACGGATAACATCAACGAATGGGTACTGAGGAGAAAGAGCGAATGGAACTCGCATATAAACAGAATGAGCGGAGCAAGAATAGTCAGAATAGCACGGGACAAATCCCCACTGGGCCGCAGAGATCCGGGTCGGCCTAGAAAAAGATGGAGCGATAACCTGACAGCTCAATAGGCAGGGGGACGAAGAATGAACAGGCGAACTCGCCTAATATGAAGAAGGAAGAAGAAGAAGAAGACTTTGCATAGAAATTTCTAAGTTTCAACTCCTTGTAGCAAAGTAAAACTATATTACTATTATTTTCAAATACTGTCAATGTGACAATTCTCGATTTTCCGAATTGCTATCAAAAAAATTAAAGGTGACGAAGGAGTCTGATATAGATTCCGAATCGTTGCGATTTTATTTCGTTATTGTTTGTTAGGCAACATTGTTCGATAGTTTGCTTCTGACAGGTATCTCGTGTTTCTTGCGTAGGAGCAATTCAAAATATAATAATTATTCTTTTTATTTTATAGATATTTTTCAGAGTTTGCTGAGAAGACCCAGAAAGAAACCATTTCATAACCAAATATATTTTATTCAAATTTCCAAAATCGACTGTAAGGCGTATGCGTATACGTTCCGACATTCAATTCATCAATTTTATAAAGGTCTCATGGGGAAATAATAATATAAAAGGGTTGCTATAGAGACATTTATGTAATATTGAATAACAAGTTCTGTAAAGTAGGGGTAGTAACGTTCATGCAAGTTCATTATAGGACTTGGTAATGGAAATGTTTGGATCTACAACGAAATGCTGAAAAATTTTATATTACTGCAGGATTTTTATATCAATTTCCTAGGGGTTGATTGAATTTCACACCTAACATTTCGTCTTTCAGTCTTTGGTTTTCAAAACACTGGTTCTGATTATTTATACACTTTAGTTACATGAAACTCCAAGCAATATTTACAACTTTGACATTATTTACTTTTGCAACTACTGAAGTTCGCCAACTACCGCAATATACTTTAAATTCGTCTGAGTTCAATGTTCAATAATATCATCTAAGTCTGAGGGATAAAAACTCGTATTTGCTAACCGTCTAAATTTTACCGTCTTCCTCGTCTGCCTGATCGAAACTCATCCATTTTATACCTATTCCTCATACCCTAGGTACCTACTCTATTTACCCCCAATTGGACTTTGGCTTTCCCTCGATCTCACAGGGTAGTGATTGGTGATTCTCTGGCTGAACTACCCCGCCTCAGACCAATAGGATTCCATGGAAATGATCCCACGGTATTGAAGTAATTCCAGGAATATTGTCGTGTTTACGATACTAGAGCTGTTCGAGTATTGCTAACTCCAGATACATATATCCCGTTAACCCTCACCTCCTTGGAGACGGCAGAGGGTCGAGGTTCGGTATTAAATACTTCATCTCCTGTCGGGTACATGGTATTTGGGATCTCTCTAAGATCGTTAACGGTATACTATTGGGTTTGGAGTGCCAGAGGGTCCAGAGAACGTCTGATGTGTCGATAATGCGTCGCTTGCACCCATAAAATATAACCCTAATTCAAACTATGTACATTACGGATTTATGGAAGGTGATATAGTATTTAAGTTATTTCCTGCAACATTGGTATACCTTGAAGATACATTGGAAACTATTATAAGCTAATCATAGAATTTAAACGTCACTTAGAGTACGTGGAATGTTCTCTAGTGGTGATATTGTAGGGATTGATTTTCTCGCCCTTTTGTGAAAACATTTTGGAATTACAAGAACTGTCAAAAAATGGAATGAAATTAAACTTCGCGATCAACCAAATATCATTCTTCTGAATTGTGCAATAGAGGAGATATACAATAAATACAAAATTTTGGTTGCGAAATACCCTTCAATTTTTTCTAAATAATCACCTCTTAAAATCCTTCACATTAATTCTGAAACAACCTTTGTATGATCTCTTCATTCTCATGATTTAAATTTATTGAGTAAACAAGTTATAATCTGGTTAACACGAAAATAGTCCGAAATGTAAGACACGTAAAGATATCCAAATAAAAATTGATATTTCACATTTATCACTCCTGAACCTATCATATATTTTCAGTAAACACATCTACGTCGTCCCTATGAAGAGATGCTTGGCAGGTTTCTTGTTCCGAGGCTGCCAAAAGATATGTCCGACGTATTTCGATCCAGTATGTGGCACCGACGACAAAACCTACAGCAACTCCTGCTTCTTAGAGATGGAAAACTGCAGATCAAGGGCCCTGGTCAACATGAAACATCTGGGATCGTGTTCAGAGCCAATCAATGAAATCCCCAAGAATTACCTCTATTGAGATTGTTTCAGAATTAAGTGATATTCCTCGAGGAGCTTAGTCATAAAGGAAATTTTGTTTTAGAAAATTTTCAGTGAACTGACCATTAGAAATTCAATATTGATTAGAGATGTGAAGGATTTTTATGGTATATTTCAAACGAGCTGAAAGGCCTGAGAGTACTCTTGCCAAACTTCTTCATCGAAGTTAGGAAAAATATATATAAGTCTAAGATTATTATATTGATAAGAATGAGAGATTGTGCCAACTGTTTTAACTTTCAACAGAATTTGAAATACAATTCAATACATGTACATCAGAACTTAGTATCTCTGAACTGTGTACTTCTTTCCATGTTATATGAAGTGTCTTTGTGAAATATTTATTTATAATACATTATACAACTAATTATGAATTTCTTTGAGCAGCGGCCTCTGTGAATCCCATGATGTAAGTCACATTATGCCATCGAGGTATTCGTTGTAGTTGCCTTCCTTCCGGATTAATTTAGGCGATCACTGCAAGATTCCAGCGATAGAGGGCGCCAGAATGGAGTGAATAAGATCCGATTCATAGTTAGATTAACAAATCTTGAACGGCAAGAGTAATTTGTTCCAGATTTATAAACATTGAAGTAATGGAACGAGGATAGAGAAAATTTATATAAATCCTGTAAACATCGTAAAGATTAATGATTTTTTACTTTATGCATTTTTTCATAACATGTTCAGGGTGAGTCTTCAATTTTCAATTTGTACATTAATTTGACCGTTGCTACCTTTCATCAAATAAAACACTTTTTGCATTAACCAATAATCCAGATTCGCACTTGTTTACCTGTTTAACAAGAACTTTCATCTGTATGATTGAATATCAGTTGTATCATATGCTCGAAATACAATGAAGTTGTCCCAGAAAAATAATTTACCCATTCAATTCTTATAATTTGGTACTGCATTCATAAGAAAAATATTCCACTATTCCTCACTATCAAAACAGGCACATCAAATTTATTTTCATTCAATAAGTATCCAATTGTTTCTATTATAAGATTATACACAATTTGATTATCATATTGAGAATTCCATAAATATCTTAATTCCCACGAAAATATTGAATTGAATAGTTTACTTGTGATTCCTACTGACAGAATAATCATAATAATTAGTAGGGATCTAGGTAACGTTCACAGAAATTTTATTTGATTGTGAAATCAAATTCTATGGGATCATTGCGCAGTCAACGTCTTTTTTTAATGCCTGCCTATGTGCGCCGTGGTTACCAAAGTATTCACGGGCATTATATTATCACCCAAAAAGTATAATATCACATAATCCTCATAACTCGACTACAATAGCTGAGGTTATCTCATTGGTCATTTTGCATTCAATGATACTATGTTTTCTAAAACAGGAGGGGTATTTTATATCATGAGTAATGAACCAGAAATAAATTTGAATTGTCTTTTATAGGGAAATAAGATGACGTGTATAAACACGAATCATATAATGATTCATAGGTAGAATAATTACAGCATTCTGTGAAAATATGAGCACGATTTATTAGTGACATTTTGAAAAATCATATATCCGGAAAGTGTTAGCTTGTTAGAGTTTAAAATGGTACCAACGGATTCTTATGGTGCAGCTGCATATTAAAAAAAAATTGAAAAAATTTAATTTGAAATTTGTAATGTAGAGAAACCCTTCTTTTCGTTACTCCGAAACCATCAAGACGATTTTGCCGAATAACGAACTGAGATATTTATCTCCCAAACCTACTCTGAAAATTTCAACTGTCTAGCTCATTCCGTTTGAGGGTTATCGTGTTAACGGCCGGCCAGACAGAATCGATTTTTTCCACGGATTCTTGATCAATGAGTCGAACCAAATCGTTTAAGACCATTTTCATCCAAAAATTCGAAAATTACAGACATTTGGTCACACTGATAAGCACTCGGTTCCGAGGAACAAGAGCGCCAAAATCGTTGTCACCATAATGAACGGAAATAGATAGTGACTTGAAATTTATAGGGTTGATGGCGCATCCCAATGTGAACAAGTTCGTTAATGGACATAATCGGTCCAACCGATACAACTCCGACCGAATTGAAACTTGGTGAGTAGTTGTAGAATACAACCCTTAGGACGTTTGTGAAATTTTGTGATAATCGTATCACTAGAAAATTTTTCAAAAATACGGAACCAATCCAATTCAAACATGGTTATTAGTTGTAGAATGCCAACGCAAAAATTCTCGCGAAATATCGTGAGGATCGTAGCACCAGAAATTTTTTAAATATTCATTCTAAACTATGGAAAAAAAATCTATATATCAGAAACTGTGCATCCGACATCGCTGAAATTTTGCGAGAGCCTTCAGAAACTAACTCTACTGCCAAGTTTCAAGTATGAACACGATCGGATCTATATTGTTGTAGATCCAAGCAGCCTTGTGTGAGTTCAGTAGCTGGATGGGTGACCGTTGCCTAAATATATTTTGAACGAATGGAGATAGTAACATGCAATTTTCAGGGTAGGTTGTGCATCCGAATGAGATGGTTAAGTTCGTTTTTGAGCATAATCGGTCCAACTATTACGGAGTTATACCCACCTGGAATATTATTCCTCGATACCTAAAAAAAAAAAAAGATTCGATCCAATTGAAATTTGGTAACTAGTTGTAGAATATTGACATAAAGAGGTGTGTAAAATATTTTGAGAACTGTGTAGAAAATTTTTCAAAAATTAGGAACCAATTTCAACCAATTTCTTATGCAAAAATTCTAAAATTACCGCAATTTGGACAAGAGCGCCAAAAATGATATAACATGAATATTCACCGTTTTGAATGTGTGAAAATTACAATGACTTTTTCACTCCTATCAAAATCCGACCAACCACAGGCCAGAGACAGCTCGTGTCATCGCGAATATTTCCCTCATACATAGAACTTCTCATGACAAGAATGCAATTATCGCAAAATTACAGCGCTAATTGCACTGCAGAGTGAAAATTGCATCCGAAAAGATCCCGTTGCCTTGACAACACAAAAAATACAAACAGATAAACTTCATAGTGTCAAAAAATGTCACGTTTCGTTGAATGCTCAATAGTTAAAGTTGATCGAGGAAAATACAATTGAAAATTAGCCAAAAACTACCAACTGTAACAGACAATATACATGGCGACAGTTCATGGATTTTTGTGAGGCCAAAGTATATATTCTGGACAAATAGACGTCCATAGGCGTCCTGGCGAAAATATAAAGGGACTGGGCATTCAATACGTGCAAGCCTGGTGAGGAATATAAGGACTTCACAGTGAAGACAATCTGGAATGTCACTGCAAAATTACTGATGGAAAAATATTATATTCATGAAATATTCCACACTCGTGCATAAAAATAACCAGATAAATTTACATTCAAGAGTGTTAACTTATCAAAATTGCATTCGGTTATTTTCATATTTTGGCGAGAGAGCCCTCGTCCTTCAGACTCAGTCTCTTTCGCCGAAATATGAAAATAAACTCATACAATTTGATTTGATTGATAATTTGTATGCACTTGTGCAATTATAACCGAAAACATCAACTGTCTCTGAATTATGCTTTTGCTGTAAATATAAATTACAGACGTCAACATGAGTCATTTTGTTCGTGAAATAGTCGAATGAAATATCACTCGTGACTGAATTTATCTCATTAGTCTGTCTTTTATTTCTTAACTCAACTGAGTTGCTTGGAGAAAACACCACTCGTCCTTCGGACTCGTGATGTTTTCAAGCAACTCAGTTACATTAAGAAATAAACCGAAAGACTTATCGCGAAAATTCAGTCACTAGTGATATTACTACTTGTTGGGGTTGTTATCTCATTTTAACTCAAGTTCTAAGAGTTCTGGGGTGTTGGAACCTTAGCGACTCTAGATTGAGATGAGTAACGCAGATCACTTGATAATGAACCTTTATTCCTAATCTAATAAGGTATTTAAATACACAAAAGTACAGTGACGTCAGGACTAATCGAGGCTGAATAATGAACATTCTGCAGATTCAGTAATTTCTCAACCAATATATCATCGCTATTCTAGTTATTGACCATTGTGAAATATAAGAAAGGAAATTTATGTTTGCATATAAGAACTAATAGTTATGAAATGAGGACATGGTCTAGATAAATTCCAATGGAAAACTCTGATTGAATTGATTTGATAATTTTTAGATTTTCTAATATTTTCTGTCCGTTTCGTACACTACTGAAAATAAATTCTGGCCGCAAATGATTGAATCACATGAGAAACCGACGAAACCGTTTAAAGCAACAAGATTCCAATAGTTAATTATTTCATGAAATAATAAATCAAAACCGTATGATAGTTTGACTGTCGGACCCTGTATTTTAGACGTTGGAAGTCACCTAGTGTATATAAAGGTCGACTCTTCTGGTGATAGTTCCCCACTGAACTTTTTGATGTTTAATAAAAGGTTTTAATTCGATTAAGATGAAGCAACGGAATAATCTTCATGCCTTTCAAGACTAACCGAATAAAATTTTAACGTTGAACGGAACGAGTTAATTTTCTACCCTGAATATTTATATCTCTGGAGTTGCAGGAGTTGGAAACTTCAAGTCGCCTCTGAAGTTTTCGCTGGAGTAACAAATACATGTTGCAGAGTTCCTGTTAATAAGCTCATTAGAGTCTGAGAATGAGTAGGGTGGATAATGTCGCATCATTCAATTACTACATATGTTTCTATGTTTTAGATTATAACTTTTCGGAGTTGAACTTGTTTATTGAGGTTCTCAACTTACTCAGACAGGTGTTGGCAAATTTGGATATTTTGATAGGTAGCTTTATGTCAAATACATTTGTGTAAAAGAAGATCACTCCTCTTTCAGATTTATTTGTTTGAGAAAAACATTCGTCACTGAAAATCCACCATTTTCGGTGCGCTGTTCAGGTGAACAGAGTGCCTAGCAATTCGATAAAATGTCTGTAATTTTCGAATATTTGGTCGAAAATGATCTCAATCTATTATTTTCGGCCAGAGCTGAGCCGAAGCATTGTGCTTAGTACTTGTGAATGTGCTTGAAGCCTCCCGAGCACTTTGTAAAACCAATGCTTAGTGCTTCGTATTTCAAGCACTTCATGAAAACGCTTAGTGCTTTGTAATCCCTTAAGTGCTCCCGAGGTTTACCGAGGATTACTAAGCACTAAGCCTTTCCGAATAGACGATGACGCGCGTTGGCCGGAGGAGTTAATGAGTACCAGATTTATTCGATATATGCATTTAAATTTATATCTTATTTACAATGCTAAATTGCTAATGATTACAATCATAATAGAAAATAATGCTATCCGATGTCTGCGGATTATATTTTTGACATTTTGAGAAATTAAAAAAAAACTGACTTCATGTTGATCAATTCGAATTAAATTATGTATTAATGAAAAAATGCCGCCGAAAAAATGTCCCATTTTTGGCGCTCTAGTTCCTCGGAACTGAGTGCTTATCAATTTGCCCAAATGTCTGTAATTTTCGAATTTTTCGATGAAAATGGTCTTAAACGATGGTTCGGTTCACTGATCAAGAATCCGAGGTCGAAATTCATTCTGTCCGGCCGGCCGTAGGCACGATAACTCTCGAACGGAATGAGCTAGACAGTTGAAATTTTCAGAGTAGGTTTGGGAGATAAATATCTCGGCTGAGTTCGTTATTGGGCAAAATCAGACAGATGGTTTCGGAGTAACAGAAAAAAATTTTTTTATTTACGTAACAAATTCCGAATTAAATTTTTTCAATAAGCAGTTTTACCATAAGAATCCAATGATATCATATTCAACTCTAACAAACTAACACTTTCGGAGATATGATTTTTCAAAATTTCAATAATAAATCGTATTTGTACGTTTTCACAGAATTATATAATTATTCTATGTATGAATTGTCATAATGTCAACTTATATTCCTGAGACATGACAGTTTTCTGGCCTGAAAGTTGACGAAAAGCGAATATAAGGGTAAAAAACAGTCAAATAAATCCCCATGTGGCGGTCTTATGTCGAAAAGTGAAAATTAAGAATATATATCCCAGGTAAGTACTGATTTTATTCCAATACCGGAGATCGATAAGATCGTTCGAGGAGCTCGATAGCCTGTCGGACTGACCCGTCGGGTTTCGCAACGAGAGAAGGCGGGCTCAAATCCCGGAAAGGGAATTACACTTTTTGGCGCTCTAGTTCTTCGGATCTGAGAGCATATGAATTTTTATTTAAGATGCAGTTTCACCATTAAATTCCATCGATATCATTTTCAACTCCAACAAGCTAATACTTTCGGAGATATGATTTTTCTAAATTTCAATGATGAATCGTACGTACTTCTTAGTTTTCACAGAATGCTATAATTATTCTATCTGAGCTTTATTATATGATCTGTGTTCATACTCGTATATTTCATCCTGTTCTATTAGAAAGACTCAAATTCATTTCAGCTATTTTAATTTGATTTCTTCCATGGTGCAGTTCTCATTCTCAGATTGCTCATTTAATCTTGATAAATAAACTATTATTTGAATTTAATTTCCTTTATGATGCAGGTCTATCATAAGAGTACATTGATATAATTCCCAACTCTGAGAAACCAATACTTTCGGAGATAAAATTTGTCTGTTTGAACTAGAGCGCCAGAAAGCTCCTGTCCACAGGGCTTGAACTCATTTTTAAATAGGGAAATACATTTTAAATGAGCAGAGGAACTGAGACGCTTATGGAATTCATATTTCCATTCATTCGAGATCGTTAGTTTTATACAAATTTGTTTCGCTACACCCTATTTCTTATCCTCCAATGATGCATATGAGGAATGCAGGTTTTCTAGTTTACATGTTTCTCCAATTGAATACAATTTTGTATAACAATTCGCAGAGAATATCCTCATTTCCATCTAAAAGTGCTCAGTGCTTGGTGCTCGAAAAATCGAATTACTTTTATAAAGTGCTTAGTAATCGCAAGCCTTCTGTGAAATCGCGGTGCTTTGTGCTCGAGGCTCTATTGAGTGCTTAGTGTTTAGGGCTCGAAGCACTTTTCTTCAGTGCTCGGCACCGCTCTGGTTTCCAGTCACTGATGAAGAATCCAAGGTCAAACTTGATTCTGTTCGGCCGGCCGTCAGTACGATTACGCTCGAACGCAATGAGTTAGAGAATACAAATTTTGAGAGTAGGTTTGGAGTCCAAATGGGCCGGCCTAGTTCGTTAATCAGCCAAATCCAACCAGAATTATAGCCATCTGAAATTTTGTTCTCCCAATAAATACTGATCTGATCGAATTAAAATGCGGTAATAAATACCGACACGAAGAATTTTGCGAGGATCGCATGCCTGCAAAATTAAAACAAAAATTTGAAAAATTCTGGATCTCAGTGACTATCATTCAGATATCGTTGAAATTCTTCGAGAGCCTTCAAATCCTATTATATGCACAAAAGTTCTACATTTGAGCTCGTTCGGATATATAGTGGTTAAGATATGGCTGAAATTCTGAAATATTCCAAATATCGGGGTAAACTGGTTCACGGCTTTTACATTGAACCAAACAAATTGTCTACAGTTTTTGAGTTTTGAAAGAATATAAGTAATCATGACGTGTTGGCATAGATCAATATTCTTAGTATTCTGTGATGTCACTCATATTTCATATCTCTTTATGTTCGAGTTCATGTAATCATCTGACATGAGAGGTTGACAGACAATCCCGTTTGAAAATGATGAAATATATAACAAAATTTGTTATATCACCATGCGAAAGACTGTCAATTTCTTTTTTTGCCGAATTATGGAAGAAATGTGTATTTCAAAGTGCAAATATCCGAAGGAAACTTTAACTATTTGATAAATGCAAGTATTTGGTCATAAGGAGCTTATTTTTTACTGAAATTGATATCTTGTACTTCTATCACAGTACGCAGTTACATGTAAGGCACCTCATGTCTTGTATTATTTAAATTTAATTATTCTCCAATTAATTTAGGATACTTTCTCACAAATAAAATATATTCACATGTACCTACCTGGTATCAATTTGAAAACTTGCCAGGCCAATTATGTCCCGACAGGGATGTTCGAGAAAAAATACCGGCACAGTTACAGAATTTTTATTCAAGGATTCAACTAAAATTTGCAAATTGTAGTATTCATGTAGAGGGACAAGTTGTCTTTCAGTTGAGGTATAGCTCAACCTCTATTCCCTAATTAAACTTTAGGGGTGCTCAAGATGTAGTTTGTTGAAAAATACAGATACGAAGACTTTTGCAGAATTTTATGAGGATTGCGTTTTAGGAAAATTTAAAAAAATAATTAAAAAAAATCTGTACCTAGAAACTATGTGTCAAATATCGTAGAAATTCTGCGAGAGCCCTAGGTTCTTGATTTGATCTCTATTGGATGGGTGAAGATATTGCCGAAATATCGAAATATTCCAACGATCGATATGTACTGGTCTACTGGTTTTCCACTCGACCAGCGAAGTTGTCAACAGTTTTTGATTTTTGACGGAGTGAATCTAATTATTTAGATCGGTTACAGTCGAAATTGTCGATATGCCAGTAACAACATTAGTTCAATACCTAGTCAGAATTGGTATATCTATGATATGTACCTTATTTTAGAGCCAAACTCTCGATTTAAAGTTGATCAAATAATGTGTAACATGATAATATCTTTCTGACATTAGAAATTTGAAAACCAGGTATCAAACGTCAGTTATAACATAAGTTACGGAATCCAAATTAATTTTTTAGTGCTTCTGTGGTACAGTGATTGGAATTCGTCTTCTGGGCAAATAGGTACTGGGATCGATTCCCGTAGCCAAAATTATTGTTCTTCTTGGTGCTCTTGTTCCTCGGAACAGAGTGCTCATCAATTTGCCGCAATGTCTGTAACTTTTTACTGAAAATGGTCTCAAAGGTTTTGGTTCGACCCACTGATAACTCTCGAACGGAATGAGCTTGACAGTTGAAATTTTTATAGCAGGTTTAGGACATAAATATCTCTCTCCGTTGAGTTCGTTATTGGGCGAAATCGCCCAATCAGAGTAATTTTATTTTTTCAAATTACAAATTTTTAAGATGCAGTTTCATCATATCAATCCATTGATATCATTCTCAACTCCTACAACTTAATACCTTCGGGGAAATGAGATTCCAAAATTTCAATAATTAAGCTCTTGTATCATACATCAAAGTGTATGGTATTCCGTTACTCTAACCTGTTCTAACACATTTTTAATACACATGCTTTATTGTTAGATAAAAGAATGTAATGATCAAAGTTCAAAATAATATTAATATATATATATATTGTTATGGTAAGATATGATTTGAATTCAAATCATACAATTAATTATATAGCAGAAGTGAAATTTGATTGATTAATTTTTTTTAAACGTCAAAATTTTGGAGATTTTATTGTAAAATTGAATTTTTACTAATATATGATCATGAAGAGGAATTAAACAGTGAAGCAAAGATGCTAAGGCATGTTCTCCATCATATTTCGTTAATTAAAAAACAATTACTAATTCAGAAAATAGAGATTGAAATTTGAGAATGAAATTTGACATCTATTCAAACATATTAGTATAAAATTCATATGGAAAGAATTAAATTTAATCTTTGAAACATTGTAAATTTGTAAAGGATACACTCTTATTGAACTATGGAGTAGTCTCCATGAGATAGAATCATCAAAATTTATGTGAAGTCAATATTTTGGAAGACCACGTAAAAATGTCATTATTATTTATTCTTATTATGTTATGTTAAGTTAATTTGTATGTGAATTGACCTCATTGATTATTATAAATAGTTTGGTATGCTAGAACAAATTAGATAGGGAAATATTTAAATTTAAAGTGGAAGAGATTGCAAAATTGATAGCTGTCAGGAAACTCAGAAGATTTTGAGGAACTTCCAATGCAAGTTGGAACATGGAAGTAGTACCAGACGGAAGAGAAAAATTTGGCCGAATTTTCTGCAGTCATTACAATTCAGGAAACAGTGCTATTAAGGAAAATTTCAAGAAAAATGCATTTTATTTTAAAACTGTCAAAATTTCAAAGAAACCTCGAATTTTCAAATTAATCGGAGGATATAAAAGGGAGTGGACGCGTCTCCTGTCATTCAGTCAGATTTTCGCAGCGACAGAGTCAACATTGATCTCAAATATAATTTCATTTCTCCGATCTCAAGTATCATAACAACTAACCAATTTCCAAGAAATCAATTGAAAACACTGAAGTACCTACTCGAATTTGCTGAATCAAGAATAAGGATATAACTACGAAAAAAGAAACAGAAGAAGAATATAATCAAGAAAGAAGATACAGAATAAGAAATATAAAAGAAATTAAGTGGACAACAAAAACATTCTAGATAAAAGAAAGATAGTGACAGGTAAGTTAAGTTGTAGAATTAAGTATTTGTATTTGTTTTGGTAATCACTAATTTGAATAGATTTCCAATTTCATTTTGATAATTTTTTTTTATTTTGAACCCTCCCTGAAATTTAATTATATATTCGGAATATTTTTCTAAATTAAAAAAAATATTTAACTAATTAATTTTTTTTTATTTGAAAATTTTGATAAAAGAATTTCTCAACAAATTGGCGCCCAACGTGGGGCTCAAATAACAATAATTTGGGCTCAAATATTCAAATTTCATAATAATTTCCAACTTAATTCAAATATTAAGCAAGTGTATGAAATAATTTTGATTTTTTTTAAGTTTTATTTTACACAATGATTTGAATTTCATTTCATTACCAATTTGATATTAGCATTGTCAATCATAAAATGGAAACCCGAAGCAAATCAATGATTGGAGAAAGAGGAGATGAATATGAGAATGTGAGAAGCAGTGCTAGCCAAGATAATGAGGGTGAAATTACTTTAAGGGATATTTTACGAGCAATGACAGAAATGAAGGAAAATTCTAAAGAAGAAATGAATAAATTATTGGAAAAATTAGAAAATAACATGAAAGAAATTTCAGCAAGAATGGAAAGAAGAATAGAAGAGGACATAATAACAATAAATGAATCATTTACAAAAAGAATAATAGAAACAGAAGAATTATTAGAAAAGAAAATGGAAAATAACAATAGGATATATCACCAGGAATTACATCTAATTGAGGCTAATATGAAGCCAGATTTTAATGAACAATTGGTATTAAATAAAAATGAAATATACAAAAATGTTGAAATGCAGAAGGAAAGAATAGAACAACAAAATGAAAAGCTGGAAAGAATAATGGCTAAAGAAAATAATGGGGTAACTGGAATTAATTTGGGTGAGAGTAGAATGAATTTTAATGGAAAAGTAAAGAAGCAGCATCCAATACCATTCATAAAATATTTAGAGAACAAAGAATCATGTTTTTCTTCATTTATTTATTTTAAAGAATTCATTAGAAATCAATTAATGGAAGAAGCTCTGTTGTGGTTCAATAACAAAGAAATAGAATTGAATAATTTTGAGACTTTCAAAAATAAATTTATGTGTTATTTTTGGGGTTCAGCACAACAAAAGGTTATACAAAAGGAATTATTTAGTGGAAAATTTAATCCTACTAAAGGAACATCTTATCATCGCTATGCAATGCAAATATTCAGTGTAGCCCAATATTTGAGTGCAGAGTTTACAGAAGAATATATGGTCAGTTTAATAATACAGCATTTTGATAAAGATTTAGAGGATGTACTACTGCTATATGATTTTAAGGACATGGATAAATTATGCCAATTTTTAATCAGCCAAGAATATCGAGTGAAAAGAATTAATAATGCACCAAGCAAGAATCATAACAATAACTATTCTAATTACCGTCAGTATAATGGAAACATCCATAATAATCAAGGAGGAAATAACCAAAGGATTGGTACAAATCAAGGACCAACACAGGAAAATGTTATGCAAAATAGAAATAATAATCAAAATTTTAACAACAATCCAAATAGGTTTGATAATAGAAATCATTATAGAGACCGTTATTTTAACAGGAATTTCAATCAAAATAGACAAGCAAGAGATTTTCAGAGAGGAAGAGATGAAAGGAATGAACAACCTATTCGAAACCGAAGTGAGGAAAGAATGGAATGGACACAAGAGAACAGAAGGGTGAATCAGATAACTAGAGACATAGATTCACAAGAAAATTCAATAATACCAACAGAAGAACCATGTGGAAATTTTCTGACAAGGCACCTATCAAATTAAATAATGTTTATCAGCATCCAAGGGAATTTATTAAATTAGGGGAAAATATTGAATTTCATGATTTTAAAGGGTTAATTTTTATCAAAGCAAAATTTTATTCCAAAAATATAAAAATTTTAGTAGATACTGGTTCGGAAATATCATGGGTTCAATTCGCGAAAAAAGTTGATAGTGACATAAGATGGATTCGACCAACTTATGACAATTACTATAGATTTGTTGGTGTAGTAAAAGCTTCAGCTAAGAAATTCATTCCGAGGGGTTTCCGTCAAGAGTATATTCCTGGTTGGTCAGTTGATGCAGAAAATTTATATAAGGATTATCAAAATTCCCCAACTAATGAAAAATGCGAGAAGCTAATAAATTCGATAAATACAAGTCGTAAGGAAAAGTGGAATAGTGTTGTTTCCGATATGAATTTCACACATTCGAGTAGGAGTACATGGGATGTTTTGAGAAAATTAGGGGAGGCTACCCCTCTAACATTGTCATCTTCCAAAATTGATCCTGAATTGATTGCTCGTCGACTAGTTGATGTTTCCAATTCGGTTGAAATTTCAAAATCAAAAATCAAGGATATGAAGTATAATTTGCACAAATTTAGGACATCATCTTCATCTGTAGACAGTATCTCGAATATATTCAACTTGGATGAATTAAAAGCAGCACTTAAATGCACTAAATCTCGAAAAGCAGCAGGATTTGATGGAATTTATCCTGAGTTCATCAAACACTTGGGCAAAAAAGCCTTGTCCTGGTTATTATCATTCTATAATAATATTCTGAATACAGGAAATATTCCAAAAGAATTCCGCAAAGCGAAAGTCATAGGAATTTTAAAACGTGGAAAGGATTCTTCTGATCCTAGCAGTTATCGACCCATTAGTCTGTTGAGTGTTCCTTTTAAAATTTTAGAAAGATTGATTCTTTTTAGGATTGAATCGTCTGTAGAAGACGTTCTACAGAATTGCCAGGGGGGCTTCAGGAAAAATAGAAATTGTTGTGATCAGGTGCTTAGTCTAACTACATATATCGAAACAGGTTTCAATAGTAAAATGAAAACAGGAACAGCATTTGTGGATTTGTCGGCAGCATATGACACGGTATGGAAAGATGGTTTGATTTTTAAACTTTATACTCATTTAAAGTGTGGCAAAATGGTTCGATTACTCGAAAATATGCTCTCGGATAGAAGGTTTCGTGTTTTTATTGATAATAATAGTAGTAAATTCAAGAATTTGAATAATGGTCTCCCACAAGGTTCAGTTTTAGCACCTCTTCTTTTCAATTTATATCTGTGTGATATTCCTGCTACTTCGTCTGAGAAATTCATATACGCTGATGACATTGCCCTTGCATTTCGTCATTGTGATTTCGAAAGTATAGAAAATAATCTCTCTGCAGATTTAGATATTCTGAAAAAGTACCTATTTCAGTGGCGTTTGTGTCCGAATCCAAATAAAACTGAGGTTTCTTGCTTTCATTTGAACAATCACCAAAAATATAGAACATTGAGTGTAACTTTCGGTGATTCTTTCTTGAGACATAATTTTTATCCTAAATATCTAGGAGTGAAACTAGATTCATCTTTGAATTTCAAAGCCCATTTAGATGACTTGCGTCTGAAGTTGAAAACGAGAAATAATATTCTACAGAAATTAGCTGGTACTTCATGGGGTGCTGATGCAGCTACTCTTCGAACGGCAGCCTTAGCCTTGGTTTTTTCTGCCGCTGAATATTGTTGCCCTGTCTGGTTCAATAGTGCTCATACTCAAAAAATTGATGCACAGTTGAATTCATCTATGCGAATCATCACTGGAACTATTAGATCTACACCTATTCATTGGTTGCCAGTTCTTTCAAATATTGTCCCGCCCCACATTCGCAGGCAGACTGCTGTTTCAAATTCTTGGAATAAATTTCATTCTTTTCCGAATTCATTTCCGATTATCTCCTACATTCCAGGCAATAAGATTCCGAGATTGAAGTCACGAAACCCTTTATGGTCCAACTGTTTTCTTAATTCGAATAAAAGTGACAAGGAAGTTTGGCGATCTGAATGGATTTCTTGCAATTTATTCAACAAAGATTTAATTTCTGATCCTTCAGATAGAGTTCCGGGGTTTGATCTTCCAAGGAGAATATGGTCTATTCTGAATCGTCTAAGAACCGGTCATGGTCGTTGCAACAGCATGCTTTTCAGGTGGAACTCAGTTGAGAGTCCTAGTTGTGAATGCGGGGAAGCAGAGGAAACCATAGATCATTTAGTTAATAATTGTCGCATATATAGATTCAAAGATGGTTTTAGGGCTATTCATAATGTTTCTGAATCTTTTTTAGAATGGGTAGCGAGTTTCAAATCTATTTAATGAAATATAGAATATTCCATTTTAATTTGTTCGTTTTCTCCCTTTGTTTTTTCCTTTTCCAGATTGGGTTTCGGACCTTGGAGAATCTTCTCTGCTTGTTGAAGGAAGAAGCGATAATGAAGAAAAAGATGCCCTTCAATATTTAATATTTCAGCATATTTTGTTAACAAAATCAACTTTCATAAATCACAACACTAACGGGGAGATAGGGTTTTTTTGCTGAGGTTTTTTCCCTAAGCTCTAGTATCATATTATATCAAATAATATGGTACCCCGTTACACTAACCTCTGCTAACACTTCTTTCATACACATGCTTTATTGTTAGATACAAAACAATTTGTAATGCTCAAGTTCAAAAGAATATATATATATTATTAAATAAAAATTTAGTCAAAGAATTCAATTTAGAAAAAAATTGTTTCAACATACCAAAAACAAATTTGATAGGTGCAAATACAAAGAAATTAGGAGAAGTCACAAAAGGACTAATAAGTGCAATAGGAATCAATGAAAAGGAATATAAAATGCAATTTCTGATTATTGAGAACATGGAATATGATGCTGTTATTGGAACAGATGAGTTAGACAGAAATAATGTCATAATTGATTATATGAATGGAACCTTTCAAATAAAAAAGGAAATTTTGGAATTCGAAAAGAGAGAGCAAAATCAAATGGAAGCAGTGGAAAACATTATAGAAGATAGCATTAAAAATGTTAACCATGTTCAAAAAGTATCCGAAATAAATAATATTATATGTGATGACAAATTAATGGAAAGGTGAAATTATTAAATTATTAGAAAAATATAAGGGAATCACCACAAAAGAAAATCGATTGGCGGAAAATTATGTTCATCATCTTGAAGTAAAAGGAATTGAAACATTCAGATCAAAAACCTATCCTATTCCATATAAATATAGAAAGGAAGTGAATATGGAGATTGAAAAGATGATTAAAAATGGAATTATAGAAAAATGCAATTCCAGATATATTAATCCTATTGTGGTGGTAAGAAACAATAATGGGGAAATAAGACTTTGTTTGGATGCAAGAAACATCAATAAATATACCATACCACAATATGAAGCACCTATGAGTACTGAAGCAATTTTCGGAAGTATTACGAACTCAAATATTTTTTCAAAAGTTGATTTAAAACACAGTTTTTGGTTAATACCGTTAGAGAGAAAAAGTAGAGATTATACAGCATTTACCATTGATGGAGTAGTTTATCGTTTCAAAGTAGTACCATTTGGACTACAAAGGTCATGTTCTGCATTAGTAAGAGCATTACACACAATATTGAATAAGTATGAGGATTATATTCTCCATTATATAGATGATATATTGATTTACTCAAAAGATGAAGAGAGTCATCGTAGACATGTAGAAACATTACTTATGGAATTAGACAAAGCAGGGCTAAAAATTAACAAAGATAAATGTCAAACCTTTCAAAAACAAATTAAATTTTTGGGATACCAAGTGGATAAGGATGGAGTAATGATGGATGAAGAGAGAATAAAAAGTATACAGGAATATAAGAGACCTAGCAATTTAAGAACTCTAAGAGGATTTTTGGGACTTGTTAATTATTTCAAAAAATTGATTCCTGATTTGAGTGAAAAAGAAATACCTCTAATAAAATTATTAAAGAAAGGAAATAAATGGCAATGGACACAATCTCAAGAAGATGCTTTTCAGATACTTAAGAAAGAATTTTCAAATAATTTAAAGGTTTATCATCCTCGATATGATCAAAAATTTATTTTGAGAACAGATGCATCCATGTGGAAGTTTGCTGGAGTTTTAGTACAAGAGCATGACAATCTTGAAGTACCTATTTGTTTTGTATCAAGAGTGACAAAGGAACATGAAAAGAAATATAGTGTAACTGAATTGGAATTTGCAAGTATTATATTTTGTATAAATAAATTAAGATTTTATCTACTAGGATCAAAATTCACCATCGAAACTGACCACTTATCTTTATTGAATGTGATGAATAATAAATTATTCAATAACAGGATACATAGAGGAACATTATTATTACAAGAATATGATTTTGATATAAAATATATAAAAGGAAAGGATAACATAGTGGCAGATGCATTATCAAGGGATCAAGAGAAAGGGGAAAAGATCATTAGACAATTTCAAGTGGGAATGAATGTTTTAAAAGAAAAGTATGGATTTTTTTCAAATCAGAAGGTAGTTGAAGATCAAATGGGAATGACACCAGAAGAAAAAGCAAAATGTGTGAAAATAGATAGAATTTACGTAAAAAGAACAGGAGAGAAAGAGTTATATGTAGTAAGTGAGAAATTAGCAGAACACATATTGAAAATTTTACATGAAGAAAATGGACATCCAGGAAGTAGGAAAATATGGTTGATTTTCCGTGAAAATTACATATCAAAAAAAGATATCAGTCTAAGTAAAGATATCACTAGAAATTGTCCAATATGTCAAGTTAACAAAACAAAAAATTATGTTAATCATAATCAAGAAAGAAATATTTATGCAGAAGAAAAATTAGAGACAATAGCTGTTGATTTCATTGGTGAACTTATTATAACAGAGAGAGGAAACAAATTTATTTTCATAATGATAGATATTTTCTCAAAATATATTGAATTATATCCATGTCATAATACAAAAGTTACTACCATTAAAGCAAAAATGGACCAATATAAGGAAGAAATAGGGATTCCCAAGAAGTGTATCTTGGACAATGCAACATATTTCCAAAATGACCGATTTAAACGTTATTGCCAGGAAAATAATATAATCCTCTGTTATACAAGTATAAGACATCCACAGGCAAACCCTGCAGAGAGATATATACAAGAAGTTATAAAATTTCTAAGAATAGTAGTTAATGGGGAACATTCAACATGGGATCTACAACTTAGTAAAGTTGAAAAATTTTTGAATGCAATTCCTAACACTATTACTGAAGAATCACCATTGTACATAATGAAACAAGAAAAACCAGAAAGACATTGGGAAAGTACAGAAAATGCAAAATTCGAAGATATTTTACTAAAAGTAAAGAGAAGATTACAACGGAACAAGGAAAAAAATATTAAGAACATGGAAAGAAAGCAAAGAAGGAAACATGTTAAATTTGAAAAAGGAGATTTAGTTCTCATAAGATCACACAGAGTATCCAACAAGAATAGGGATATTTGTGCAAAATTATTACCTCCATTTGAGGGACCATATGTGATTGACAATAATAATATTTTAAACAGTTATAGACTAAAAGAAATAGGCACTGATAGAATCAGGGGAATTTTCCACATTAATGATTTATATAAATTTAATCAGAATTAATATTACAATTCGAACAAAATTAAATCAGAAAATTTAAAATATGTTCAATTTTTCTTTAACAAGTATCCAACAAGTATCCAACAAGAATAGGGATATTTGTGCAAAATTATTACCTCCATTTGAGGGACCATATGTGATTGACAATAATAATATTTTAAACAGTTATAGACTAAAAGAAATAGGCACTGATAGAATCAGGGGAATTTTCCACATTAATGATTTATATAAATTTAATCAGAATTAATATTACAATTCGAACAAAATTAAATCAGAAAATTTAAAATATGTTCAATTTTTCTTTAACAAAATTAGAAATATTTTAATTTTGGGGAGGTTGTTATGGTAAGATATGATTTGAATTCAAATCATACAATTAATTATATAGCAGAAGTGAAATTTGATTGATTAATTTTTTTTAAACGTCAAAATTTTGGAGATTTTATTGTAAAATTGAATTTTTACTAATATATGATCATGAAGAGGAATTAAACAGTGAAGCAAAGATGCTAAGGCATGTTCTCCATCATATTTCGTTAATTAAAAAACAATTACTAATTCAGAAAATAGAGATTGAAATTTGAGAATGAAATTTGACATCTATTCAAACATATTAGTATAAAATTCATATGGAAAGAATTAAATTTAATCTTTGAAACATTGTAAATTTGTAAAGGATACACTCTTATTGAACTATGGAGTAGTCTCCATGAGATAGAATCATCAAAATTTATGTGAAGTCAATATTTTGGAAGACCACGTAAAAATGTCATTATTATTTATTCTTATTATGTTATGTTAAGTTAATTTGTATGTGAATTGACCTCATTGATTATTATAAATAGTTTGGTATGCTAGAACAAATTAGATAGGGAAATATTTAAATTTAAAGTGGAAGAGATTGCAAAATTGATAGCTGTCAGGAAACTCAGAAGATTTTGAGGAACTTCCAATGCAAGTTGGAACATGGAAGTAGTACCAGACGGAAGAGAAAAATTTGGCCGAATTTTCTGCAGTCATTACAATTCAGGAAACAGTGCTATTAAGGAAAATTTCAAGAAAAATGCATTTTATTTTAAAACTGTCAAAATTTCAAAGAAACCTCGAATTTTCAAATTAATCGGAGGATATAAAAGGGAGTGGACGCGTCTCCTGTCATTCAGTCAGATTTTCGCAGCGACAGAGTCAACATCGATCTCAAATATAATTTCATTTCTCCGATCTCAAGTATCATAACAACTAACCAATTTCCAAGAAATCAATTGAAAACACTGAAGTACCTACTCGAATTTGCTGAATCAAGAATAAGGATATAACTACGAAAAAAGAAACAGAAGAAGAATATAATCAAGAAAGAAGATACAGAATAAGAAATATAAAAGAAATTAAGTGGACAACAAAAACATTCTAGATAAAAGAAAGATAGTGACAAGTAAGTTAAGTTGTAGAATTAAGTATTTGTATTTGTTTTGGTAATCACTAATTTGAATAGATTTCCAATTTCATTTTGATAATTTTTTTTTATTTTGAACCCTCCCTGAAATTTAATTATATATTCGGAATATTTTTCTAAATTAAAAAAAATATTTAACTAATTAATTTTTTTTTATTTGAAAATTTTGATAAAAGAATTTCTCAACAATATATATATATATATATATATATATATATAATATGAAATTGGTTCAGGGATATCGACTGATATTCAAGGATCTTAATTACTCTTTATTCATTGACCAAGCTTTCGGAAATACTTTTTTCCATCTTCAGGGTCACTAAAAATTTATACAAACATTTAATACAATTAAATAAAGTACCACAAAACAATTATTTTTCTTCTCTTTTCCTTCTTACACATGCATCCTTACCAAATTTGAGGTTATCCTTTGTTTTACATGACATTAAACTTGAGTATCTCAGTTTGGAAATCAACAATTTTAGAACAGGTTTTCGTCCAATATTAAAACTGTGGGTTTTACTATATAAAAGATTAACAGAGGAAACAAGACTGGAAACAACTTTTGACTAATTTTTTAAAACTTATCATTAACCTCATTGACATAATATCAGACAGCAACCCGTACACCACAGATATCTACACTTCTATCACAGAACCATGCTCTTTTTCACTCATCGATTGGGCCATCATAGAATTCCTTTTTATTAGGATATGTTAATAAATATGTGTAAACATTACTTAGGTTTTTTATATCTGTTTTCCTATTCATCGAATTTGATTCATTTCTGATGTTAATCATCTCAAGTATTAATCTCTTATCATATGATCTCTGTGTACATATCACCTCTGCGTTTTCCATATCTATTTGGTGATCTTCTGCTATTGCATGTGATGCCAATGCACACCTTTGATTATTATTTCTGATGTCACTCTTGTGCATTGTCAGTCTATTCTTCAACAACTGGGATGTTTGTCCAACATAAGTTTTTTCACATTGTCCACATCCCACTCTGTATACTACATTTGATTTTTTCAACGTTGGTATAGGATCTTTTAATCTTGTGAAGAGTGATCCTATTGTTTTGACATTATATGATGCAATCTTAATATTTTCATCTTTGAAACATTTCTTTATTTTGCTGGTCAGGTCTCTTATATTTGGTAAACTGGCATATTTCGTCTGCTCCATTGGGTGTTCCTGGTTACTTTCTCCGTGCCTAGGTCCTATCCTTCGTGAACTCTCCTCCAAACCGTCACCACCCGTCTGATACAAAAGTTTGTTCAACATTTGTCTCGGATATCCGTTGTCCTGGAATATTTTGTAGACTTTTCTCAAACTCGCATCCACCAAATGTGGGTGACAAATCTTTAAAATTCTATTTTTCATCTGTCTTATATTATTTATTTTTATTTGGATTGAATGTTCAGATCTATAATGTACCACTTTTCCAGATGCTGTATTCTTCTGATACCAATCGAGTTTTATAACATTTTCCACTCTGCACACTCTGGTATCCAAAAATGGTAATGTTTTATTTTCATCCTCTCTCTCTACAGTGAACTGAATGTGAGGATCAAATTGGTTAAATATGTTTAACACTTCATTTAAATTTTCTGGTGGAAGTATAAGTAAAAGGTCATCTACAAATCTTTTTATAAAAAATATTGAAAATGGCAGTTTTGCAATGGATATGTCCAATAAATGGTCCATCACCAAGGTCGACAAAATGGGGCTTAATTTAGAGCCCATTGCACAGCCAAAGGTTTGTACATAATACTTCTCTCGGAACACAAAACAATTGTTTTTCATGATAAATGCAATCATCTCCAAGAAAAATTCCATGGGTACACCGCAATATTGCTGTATTTGATTCCATTTTTCTTTTATTACTTGAATTACTAACTTTTCATGAATATTTCCGAACAAATTCACCACATCTAACGACACCACTTCATGTTGACTTGGTATAATCATATTGTTTATACATTTTGCGAATTCAAATGTGTCTTTTACAAAGTATCTATTTTCTCTATCATAGGCGTTGGTTAACACTTCTGCTATGTATGCTGCCAGTGTTGATGTTGGTCCCTGTATGGTGGATATAATGGGTCTAAGTGGATATCCTAACTTGTGAACCTTGGGGTTGCCATAAATTCTTGGGCACACTGCATTGTAACACTTCATCGACTTTGCTCGTTGTTTACTAATTACCTTCATCTCACATAGTTTAGATATATATTTGTTACTTTTCTGTTGTAATGTATTTGTGGGGTCTCTTGGGATCTCGTTGAAGTTTTCTGGGCTTAGTATACTGTTCATCTTTTCTACATAATCGTCTCTATTCATGGCCACAGTGACCGAGCCTTTGTCACTATTTAAAATAATGATGTTGTCATTTGATTTTAAGAATTGTTTAGCAGCCCTATATGGTCTATCTGTGTCATATGTCGTGTCTATATTTTTATGAATGTATCCACCTATAATACATGCAATCTTTGACCTATAAAAATCTCTATTAATTTCTGGTGTTTTTTGTATGATGTCTTCCACGTCTGAGATCAAATTGTCTATTGATATTTGACTGACTGGCACTGGAGTGTTGAACTTCGATCCAAGTGAGAGAATCTCTTTAACGTTCTCAGGTATTTCCGAGGTTGAGATATTCCTAAACCATTTTTCCTGTGTCTTCCATTCCACTCTTCTTCTCTGTGTCAATCTACTGACTTTGTCTATGTTCTTTCTTTTAATTCTATGATGGCCCAATCGATGAGTGAAAAAGAGCATGGTTCTGTGATAGAAGTGTAGATATCTGTGGTGTACGGGTTGCTGTCTGATATTATGTCAATGAGGTTAATGATAAGTTTTAAAAAATTAGTCAAAAGTTGTTTCCAGTCTTGTTTCCTCTGTTAATCTTTTATATAGTAAAACCCACAGTTTTAATATTGGACGAAAACCTGTTCTAAAATTGTTGATTTCCAAACTGAGATACTCAAGTTTAATGTCATGTAAAACAAAGGATAACCTCAAATTTGGTAAGGATGCATGTGTAAGAAGGAAAAGAGAAGAAAAATAATTGTTTTGTGGTACTTTATTTAATTGTATTAAATGTTTGTATAAATTTTTAGTGACCCTGAAGATGGAAAAAAGTATTTCCGAAAGCTTGGTCAATGAATAAAGAGTAATTAAGATCCTTGAATATCAGTCGATATCCCTGAACCAATTTCATATCAAATACCAAGTACGACTGTGAATGCAAAAAAAAAATATATATATATATATATACATAATGCTTTAATTATAATCTGCTGATTTATGTGAATACAACATATGAGATCAGTCAAAGACCTACGGTTTGAGTGTAATTTTATTATGATGCAGTTTTATCATAAAAATCCATTGATATCATTCCCAACTCTGGGGAACCAATACTTTCGGAGATATGATTTGTCAAAGTTTGAATAATTACTCGCTAGTAGTTTGACAAGAGCGCCAAAGCTAATGTATCAATTTTGTTTCCAAATCTTTCAGAATTCTGACTTTGTGAAAAGGGTTATGGACAGAATTAAGTCCATATATTCATGGAATTAGGTGAGGATTTTCGTGAATTATTAGATATCAAAAAAATTACTACCATACAAGGCGTTTCTGATGAAATATCAATTCATAGGTCCTCATGGCAAAACCGTACGATTCGACTGATTTGTATCGTATTGGTTATCAGAAGGCGAAACATTTATAAAGTAAGTATTAATATATTATAATATTTGATCAGTGGTTGGACGATGAATTTTACAAGAGGTTTTAAGTAGACGATTTAATTTTGAAACTTTTGGAGCACATCAGAAACAGAATTTTACTGAAAAAATTGGATTTTTCATCCTTGAATAAATATATTTTCTTGTATGAACAAAAAGTTAATTTTTTGCTTAAGGAATCAGAATTATTATCAATGATTAAGAGTGAAAAAAATTCATATGGAATTTCAAAGTTTTTCAAACTATCAATTTTATTATTCACTACAGGTATTTATTTGGCGGGCACTGCTATTATTTTGCTCAAATGTCTTTAATTTTCGAATTTTGTTTCACTGTCCGATATCGCTGAAATTTTATGTTAGCCTTCAAAACCCAATTCTACAGCCATGTTCCAAATATAAAATATATTCTTGGAAATATGAGAAAAATATTACCTATAGGCAATATGCGCTTAAAATTTTCGTAAATGTATATTATGGGTGGAAGGAATTAATATTTCTCTAATTTAAATTCTTTGTCTATTTAACTGTTTATTGCATTGAATTTAATATTCATTGATGATATTACTTAATCTTATAATTTGTTTCATGTGAAAATGTGTGTAATCTAGCCCTCATAATGAGCGAATATCAAGAAAAAAAAGTTCTAAAAGTTTACGGATTGAATTTCCTGGAACGGCCAGAGATGAGATATAAGAATACCAATATAATTGGAACAAGTTCCAGTAAGTTACATTTTTGACTGGCTGATTATTGTATTGTGGCCAGTATTTGAGCTTTAATTCAGTGAAAGGATACATTTTGCCTGTATTTCCATTGGTTTGGATTGCTACAATATTGATAAAATATTAAAACTAAAATGGTGACGGTAGATTACTGAATTTAGGTTTCTGATGATCTTTCAATATTATAAAGTCAGTCATTAAGGGTTCCTTTATGAGTTTTGTCTCCAAATTCTGAAAAATATTTATAAAATAAAGAACTTATTATTTTAAAATTGCTTCTGCTCTAGAAACACAAGATATTCGTCAGATGTAATAAATTGAGCCATGTTGTCCAATAAGCAGTAAAGAAACAACATATTTGATGTTTATTAGGCAACATTGGTCTATATATTGCTTCTGGCAAAAATCTTGTGTTTCTAACGCCATCTTAACATTTAATTTCATATGTACAGGAAACTTGAACAACTTCTAGGAAATGCATCCGATAAAACTCCGGGCATGTTAAAATCGGGTATTTATGAACTTAAATGTTCAGATTGCAACAAGTGCTACATCGGACAAACAACCAGAAACATACTCACACGGTATAAAGAGCATACGGGAAACATTTTGAACAACAAAATCGATTAATCTCCTTTTGAAAATCATGTTGTAATAACTGGCCAAGCCATTTCAGACAATTCCGTCAAATTATTGAAAAATTGTAATTGGAACACTCGAAGTGAACGAAATGTAAAGGAAAATATATTTAACTCAATAATGATCTAACCCCTATTAACAACTCATTATTCTCTTTGAGAGGTGTATGGCTAAAGGTATAATGTCAACCCATAGTTGAGTGAAGAAATTGATAGCATTCTTTAGCAACGCTTCATCGTTGAAGATGGACACATTATATCCGTAACATATTATGTCATAAGACAAAACCTGTAGAGGACAAGAGTGTAGTTAATTTTGTAGTGTCCATAATCAAACTCCAACTAGATAGAATAATACAATGCATAAAAAGGAAACAATCATAAATATGCTGCTGACATCAATGTATGATGGAGATATTATTGAATGAGTTAAGAAAATTGGAATATTATATAATTGGGTAATTCTCACGAAATCCCGAAATTTGGTCATTAAAATAGACAAACAATATTGAAAAGGATTCGTAAAAGAAAATTGTTCAATTTTAAATTACCTTTCAATTGAGTAATCAACTATTAGTTTTTAACATTAGAAGGAACATAAAATCACAAGGTTATTGTAGATAACTAAATAATTTCCATTTAACCTAACTTCAATCATTATTTTGCACTGAATCAAAGTGGCAGTATAAAAATGAACAAAAAACAAAATATATTCACTTAAAAATTAACTTAGTTGTCATTTTACCAATGGATTAAAGTTCTGTTGTACTATTTAATCTTAACAACATTAACAAAACAATAGCTTTTTTATGCCAAATTAATAAAATAATGAAAATTAGTTATACTTAATTAGAAATCTACCAACAAAAAGTACTTTTCTTATCTATTCATTCTCAAAGTTAATAAAACAGTCCCATCTCAGTTACATATTTTAGTATATCGTCGGCGACACCGCAAAACCAAGTAACTGATAAAAATTTAAAAATGAGATTTCGGCGGTAATTATTCAATTGGCTTTGTAAGGACAGGTGTGCAAATTCTTTTCAAAGAGTAAACAGACCCTGAGATAATCAATATCAAGTGGTTTGTAACTATTTTGAATTTAAACTAATTCATCAATCCAAAATTATAAAGTTTTTAGTGCCTTCTGAAAATACTGGTTTTTGCAGTTACTTGGTTTTGCGGTGTCGCCGACGATATTTCCTTGACAGCATAACACCCCTTTTTGATTAATGTTGGTGGCCTGATCTTCTGGTGAATACCATTCCAGGCATACAACTGTTCATCCTTGATTATTGGCCATCTCCAAGAATTGGTTCCTCTTTTCATACACTTTACTAAAGCACCCCCTGGACAAAGTTTTTCGTCCCAATTTATTAGGACATAATCACCTTTATTATAAGTGTGATTTTTATATGTCATACAAATAACATCATTTGATGAATGTCCAACATGTGACTTGGTTCGTGTTTGTGTTGTACTACGCATTGTTTATTCAATGCAAATATTCGAAGATTATCAGCAAAAACAAATAGGCAAATTTTCACTTATACTTTTTTTTCTTGGCATTAATTGACGGCACAAAAATATTACATCGGTGAATTAAAGAATAAACTGAAGCAAATTCGAAAAAGCAAGTTGACTCTGGTGAAAATTTCTACTCCATAAATCATCATTCCCTCACTAGAAATTTATATGAGGGAATGACGGTGAGGGAATGATGAAACAAAGAATAATAAAAAAATAAATATTTAAAAATGGGTTCAAGCCCTGTGGACAGGAGCTTTCTGGCGCTCTTGTTCAAACAGACAAATTATATCTGGTATTGGTTTCTCAGAGTTGGGAATTATATCAATGTATTCATATGATATCACTGCATCATAAAGGAAATTCAATTCAAATAATAGTTTATTAGATACGTAATAATAAATTACCTTGTAATCGATCAAAAATTTCCTGATCTACGTTCATCAAATTTTCTCCTCTCTCGAACTACAGAATTATGCTTTCAATATTTACGTAATATTTTCAAACATTTTCGGGTGAGGTCCCCGTTGCATCGCTAAAATACGAGTATTTCAACCCCAATATTCTTGAAGTTACAATATTCCCTTCTGTCAAGTTGACTTTATGACAATTCATACAAAGAATATACATAGAATAATTATATCAATCTGTGAAATACGATTTACATTGAAATTTTGAAATATCATATCTCCGAAAGTATTAGCTTGTTAGAGTTAAAAATGATATGAATGGATTCTTATGATAAAACTGCTTATTAAAAAAAAATTAATTTGGAATTTGTTCTGTAAAAAAAAATTTTTTTTTTTTTACTCCGAAACCTTCTGTCCGATTTTGCCCAGTAACGAACTTAGCCGAGATATTCATCCCCCAAACCTACTCTGAAAATTTCAACTCTCTAGCTCATTTCGTTCGAGAGTTATCGTGCCTACGGCCGGACCGGCCGGACGGCCGGCCGGACAGAATGAATTTCGACCACGGATTCTTGATCAGTGAGTCGAACCAAATCGTTTAAGACCATTTTCATCGAAATATTCGAAAATTACAGACATTTGGGCAAATTGATAAGCACTCAGTTCCGAGGAACTAGAGCGCCAAAAACTCACGATATAAACTCACTATTAAAAAGTTGTTTTGTATAAAATGATAACTCCCATAAGTCTTCTTCTCTATGTAATTTATAACGAATAAAGTATTGTACTTTTTGTTTTTCCTGGATGTGAGGGAATGACCTTAAAAAATGCAATTCAAACAAAATATCCTATTATTTCTTTTTCAACGCAAAGTCTAACACGCTGTCGTTAAATTCACTATAGTGGTGAGTTGACAAGACTGCCACCCATCAAAAACTCATAGTAGCGATCCTGTTGGATTAACAATGCGATCAAAATTCGATTATCGGTAACAATGTGAGGGAATGATTTATTTTTATGGGACACGAGTATATTCTCTATTTTTGCATACAATTTTTAGTATATAATCCAAATTAAAATTATTTTCATTAATCTATCATATTTTTAATCGAAAAGTCTCCATAGTAGACTTTTATTATTTTTTCTTGTTTGTTTGATAATATAAAAGTAATCGAACGTGTAGCTTGGGACATAGTGAGGGAATGATTTTACGGACTAAATATTGGTGATTTATTCTTATGTATGTATTTGGTTCCGAAATAATAAGTGAAACTTCTAGTGTCGATTACATATATTACAAGAAAATTTTAATATCCGTTATAGGGTTGTTAGATTTTCGATAAAACTTAAAGGACAAGAATTTCGGTATTTCGTGAGAATTACCCAATTATTTCCTTAGGGCGTAATTTAAACCATATAGAGGGCTTCTATCCCCATCTATAGAACTTTTTTATGTTGTTCACAACTGAAGAAATGAAACAAACAATATCCTGATTATTTTGTTCATTGATAAATATACAACTCAAGTATAAAATAGTTTAATATTTATCCTAATTTTAATCGACCATTTCAAAAAGATCGCAATCCATCCCACATTTACCCCAACATTCGAGAAAATAACCAACCAAAAAAGCCCTTCTTCACATGTTTGGATGTCACCAAAACAGGATGGCTGATATTATCTGAGAAAACTCATATGTTTTTTCAGTTCGCCACTATTTCTCCTGGAAACATACGGCTAGATATTCCATTTCAGATTTGATTTCCACCAGGAGTCTGAAGACGTTAGGTTGAAGAAACTGGATAAAATTTCACATGATGTCCCACTTAACAAGATTTAAATTTTTCAGTTTCTGCGATGTTTGCGGTGAAACAGCTATATTCGTCCTGTCAGGATACTAACCCTGAGTTTCGCAGGTTTACTCGCATCAACACCGCAGGGATTAGACGATCTATCGGCTTTTACACTCAGGAGGATTGCAGAGCCTGAGGTAGGACGATGACAACTATGCTCAGCCTTTACGTGCTTTGCATGGAAGTGTCCTCTTCTAACGATCCTGACATAAAGTACGGGGCTGTTCCCGGAATCTCCACCTTTATACCGGCCGAAAAAGGCTAATATTGAATTTTTGTGCATTATTTCCGAATGATGAGCATTTGAAAACACAGTGAAAATGTGGGGAAGCCCTGTGGAAAGGAGTTTTAACGCTCTTGTCCATTCTTTGACAACTCCGAAAGTATTGGTTTCTCAGAGTTGGGATTTATATCAATGGATTCTTAAAATATAACTGCACCATAAGAGATATTGAATTCAAAAACACTTTATTTATAAAGATTAATGAGCAATCTGCAATGATTTGACCTCGTGGAAGAAGAGTTAGGCAAATTTTTCGATTTCATAAATTCAAAGGAACCTACAATAATTCACTTTGGAAATAGAGAAAAATAATCAGCTTTCTTTTCTGGATGTTTCGATAATTAAGTATCCGAACCATTTCGAAACGAGTGTCTTCAGGAAGCAGACACATACAAATAGATATTTAAATTTCTATTCAAACCATCAGCTTAGTGTAAAAAGAGGTGTTATTAAAACACTTTATGATAGAGCGAACCTAATTTGTTCTACTCTTGAAATTCGAAATAATGAAATTGATTTCATCAAAAAATTTCTTGAAGAAAATGGATATCCGAGGCAATTCATAAATACATGTATCATGAATTTAGATAGAAAAACAAATAAACAAGAACAACAAAATAATCAACAAGTACAACAGAATAATCAACAAGAACAGCAACCCAATCTGTTGAATGTGATCCCTTATGTTCGTGGCCTTTCTGAAAAAAAAAAAAAGCACTGACGTGAAGTCAGTACTCTTTGGCGCGCGTGTTCACGGTGGCTAATTTGAATTGAATGATTCAAAAATTAACAGTGCTGTATCTAAGCTGCCATCAGGATAGAGTAACAAAGTTGGAAAAGAACACAAGTGACTCTCCTTAGTCGCACAAGCTCCTAGAAGATTTGGGAGGGTCAGTATAATCCTAATCATGTTTATAGCACGCGCGCCAAAGCAGATTGACTTTTTACACTTTTTCTTTCATTGTTAAGTCAATCTGCTTTTGCGCGCGTGCTATAAACATGATTAGGATTATACTGACCCTCCCAAATCTTCTAGGAGCTTGTGCGACTAAGGAGAGTCACTTGTGTTCTTTTCCAACTTTGTTACTCTATCCTGATGGCAGCTTAGATACAGCACTGTTAATTTTTGAATCATTCAATTCAAATTAGCCACCGTGAACACGCGCGCCAAAGAGTACTGACTTCACGTCAGTGCTTTTTTTTTTTTTTTTCAAGTTCCTTTAACAAATATAGCTATCAATACAGTTTGGCTGTTAGTTTTACCGTAGATCAGAAAACAATTCGGTTGTGGGTCCTCCGTTAGGGACGAAATTGCATCTTCTCCAAATCCGAACGCATTTTAATATAGATCTACCGAATATAGTTATTTATAAATTCGCCTCAGGGCCACCATACTGACCATTCAAATCGGAAACAACGCTATTTCCCCCAAACTGACTTGTGCCCGTGCACTGAATTGACATGAATATTCTTTTAAAACCTCACAATATCGGCTCATTACTCCCAACATAACCCAAACAACCCAAAACCATTCACTTCTCGTCTGCGCAAGCGCAGTATACTTGTGGCTGCAAGTCCTCCCAAAATTACACACCTCACAAAAAACTCCGATTCTCCAACACTAGTGGTTCAGGAGATATCGCTTCTTGAATCCACGCATGCGCAGACCCTCACCAGGGGATTCTATAGCGGAAAAGCACCTGCCACCCCAAAACCCCAATCCTCTCTGACGAAAGCACCACCAGTTAAATCACTGATGGTCTGCTCATGCGCATAACGAAAAATGCCCGTAAGGGTCTACATCCATTTCGAAATTAGCCCCAGGGCCACGGTACGGACACTTTAACTCTGAAACAACGCTACAGCCCCCAAACTGACTTGTCCTTGCACTGAATTGCTATGAATATTCTTTTAAAACCTCATAATATCGACTCAGCACTACCAACATAACTCATCCAACTCAAAAACAGTCACTTCTCTTCTGCGCATGCGCAATCTACTCGCGGCTAAAAGTCCTCTCAAAATAACACACCTTACAAAAAACTCCGATTCCCCAACACTAGTGGTTCAGGAGATATCACATCTTTAATCCACGCATGCGCAGACCCTCAACAGGGGATTCTATGGAGGAATAGCATCCGCCACCCCAAAACCCTAATCCTCTCAGACGAAAACACCACCAGTTAAATCACTGATGATCTGCTCATGCGCATAACGAAAAATGCCTGTAAGCGGTAACATCAATTTCAAAATTAGCCCCAGGGCCACGGTACGGACACTTTAACTCGGAAACAACGCTACATCCCCCAAACTGACTTGTCCTTGCACTGAATTGCTATGAATATTCTTTCAAAACCTCATAATATCGACTCAGCACTCCCAACATAACCCATCCAACCCAAAAATAGTCACTTTTCTTCTGCGCATGCGCAATCTACTGGCGGCTAAAAGTCCTCTCAAAATAACACACCTTACAAAAAACTCCGATTCTCCAACACTAGTGGTTCGGAAGATATCGCATCTTTAATCTACGCATGCGCAGACCCTCATCAGGGATCTGAATTCTATGGAGGAATAGCATCCGCCACCCCAAAACCCCAATCCTCTCTGACGAAAACTACAGCAGTTAAAGGACTTCTCATCTGCGCATGCGCAATACGGAAAATGCCCGGAAAGGGCAGCATGAACCTCAAAAACATATGTTTCGGTATTAAAAGCAAAGTATTCCGCAAAATAGTAGTAATTTTATTATTTTTTTCATGTCACGTGATCTTCACGAAATATTACAAAAGTGTTTGCTTTGGTCTTTTGCATCTAACTACTGAGTTTCAATTTAATCAGATCAGTATTTTTCGAGTTATCGTGAAAACAAAATTTTCAAATTTTCAAAAATTTTTTTTGCCACTTTAGGGCCGTCCGTTCAACACAAAACTTCGCAGGCATATAAAGGTCATGATTCTACAATCTGATGCCAAATTTCAAAAAGATCGACTGATCGGTTCCGGAAATATTTATAAAAAACGTTTTTATTAAAAACGGCCTTAACTCCCAAACCGCTCGGTCGATTTCGCCCGTTAACGAACTTGTCCGAGATATTTACGCTACGAAACTACCCTGCAAATTTCAACGCTCTAAGTCATTCCGTTCGAGAGTTATCGTGCTAACGGCCGGACCGGCCGGCCGGCCGGACCGGACGGACAGAATTGAATTTGACCTCGAATTTTTCATCAGGGAGTTGAACCCAATCGTTTGAGACCATTTTCGAAAAAAAATTCGAAAAATACAGACATTGTGACGAAATGATAGCACGCTGTTCCTTGCGGAACACGCGCGCAAAAATTAGAAGAATCGGTTCTAAGTTCAATATAAGAACCGTCTTCAAAACACAGAATGATCTTAGGTCTTTATTAACGAAAACAAAACCTTTAAATGAAAAACAAAAATAAAAAAACTGTGTATATAATATTCCTTGTATTTGTGGTAAATCATACACAGGAGAAACATCAAGACCACTAGAAGTAAGAAAGCAAGAGCATAAGAATAACTTGAGAAATAGAGACATACAGAAATCAAAAATAGCAGAACATGTATGTATTATCCAAGGAGATCACATGATGGAATGAAGTAATACAAAGATTCTAATGACGGAACCTGATTTTATGAAAAGGAAACTTAAGGAGTCAACTTGTATTTTATTGAACAGAGAATGCAATTTTGCAAATTGCTCAATTGGTATTGACCATATTTGGCTAAATTTATTGAAAAAGGAGTTGGAACTTGGAAATTTCTATGCGAAGTAAAACTATGTTAGCTATGATTTTTAAATACTGTCAATGTGACAATTCTTGAATTTCACCAAATAACTATCAACAAAATAATTCTCTCGATTTTCATTGAGCGTCTGAAGAAGGAGTCTGATATAGACTCCGAAACGTTACGATATAGTTGTTTCTTCGTTGATGTTGTTTCAGTGTTGTTGTTACGCAACATTGTTCAATTGATTGCTTCTGAAAAATATCCTGTGTTTCTTACGCAGAAGCAAATCACAAAATAATAAATTTTTATTTTATAGATATTTTTCAGAGTTTGGGACAGAAAACCCAGAAAAAAACCGTTGAATATCATCGAAATGTCTAGAGCACGGCTGGAGACAATCATAGCAGATTGTCCATTTATTTCTGATATTTGAATAGGTATAAGATGACAAACAAATTATTTCAACAGTTCTAAATATGTTAATAAAATACAATCCTCTCTCCATAATTTGATAGTTCTTACCACTAACACATTCATTATGTATTATGAACCTCAACTCAAGAAAGAATATTCGATACTCAAATGTTGATCATTATTTCAGCATTTTTTTGCTAGTAACATTATGAAAATACTATATACATGTCCCACTACTTAAGGAAGTAAAAGGTTATATTAACCTTGGTGGTCAACGAACAGTATTTTTTGTCGTTCTAGTTCCTCGGAACTGAGTGCTTATAAATTTGCCCAAATGTCTGTAATTTTCGAATTTTTCGATGAAAATGGTCTTAAACGATTTGGTTCGACTCACTGATCAAGAATCCGTGGTCGAAAGTCATTCTGTCCGGCCGGCCGGCCGTAGGCACGATAACTCTCGACCGGAATGAGCTAGACAGTTGAAATTTTCAGAGTAGGTTTGGGAGATAAAAATTTCGGATAAGTTCGTTATTGGGCAAAATCGGACAGATGGTTTCGGAGAAACAAAAAAAAATTTTTTTTTACAAAACAAATTCCAAATTAAATTTTTTTCAATAAGCAGTTTAATCATAAGAATCCAATGATATCATTTTTAACTCTAACAAGCTAATACTTTCGGAGATATAATTTTTCAAAATTTCATAAAAAATCGTATTTTTACGTTTTCACAGAATTATATAATTATTCTATTTATGAATTGTCATAATATCAACTTATTTTCCTGAGACATGACATTGTCTAATTCCTTGCTAATAGTTGGTTCGAGAAACGTCAAAATCGACTTAGAGAGACAAGGGTAAAAAACCGTCAAATAAACCTCCATGTGGCGATTTTATGTCGAAAAGTGAAAATTTAGAATATATATCCCAGGTAAGTACCGACCTTTTATTCTAATACCGGAGATCGACAAGATCACACGAGGAGCCCGATAGCCGGTTTGTCTACGCAGTCGGGGTTTCGGAACGAGAGAAGGCGGGCTCAAATCCCGGAAAGGGAATTACACTTTTTGGCGCTCTAGTTCCTCGGAACTGAGTGATTATCAATTTTTATTTAAGATGCAGTTCCACCATTAAATTCAGAAATATGATTTTTCTAAATTTCAATAATGAATCGTACGTACTTCTATGTTTTCACAGAATGCTATAATTATTATATCTAAGCTTTATTATATGATCTGTGTTCATACTCGTACATTTCATCCTGTTCTATAAGAAAGAGTCAAATTCATTTCAGCTATTTTAATTTGATTTCTTCCATGGTGCAGTTCTCATTCTCAGATTGCTCATTTAATCTTGATGAATAAACTATTATTTGAATTAAATTTCCTTTATGATGCAGTTCTTTCATAAGAATACATTGATTTAATTCCCAACTCTGACAATCCAATACTTTCGGAGATATAATTTGTCTGTTTGAACTAGAGCGCCAGAAAGCTCCTGTCCACAGGGCTTGAACCCATTTTTTTATGATTCCATTATGTTGTTCTTTTCTATTGCCTTCATAAGCTACATCATTAATATGATCCAATTCTAAATCTTCTGAAACATAATCCCCAATATTTGCACATGAATTATTCAATACGCAACAAGTCAAAACAGTATCAAAACAGTCTTGTATATATTCACAAATTTAAGCCACGGAACCTTGTTTTCCAACACGAATAATTTTCAGTATACGAATTATATAAATAAACTAGAACGCAAATAAATATGACGGTTCTTATAGGTCGATAAGATGACATGAATTAATAGATAGAATTCCATTCTGTGGAAACATAGAAAGAAATACGATGTATTATTGAAATTTTGAAAAATCATATCTCCGAATGTATTACCTTGTTAGGCTGGTTTTCCTATCACGCTGACGGTCGGCGCTGATGGGTCAATATGTATGTAGCTATAGGTAGCGTTTTCGAGTCACGCAGTTCCCTCAGCGCTGACGGCCGTCAGCGCTGAGCTATTCGCGCCCATACGCGCCGGCGCTTCGGCGCAGCTGACTAGCTGGCGCCGACGCGCCTCCACATTCAGTGAGCGTTTTCGTGTCACGCTGAATGCACGTACTAGGACAATCATGGAAATTCTATGTGATCAGCGCAATACTAAAACGATCCTAGCTGACCGATCAGCGCTGACAAGCTACTCGCTGACCGTCAGCACCGACCGTCAGTGTGATAGGAAAACCAGCCTAAGAGTTGAAAATGACATTAATGGATTCCTATGATGGAATTGCATCTTAAAAAAAATTGAATTTGAAATTTTTAATGAAAAAAATTTTGAAATTTTTTTGCTACTTTAAGGCAATCCGATCAATACAAAACTTCGAATGCATATGAAGGTCATGGTTCTACAATGTGGTGCTAAATTTCAGATAGATCGAGAATTGGTTCCGGAAATAATCATAAAAAATGTTTTTACTAAAAATGACCGTAACTCCGAAACCACTTGGTGCCTTTCTCCCGTTATCGAACTGGTGCGAGACATTTGCGCTCCAAACCCACCCTGCAAATTTCAATCCTCTTACTCCTTTCGTTCGAGAGTTATCGTGCCTACGACCGGCAGAATTTATTTAGACCACGGATTCTTGATCGGTGAGTCGGACCAAATCGTTTAAGACCATTTTCAGCGAATAATTCGAAAATTACAGACATTTGGGAAAATTGATACGCTCTTTGTTCCGAGGAACAATCGCCAAAAAGTGAGAAAGCCCCGTGGACGGGAGCTTTGGCGCTCTTGTTCATTCTTTGACAAATCAGATCTCCGAAAGTATTGGTTTCTCAGAGTTGGGAATTATATCAATGTATCATTATTGATTATTGTGCAGAATTGGTTTCGAGGAAATAGATTAGGGTTGAATCTTGAAAAGTGTAAGATAATAACATTTCCCAGGAAAACAGAGATAGTCACATATGAGTATAGTTGTGATGGCTCGATTCAGGTGCAATCTTGTTAAGGATCTGTGGGTATTGTTTGATTCTGGGCTCTCCTCCATACAGCATATATGCAGGATTGTTTTGGAGGCTGCTATGGCATATGGGTTCATTGCCAGGAACTGTAGAGGTGTGATGATGATGGTAGACTTTTGACCAGCTGGTACAGGAAATCTTTTAGTTCTGGAAGATTGCTTAATTATTATTCCAATCATGATTTCAAGCAAAAGATAGCCGTAATAAAAGGACTGATTCACAGAGTCAAAAATTTGAGCAGTCCAGAGTTTGAAAAAGAAAATATAAATTTAATGATTAAAGTATTCAGGCTTAATAACTACCCTATAAATTTGGTTAAGAGGATAATTGCACAGACTAAGTATGAAACTTCAAGATTGCCTGTGCTAGATAACGTAGAGAGCAGGGATATGGTTAAGTATTGTAGGTTTCCATTTATACCATCATTATCGCATAAACTGAATTCCATATTCAAAAATTATAATTTGCCTATTAAATGGGCGTTCTATAATACAAAAAAGGTAAACTCTTTGTTCTCTCGTCTAAAAGATGAAGTGCCAATTGTGCAGCGTTCTGAATTGATCTACCAGATACCTTGTAGTGATTGTAATAAATGCTATGTTGGACAGACGAAGCAGTATCTCCATAGTAGAGTTAGACAACATCGATATGATTGTCAGACTAAGAATTATAATAACAGGGAAAAAACCGCACTTTCTAAACATCATTTTAATGACCTCCATTCATTTAATTTTCAGAATGTAAAAATCTTAGATTATGAAAGTGTTTATTTTAAAAGGTGCATAAGCGAAATGATTTATATTAATTTGAATGACACGGTAAATGACAGGACTGATACCCAAAACTTGAGCTCCGTATATTCGAATATTTTAAATTTGTATCGAAGAAATCGCAATCAGCTGGCGGACGGAATAACCTGACCATCTGTGTTTACGTAGATCTGTTGTAAAACTTTGTTCATTGTCATGATTGGAGTATATGAAATATTGTGTTTGTGTTAGGACTTATTTATTCTGCTGTGATGTCGATTTTAATTTGCTTTTATTGTAAATATTTGACATTAATTTTATCTATACATGGTTTGTTCTATTGTTTGTTTTTTACATCTTAGCCTGCAACAGTTAATTAGTGGTAAGGCTCCATTCGATAATTTCATTTCATATCTTGTAATTTTCAATTTGGTTCTTTTAGCTGTGAAGAAGTCTGAATATATGGACGAAACGTCACGTAATTAAAAAGTTGTTTTTAACTGGCTGTCCTATACCCATTATCCCACATCAACAATTACAAATTGAAGGACGTGAAATATTTATTATGTAGAGATTCTACGAATATACAATCAATCAAATTGCAATATAATGCATTTGTTCATTCGATATTAGAATATGCTAGTATTGTTTGGAATCCCCTTTATGACTGTCATACCAGGAAGATTGAAAGCATTCATATGAAATTTTTGAAATATTTAGTATTTAAAACGGATGGTGTATATCCTCCGCGAGGGTCCAATAATGCTTGTTTATGTCGAAGAATGAACTTCTCCAGCCTAGAAGTAAGAAGAAACGTCACCTCTCTAATATTTTTGTTTAAATTAATACATGGCGGCATATATTGTAGTGAAATTGTCAGCAGAGTGAATTTCTTTGTTCTTGGCTTCAACTCAAGAAGTGTTTTTGTATTCAAGTGTGAGAGAGCTCGAACTAATATTCTTCGTAAAGCGCCTGTTACGGTTATGTGCCACAACTTCATTTTGATATGTAACCAATTTGATATTTTTTGGTGTTCACTGGAAACTTTAGTGGAGTATGCTCTGGAGCACTTATAAATCTATATCTTTTAAGTGTATAATCAATTTTCTTTACTTTATATTTTTGCCTCAAGTTTATTTTGTTTGTTAATACTGTCCATTTTATATATCTTATGAATTTGTCCTGTAAATGGGTTAACTGTTGGACAGTGAAGGATATTACTATCATTATTATTATAGTACTACATCATGAAATATATTGAAATCCCTTTCCATCTTATCTATTTATATGACGGTCCAATTTTGGCTACAAGTGTTTCAAAAGTATCAGTAGTCAGTCTGAAAAATTGAGTAAATGAAATAGCCAGTTTCATTTATGAAACAAATCTAATGTAGTCAGTCCAGAGAGAACGCAAACCAGAATACTTATGTAGGAAATCTTAAATAGTGTTACTAAGAAATAACTATCTGTACATTAGTTGGAAATCCTGTTCTAAATCTTCCATAATTAAAGAATGACTCGTAGATTATGCTAGACTTCTTTGAATCATTCATTTTCAACTCACTAACCAAAAAACTCTATGAACTTAGCGAATCCAAATTTAAAATTGTTTACATGCTTACGTCAACCAAACTCTCCATAAATACACTTTCAGTTTCGATTGACAAACGACAGCTACAGCAAACATATAGAACAGAGACAGATAGTATTCGCATTCTGTGAAAACATAGAAGTCCGATGTATTATTGAAATTTTGAAAAATCTTATCTCCGAAATTATGAGCTTGTTATAGTTGAGAATAATATCAATTGATTCTTATGATGAAAATGAATCTTTAAAAAAATCATCTGAAATTTGATTTCAATTTCCTCAATAACTCGAAAAATACGGAACCGAATGAAATCAAACATGTTTATTAGTTGTTTAATGCCAACGCAAAAATTCTTGCAAAATTTGGTGGGGATACTATCCCTAGAAAATTTAAAAAAATCATTGAAAATTATTGAAAAAAATTCTATAAATCAGTAACTATTCGTCTACCATCGCTGAAATTTCGCGAGATATTCAGAACCTAACTCTACTGTCAAGTTCCCAGTTTGAACACGATCGGATATATATTATGGGAGATTCGAGCAGCCTTGTGTGAGTTCAGTAGATGGATGGGTGACCGTTCCCCGATAACTTTCGAAGGAAAGGATATAGGGACTTGCAATTTTCGGTGAATATTGCGTATCCTGATGTTCGATTACGGGCATAATCGGTCCAACGGTTTCAGAATTATACACACCTGGAATATTATTTCCTCGATAAATATAGACTCGATTGGATTGAAGCTTGATAACTGTTTACAGAATATCGACATAAAGACGTACATTTTATAAGAACCGTACACCTAGAAAATTTCAAAAAGATTACAAAAAAAAATTGGTTCAAGCACTGACGTGAAGTCAGGAGCTTTTACGCATATGTTCTATCGAACATTATCCTGCATTGGACACTCTTAATCGAATTTACATACGCGCAAAAGCTCTTGACTTTACGTCACTGCTTGAACCAATTTTGTTCACGTAATTGTAAAAGTTATAGTCCTGAAATACTAATTAACAGATTTAGAAATCCTGAAAAAGTACCTACCTATTTCAGTGTCAGAATCTAAATAAAACTGAGGTTTATTGCATTCATTTGAACAATCATCAAAAATATAGAACATTGAGTGCAACTTTCGGTGATTCTTTCTTGAGCCATAATTTTTATCCTTAATATCTTGCAGCGAAACTAGATTCCTCTTTGAATTTCAAAGCCCATTTGGATGACTTGCGTCTGAAATTGAAAACAAGAAATAATATTCTGCAGAAATTAGCTGGTACTTCATGGGGTGCTGATGCAGCTATTCTTCGAACGGCAGCCTTAGCCTTGGTTTTTTCTGTTGTTGAATATTGTTGCCCCGTCTGGTTTAATAGTGCTCATACTAAAAAAATTGATGCACAGCTGAATCCTTCTATCAGGATCATCACTGGAACTATTAGATCTCACTGTTTTTTTTTTTGGGACCAGAAATAAACGTTATTATTATTATTATTATTATTATTCATTGGTTGCCACTTACTTCAAACATTCTTCCACTCCACGTACATTCACAAGCAGACTGCTGTTTCAAATTCTTGGAATGAATTTCATTCTTTTCCTAACTCATTTCCGATTCTCTCGTACATTCCAGACAATGAGATTCCCAGATTGAGGTCTCGAAACCCTTTCTGGTCCAACTGTTTTCTTATTTTGAATAAAGGTGACAAGGAAGTTTGGCGGTCCGAATGTATTTCTTGCGACAATGGATTTCTTGCAACAAAGATTTAATTTATGATCCTTCAAATAGAGTTCCAGGGTTTGATCTTCCAAGGAAAAAATGTCTATTCTGAATCGTCTAAGAACCGGTCATGGTCGTTGCAACAGCATGCTTTTCAGATGGATCTCAGTTGAGAGCCCTAGTTGTGAATGCGGGGAAGCAGAGGAAACCATAGATCATTTAGTTAATAATTGTCGCATATACAGATTCAAGGATGGTTTTAGGGCTATTCATAATGTTTCTGAATCTTTTTTAGAATGGGTAGTGAGTTTCAGATCTATTTAATAAAATATAGAATATCCCATTTTTAATTTGTTCCTTTTCCCCTTTTGTCTTTTCCTTTTCCAGATTGAGTTTCGGGTTTCGAGAAGCGATAGTAAAGAAAAAGATGCCCTTCAATATTTAATATTTCAGCATATTTTGTTAACAATTTCAATTTTCATAAATCACAACACTAACGGGGAGATAGAGTTTTTTTGCTGAGGTTTTTTCCCCAAGCTCTAGTATCATTTATCAAATTATATGGTACCCCGTTACACTAACCTCTGCTAACACTTTTTTCATACACATGCTTTATTGTTAGATAAAAAATGGGTTCAAGCCCTGTGGACAGGAGCTTTCTGGCGCTCTAGTTCAAACAGACAAATTATATCTCCGAAAGTATTGGTTTCTCTGAGTTGGGAATTATATCAATGTATACATATGATAGAGCTGCATCATAAAGGAAATTCAATTCAAATAATAGTTTATTTATCAAGATTAAATGAGCAATCATGAGAATGAGAACTGCACCATGGAAGAAATCGAATTAAATCTGGCCAATTTTGCCCAATAACAAACTTAACCGAGATATTCATCTCCCTAACCTACTTTGAAAATTTCAACTACCTAGCTCATTCCGTTCGAGAGTTATTGTGGAAAAACTTTTTTTAAATTTTCAAACTTTTTTTTTACACTTTGCGGTAATCTGGTCAATACAAAACTTCACATGCGTATAAAGGTCATGATTCTACAATTTGATGCTAAATTTCAGATAGATCGAACGAACTTGTCCGAGATATTTACGCTCCAAAACCACCTTGCAATTTTCAATCCGCTAACTCCTTTCGTTCGAGAGTTATCGTGCCTACGGCCGGTCGGCCGGCCGGACAGAATCGATTTCGCACTCGGATTCTTGATCAGTGAGTCGAACCAAATCGTTTGAGACCATTTTCAGCCAAAAATTTCAAAATTACAGACACTTGGGCAAATTGATAAGCACACTGTTCCGAGGAACTAGAGCGCCAAAAAAACAAGTTTCGTATGACAATTGCCCAAAACAGGTTTAAAGTACCTACAAATAGTAGGTATTCAATAAAACAAATATGAAAGAAGGAAAGTAATAATAAAAAACTACCTTGTAATCGATCAAAACTTTCCTGATCTACGTTCACCAAACTACAGACTTATGCTTTAAATATTTACGTAATATTTTCAAACATTTTCGGGTGAGGTCCCCGTTGCATCGCTAAAATACGAGTATTTCAACCCCAATATTTTTGAAGTTACAATATTCCCTTCTGTCAAGTTGACATTATGAGAATTCATACATAGAATAATAATTATATCAATCTGTGAAATACGATTTACATTGAAATTTTAAAAAATCTCCGAAAGTATTAGCTTGTTAGAGTTGAAAATGATATGAATGGATTCTTATGATGAAACTGCTTATTAAAAAAATATTGATTTGGAATTTTTTTCGTAAAAAAATTTTTTTTTTTTGTTACTCTGAAACCATCTGTCCGATTTTGCCCAATAACGAACTTAGCCGAGATATTCATCCCCCAAACCTACTCTGAAAATTTCAACTCTCTAGCTCATTCCGTTCGAGAGTTATCGTGCTTACGGCCGGCCGGCCGGATCGGCCGGCCGGACAGAATAAATTTCGCCCACGGATTCTTGATCAGTGAGTCGAACCAAATCGTTTAAGACCATTTTCATCGAAATATTCGAAAATTACAGACATTTGGGCAAATTGATAAGCACTCAGTTCCGAGGAACTAGAGCGCCAAAAACGAATTGTAATGCTTGAAGTTCAAAAGAATATATATGTATATATAAAAATGGAAAAGTATAACTTATCCGCGTTATCCTATTTTCTTATGTATATATATATATATATATGAACCTTTATGTTAATTGCTGTAAAATCAATTTTTTAAAATTTGTTTAAGGGTTAGCATACATACTAATTAACTACAATTTTGATCTATAGTGCTTCTTGCATCTAATATGTTGCTCCGATCGACTTATGGTTCACCCACTACTTCGTCAATAGCTCTACTTATCCAAATGAAAAATTGATTCCAACATTTGCATACATTCGTTTCAGGACATCGATGTATTTAGCTCATGACGTTCATTCAACGTTTCCATTATAGGATAGTTACAATTCGAATTCTGCGGAAATATCTATTTTGTGTTATGGAAGCGATATTTTTGCGCGTATTTCAAATCCACTCCGCTACTCAGATCTCCGTTCAATATGGCTAAAATGTCGAAGGCTTATATAAATATCGGGGAAAAATATTCGACGTTGTATTGAAACTATACAGCAACACGATTTTCATGTGGGAGTTCAATTCTCCAATTATTGTTGGATCCAAATACGGCCGAATATTTCATAAATACAAGTATTCCACTGAGGATTGAATAGTTATTTACTAGGAAAAGCAGAACGAGACCATAATGTTGGGGATTGTATAGAATTTCCTAAAATAGTTATATCTCATTTAAATGAATACTAAAAGCAGATTTTCCATAATATGGCAGCCGGAGGGACGTATAGGGCATTTAGTGATCGACAATGTTTTAAGGGGTTACGTGGGTTTCAGAGGTTCAAAAAAAGGGAATTTTTTCTATTTTTTTTTTAATATATACAATCATATATTTCTTGAAAACGATTCAGCATATCGAAGATACATATTTAAACACTATTTTGAGCAATTTTTATCCAAAAATTACGAAAACTCAGCCATTGGTACCTCATCTCCCTTGACGTCTCAAAAAAAATTCTCTCGCCTTGGACAGCACTCGGGACAGCATAACTCATTATTGGTTCATCCGAAATCAAAAAAACCAAAAATATTTCGTTAGTACATGGATTAGTCGAGATATTTATCCGAGATATTTATCTCCCAAACCTACTCTGAAAATTTCAACTGTCTAGCTCATTCCGTTCGAGAGTTATCGTGCCTACGGCCGGCCGGACAGAATGAATTCAGACCACGGATTCTTGACCAGTGAGTCGAACCAAATCTTTTAAGACCATTTGAAAACTCCGAAAATTACAGACACTTGTGCAAATTGATAAGCACTCTGTTCAGAGAAACAATAGCGCCAAAAAACAATGGTGTTTTTATACCATGGGCAAATACACAAATCGAAAATTGGGGGAAAATTGGAAAAGTCCGATTTTTTTGAACAGAAATATTGATTATTTTGAATGAGTATCGAAAAAGCTGAATGAATTACAGAAAGGAAATATATGAGACATATTTTCAGATTATAAGTATCAGAATATTCAGAAACGAGTCTCGGATTTAAATGAAAATGTTTTACCTTTAACTATTCTGTCTACAAATCACGAAAAAACAAACACAATACACGAAACCAAACAATACGGTATACCAGAAAGGTCAAAAGATAAAGGAAACCAATGTTTTGTATTCTGTGGTTTTGCCAATTGCCACATTATAAGAATATATTGTTATACCATGGTTTGCCTTTAACTATTCTGTCGTTTTTCAATGCTGATTTCAATGGTCTCTTTCTCACAACCAGTCCATGTTATTTTATGTCTATGATTAGCACTGAGTTGATTATTTGAATATTGGGTGTGTATGGTTCACCACCCATTATTCAATTCATTTACTTTTTTTTTAAGTTTCTCCTTCTCTTCAGATTCATCATATATGCATATCAGCAGAGCAATTTTATTCAACCCAAAAGCCCATTTAATCGATGTTCGGATTATCCATTGAACAACGCAATTTATCAACAAATTTTCGAGGAGGTTTATAATTCAGTTTCCGGCCCTGTTAATTGTATTTCAGGAATATTAGTGGAAATGAGCAACGGGGCTCGAGCTATCCCTGGTTGTTTGAAGTTTCACAACTAATTTATGAGTTTATACGAAACGGAAACTGATCAACGGAACTGGATCCAACATCACTTTATCGAATGAGTAGCGAATATAACCCAAGAAATGGAAAAGAGTGTTTTATCGTTAATCACTGTTTAATTAGAATTTCAACTCGACCTACGCAAGTCGTGATCGAGAACTTCATCATTTGATGCTGCTTAGGAAAGTTTCTCCTTGTTGTCAATTAATTATTTTCCGACGTAGACTAAAATGATCAATTATGAAGAACTATCTTCACCCCCGACCGCTCATCAACTCCTTCTGACTGCATTCTCAATTAGAAAACGGTGTAGGGTATTTTACAAGGTGACGATGCATTTTTTCAACAGGATGTAAACCCATATAGTCTAGTCAACAGGTGCTTTTTAGGTCATAATTTTTGCGTATTCTCCGAAAATTATGATTGAGGTGTCATTCGATTCGGATTGGCATGTAGATAGTTTTTGAGAGAATGCCGAGGCCGCTCGCAAAAATTGCAATAGTTATAAACAATTAAGTGGAAAAAAAAATTGGAGGTTTAGGTTTTCACCAATATATCAAAAACTATTTGAGATAATTCATATTATAAAAAATATTCAAATAGAGGAGGAAATTTTCTAAAAGAATCTTAATTGCCGGAACTGTATGACCAATATATATAATTTTCCTAGACGGTTGAAAATACGTCCGAAAACAGGTACTCCGGCTGACGCAAGCCTCGACGGATTTGGACCAAGGTTTGTTGTTCATTGATCTATCTTGCAGACGCCTGAAATTTTTAATTTTCATATTTAATAAGTTTGAATAATATTTATTCATGAAAGGTCCGAAGGGGGCGAGGCTTACGCAAACCGGAGTACCCGTTTTCGGGAGTATTTTCAACCCTCTGAGAACATTATGATTATTGGTCCTAGTTCCGAAAGTTGGGAAATTTTCTCCTCTTTTTGAATCTATTTTTAAATTTGAATTATCGCAGATAGTTTTTGAGATATTGGCAAAAAACGAAAGCCCCTTCTTTTTTTCTCACTTAATTGTTTATAACTATTGCAATTTTTGCGAGCGGCCTTTGGATTTTCTCAAAAACTATGTAGGTACATGCTATTCCGAATCAAATGACACCTCAATCATAATTTTCGGAGAATACGCAAAAATTTTGACCAAAAAGAACTTTTTGGCTCGATTACAAAACAATTCATCATGTAATCATTAAAGGATACTGTGGGAGGTATACTCATTATTTAAAGGTTTCTTTCTGAGTTTTCTTTCCCAAACTCTGTAAATTATCTATAAAATAAAAATTAATTATTTTTTGATTTGCTTCTACGTAAGAAATACAAGATATTTGTCAGAAGCAATCGATTGAACAATGTTGCCTAACAAACAACAACGAAACAACATCAACGAAGAAACAACTATATCGTAACGTTTCGGAGTCCATATCAGACCTCTTCGTCAGACGCTTAACGAGAATCTTTGGAATTATTTTGTTGATAGTTATTGTGAAATTCGATAATTGTCACATTATTCATTATTTTCTTGATAGTTATTGTGACAATTCTCGAATTTCACAATAACTATCAACAAAATAATTCTGAAGATTTTCCTTAAGCGTCTGACGAAGGAGTCTGATATAGACTACGAAACGTTACGATATAGTTGTTTCTTCGTTGATGTTGTTTCGTTGTTGTTTGTCAGGCAACATTGTTCAATTGATTGCTTCTGACGAATATCTTGTGTTTCTTACGCAGAAGCAAATCACAAATTAATTAATTTTTATTTTATAGATATTTTTCAGAGTTCGGGAGAGAAAACCCAGAAAGAAACCTTATAATAATACATCATGTCAAAAAAAATTTTCGATATACACATTAAAGAAAAAATTATGTTCAAAAACCCGCCCATAAAATTGATCCTAACATTGATTCCTACTTTCATTTAGGTGAGAATTTGAATTGGTTATAAATAATAAAATTGGTTCAAGCACAGAAGGGAAGTCAGGAGCTTTTGCGCGCATGTTCTATTGTCTATCCTCCTGTATTGGACACTCTCGAATTTACTATGGTAAATTCGATGATTAAAAGTGTCCAATACAGGAGTATGGACAATAGAAAATGCACGCAAAAGCTCCTGTCTTCACGTCAGTGCTTGAACCAATTTTTTTTTATATATAGAATTATTTTCAATAAATTTCAATGATTCTTTTAAAATTTTCTAGTGATACGATCTTGACGCTATTTCGCAGGAATTTGCGCGTCGGCATTCTTCAACTAATTACCATGCTCTATTAGAATCGGTTTAGTATCTTTTGAGTAATGGAGGAAATAAATACAGAATTTTAGATAAATATAGCTCCTAAACCGAGTGGCCGATTATGCCTATTAACGAAGTCAAATGACTCAACCTACCAAAAAACTTGCAAGTCGCTATCTCTTTCCGTTCTCAAGTTATCGTGAGATAAATAATATTTTTCAATATTTTTTTTTCTATTTTCTAGTAATACGGTCCTTACAAAATTTCACATGCGTCTTTATAGTGGTATTCTACAACTAGTTACCAAGTTTTAATTCGATCGGATCTGTATTGGTTGAAGACGAAATAAGTACTCGGAAACCGTTAGGCCGATTATGCCCATTGACGAAATTTGCCGTGGTATTTGAACGCGCCCCCTACCCTGAAAATTTCAAGTTAGTATCTCTTTCCGTTCTCAAGTTATTGCTGGCTGGAGAGAATCAAATTTGCCCTCGAATTCTTCATCAGAGAATCGAACCTTATCGTTTGAGACCATTTTCGAACGTTACAGACATCTGGGCATAATAATACAATACAATATAATACAACTTTATTCATCCTTTCAGGCATAACAATGATGTATAGGACATGTCAACAAAATATGTAATCGTATACATTAGAAACAAGAAAATTTAATGATTGACAAAATACCAAAAGTAAATACAAATCAAACCAACATACTATTTTAATGAGCTAGAGAGAAATTCGTCTGTGCGATAAAAAACACTTTTTAATTAATACATTTTGTATTTCTCTTTTGAACCGTGTTAAGCCTCTCCAGCCGGCTTGGTCGATTATACATAATCGCCCACGCCACCTATTTGACAAAACAAGGAATTAAGCCTTTCCCCATATGATTTCATGCTTCAAATTCTGACTGGTGGGCGAAGGCTGAATTCCTTGTTTCGTCAAATAGGTGGCGTGGGTGATTATGAATAATCGACCAAGCCGGGTGTGAGAGGCTTCACACGGTTCAGTTTAGTTGAATTTCTTGGGAAGCTACAGAGTACCTACTGATGAAGGCCAAGAAGCCAGAAACGGGTCTGCTATTGCTTCTCGGCAAATCAATGAAATCCCCTGGGGTTTATTCGACTTGTGAAATATATGCATAAGTATATTAATTATACGAAGCCATTATGAAGACCCTATTGGCAGGAACGCTCTGGACTTGTTGATTGCTGGCGTTGCCTAAAATGTAACAGAAGTACACTTCAAAAGTAACTACACTTTTGTCGTTGGACAAGAGTGTAGTTACTTTTGTAGTGTTCATAATAAGTCCACAGTAAATTCAAAATAGAGTAACAAAGTAGCCTATATTTGGCTGAAGCAGGTGTTACTTGGGTCTCTTTCGCTATGGCGTGCGTCCAATTGAAACTCGTCATCCCATGGCTCATCGAAATCCAATAATGAACCTGATCGTCTACGACTTCAGGCAGCGAATATACAACAATTTAAATTTTCAGGAGAGTCAAACACAACTTTGATCTTTTCCAATTTCAAAAAGGGTTCAATTAAATCGGAAGCTTTGAAGACTGAATTACAGCGCACTTGAGAAAACATTTACACCGATGTTTCTTTCCACTCGGCCTGCCTTCCTCCAAAACTGGAAATTTATTTTAAATTAACGGCGTAATTGATTTCTTTCCAAGTGCTCACTACAGGAGTGGGAGTCGGGGGTTATTTTGATAAAATTAATGGACCCTTTTCACACTGAATGATTTCAATTATTTTCGAAAAACAATCTTCGATTGAATTTGGTACTAATTGACGTCTGCATTGTATTTTTACATTTCTGGATTGTTTCAGTTATGATTCCGTTGGCTTTGGGTACATTTCCATTCAATTTATTTTAGTATTCGCGCAGAGGTAGAGCTGGTATTCATTTTCCACTTCGAATGTGCCTGAAAAGCGAACTGAGATACAGTTGTTTTCCTTTCTGACTAAAATGACAGGTCTGCTCATTAATTTATCATTCTCTTTTTCAACCTTCGTTGGAAATACTGAATTCTCCATAAAGACAATAGAGTTGAATGGAAGACTAGAGGAAGAACACACCAAAGACAATTCAGTTTATGCTCATGTAATACTGGTAATAGTAATAATAAAGAAATGAGTATAATGCGGAGAAGTATACTTAACGGGTATTTCCGGAAAAGGAGCAGATAAAAATCATTCTGCTGGTACGACACGTGTCGTACAAGTAATATTTCAGCACAAGGCAAACAAGAAACCAAGAAAACTGAAAAGAGGCTACACCACAACAGGGGCGAGCAAAAAATGTGTGCGTTCTTCTCTGGGGCCTCCAACCCGAGGATTTTTTCTTAATGGCGCTCTTGTTCCTCAGTACAGAGTGCTTATCAATTTGCCCAAATGTCTGTAATTTCCGGCTGAAAATAGTCTTAAATGATTTGGTTCGACCCACTGAACAAGAATCCGTGGTTAGAATTCATTCTATACGGCCAATCTGGCCGTAGACACGATAATTCTCGAACGGAATGAGCTAGACAGTTGAAAATTTCAGAGTAGGTTTGGGAGATAAATATCCCGGCTAAGTTCGTTATTGGGCGAAATCGGCCAAATGGTTTCGGAGTAACAAAAAAAATATATTTTTTCATTACAAATTTCAATTTCAATTTTTTTTAAGACACAATTTCACCATAAGAATCCATTGATATCATTTTCAAATCTAGCAAGCGAGCACTTTCGGACATATGATTTTTCAAAATTTCAATCATAAATCGTAATTCTTTGATGACACAGAATGCTGTCATCGTAAATATGAATTTGATGATCCGTGTTCATACATATGACACAGAATATAGCCTAAATACTATATATTCTATGTGTCGTCATTATAATGTAGTAGTGTTTTGTGATTGTCATCTCATAGAGAAATAGAAGGTATTGTCTCTGTCTACAGATAAGATATTTCAAGCCGAGTATGATGTCATATTTATTTCTAGTTCTATTGAAAATTCTTGATATAAAATACTTCCTGTTGTAGAAAACAAAGTATGATATAATGCTAAATGAACCATGATACAATGTCAGCTATCAGGGATAGCTCGTGGATATATGATGATGGAAATATATACTTCGTAAGGTAATAAAATAGGGTTCAGAAAATTTCCAGTAAAAACAAAACTGGAATACATATTGACTAAGTTTCAATTGATATAATATAATTTTAGAGTAGATTTATGGAATGAATATATCGGATAAGTTTGTTATTGGGTAGAAACGGTCTGGTGGTTTCGGAGTAACAATTTTTTGGGACTGTTGTTTTTGGGCGCATGTTCTAGGGGAACATCGTCCTATCATTTCGTCCAAATGTCTGTAATTTTCGAATTTCAAGCTGAAAATTGGCTAATAGACTAATTCGGACTCCCTGATCACGAATCCGGTGTCAGATTTTTGGGTGCCGTCCGGCCGGCCGGCCTTCCGGCCGTAGGCACGATAACAGGAGCACCGAAGGTCCTATCAACTTCAAACTTTCAGGGTAGGTTTCTGATCAAAATGCGACGGTTAAGTTCGTTAACGGGCAAAATCGGCCGGACGGTTTAGGAGTTATAGACATTTAAAATTTTGAGGTTATTTCCCTGATATTTCAGGAACTAAAGAAGATGTTGAATCGAAACTTGGTAGTCAGTTTGAGGATATAAACGCGAAACTTTTGGCAAAATTCTGTTATGATCGAAATGTTGGTAATTTTTAAAAAAATATTTCTTTTAATTTTTTCGAAAAAAAAATTTTTTTTTCGTGAACTATTCATCAGATTGCAACAAAAACATGTACTAACGTCAATTGTAGTATTTTGCAACATTGTGCAAAATTTTGGCTCTAAACGATTTCAATTTCTGGAGATATAAGACAAAATATGTCAAATTTCCTGGGTCTCTCTCAGTATTTTCATCGATTATTATATAATAATCAATAATATTAAGGTATTCAACATGATACTGCTTTTTTTCTTTACTGGTCAGTACGGGCCACAAGGAAGATGAACATGCGCCCAATAGCTCCTGTCCACAGGGCTTGAACCAATTTTTTTTTATTGACAATTTTTGAAGCATTGCAGATGGCTCATTTTTTTTTAAATGATAATTTTTTAAGCATTTTAGCATTGAAGATTGCTCATTTAATCGTGATTATTAATTATTATTTGAATTTCCTTCATACGAATCCATTGATATCATTCTCAACTATGAGAAACCAATACTTTCAGAGATATGATTTGTCAAAGTTTGAACATGAGCGCCAAAGCTCAGTCCACTGGGCTTTCCCACATTTTTTTTTCATATCCTCGGTTTGATATCGCATAGCACAGGCTGTTTATGCCTCCTCCATGCCGAAGCGATAGTTTGCCTGCGAATTGGGGTCGTAGAGCTGAAGGCACAAATTTGTTGCTCGCTCTTGTTGTGGTGTCACCTGCTTACAGTTTTATTTCATTCTTTTCCTTGGATTATTGATTGCCTTGTCCTGATGAAGCCAATTGGTAGAAACAAATGTCGGCAAGTACCAGCAGAATGATTTTCCTCCGCTTTAGCGGAATTTCTGGTTAAACTTTTCTGTTTAAATAATAATAATAATAATAATAGTTTATTGATCCCTTTAAAAATCACAAATTGTTTAGGATAATTCAGAACACAAACTGGATACTTAAAGTAAGCAACTATTCACAAATCTCTCAAAGAATAATATCATTAACACAGAAATAAATTTCTTTTTAAATTAACACATATCCAGTGACTTTACACTAGGGTGGAGATGATTAAACATTTCTTACTCTGGTATGAGTATGATATTTCCCAATTTTATGAGTTGTATGCTTAGGTAATAATAGAATTTGGGAATTTCTATTTCCATGCATAGTTATGAATACTGGACAATTCCGTCCACTTGGACTTCAGACTATACGTACGAGACAGAGATAAGATTTTGTATACTGACCGACAATACAACAGAGCTACCTCACAGCAGAACATCAGGTGACTATACACCAGACACTATACAGGGTGTTTCCTAAACATGCGGCAAAAATTCAGGGGGTTGTTCCTTGGACTATTCTAAGAATATTTTGTCCTTTGATGATTTTTGAAAAACCTATTTGTTTCGAAGATATAGGGGAAACAAAATTTTGGATAATAACATTTTATTATGAAAAATTACATGAAAATTCAACTCAACCTACAAAAACTGTTGAAAATGACCACCTCTACCCAGCATACAAGCATCCAATCTTCTCCTCATTGACTGCCGAACCCTTTCAAAAACACCAGGATCATTTCTTATTAAGTTACACCCAGCAATGATCCGATTTCGCAAGTCTTCCACATTTTCTACTGGAGTGGTATAAACTAATGATTTTAGATGGCCCCATAGGAAATAATCTAAGGGGTTTAAGTCCGGGGAACGAGCAGGCCATAAATGAGGTCCACCTCTTCCAATCCAGCGATCTCCGTATGTTAATATTAAAAACTCACGAGCAACCAAACTAAAATGCGCTGGTGCACCATCGTGCATAAACCACATTGCATGTCTTATTGCCAATGGTACATCCTCCAAAAACAGAGGTAACGTTTGTTCTAAAAAGTTGCGATACACGTCCCCGGTAAGTCTTTCTGGTAAAAATATCGGCCCTATTAGGCAGTCACCCACAATACCAACCCAAACATTCAATGAGAACTGATGTTGAAAACGATCTTCAATTACCTCATGTGGATTTTCGTCGGCCCATACATGGTTGTTATGAAAATTTCTTATTGCATTTCTTGAGAAATTCGCTTCATCGGTAAAAAGAATCAGCGTCAGTAATTGAGGAATTTGAACTAATGTGGTTAAAAGCCATTGACAAAATGCAATACGTGGGGGAAAATCAGTAGGAATAAGTGCCTGAACGCGTTGCATATGGTATGGGTATAACAAATTGTCTTTAAGAATTTTCCAAACAGTCTTATTACTCACATTCAAAGTATTGGAAATTTTTCGAGTATAAATACTAGGGTCTTCTTCGATCATGTCCAGCACATTCTCTTCCAGTTCCACCGTTCTTACTGTGTTTGGTTTTCCTGGTCCCCCCATTTTTTTCAATGCGCCTGTTTCATGCAGACGTTGATGAATATTTTGAAACAATGTTCTGTCAGGAATATTACGCCCAGGAAATCGTTCAATGTACAACCTCCTAGCTTTTAATGAATTTCCATCAGCAAGTCCATAAATGAAATGCATGTCAGTCATCTCGGCGTTTGTATAGCGATTCATAATAGTCAAAGATAAAATGTTAATTGCTAATACATCACAAAACGAATTCAAATGAAAACCGTGTTTAATCTGTATTCCTTTACCATCTGCACTTATCAATTTTTAGTCAAAAAACTGGCCGTTTTTAGTAATTGGAATGTTGTTAAACAAATTTAAAAATAAATTGTACCTACTTAGTAAACACAGTGCGGTACGCATTTTTATTTAAACTATTATTAATTTTAAAAATATGAAAAATGTTGTTCGCCCTGTATCTTCGAAACAAAGAGGTTTTTCAAAAATCATCCAAGGACAAAACATGCTTAAAATAGTCCAAGGAACAACCCCCTGAATTTTTGCCGCATGTTTAGGAAACACCCTGTATATTATCAACTTAAGGTTCTATCTAGATAAATTCCGAGAGTATATTCGGATATAAGTAATCATTAAAGGATACTGTGGGAGGTATATTCATCATTAAATGGTTTCTTTCTGGGTTTTCTCTCCAAAACTCTGAAAAATATCTATAAAAAATATATAAAAAAATAAATATTTTGTGATTTGCTTCTGCATAAGAAACACAATATGATATTTGTCAGAAGCAATCAATCCAACAATGTTGCCTAACAAATAACAACGAAACAAAAGCAACGAAGAAACAACTATAATCGTAACATTTCGGAATCTATATCAGACTCCTTCGTCAGACGCTTTACGAAAATCTTCAGAATCATTTTGTTTGTTATTCTGAAATTTAAGAATTGTCTCATTGACAGTATTTGAAAATCATAGCTAACATAGTTTTACTTTGCATAGAAATTTGCATGTTCCAACTCCTTTTTCAATGAATTCAGCCAAATATGGTCAATACCAATTGAGCAATTTGAAGAATTACATCCTCTGTTCAATAAAATACAAGTTAACTGCTTAACTTTCCTTTAAATATAATTAGGTTCTGTCATTAGAATCTTTGTATTACTCCAATCCATTCATTTTTCTTTATTTCGAATTTCAAGAGTAGAACAAATTAGGTTAGCTCTATCATAAAGTGTTTTAATAACAACTCCTTTCACACTTAGTTTATGGTTTGAGAAGAAATTTAAATATCTACTTGTATGTGTCTGCTTCCTGAATACACTCGTTTCAAAATGGTTTGGATACTTAATTATCGAAACATCTAGAAAAGAAAGCTGATTATTTTTCTCTATTTCCAAAGTGAATATTATTGTGGGTTCCTTTGAATTTATTAAATCGAAAAATTTGCCTAACTCTTCTCTACCATGTTGCGAAATTACAAATATATCGTCAGCATATCACCACCAAGCTTTTAGTTTCAACGAATATGTATCCACAAATTTTTCTTCTGAATTTTCCATGAATATATTACTCATGACAGGTGATAAAGGCGAACCCATTGCCATTCAAAAATTCTGCCGATAAAAAACCTTGCTCCTTGCAAATTCCTCAGCAAGTATCGTCAATATGAAGTGGGCTAAATGGGTCAGCGTATCATTTGTGAACTACAAAAATTATAATGATCTTAGCATGGAGCCCTGATGAACTCCTCGGCCCACAGTGTAGATTTCGGAGTGATAATCTCCAACTTTATCTGCCATGTTACTATCGTTAAGGAAACTACACAGCCAGTTCAGAATTATCTCCCTTGAACCCAAACTATAGCTCTTGTCCAGGTTGAACCTGATGGAGAGCATATCGAAAGCATAGTAGAGGTAAACAAATAACCCAGTCACGTGCAAGTCTCCAAGCAACTATTTTTTTCCCGTTATAAAATCCTGACGAAATTTCTCCCAAATTGATCGATCTGCATTCGGACAATTCAACAACAAATTACCAAGTTTCAATTCCATCTATACTAGAAGTGACTCATTTTATTCTTGAAACGTATCAATATCTGTATCAAGCAAAACACTTATTAATTCCTATATTGGGTCATTAAAATGTTATAGAATAACAAACGTTAATTTAGCAATGCGAGTGTCTTCGTTCGAGCTTTAATTGCAGCAAATAAAACTTACACAGTTACCAAAGATATAGACAACTGCAAACATTGTATCATAAATGTAGTTTCAATACAGAATCAGAAAACTTCCATTTATTTTACTACTTATGAGGCCGTATATCATCTTATCGTTTGTGTAGTTTTTTTAGCTGATTCAGTATCAGATGTAAATCGTGAATAATCCATTCATTATTCTAATTGAGTCTCGGGCTTATTACGATGGTTTATAATTTCGAAATTATAAATCGAAATGGTTCATCCGCTTGAGAATTCGAATTGAAATAACCAATCAGCGTGTAGGAATCCTCACTTGTTCCGGATTACTCCGTTAATGAAACGATCGACAAATAAGTGACGTAGCCATTGTTTATTAAAGGGATCATCGGCTTTTGGGGACGGGAGATAAGCCCGAAACGCTCTAGGAGACAATGGTGCTAAAGTGGGAAAGTGCAGAGCGCTGAGAGAACGCCGCAAGAAGTACGAGAGATACTTATCCAATTGCGAAAGCTAAAATTTTTTTGCACCTTCCGAATTGTCGTCTGTAATATCTGTATTCCGTTGAGATATGACTTGAATTGAATACAATAAGCCATTCGGCTTACTGCGCATGTATTCTGGAGGGATCCATTAGATTTGTGGCTTTTGATTCTTCATTTCTGTGTCATTCGGATCCGCCTTTGAAGATTTTGTTGTCAATATTCTCAAATACGTATCTACTACTTTGAACTTCCAAAATGCCAATGATATCGATACTGATTCTGAGTATCCTGATATTTCAAAGCTCCTGCAAACACTTGAACGAGGAGGATGAAGAATAAATCGCAATTGGCAAGTACTAACATGATGAAAATTACAATATAAAAGAGTTCAGTTGGCGGTAGGAACCCATCAAAGATTGAAATTGAGCAAGATGCATTCGATGCGCAGCTCAAAACTGAAATCGATCCAAAATAGATACCATTGACTGTCAGATAGTAAGCGTAGACATTGTAACACTTACTCCATTTAGGATGTCTGCCCGACTAGCTGGGAGATCAACGATACAATTATTTTTCCTGGGATATAAAGTAACAACTGATAAAACTGCTTTTTTAGGGTTTAATAAAGAAATTTCCTTTTTTACAAGGAAAGCACCTAGCTTAGTTCTTCCAAAGAATATTTAAGGAATTCTTCCAGGATTTTTCCAGGTGATGAGTGTGGGTCCTTCAACCTGGAACTCGTGATGTAGGTGATATATGGATATCACTACAATAATAGCTTCAAATAACTAGTGTAAGGCATGCAACCTCACAAAAATGTATCAACGAGCAAAAGATTTACAAGATACAGCTTATATCCTAGCCAGGAAATTTATAAGGTATAGATAGCTTCAGTCCCAGCCAAAAACTATAGATAATAAAAACAGTGTCATACAAATTACTTTCTAAAATAAAATAATTTTCTGTACGAATCTGGGGGTATAAATTAAGAGTACACAAGAGCTCATTTACCGACAACCACCGACGAAATTAAGGACGCTTGCGTTCCTGCGGGTATGGTCACATACAAAATGGCGTTCATCAATATTTTGTGTGTGACCGTACCCGTAAGAACGCAAGCATCCTAAATTTCTACGGTGGTCGTCGGTAAATGGCAGTGAGTTTGTGTTTGTAAACCCCAATAAAACAAATGGTAGTGGGTGCAGGTACTTTTTAAAATGAATGTTATTTTTACACGGTAACATTAAATTCCAAAGCTGCGATCTTTTAACTTTTATTTGGTGTATCGTTGGCACTTGGGTCTCAAGCGGTTACGAAGATGTTATCAAAAGAATGTCAGAAACACTCAACATTTTCGATAACGGGGTAGGGCACTACATACAGATCGGTGTTTTCTAGCTTCCCATTATCATATTGGAATTTTTTCTCTTGCGAATGTCGTTAGGGACGAAAGTCTCAATATTTTCAAGATATTCAAAAGTATACATGGTGTTCCAAAGGAGGCTAGTCATCTCACAACTTCAAAATTTTCAATGTGATAACCTGTATACTTTGCCATTTTTTTTATTCTACGACAAATTTTAACGCATGTTTGTGAGAAGCAGCCATTTTTGATTTATTTTTTAGGCAAATAGGCGCACTTTCAAGGCTCGTAAAAATAATAAAATATCATGAACACAGAATATTTTTTATTTGCGTTTTATGCTAACAATTCAGTCATTAGAGGAAATATTAGAAACAATTTAAAAATGATAAAGTATGCAGGGTACCACATTGAAAATTCGGAAGTTGTGAGACGACTAGCATTTTTCGGACCACCATGTATTCTTCTTAACTTGACAATATGGTGACTATGGTCCCTAACAACACTCGCAAGAGATCAAAATTTACTATGATAATGGAAAGCTGGAAAACGCCAATCTGTATGTAGTGCTCTACCTCGTTATAGAAAATGTTGTGTGTTCGTAACATTCTTTTGATAACATCTTTGTAAGCGCTTAAGCCCCAAGTATCAAGGATACACCAAATCGAAGTTAAAAGATCGCAGTTTTGGAATCTAATTTATTATTAGTACGTTTCCGTGGAAAAAAAATCATTAATTTTAAAAAGTATCCCCACCTCCTATCATTCGTTTCACTGGGGGTTACAAAAACTTATTTTACCAGGGTTTCAAAGTACTGGAGCTGCTCACTCAAATCGTCAAATTTCATTGCTCTAACTCAACTGATCTCTAAAATATTTGCAAAATAATGAAACTCCTGGCTTAAACCTTCCCTAACTTCCATCAGATGACCTGGAGGACAGTTTAACAACAGGAAGTGTGACAACCTAATGATACCCCATCACCTCCTTGCCTGTGTCGGTGTGGGGGCCTCGGGCCCTGTATATAACGAAAAATCTGTAAATATATTTAGATATGAAATGAAAATTTTCTCAGCAAAGTATACCGAAATCTTTCCGTTGGGAAGCTGAAGCAAATAACGATAATAGGAATGAGTGGACGGAGCTTAGATAATGCGATTCATCATTTTTGCAGACTCACGTTTGGGGCAAGTGAAAATAAATAAAAACAGGTCAATAAACCACAGCCATTCATGTTTTATTTTGCCGTTCTTCCATCATTCTGTTTTCTCACGAGGAGAAAATGGAGGGTAAGATATTTCTATTCTAATCTGGAAAAAGTGATATACGCCTTTCCAACTACCGAAACTTTCAAAATGGCCTCTCTAAATACTCCTCTAACGTTAGAATTCACAAAAAATCCAACAATAACAGTAATATAAAGGAATATCCAGATAACTAGTTGAAATATGTTTTATCTCGTCTGGTTCACGTCATACTTCATTCGATAAAAACAAAATGGCGCCATTGAGAGAACGGCTCAACTTTAACAATATGACATTTCACCCTGTTATGGGAGCTGAGCTGTTTTAGAAACGCCACATTAAATCTCTCAACTTTCTTCTCCTTAAGCGGAGAGATATAATCTTTTAGCGGCACTTTTTACCGGAGTTTTGGGTTTTGTTTTCCGGCGTCAATCGTCAATTGTTTGGAACGGACATGGGTCGCGCTTTTCCGTTCCAGCGATTGCATTTTTAATGTGTTTTCTTCCTATTCTCTTACCAGATTTATTTTGTTCGGGATTATTTGTTGGCGTTTGGTCTTCTGGCTCGTATTTTCTACGATGACTCGTGAGTGAATTGGAGGTAGACGTATATTATTCGGTCGACTTATGTGAAGGATTTATTATTGTCTTATCGAAATACAATGATCTTGTTGTCGCAATTCTTTAATATACATTATAGTACTAATTAATCATCAAATCATTAATACCTGTGGGAGGTATATTCATCATTGAATGGTTTCTTTCTGGGTTTTCTCTCCCAAACTCTGAAAAATATCTATAAAATGAAAATTCATTATTTTGTGATTTGCTTCTGCGTAAGAAACACAAGATATTTGTCAGAAGCAATCAATCGAACAATGTTGCCTAACAAATAACAACGAAACAATATCAACGAAGTAACAACTATATCGTAACGTTTCGGAGTCTATATCAGACTCCTTCGTCAGACGCTTAACGAAAAAAATCTTGTCCAATTTACAGTATTTGAAAATCATAGCTAACATAGTTTTACTTTGTATAGAAATTTCCAAGTTCAACCTCCTTTTTCGATAAATTCAGCCAAATACGGTCAATAGCAATTGAGCAATTTGCAAAATAGCATTCTCTGTTCAATAAAATACGAGTTGATTCCTTAAGTTTCCTTTTAATATGATCAGTTTCTGTCATTAGAATCTTTGTATTTCTCCAATCCATCATGTGATCCCCTTGGATTGTACATACATGTTCTGCTATTTTTGATTTCTTTATGTCTCTATTTCACAAGAAATTCTTATGCTCTGACTTTCTTACTTCTAGTGGTCTTGATGTTTCCCCTGTGTATGATTTACCACAAATACAAGGAATATTATGTACCCAGTTTTTTGATTCTTGTTTTTCATTAATGGGTTTTGTTCACCGATTCATGGCCGTTGATAACGAACAACTGCTTCCGAATTTTATTTCTCACAAACATTTTTTGCATCATAAATGAAAAAAAAATGGTTCATGTACTGACACAACGTCCGGAGCTTTAGCGCGCATGTTTTATTGTCCACTCTCTTATATTGGACAATTCGAAATTACCATGTCAAATTCGATTAAGAGTGTCCAATACAGGATTGTGATTTATTTATAATTTTCTAGGGGTACGGTTCTCACAAAATTTTGTACACGTCTTTATGTCGATATTCTGCAACTAGTTACCAAGCTTCAATTTGATGCAGACAATATTTTTTGAGTTATCGAGGAAATAATATTACAGGTAGGTAAAACTCCGAAGCCCAAAAACGAAATTAGCCTGAAAAGTGAAAAGTCTCTATCGCCTTTCGTCCAAAATTTATCGAGGCAACTGTCACCCACCCAGCTACTGAACTCACACAAGGCTGCACGGATCTCCAACAATATAGATTCGATCGTGTTCAAACTTGGAACTTGGCAGTAGGGTTAGGTTCTGAAGGCTACCGTAAATTTTTGCGGTGTCGGACGAATAGTTTCTAATATATAGAATTTTTTCAATGATTTTCAATGATTTTTAAAAAAATTTCTAGTGATACGATCTTCACGAAATTTCGCAACAGTTATTGAGTCTGCATTTTACAACCTTTTACCACGTTTGTATTGGATCGGTTTTGTGTTTAGTTATTGAGTAAATAATAACCAAATTACGGATGGGAATAACTCCAAAACCTATCGACCGATTATGCCCACTAAGGAACTCAAATGTTGCATTCAGATGCACAAACAAACCTAAAAATGTCAGTCGGTATCTTTTTCCATTCTCAGATTATCGTCACCCAAATAATATTATTTAATAATTTTTTTAAAATTTACTAGTGATACGAATCTCAAAATTGCACGAATATTTTGGGTTTGTATTCTACAACTACTCACCAAGTTTCAATTCGATCGGATAGGTATTGGTTGAAAGCAATTTTTTTACTCGGAAACCGCCCATTAACGAACGTATTGGCTGATGTATTGGGACGTGCCCACCTACCCTGAAAATTTCAAGTTGATATCTCTTTCAGTTCTCAAGTGATCTTGGCGAATGACTACCGGACAGAATCAAATTTGTCCTCGAATTCTCCATCAGGGAGTCGAACCCAGTCATTTGAGATCATTTTGGGCACAAAATTCGAAAATTTCAAACATGTGGGCAAAATGATAACGCGATGTTCCCAGAACATGCCCGCAAAAATGATATGAAACTTTGCTGAGTGTTACTTCTGGTTTTAGTGGGAACCATTTTCTAACAAAAATGTTGATTATCTCGAAAAATTAAAATTCAGATCAATGTGCAAAAATTCAGGTTGGAAATCCATGAAAAATAATTTTCTTTTCCTAGTTATAACTCTTTCAAAAATTGAATAATTATTTAACAGAATTTTTTTTGTGCCTAGACAATATTAGTGTCAGTATAAATATGATTGTTACTAGAATATCTTGATTGAACTTGGGTTTTCGATATTTGTTCGAATTTCCCCTCAAAGATAGTTCCATTCTCGTGCAAAGTCGCTCCTCTTTGTATTTTCGCTACTCAGTATACTTCATTATCACAATGAATTCACATCTGAGAAACAGAAGAATGCAAATCTGGTGGTGAAATACCAATTTATAGCTCAAATTTTGAATGAAGTAGAATTTTGTCATGAATATCCATCGTTAGTTTAATTTCAATTCAATTGTATATTGTAAATATGTATTATGGTCTTCCGATCTGAATGTTTGCACATAGATCTAAATTTTAATTTCCAAGTTTACTTGGAGCGTTTTATACAAGAATTTTGAACTTTCGGAAATAATTGACACCATTGTTTAAAAATGGCGATTTCCCTTCAAACTGGAAGTCACAGCCGGCTGAGTTTTATATCATTTTTGATACACCAAATTTTTGTGAAAAATAAAAAATTCGGGACTATCAATCGAAAAAAAAGTACCCTCTTGTTGCGGAGTTGCTGGGAGGCACTGTTTATGAAATATCATAGAATATCAGTGGCGGCCGGTGATAATTTTGTTCAGGGAGGTTCTGATTCAAGAATACAAAAAAAGTATATATATTTTAAATGATAATTACCAAATACCTACATCTTAAAATTTAACGCAATCCTTCTGTTTTTGTCGCAGAAGAACTTCTCGATCACCTTTTCGTTGAAGTCAGGAATGTCTAACTAAATTTTGTTCGTTGCACAACATTGCGAGTGCCGTCAGTCTTTCTTGAGACATTGTATTCCTTAGAAACGTCTTGATCAATTTTAAAGTAGAGAAACATATTTCAGTTTCTACGGTTGTCAGTGGCATCGATATTAAAATAACTAAAACTTTACATATGTCACAAATCGTTGAATCCAAACTAGACGGCCCTATGTCAAATTTAAAGTACGTAAGCGAACGGTCACGTTCTCGTTTCCTTGTGTTATTAATCGAGTCTCCTGACTCATTATGACCACGTAGTGCAAGATTGCACTTGCCACAGAACTTCAGACTATTGACAATTTTTGACAGGACGTATCGGTTTTTGATACCATTTTGCTGTGCCTACGAATATTTTCGACATATGCACAACTTAAACCAGAACCGATATTAGTGGAGGCCAATAGCTGGAAACTTATCATCTTGTCCATATGTTTGGCTGATTTTTCATGTTTTTTTATCTTTTCACCTAGATGTTTCAAATCACGTACACCTTCTTTTCTCGAATTATCGTCTCCAGCAAATCGTAAGAAAACAAAACGAAAAATGGGTTCAAGCCCTGTGGACAGGAGCTTCCTGGCGCTCTAGTTCAAACAGACAAATTATATCTCCGAAAGTATTGGTTTCTCTGAGTTGGGAATTATATCAATGTATACATATGATAGAGCTGCATCATAAAGGAAATTCAATTCAAATAATTGTTTATTTATCAAGATTAAATGAGCAATCATGAGAATGAGAACTGCACCATGGAAGAAATCGAATTAAATCTGGCCAATTTTGCCCAATAACGAACTTAACCGAGATATTCATCTCCCTAACCTACTCTGAAAATTTCAACTACCTAGCTCATTCCGTTCGAGAGTTATTGTGGAAAAACATATTTTAAATTTTCAAAATTTTTTTTTTACACTTTGCGGTAATCTGGTCAATACAAAACTTCACATGCGTATAAAGGTCATGATTCTACAATTTTATGCTAAATTTCAGATAGATCGAAGGAACTTGTCCGAGATATTTACGCTCCAAAACCACCTTGCAATTTTCAATCCGCTTACTCCTTTCGTTCGAGAGTTATCGTGCCTACGGCCGGTCGGCCGGCCGGACAGAATCGATTTCGCACTCGGATTCTTGATCATTGAGTCGAACCAAATCGTTTGAGACCATTTTCAGCTAAAAATTCCAAAATTACAGACACTTGGGCAAATTGATAAGCACTCTGTTCCGAGGAACTAGAGCGCCAAAAAAACAAATTTCGTATGACAATTGCCCAAAACAGGTTTAAAGTACCTACAAATAGTAGATATTCCATAAAACATGTATTAAAGAAGAGAAGAAATAATGAAAAAATTACCTTGTAATCGATCAAAAATTTCCTCATCTACGTTCACCAAATTTTCTCCTCTCTCGAACTACAGAATTATGCTTTCAATATTTACTCAATATTTTCAAACATTTTCGGGTGAGGTCCCCGTTGCATCGCTAAAATACGAGTATTTCAACCCCAATATTTTTGAAGTTACAATATTCCCTTCTGTCAAGTTGACATTATGAAAATTCATACATAGAATAATTATATATCAATCTGTGAAATACGATTTACATTGAAATTTTGAAAAATCATTTCTCCGAAAGTATTAACTTGTAAGAGTTAAAAGTGATATGAATGGATTCTTATGATGAAACTGCTTATTGAAAAAAGTTTAATTTGGAATTTGTTTTGTAAAAAAAAAATTTTTTTTTTATTACTCCGAAACCTTCTGTCCGATTTTGCCCAGTAACAAACTCAGCTGAGATATTTATCCCCCAAACCTATTCTGAAAATTTCAACTCTCTAGCTCATTCCGTTCGAGAGTTATCGTGCCTACGGCCGGACCGGCCGGCCGGCCGGACGGCCGGACAGAATGAATTTCCACCACGGATTCTTGATCAGTGAGTCGAACCAAATCGTTTAAGAACATTTTCATCGAAAAATTCGAAAATTACAGACATTTGGGCAAATTGATAAGCACTCAGTTCCGAGGAACTAGAGCGCCAAAAATGCATGTTTTTTTTCACATCCGCACAACCATAAAGTCTTTTTGTAAAAATTTGCGTCAAACTAGGGTTTAATTTTGTTAGATCACACACCCTTAGTGTCAGTCCTTAAATATTCAACGCAACTTTATAACACGGAACAATTGTCACCTACAATACATATCTATTCAGCATAACCATAAACATGGTATACTATTACTGAGCGTAGCTATTCATTCCTCTCTGGGCTTCTACTAATACGCCCGAATCATAACTGAGAATCACGTGAGACTGGCTAATCTCTGAGAGAGGACGTTTGCCGTTTCCAAGGTCACTGGTGATTTCGCTTGGACGATCGAGATTCAGCCCGGCATACTGCGGACTCTCATAGTAGTATACCTTGTCTACGCGTACGCTTAACGCAAATGTAATTATTGTGAAATATAGATGGTCCCTAGGTGAAAATGTTTCAATTTTAATTGAATCCAGTTTCAAGAGCACGAATATGAAATATACAAATTAATTGTTTATGTATGCACGTAATTTTTCTAGAAAGCCGCCCCTGTAGAAAATCTATTTAATGGATTAGGTGTGAAAAAATAACGAACAGTCAACTAAATATACGATCGAACGCACATTTGGATTGATTGCAATACAGGATTGTTAATTAATGCTGCGTCAATCCACACATAAAACAGCTCAGATAATTGGATATAGGATTAGATATATTATTATGTTTAATAGGGTAATGGGTAATTATTTCTATAGTTAGATAATGATCATAAAATTTTTTGAAATATTTTGATATTAATGAGCTTGATTTGAATATTCATCACTGGCGATGGTGTTTTGGAAAGTGACGTATCGTTTAAATATTGAATTATAGATAAACACGGATTAATCAGAAAACATTGGTAAGAAACATCATTTCATTTATCGAATTGAAATTCATCTCCTGAAAAAATTCCATTTGAAAATGAACCCTGCAACTTCAATTCTACCAGCATAATAACCTATTGGATAATCCTTTATCCAATTTCTGCTAATGCCTCCGTTCTTTGCTGCGGATAGATTCCTACATGCAACAACACACCAGAACGAATCTAGTTCCATCATTCTTTCTATGAAGATTTATTTCTTCTCTATCGTATATTTCTCTGGAGAAAGCAGAAAAACCCGCATTTATAAATAGGAATCCCGTAAAAATTGGAGATGAAATTCTAATCCCGCAAAGTGCAATTTCCTGAGTAGATGGGGTCTGTTTTAGTAACAAGATGATCGTACATGATGATCCCAAATGTGCTTTTTAATTATGCACTTCATCTGATTGAGAGATACGAAAAAAAGTGGGAAAGCCCTCTGGACAGGACCTTTGGCGCACTGTTCAAATTTATAGCCAGAGCGGTCACTCATCCAGATACTGAACTCACTCAAAGCTGCGTAGCTTCAGGAAAACAAAATATTCCCAAGAATTTAAATCCGACAGTAAAAACAAGCGTCCAAAAAAAGCTGGTATACTTTATAGCCGAGAATAGTATCAAACGATTAGTTTAAAACAGTGTTGTGCTCGCGGTTGCATAAGGTCCCATTCGAATACATTCATCCACTATGGGTTCGGAAATGAATAGTGCTGTATTCGTGTTGGTGCGTGGTCTCTATTCAAATACATAATTTAACTATTGGGTCGAAAACAAACAGTCCTTTGTTTGTGGTGGGCTAAGGACCCATTCGAGTACATGCATTAAATGACACAGTTAATATTGACGTTGGACTGTGACACAGAATAATGATATATATATATATGTGCATGAAGCTAATTAATGCATTGCCTAGGCAATTTCGTTTCATTAAGAACGAAAGATTACTACATAGAAGAATTAATTCTTTCATGGTTACATGTCAGCTCGATAATGTACAAGAATATTTTGTAAGGCTTGATTGTGTAAAGCTGAAAGAACATGTTTTCTTTAATGTAACTATTGTTGACATTTTTTCTTGTACAGATCTCTGTACTTTGAATTGAATAAACTATCTACGACCTTAAGGTCTATTGTGCCCCCCTCCCATCAGAGGTTTGGATGTGATCACCACCTACAGCTTGCCTTCCAGTTCTACAGTCTGTGGGTGACCAAGAACCCAAGACCCTCTTGTTCTTGTCTACTTCATTAAGTTTTCTTCGGAACTCCCATATTAGCTTAAACTGGATAACATGGGAGTTCAGATCTTTAATAGTAGCTTGACTGTCAGAATAGATTGCTATATCACACCTCTGATAGTTTCTTTATAGGTTCATTTCCACGCTTCTTTCAATTGCTATCATTTCTTCCTGAAAGTCGCTGGGATAGGAGCCTAGCGATAGTGAGCATTTCGTGTCACATACTCCAGCATCAGGTCCTATATTGGATTTTGAAGCATCTGTGTACTATTAAGAGGCATTCTTTTAAGAACTTGGTCGATTCTCTGCCCCAGTCGTTCTTCCTACCTAGCAAGTAGTGAAGTTCTTTGCGACGCTTACTTTCTTAATCATTTCGTCACTAGGAAGATTGGCTGATGAAATGTACCTGGTAAGAGAAAAACTGGCTTTCTGGTTTTTAATACTCTCATTACCTGTTCCTGTCCTAGATATTCTGAGATTGGCTTCATGGGTCATTTTGTCTATCACAAGGTGAAAAGGTGTGAGAATTGTGATAATCTTAAGTGACCTGATAGGACAGCTTGCCATAGCTCCAGTGACATACACAGACAAGCCTTTTTATTTTTCGGGGGTTTTCCTCGTAGTATTCTGACTAATTTTTTATACTAGACTACTGCCGCATACGTGATAAAGAGTCTCACAGTCATGATGTACAACCATCGCAGTATCTTGGGGTTGCAGTCTCAAGTCTTACCGGCTACATTTCTGCAGGCCATTGAAGCCTTTATTGCTTCACTAGCAGTGATTTCAACATGCATTTATTCAACAGAAGTTTACTATCTAGTGTTACTCCTAGATATTTAACTTCAGACTTCCATTCTATAATAACTCCCCTTTATAATGAGAGGGATCTCACAGCTGAAAGTTTCCTTCTCCAAGTAAACAGAACCACTGTGGCTTATCATTAAAGGATATTTTGAGAGGTATATTCATTATTGAATGGTTCCTTTCTGGGTTCTCTTTCCCAATCTCCGAAAAATATCTATAGCAATACGGAAAAGTTCACTAAACTCATCTTATCACATAAAGAACTGGTAATGGGAATTAAGCTGATTTGGCAATTAAGAGCTGTCAAAGCTTTGTGAAACCCTTGACAAGAATGTATTGATGGCTTTATATCATTCTGACAGTAGGATGGTATCTATACAATGTGTCAATTGGAAAACTTTCCAGCCCAATTATGTCACGACAGTGGATATTTAACCATTTTCCAAGCTTTGTTTGTAACTTGCGAAACTGGATCCTGAATCCTATTACCAAGTTTTCTTATATATCTCATTATTTTCAAACTGGTTTGTCTGTCAACATGTCATATTAGACAATATCATGAACTCGAACATACAGAGATATGAAATATGAATGACATCACAGTAGGTACACTAAGAATAATGATCTATGCAAACACGTCATGATAACTTACATTTCAAATATCAAAATCTGTAGACAATTTGTTTGGTTGAATGTAATAACAGTGGACCTGTTCACCCCGATCTTTGGAATATTTCGAAATTTCGGTAATATCTTCACCAATATAGATTTGATCGACCTCAACTCTAGAACTTTACTGTATAATAAAGTTTTGAAGGCTCTCGTAGAATTTCAAAGGTATCTGACTGATAGTTTCTGAGATACGGAATTTAAAGAGAAAAAAAACTATTTCACAGCCATACGAGACACACAAATTAAATAAAATAAAATAAATAAATAAAATTCATCAGATTAGTAATCTTCGATTTATATCAGAAAACAAAATTTCAAACGGCTATAGTTCTGAAACCACTCAGTGAATTTCGCCCATTAACGAACTCAGCCGGCGTATTTGGACTCTAAACCTACCCGAAAATTCTTAACTCTCTAACTCATTGCGTTCGAGCGTAATTGTGCTGATGGCTGGCCGGCAGACAGAATCAATTCTGACCTCGGATTCTTGATCACTGAGTCGCAACTAATCGTTTAAGACCATTCTCGGCCGAACATTCGAATAGTACAGAGTTTTGAACGAATTGATATAGGCACTCATCATAGAACTATAAACGTCCTAAAATATAATTTATTACGAAATTTTTGGTAGTAATAATCAAAAGAAAGATGTGATGAGATTGAGAACGTTTAAGAGTTTATTCCAACTAAACTACTCTTGCGTGCATGTTCTGGGAAATAACATGCCATCATTCAACCCAAATGTCTGTTATTTTCGATTTTTTTCCGAAAATGGACTTAAGCGGTTAGGTTCGACTAACTGATGGAAAATCCGAGGTCAGTTTCGGTTCTGGTTGCCTTTACCACGAATACTTTCAAACAGAAATAGATAGTGACTGAAAATTTTTAGGGTAGGTTGGGCATCCGAATGAGATGGTTAAGTTTCTTGATGGGCTTAATCGGCCAAGCGGTTTTGAAATTGATTTTTTTTAAACAATACAGATACGATCTAATTGAACTCTGGTAACTAGTTGTAGAATGTCAAAACGTGTCACTAGAAAATCTAAAAAAAAATATTAAAAAATATTCTGTATCTCAGAAACTATCCGTCCGATAACGCTGAAATTTCACGAGAGCCTTTAAACCCTAATTGCACTAGTTCCAAATTTGTACATGATCTATAACGGTGCAGATATTGCAAAAAATATTGGAAACCGTGCAGAGTTGGGCAAGAGCAGTATGTGGATGGGTGACCGTTACGATGATTACTTTCGAATGGAAACAGATAGTGATTTGCAATTTTCCGAGTATGTTGCGCATCTGACTGCGACAGCTGAGTTCGTTAATAGGCATAATCGGCCAAACGATTCTGGCATAATATCCATCTGGAATTTTATTATTTCCTCAATAACTCAAAAAATACAGATCCGATCCAATTCAAACTTGCCTATAAGTTATTGAATACTGTCGCGGAAATTTTTGCGAAATTTTTCGAGGATCGTATGGCTAGAAAATAAAACAAAAATCATAAAAAAAATTCTGTGTCTCAGAAACTATCCGGCTGATAGCGACATCCGATCAAATTGAAATTTGTTATCAAGTTGTAGAATCCTCACACAAAAACTAACCCGAAATTTCGTGGGGATCGTCTCACTAAAAAATTTTAAATAAACTATAAAAAAATATTGCGCATTTGAAAAACAATACATTTGATTGAAAGGTTTTTTTGCTGGGTTTTCTCTCCCAAACTCTGAAAAATTTATATAAAATAAAAATTAATTATTTTGTGATTTGCTTCTGCGTAAGAAACACAAGATATTGGTCAGAAGCAATCAATTAAACAATGTTGCCTAACAAACAACAACGATACAACATCAACGAAGAAACAACTATATCGTAACGTTTCGGAGTCTATATCATACTCCTTTGTCAGACGCTTAATGAAAATCTTTAGAATTATTTTGTTGATAGTTATTTTGTGAAATTCAAGAATTGACACATTGACAGTATTTAAAAATCATAGCTAACATAGTCTTACTTCGCATAGAAATTTCCAAGTTCCAACTCCTTTTTCAATAAATTTTGCCAAATATGGTCAATACCAATTGAGCAATTTGCAAAATTGCAATCTCTGTTCAATGAAATACAAGTTGACTCCTTAAGTTTCCTTTTAATATAATCAGGTTCTGTCATTAGAATCTTTGTATTACTCCAATCCATCATGTGATCTCCTTGGATTGTACATACATGTTCTGCTATTTTTGATTTCTGTATGTTTCTATTTCTCAAGTTATTCTTATGCTCTGACTTTCTTACTTCTAGTGGTCTTGATGGTTCTCCTGTGTATGATTTACCACAAATACAAGGAATATTATATACACAATTTTTTGATTTTTGTTTTTCATTTATGGGTTTTGTTTTCGTTAATAAAGACCTAAGATCATTTTGTGTTTTGAAGACGGTTCTTATATTGAACTGTCTTCTGATTTTTTCAGAAAGGCCACGAACATAAGGGATCACATTCAACAGATTGGGTTGCTGTTCTTGTTGATTATTCTGTTGTACTTGTTGATTATTTTGTGTTCTTGATTATTTGCTCTTCTATCTAAATTCATGATACATGTATTTATGAATTGCCTCGGATATCCATTTTCTTTAAGAAATTTTTCGATGTAATCAATTTCATTATTTCGAATTTCAAGAGAAGATCAAATTAGGTTCGCTCTATCATAAAGTGTTTTAATAGCACCTCTTTTCACACTAAGCTGATGGTATGAATAGAAATTTAAATATCTATTTGATATGTGTCTGCTTCCAGAAGACACTCGTTTCGAAATGGTTCGGATACTTATTAATCATCGAAAAATTCCAGAAAAGAAAGCTGATTATTTTTCTCTATTCCCAAAGTGAATTCTATTGTAGGTTCCTTTGAATTTATGAAATCGAAAACCTTCTCTACTCTACCATGTTGCCAAATTACAAATATAATGCTTTGATAAAATGTTTTTGACTTTTCTTTCTGCTATAGAATTGGGATATTTATTGATTTTGGTATATTTGTTCTTATCGTTAACAATATCCAAAAGTTCATTATGATATTCATTTGAATCCAAAATGACTGTAGCGTTTCCCTTGTCAGCAGGTAAGAACATGTATGTACAATCCAAGGTGATCACATGATGGATTGGAGTAATACAAAGATTCTAATGACAGAACCTGATTATATTAAAAGGAAACTTAAGGAGTCAACTTGTATTTTATTGAAGAGAGAATGCAATTTTGCAAATTGCTCAATTGGTATTGACCATAATTGGCTAAATTTATTGAAAAAGGAGTTGGAACTTGGAAATTTCTATGCAAAGTAAAACTATGTTAGCTATGATTTTTAAATACTGTCAATGTGACAATTCTTGAATTTCAAAAAATAACTATCAACAAAATAATTCTAAAGAGATTCATTAAGCGTCTGACGAGGGAGTCTGATATAGACTCCGAAACGTTACGATATAGTTGTTTCTTCGTTGATGTTGTTTCGTTGTTGTTTGTTAGGGAACATTGTTCAATTGATTGCTTCTGACAAATATCTTGTGTTTCTTACGCAGAAGCAAATCACAAAATAATTAATTTTAATTTTATAAATATTTTTCAGAGTTTGGGAGAGAAAACCCAGGTAAAAAAACCTTTCAATAATGAGTATACCTCCCACAGTATCCTTTAATGATTACTTTTATACATTTGATATCACTGACATTTTGGGGGGGCCTTCGAACCATAATTTAACTGCCAAATTGTAAATTTGTACACGATCCTATATTGTTGGAGATATCGAAAAAATATTGGAAACTGAGCAACCTTGGTCGAGTTAAGTAGCTGGATGGATCTTTTTCTTAAAAAATGTGTTTATATTTCAGAAACTCAACGTTAGAATCAGCTGAAATTCCGAACATACCTTCGAGCCACCATTTTACAATTGAGTACCGAATTTCAGCTTGATCAACTTTGTATGAGGCGTAGATATACAATGAAAAAAGCGCGCAAAAGCACCGGACTACACGTCAGTGCTTTTAATAGTTTTTTATTACTTTTTCTTGAAGTTATCCTACTGACAAGATATTTCTTTTCATGTTTTTTGATAATTCTTGAAATAGTTGATTACTAATACCTTTTTATTCCGTAATTCATTAATTCAATTTGGTAATTCGCGTTATTTACTACTATTTAATTATTCACAACAATCATAGTGAAAGCATATATTTGCAGTAAATTTAAATTTCAATTAGTTGGCAGTTCCATAATTTTCAATTGCTTCGTGATTTATATTCTAGAGAATATATTGAAGTTATATTTTGGGCACACGCTATTAACGTTTTCCATATTTTGAATATAGGTCAGTTTCCCATGGTTCGTTGAAATTATAATCACGACAAACATTTGGACACGCTGAGAAAGAAGGGCACGCTTAGTCCATTCGCTTTTATAAAGTCCCCCGGTTGGCCATGATTTAGGTCTATCACGTTATTGTAACTAAAACTAAGGTTTGCACTCCTGAAATATCGTCAATATCAAAACAATTATTCTAGACGTTGTCAATGCCAATGTCTACTGTCAACATTATCTTCCATCGTAGACAAGATACTATCACAGACCCTTATCTCCGAATAATAAAGAACTCTTTGTTCTTAGTTAAATAGTAGGAACGAGGCGGATAATTTATCGGTCCATTTCTTCAAATAATCGAATCACCGAAATTTTTTTCTATAGTCATTGTGTCATTGGCAGTATAACAAGTGGCACCGTCCTATTGAAACCACATGTTCAGCAAATCAAGACGAACCAATTAAGGCCCTAAAAATCAGTAGTTCTCGTGAACGATGAAAAATTTATACATTTTGGTCTTCACGAACACTTTCACGTACGGCAGCATAATTCACTTCACCTCTCGCATTTCTTGGTCTCACTGGTACTGTAACATCATGAAGTGTAAAATTCAGCTTCAAACTTCTGCACTAATCGTTCAATTCTTTTTTATACGGACGATTATAACGACCAAAAATGGGTTTAGTTATAGCACGTAAAATTATAGATCACGATTTTTCATAATAAATTTGGATTATTTGTAAACGTTGTTGAAGCGTGTACCTTTCGATGATTAAATGATAGACATTGACAATCCCAAGTGTCAATGTCACAAATAAAAAATGGCTGCCGTGCGTCAGTATAATGTCAATAAGAAAATGGGGCGTTGCCATTGAAACACCCGTTATAACCTAAGCCGAGTGGTTTCATGTCGCAATGGAGTCATATAGGTAGTCTGCATTACAGTCCCTGAGTTTCTCTCGCTATAAAAGAGGGTTAGAGTTCGTAAGGATCTTCCTAGGTGTTCTGGTATGATTTCATGTCCAGTACTTCGCCAATAGGGTTTAAGTTTCCTGGATCTCCTTCATTTGTCATTTAGTCATTTAAAAGCGGTACGTTTTGAAGATACTTGCGTGGAACGCGAATTCCATCAGAAACAAAATTCTAGAGCTTGGGGATTATTTATCCGAAGAAAATATCGACGTGGCGTTGCTGAGCGAAACAAAGCTCGACCCCCAAGTTCATTTAGCTTTACCGAACTTCGCGATATACCGGAGTGATCGAACAAATCAAGGAGGCGGAGTAGCCGTACTCGTTAAGAACTCCATAGCGCACCAGCGGATTAATAATTTCAATACGGAAAACTTAGAAAACGCCGCGGTTAACATATATATGGCTGGCAACAGAACAATAACGGTCATAGCCGCATATAACGCGCCTAGAAAAACACTTTTAACTTCCGACTTAGACGAAATTTTCCCTTCGCCCAACGAAATAATTTTAGGCGGTGACTTGAACGCTAAACACAGCATCTGGAACTCCAGAGTAACTACTACGCGCGGCAGAACATTAGCGGCTCACGCGGAATCAAATAATTATTCGGTAATCGGACCGGACAGACCGACGTTCTACGGGTCAACAGGTAGACCAGATCTCTTAGACATTTTTATAACTAACAATATCAACCAACCAACCACCATTGACACCGAGGCGGTACTGAGCTCCAACCATAATCCAGTTATTCTAACACTGGATAACTGGAACTCAATACCTCAACAACAGGAAGAAAGAAGAATCGACTGGAGAAAGTTCACCGAATTACTGAAGAATACTGAGAGAATTCCACCGGATCTACAAACGACCACCGACATAGAACTCGAAGTCCGAAAAATAACGAAGGAAATTCAAACCGCAATGGAAAAAGCCACAAGAACAATCAAGAAGTGTTCCAAAGAAGTCAACAGACTACCTACGGAACTAAAAGCTCTGATAAGGAACAAAAATAGAGCACGAAGAATCGCTCAAAGAACTTTATATCCCGAAGATAAGAGAGAAGCCAACAGACTAGCCAACCTAGTCAAGGAAGAAGTACAGAAATACAGGAACGAGAAATGGCAAGTGCTACTAGAAAGCATCAATGAAGACTGCGAAGAACAAGACGCCCACTACAAACCAATGTGGCGTCTGAACAGAATCCTGAAGAAAAGGAACAACAAATCACGTCCTTTACACGGCGTGAATGGAATTGTATACGCAGATGAAGACAAAGCGAACGCCTTCGCTGAAACACTAGAGCTCCAATTCGCACCGCATCGCACACCAGACGACGACATCGACTTCGAAGAGAGAGTGGAAAGAACAGCAGCACGAATACTACAAACAGACACAGAAGAACAAATAAGACCCACAACAATCGACGAGTTGAAAGATGAAATCAAACACCTCAAAAAGAAGAGTGCACCCGGCGAAGATAGAATAAACAACACTCAAATACGACACCTTCCGATTGAATACCTGGAATTCATCGTGAACATCTGTAACGGCATACTGAGAATGTTGTACTTCCCTGAAGCCTGGAAGAATGCCACAGTGATAATGATCCCGAAACAAGGAGAGGACCAACTATACCCGCAGAATCACCGCCCGATAAGCTTACTATGCACAATTGGAAAACTGGTTGAAAGACTAATACTACGACGACTAGAAGATGAACTAGAAGAGAAGAAAGTGATTCCACCAGAACAATATGGATTCAGAGCTGGACATTCAACAGAACTCCAGACACTAAGATTGACGGAAAATATAATCCACAATATAAATAGGAAACACATAAACGTGGCAGCCTTCCTAGATGTCTCGAAGGCATTCGACAAGATGTGGCATGAAGGACTAATCTACAAGATGAAAGAAGCTAATATAAGCCTACCGATCATAAAGGTCATTGGAAAATACCTGAAGAACAGATCATTTCAAGTAAAAATTGGAAGACATAGATCCCGCAAAACCCCCATAACAGGAGGAGTACCACAAGGAGGAGTACTTTCATCGAAGTTGTACAACTTTTACACGGCAGACATACCGAATATACTCCCCAACGATACGAAAGTGTTCACATACGCAGATGACACCGCAATCCTGGCACATTCAAAAAACTTGAACCTAGGAACCCGATACGCTCAGACGGCAATTGACACCATCCTGGAATGGATGGAAAAATGGAAAATTAAAGTAAACGCAGGAAAGACACAGGCTATTGTATTCGGCAAGAAAAGCACATTACCCTCAGAAGAAATAGAGATAGATGGAGAGACGATTCCTTGGAAGGAAAAAATCAAATACCTAGGAGTAGTATTTGATAGAAAAATCACGTGGAAAGACCACATCGATTATATCATGCAGAAAGTTGCTGTAAGAAAAATAGAACTCTATCCGCTAATTAATAGAAACAGTAAGCTCAGTATAAGCAACAAGTTACGCTTATACAAGTCAATAATTGTACCACGCATGTTGTACTGTTCAACTGCATGGGGAGAGACTGCAAAAAGCCGAATGAAGAAACTGGAAATAGCCCAGAACAAACTACTGCGACAAATAACTGATGCGCCCTGGTTCATCAGGAATAGAAACATCCGGCAAGACCTTGGGGTGAGCACGATGGAAGATCAAGTACGACAGAGGAATAAAAGGATCCTGGAAAACACAGAACGCCACACGAACCCAACACTAAGAGAAGCTTTGGACTATGACCCAGAAGAACCCACAAAGATCAAACGGCCAAAACTGGCACTATTACCTGTCGGAGGACAATGAAGAAACCGACATCTAACGAAGTGAAGATGTAACACTTCAACAACACATTCAAGAAGGAAATAAAAACAGAGACAACATGAGTAAAAGTATTGAATACTAACTCAAAACACCCATCGACGCCCTGATGGAGACAGGAGTTTTAGTGCGGTAAACATCTTCAGGAGAAGATGGACTCCCACACTGTTCCTTTTATGGTTCGCCCATAAAGGGTTTCTCCTGTATAAAAAAAAAAAAAAAAAAAAAACTGAATGACACTGTCCTCTTTGAGGGAACACTGACCGATGGGTTGGCCATCCCGGATTATGGAAGAATATTTGTTGATGGTTAGAATCAAAGAATATTTCGCCGAGTGTCTTTTAGTCATCAGAGTATTGACTGATTGTCGAAGACTCAATTAGTTGGATATGTAAACAAATTATCCAACCTAACCAACGTTTCTTCCCATTCTTATGAGAATTCCTGCATTCTACGACTGAACATTAACCCCGTGTGTTAGCTGATAAGTAAACTTAATGATGATGAAGAACGTCTATATGGTGGAATGAAAATGCCTCAATTCAGTGCAGAGCGTGATATTTTCCATGTATTTCCCTCATAACAGTAAGAGAGTCAATGGTGCAGAAACATGGAGAAAACGACAGAGGATTGAAATGATCCTCACAACAAAAACGAATCAACGTATATCGCGTCGTAAACATCTATGCCCTGCAGGAAGAGGTGAATTTCTTAAACTGTTTGTATTTATCGAGATTTCGATCCACTTAATGTTATTTCTCCTATACATTATCAATGGTATGATGGTATAAATTAATTATCTTGCTTACTGTACATATTACTAGAAAATCCCGACGAGGCAAATTTCAATTTTAAATTGTCATTCTTCTTCGTGAAAATGCGAACCCTACCAAGGAAGGATGTATGGGCTAGTGATACATCGTTTGAAAGGTCGCGTCATCCTCTATTCAGAAATGTTATCACTTTCATGTACATTGCAAAACTCAAAATAAAGAAAAATAATAATATCATGTGATTACCGAAATTCATTATAATACTCGTTTGAATTTTTCTAAATCTTATTACATAAATACTAAACTTATTTGCTTTCAAGATGTAATAGAAAGAAAATGAAAAAATATCCTATCATTGTGTTTTCTAGTTCATGAAAAAAAAAAATAAGTTTCTTTAGAACGCCTTTGCTAATTGTGCTGATAAATTGTAGTTTGTAAATTGTCTAATTTGTGTTTGTATTTTAATAACTTCAATTTTGAATAATGGTTCGATTAACGGAGATGCTCAAAATGACCATTTTACAAATGATTGGTAACGGAGATAACACCCGAACACAAATTGAAGTAAGTCGCTTGTTTCATGAGAAATTTCCGAAATTTATCGCCTATAACCCAAGGGACAATAAGTAGAATAGAGGAGCAGTTTCTTGAGTTTTGGCATGTAAGGCAGATTAAAAAAGCACTAACTAATACACTATATGAGGATGTGAAATTAAATGTGATGCTTGACTTTGCAGGAAATCCACATAAATCGAGTAGAGATGCCTCCACAACATTCAATGTCAGCCATGCGTCGATTCGAAACCTATTAAAACAAAGAAAATGCATCCCTATAAAAATATACCCACTAAGAAGCTTTTCGAAGACAATTTTGATAGGAGAACTTTTTTTTGTGAACAAATGATAGCCAATGTTGGATAGCAATATTATCCAATTAGTAGACGTTTTGTCTTCTATGACTGCACTTGTTCTCTCAACCGCCGTGCTAATCATCAAAATTGCCACTGCTGTTCTATCAAAAGTCCTGAATGGATGGGAGAGACACACGTAATTCCCTCAAAAGGTTAATGTTTGTACAGGAAATGTTTAAAATCATAATAGGTCCCTTTTTCATTGGGGGCCATTTGAATGTCGATAATTATTTAGCACTACTTCAAAATGATGTCGTTCCAACTTAGGCAACTTTATATCCTGAACAAGGAAAACCTCAGTTCCACGGAATACGATATGGTTCCAACAGGATGGAGCACCACCACCTTACCAATACAATGTCCGACAGTACCTCGACGCAATATTTCCAAATCGGTGGATAGGAAGGCGAGGGACGATTGAAAGGCTAGCACGATCTCCTGGTCTTAACCCATTAGATTTCTTTTTATGGGGATATATGAAGAGCATTGTCTACAAAACTAAACCGCTGGATTTGAATGACTTAAAAGATCTGTGGGGACTACCTCTTCACCGTCACGATGGCGCGCCCTGTGGGGTGACTACTGCGTTACGGTTATTGTTGGCGCTGCCAACCATGTTAACGCTACCCCCGACAGAAAGCGCCACAAGATACATAAGCAAGCCCTTGAAGCGGAGATACACCACCAGGGGGCCAAACTACCAACGGCAACGGATAGATGGCTCCCCGGAATAGATATCACTCGAAAGCGAATTCACACTTTAAATAAAGTCGAGGAAGCGCAACCAAAAAGGCAGAACAGTCATAATGTATTGAAGTGCTTTGATCTTGAGTTGTGTTGTGTTGTTTATTGTCAGTATATATCTAATCCATGTTTTTCACTGTTTTATTTATTTACCTAACTAGGAGTAGGCAGATTGAGGCCTAGTTAGGAAACTTTATTTTTGCTGACTGGGAGTAGGCAGATTGAGGCCTAGTCAGCGCATGTTTACTTTCGTTGTTATTCCGGGTTAATCAGGAGTAGGCAGATTGAGGCCTGATTGTACCTCGGCATCGACCAAATAGCCATACTGTCCCAAAAGATCAAATAACGCTTGGGATTAGGAAGAATTTTTTGTTTGAGATTAGAACGTTGCCAAGGCGTTCGCGATGAACACTTTGAACATCTACTTCATTAACATTTATAATTTTTTTCATACATTTTGTTTTACATTTTAGTTGTTGATATTGTACGAGATTGAGCTAATCACTTGATTTCATTATTTTCTAATTTGTGATAATATTTCCGAATAGAGAATGACAAGACCTTCCAAACGATGTATCAAATCGAATACTTCCTACTTGAGAAATAGGGAATAGTACCTGTCTTTCAAAGGGACACCTACCTTCGTGTTCCCATTTTGACGGAGAAGAATAACCATTCAAAATTTAACTTTGACATGTTTCGGGATTTTTTTTGAATATGTAGGATTACCAGGATAATGAATTTATTCCATTTGCTTTTCCTCGCTGTATATGATGAATCGGAAGGCATGTTAAACAGGATATGATTGATATCTACTCTGATTTCAATTTAACCTCAGGCGGTTCCAAGACGGTTAGTTTCGTTCAAGACGGAGCTATAATTTTGTCAAATCACTGTAACTTTCGAATGTTCTGCCAAAAATGGTCTCAAACGATTAGGTCAAATTTGATTCTGCCTGGCTGGCCGTCCGTCCGTTTTCAAAATAACTTTCGAACGGAAATAGATACGAACATGAAATTTTCAGTTTAGGTTGCGCATCTGAATACGACGTTTAAGTTCATTAATGGCCATAATCGGCTAAACGGTTTTCCAGTTAGACCGATCTGAAATATTTTGATTCAAAAAATACATATCCGATCGAATTGAAACTTGGTAATTAGTTGAACAATGTCGAATGTCGACAAATTTCGCAAAAACTTTCAAGCTGTTATTTTACAATCGATTACCAAATTTCATCTCGATCAGTTTCATATTTTAGCAATTACTGGTTTTTACTCCTCTGATATATTCTTTCAATACAATGGACAAGTTCTATAATGGGCATAATCGACCCAATGGTTTCCGAGTAATAATTTTGTTTTCAACCAATGTAAATCTGATCGAATTAAAGCTTGGTGAATAGTCGTAGAATATAAACATAAGCCCGTTTGTGCAATTTTGTGAGAATCGTATCGCTAGAAAAATATTTTTTATGTAACAACAACTTGAGAACGGAGAGAGATAGCAATTTGAATTTTTCAGGTTAGGTTGTGCATCTGAGTGCGACATTTGATTTTGTTAATAAACATAATCAGCCAAACGGTTTTGGAGCTATATCCATCTGAAATTTGGTTGTTATTTCGTCAATAACTCAAAAAATGTATAACCGATCCAATTCAAACATGGTTATTACTTTTAGAACGCCAGCGCTAAAGTTCTAGCAAAATTTCGTGAGGATCGTATTACTACAAGATTTTTAAAAAACCATTGAAAAAAATTATATATATCAGAAACTATTCATCCGACATGGCTGAAATTTTGCGAGAACCTTCAAAACCTAACTCTACTACGTTCCAAGTTTGAACATGATCGGATCTATGTATATTGTTGGAGATCCGGGCAGCCTAGTGTGAGTTCAGTAGCTGGATAGGTGACCGTTGCCTAGATAACTCTCGAAGGAAAGGATATAGGAACTTGCAATTTCCAGGGTAGGTTGCGCATCTGAATGGAAGAGTTAAGTTCGCTGTTGGCCATAATCAGCCCAACGGTTTCGGGGTTAAATCCATCTGGAATATTATTTCCTCGAAAACTCATAAAATATAGACTCGATCGAATTGAATCTTGCTAACTAGTTGAAGAATATCGATATAAAGACGGGTTTGAAATTTTGTAAGAACCGTACCCCAATAAAATTTCAAAAACATTACGAAAAAAAAATTGGTTCAAGCACTGAAGGGAAGTCAGGAGCTTTTGCGCGTATGTTCTATTGTCCCTTCTCCTGTATTGGACTCTCTTAATCGAATTTACCATGGTGAATTCTATTGTCCGTTCTGCTGTATTGGACACTCTCAATCAAATTCACCCTGTTAAATTCGATTAAGAGAGTGTCCAATACAGTAGAGCAGACAATAGAATTCACCATAGTAAATTCGGTTAAGAGTGTCCAATACAGGAGAATGGAAAATAGAACATACGCACAAAAGCTCCTGACTTCACGTCATAGCTTGAACAAATTTTGTTTGTACCAAATTATAAAAATGTGGCAACATGTATCCATTATTTTGACTAGTTTAATATTCCGCTCGCCAATTATGAAGCATGCCACTTATAGAGATGCTCCTAAGTGAACCATTTCTCCTGTATATTTTTTGGGTTTTTTCGTGAGAAGCCATTAATTCTATCAGATAGCTCTTAATTGAGCTTAGTAGCTTTTCTAGACCCTTGTAATCCTCGGATTCACCTGTCAGTACAGTTTCTCGACTAACTGAACGTGACGGTTCCTTCACTTTCTTCCCAAATGGAAACTAATCTCATTAATCTTTCGTTTTCACTATCTGGGAAGAACCGCAACTGTATTCCGGCAGAATCGATTTAATTCTCTATGTTCCTCCCTAAGACTGGTCGCACTTTCCTAAGAAATATCATACATGTAGGATTTTTATATCAATCGGCTATAGTCTAGTCAACAAGTGCTTCTTAGTTAAAAAATTTTGCGTATTCTCCGAAAATTATGATTGAGTTGTCATTCGGTTCGGAATTGCATGTAGATAGTGTTTGAGAAAATGCTAAGGCCGCTCACAAAAATTGCAATAGTAAAGTGAAAAAACAAGGGGCTCTGGTTATTCGCCAATATCTCAAAATCTGTCTGAGATAATTCAAATATGAAAAAAGATTCGAGAAGAAGAGGAAATTTCCTGAATAAAATTGGTTCAAGCCCTGTGGACAGGAGCCTTGACGCTCTTGTTCAAACTTTGACACTTCATATCTCCGAAAGTATTGGTTTCTCAGAGTTGGGAATGATATCAATGTATTCTTATGATAGAACTGTATCATAAAGGAACTTCAATTTAAATAATAGTTTATTTATCAAGGTTAAATGAGCACTCTGAGAATGAGAACTGCACCATGGAAGAAAAGAAATTAAAATAGCTGAAATGAATTTGACTCTCCCTTATAGAACAAGATGACATGTACGAGTATGAACACATATCATATAATAATTCATAGATAGAATAATCATAGCATTCTTTGAAAACTTAGAAGTACGATTCATCATTGAAATTTCGAAATATCATATGTCCGAAAGTTTCAGCTTGTTAGAGTTGAAAATAATATCAATGGATTTTCATGGTAACTGCATCTCAAAAAAATTTGAATTTGTAAGTGAAAACAATTTTTTTTTCGTTACACCGAAACGCCCAATAACGAAATTAACCAAGATATTTATCTCCCAAACCTACCCTGAAAATTTCAACTGCCTAGCTCATTTGGTTCGGGAGTTATTGTAGAAACAAAATTAAAATTTTTTTCACATTTTACGGCAACCCGATCAATACAAAACTTGTCATGGATATAAACGTCATTATTCTGCAATTTGATGCTAAATTTCAGATAGATCTAGTGATCGTTTTCGGAAATATTCATAAAAATTGTTTTTACCAAAAACAGCCATAACTCCGAAACCGCTCGGTGGATTTCGCCCGTTAACGAACTCGTCCGAGATATTTACGTACCAAACCTACCCTACAAATTTCAATCCTCTAACTCCTTTCGTTCGAGAGTCGGCCGGACGGCCGAACAGAATCGATTTCGACCACAAATTCTTGATCAGTGAGTCGAACCAAATCGTTTGAGACCATTTTCAGCCAAAAATTCGAAAATTACAGACATTTGGGCAAATTGATTAGCACTCTGTTCCAAGGAACAAGAGCGCCAACAAAGTCCCAACATTTTCAGAACCACGGATTATTGTTCATTGATCTATCCTGCAGACGCCTGAATTTTTTAAATATTTAATTTTCATATTTAATAAGTTTTAATATTATTTATTCATGAAAGATCTGAAGGGGGTGAGGCTTACGCAAGCCGGAGTACCTGTTTTCGGCACTATTTTCAACCCTCTCGGAAAATTATAGATATTGATCCTAGTTCCGGGAGTTGGGAAATTTCCTCCTCTTCTCGAATCTTTTTTCAAATTTTAATTATCCCAGATAGTTTTTGAGATATTGACGAAAAACCAAAGACCCATCTTTTTTTTTCACTTAATTGTTTATAACCATTGCAATTTTTGCGAGCGGCCTTAGCATTTTCTCGAAAACTATCTACATGCCATTCCGAATCGAATGACACCTCAATCATAATTTTCGGAGAATACGCAAAAATTTTGACCTGAAAAACACTTGTTGACTTGACTACTAGGGGTTGATTGAATTACGCTCCATTTCGTATTTCGCGTCTTTCGTTTTCAAAACACTGGTTCTGATTTTTACACTTTATTTTTAATATCATAACTCGTTGAGAATCTTTACAACTTCGAACGAATTTACTTCTGCAATTTTGAAGTTCAATTACTACCGGAATAAGGTCTAGGTCAGAGTTTCTCGTGTTTAATAAAAAATCTCGTATCCGCCAACCGTCTCAATTCTACCTTCTTCGTCATATCCCTGATCAGACCTGACTGGTCTTTACCCCGATTACCCTCGATGACCTCGAGGTACCTACTCTCATTATCCCCCGGCTTTACCTCAATCTCACAGGGTAATATGCCCAAGGTGGTGTTTAACGATTGTTGATTCTCTGGCTGAAAATACCCCGCCTTAGACCAATTGGACCTGAACGATCCCACGTTTTGAGGCAATTCCAGGAATATAGTCCCTTATTGAGGTAGCACCGAAATGTATGAGAGCGTTCAGGTGGTACATATTCCTTGGGATCTGTCTAAGATCGCTAACGATACACTAATGGGTTTGAGGCGCCCGAGAGTCCAGAGAATGCCTGATGTGTCGATAATGCGTCATTTGCACCCTTCAAATATAATCTCAATAAGTTGGTGCTCAGGAAACGATATTTTTTGATATATATTTCAATGTACACCAGAATTCCTAGCAGTTTACCCCTCGAGAAATTATTAAATCTACTAGTAAAATTTGTGACGTTTTTCTTTCTGTTATGCGAATTTTGACAGATTATTATCAGGAATACTACCGTAAACTGCCAGTATACGAAGAATATATCCGGTGAATATAGAGAGTAAGAATGGCTATCCAGATCATTTTATATTTTATGAAGGCAGTGTTTCTGTTTTCCCGAGTTCCATTTATTGCTTCTCGTGAATCTATCGATAATTTAATATGGTAGAGTGCACTTCCTGAGAAACCATACAAACAATTAGAGTATGAATGTAATAAACTACAGCATTCGAAGGAATATCTGAAAGTATTTCAGAAGAAATGTAGGAACTGAAGTCTTCGATGTAATTCTGTTGAACGCCGACTGAACGGGATGTGTAATCAGAAGGAATACCGAGGTGGAATAAATTGAACTCTTCTCCTCCTTCTCCAGAATTTGGGAAGTATCCAATAGTTTCAATAGAGCTCTCTTGGTATCTTGATAGTTGTCGAATTATTCTTGGTATGTTGAGAACTCTGTCGACAGGGGTTTTAGCGCTCTAAGAAATGGGAGTTATATATTGATATTAAGAGTCCATTGGGACTCTTATGACAAAACTGCATCAAAAAAAATTGGTTCAAGCACTGACGTGAAGTCAGAAGCTTTTGCGCGTATGTTCTATTGGCCTTTCTTCTGTATTGGACACCCTTAATCGAATTTACCATGGTAAATTATGTTGTCCATTCTCCTGTATTGGAAACTCTTAATTCGAATTTACCATGGTAAATTCAAATTAAGTGTCCAATACAGGAGAATGGACAACATAATTTACCATGGTAAATTCGATTAAGGGTGTCCAATACAGAAGAATGGCCAATGGAATATACGCGCAAAAGCTTCTGACTTCACGTCAGTACTTGAACCATTTTTTTTTTCGTGATTTTTTTGAAATTTTCTAGGGGTGCGGTTCTTAAAATTTTTTTTTTCGTAATTTTTTTCGAATTTTCTAGGGGTACGGTTCTCACAAAATTTTCAACACGTCTTTATGATGATTTTCTACTACTAGTTACCAAGCTTCAATTCGATCGAATATTTATTTTTTGAGTTATCAAGGAAATAATATTCCAGGTGGGTATAACTCGGAAACCGTTTGACCGATTATGCCCAAAAACGAACTCAACTCTCTCTTTAGGATACGCAACCTACCCTGAAAATTGCAAGTCCCTATCTCCTTTCGTTCGAAAGTTATCGAGGCAACGGTCACCCATCTACTGAACTCACACAAGAATGCTCGAATCTCCAACAATATTCAACCGATCGTGTTAATACTTGAAACTTGGCAGTAAAGTTCGGTTGTGAAGGCTCTTGCAAAATTTCAGCAATTTCAAACGAATAGTTACTGATATATAGAATTTTTTTTTTCAATTTTCAATGATTTGTTTGAAATTTTTCACAAATACTATCCTCACGACATTTTGCAAGAATTTTCGCGATGGCATTCTACAACTAATTACCATGTTGGAATTCAATCGGTTTAGTATTTTTCGAGTTAATGAGGAACTAAAAACAACCAAATTTCAGATGGCTATAACTCTAAAACCGTTTGGCCGATTATGCTCATGAACAAACTGAAATGTCGCATTCTGGTGCACATCCTAACCTGAAAACTTCAAGCCACTATCTCTTTCCGTTCTCAAGTTATCATGACAACAAAAATATTTTTTAATAATTTTTTTAGAATTTTCTAGCCATATGATTCGCAGAAAATCCCACAAACTTGCCTAGGTTCATATTCTACAACTACTCACCAAGTTGCAATTCGATCGGATTTATATTGGTTGAAGACAAAATTATTACTCGGAAACCACTAGGCCGATTATGCCCATTAACGAACTTGTTCGTAGTATTGGGATGCGCCACCCACCCTGAAAATTTCAAGTCGCTAGTTCTTTTCGTTCTCAAGTTATCGTGGCAACGGCCGGACGGCCGGCCGGACAGAATCAAATTTGACCTCGAATACTTCATTGGGGAGTTGAACTAAATCGTTTGAGACCATTTTCGTCAAAAAACTCGAAAGTTACAGACATTTGGGCAAAACTATAACGCGATGTTCCCCAGAACATACGCGCAAAAAATTAAATTCAAAACTTGGGTCTATGTCTCACTTCATAATATATGTTGGATTTACATGCATCAGCAAATTATAATTCGGCAGAGGTTACACAGTCAATCTGGTATCAATTTGGCATCAATCCAACATCAATCTTAAAATCAATCTGGACCATCAGTCAATCAGTCTACACGTATACAATCAGCTTCCTTTAATCTGACATCTAATCCGTGATTGATGTCAGACTGACATTGTAACATCCATAGACATAGAATAAAATGGACTGGTTGTGAGAAAGGGTCCATTGATATCAGCACTAGAAAGGGACAGAACTTTGACACATACCATGCAGTACCGCAATATGCCTTGACCTACAGTGACTATATTTGTTTTATTATATTATTATTTATCTGATATTGGTGATATAGTCACTGTTCCTTGAACTATTTAGTGCAGATTTCATTTGATTTAGGGTTTGAATTTGATGTTTTCTCTGATAAATTGCTTAAACTAATGAATGTATAATGAGATTTGTTTGATTGGTCGCATTTTCCTTCCTTTCTTTCTTCAAACATTATATGAATATAAATACTGACTTCTTTCTCAATAATATGTACTCTATTTTCCTCAAATATATTTGGGAATTTTTTTCTACAAGCAACACAAATTGGACACAAATTTCAGAAACGCTGGAAATCCATATTTATTCTTGTAACTGCACTATATCGAATATAAATCGAATATAATGAATAATAATTTTCAGTCTTAAACTTGAAATCATTGGAACAGAAATAAAAAAAATATATTCAAATGGGACAGGATGAAATTCTCTTTTGTTTTTGAATATTCGGATACTTATAGTATGAAAATATGCCACACAAAGTTCAACACTGTGATTGATTTAGCCTCTTAGATAATCATATTATTCAAAATAGAAATTTCTTTAAGAAAAAATATAAAACGGAGCGTTCCAATGTATTGCAATAAAAATAAATTTGTAAATTAGGCCTTTACTTATTCTATCCTTTACAACATCGCGCTCTTTTATATAGACTCTCTTTCGTTTTTTGTTATTCCTACCGAAATAATAACCATGATGAATGGTATATCTTTTGAATTTATGTCGATCTTTCAATAAAATTGCGTGAAACGTGAATAATTCCCTATATTATTAGTTATTTTACGAATTTAATTTGTGGCATAATGCCACCACAAACAAAGCATTGATTCTTTTCTAGCAAATAGTAAATGTATGTATTTGAGTGTGTCCCTAAGCCACCACAGACACAGCACTGTTTATTTTCGACCCAAAAGTGGATTTTGAGTCGAAACTAATTGTTTGAGGACATTCTCAGCCAAAAAGTAGAAAACTCTTTTGGTTTGATTTTTTTTACATTCGGATTCATATTCTTCGAAATAAGGGTTTCGGTCTCGGTTTCGGTGCGGTGCTATAATGTGAGGACCCACAACCTTTGATTGTTCATCGTTTCGTTCAGGCTCTCACTGATGAACTTATCCAATACGGCTTGTTAAGTGAGAACCTGCCGCATTTGACTTCAGCACGAACGTGCTGAAATGATCTCTCCAGTGCGGCGCCTCAATATTAAGGCGTCACGCACAGGTCAAAGGTGTTCGTTGGGACAGAGGTGATATATACTGGTGGGAACGGTGAGGAGTCAGAAGAATTGGAGGAAAGGATGAAGTTCCCTACATAAATATTGAGAACATAATTTTTATCCCGGAGCTAAGCAGCCTTGGGCGAGTTGAGTACCTGGATGGGTGACTGCTCTGGCTACAAATTCGAACAAGCGTGCCAAAGCTCCTGGCCACAGTTCTTTTCCAATTTGTTTAACCTGTTCTGACGTTTAAATACAGAAGTCTTGATTTGGTATAGTTTATAAATCATTTTGGAATGCTATATTCTGCAGTTATATCTTTTCTACCTCGCTTGAGACTCGTTGGGGGTTAAAAACATTGCCTTGTGCGAAATATGCCCTATTTGTCTTTGTCCTACTGGTATCCAGAATGAATTTTTGAACGCCAAAGCTCATGACAGGACTTTTTCAACTTATTCACTAATGTGAATCCCTCGAGAAATAAGTACTAACGAAATAAACTGCTCCACAAGAGTTATGGATAATCGTTTCAACTAAAATAACTGACATTCTGAAACCTTTGTTTGCGCTGAAAACGTAATTTAATATAGTTTTAGGTTCAAAACTATAAATGCACGTAAGTTTTTTGGTCTGCAACATATACAGGGTGATTAACAGAATAGGGTCAAATTTTACGACTTTTATTTCCGGACATTTTGTTGTTTTTTTTTGTCTTTTTATGCCTTCAATACAAGGTATGGCGTATGGCCACCACGGGCATCAATGACCGCCTGACATCTTTGTTGCATTCTGTCAACGAGGGTGTTGAGCATATCTTGAGGAATTTCATTCCATAAACGAGGCAGTAGTGCTTTGAGGTCATTCAATGTTTCTGGTGGAGATTGGTGATCATCTAGTCTTCTTTGTAGCATATCCCATGCTTGTTCTATGCAGTTTAAGTCTGGCGATTGCGGAGGTATTGGTAAATGTGGAATACCATGCTCGTCTCGCGCATTTTCTACTATTGCTGCACGATGTGGTCTTGCGTTATCGTCAAGAAATTGGCAAGCTTCACCAATGGCAGCATGAAAATTTGGCACTACGTTGCCAATGACATGTTCCCTATAATGTAAATCAGTCATATTGCCCAGGACAAATGTGAAGGTCTGTGCGCCCGTTGTAACTTATCCCAGCCCATACCATAACAGAGCCTCCTCGAAATGGATGAACCTCTTGCACATGACGGCGATTTCGGGGTATACGCGGCATAGTCCATACCCTTATTCTTCGAGAATCTGAAAATCGATCGTATCTGGATTCATCTGTGAAAAGCACACTACGCAATTGGACGTTCAGATTTACATCCTGCCTGGCCCATTCTAATCTTTGTCGTTTATGCACACGTGTTAACGGAACACCCCTCAATGGACGTCTAGAAGCCAGGTTAATCTCCCCCAAACGACGTCGGATGGTTTCAATGGAAATTTCAGGACCATTGGCATTTAAAAGTCGATTTCTCAGCATCCTACATGAAGAAAGAGGATATTTCCTCGCCGAAATGGTGACAAAACGGCCCTATGCGGGTGTTGTTTTTCTTGGTCGACCAACCTTATGTCTTTCCTGCACTGAACCTGTCTCATTCAACCTATTGCAGAGTCGCGATATTACACTTTGCGATACTTGAAATGTTTCTGCCACAGCGACTTGAGTGAGGCCATCCTTTAGCATACCGATAGCCCTATTCGCCTCGGCGTTTGTTAATTTACGTCTTGGCATCTTAAGAAGCTCGTGAAATTTACTAAGTTCGATATCGCTAAGAGACTGACGATAAATCAACTGCATATTGAAATGCTAAATCTTACGAATAATGTGAAAAACTGCCAAAGTTTTTATTGGCAGTTGATCATGTTTTTGATATTGTCCTTAAAATTTTACGCCCCTCAGATCAACTTAATATGATATCCCTAAAACTCCTGTAGAGCAGTTTAGTTATATCCATCTATTCGAACAGAAGGTGAATTATTTTATTCCATGAAGTCAATTAAATCCAGTCACGTAAAGTGAACACCACAATTTCCTCGGTAGCTACTAGACAAATTCAATCTCCAACTGAGAGTAGGTACTACTTTACTGATAACATTTTAAGTAGATGTAGATAAGTAACTCAATACATCTACAATTGCCAAGATACATCCATAACCCAATCGCAATTCTAAACCTCATTTCCTTTCCCGTTACGAACAAAGAATCTAGGAGCATTCGGACCATTATCAGTTTTCAGGAGATATTTATGAGGAGTTTTACGGAACCATTTACTTTCAAATAACCACTATTCCGAAATAGTTGGCTACATTGTTTGAAATTCATGACGTAGAGGAGAACAGAAACGGCCCAAGGCAAGATCAAAATTCAATGCATAACATATTGATGTCTCCTTTATCTATCAGTTCACTGCATTTGTCACAACAAGAGCATAATGAAATTCAAGGATTGCGGTAAAAAACATTTAATCCTGTGTTTCTCAAACTGTGGGGCGCGCCCCTAAGGGGGACACAAAAGAGATTGAAAATATAAAGATGAATATAAAATGCTAAAGATTGATTTCAAGGACTTGCTAATAGCTGACATGAGGTTGTTTTAAGGTGCACAGTTTCTCTGAATTTGGTTTCATGTTAGAGATTGCCACTAGGGAATCCAATCCCGCACCAAAAACTCAATCCCGCAAAAGAGCGGGATTAAAGTTATCAATCCCGCGGATCCGCAAAAGAGCGGGATTGTTAACAATATATATACTCTTTGTACTAAAACTATTAAACAAAACAACAAATTAAACTGCAAAAAAAATTGGTTCAAGCACTGACGTGAAGTCAGGAGCTTTTGCGCGTATGTTCTATTGTCCATTCTCCTGTATTATATAATAACTGTATAATCGTGGAAATAATATTCCAGGTGGATATAACTCCGAAACATTTGGACCGATTATGGCCATAAACGAACTTAACTCTCCCATTCAGATACGCAACATACCCTGAACATTGCAAGTCCCTATCTCCTTTCGTTCGAAAGTTATCGAGGCAACGGTCACCCATCCATCTACTGAACTCACAAAAGGCTGCTCGAATCTCCAACAATATATATCCGATCGTATTCAAACTTGGAACTTGGCAATAGAGTTAGGTTCTGAAGGCTCTCGCAAAATTTCAGCGATGTCGAACGAATAGTTACTGATATATAGATTTTTTTTTCAATAATGTTCAATGATTTCTTAAAAATTTTCTAGTGATACGATCCTCACGAAATTTTGCAAGAATTTTTACGTTGGCATTCTACAACTAATAAGCATGTTTGAATTAAATCGGTAATGTATTGTTCGAGTTATTGAAGAAATAAGATGGGTATAACTCCAAAAACGTTCGTACGATCTCTTTCCGTTCTTAGGTTATCGTGACATAAAAAATACTTCTTAATAATTTGATTTGAATTTTCTAGTAATACGATTCACATGAAATTTCACAAACGTGCTTAGGTTTATATTCTACAATTATTCACCAAGTTTCAATTCGATCAGATTTGTATTGATTGAAAACAAAATTATTACTCGGACACCATTGGGCCGATTATGCCCATTAACGAATTTGTCCGTCTGATTGGGATGCGCCACCTACCCTGAAAATCACAATTCGCTAGCTCCTTCCGTTCTCAAGTCATCGTGGCAACGGCCGGCCGTACAGAATCAAATTTGACCTCGAATTCTTCATCGGGGAGTCGACCCCAATTGTTTGAGACATTTTTCGGCAAAAAAATGAAAATAATAGATATTTGGGGAAAATGATAACGTGATGTTTCCCTGAACATACGCGCAAAAAGGTCTTATACAATTAGAAACATACTTTAGTAGTAGCATTTATGAGGTTTTTCATGTACCAATGACCAAAAACTATCTATTATTGTCGGGCAGGCAAGGCAATAGACAGTTTTTCGCCAAGGTGCATATTTCATTTTTTCGTCGAGCTCTACATACTTTTATCAATTTCGGACCTCTTAAATAATTTCACAATAGTAAATGACAGTTATTCTCATATACACTTATGTTTGTATTGAACAGTATCATGCCATGATCATAGTGACCACAGCGGACGAAAGAGTACTTTTTCTTTTTGGCGCTCTAGTTCCTCGGAACTGAGTGCTTATCAATTTGCCCAAATGTCTGTAATTTTGGAATATTTCGATAAAAATGGTCTTAAACGATTTGGTTCGACTCACTGATCAAGAATCCGTGGTCGAAATTCATTCTGTCCGGCCGGCCGGTCCGGCCGTAAGCACGATAACTCTCGAACGGAATGAGCTAGAGACTTGAAATTTTCAGAGTAGGTTTGGGGGATGAATATCTCGGCTAAGTTCGTTATTGGGCAAAATCGGACAGATGGTTTCGGAGTAACAAAAAAAAAGTTTTCTACGAAACAAATTCCAAATCAAATTTTTTTTAATAAGCAGTTTCATCATAAGAATCCATTCATATCATTTTCAACTCTAACAAGCTAATACTTTCGGAGATATGATTTATTAAAATTTCAATGTAAATCGTATTTCACAGATTGATATAATTATTATTCTATGTATGAATTCTCATAAAGTCAACTTGAGAGAAGGGAATATTGTAACTTCAAAAATATTGGGGTTGAAATACTCGTATTTTAGCGATGCAACGGGGACCTCACCCGAAAATGTTTGAAAATATTACGTAAATATTGAAAGCATAATTCTGCAGTTTGGTGAACGTAGATCAGGAAATTTTTGATCGATTACAAGGTAATTTTTTATTATCACTTATCTTCTTTCATATTTGTTTTATGGAATACCTACTATTTGTAGGTACTTTAAACCGGTTTTGGGCAATTGTCATACGAAACTTGTTTTTTTGGCGCTCTAGTTCCTCGGAACAGTGTGCTTATCAATTTGCCCAAGTGTCTGTAATTTTGAAATTTTTGGCTGAAAATGGTCTCAAACGATTTGGTTCGACTCACTGATCAAGAATCCGAGTGCGAAATCGATTCTGTCCGGCCGGTTGACCGGCCGTAGGCACGATAACTCTCGAACGAAAGGAGTTAGCGGATTGAAAATTGCAAGGTGGTTTTGGAGCGTAAATATATCGGACAAGTTCGTTCGATCTATCTGAAATTTAGCATCAAATTGTAGAATCATGACCTTTATACGCATGTGAAGTTTTGTATTGACCAGATTACCGCAAAGTGTAAAAAAAAATTTAAAATTTAAAAAAAGTTTTTCCACAATAACTCTCGAACGGAATGAGCTAGGTAGTTGAAATTTTCAGAGTAGGTTAGGGAGATGAATATCTCGGTTAAGTTCGTTATTGGGCAAAATTGGCCAGATTTAATTCGATTTCTTCCATGGTGCAGTTCTCATTCTCATGATTGCTCAATTAATCTTGATAAATAAACTATTATTTGAATTGAATTTCCTTTATGATGCAACTCTATCATAAGTATACATTGATATAATTCCCAACTCAGAGAAACCAATACTTTCGGAGATATAATTTGTCTGTTTGAACTAGAGCGCCAGAAAGCTCCTGTCCACAGGGCTTGAACCCATTTTTTTTGGGACGTATCCGCTCTCATTGCCGAATTTGGAATTTTAATATTGAGTCCTGCAGATCCCGCACGGAAAATCCCGCAATGTTTTCCCGCAGAATTTCAGCATTTGCGGGATCCAGCATTTGCGGGATTGGATTCCCTAATTGCCACTCAGAGTTCATTTTCTACTTGAAGCTTATTTCAGTATTTGGATTTCCAGGTAGCAAGTGCAGACATTTCAATTTCACCAAGATGTTGGAAAAGGCAAGAGAATCCTTGGCGATTTGGCTTTACTAACGGAGAAGTCGTTCAGTAGTTTGTTAAAGATTTATTAACAAAGTTTGACTTTTGTAAGGTACTTGATATATATCAGTTGTTCTTCTCTTGTAGTGATAGTCCAACAGGTCTATTCACAACTGGATTTAAAACTCAGCTCCAGTCTGACAACTTGATATCGTTTTCTGCAAAGAAGTACCGCTTGAAGTTCTCACCCAAGTTTTACAAATGGTTTTCCACAGTTTGAAGCATCACAGATTCGTGAATATCTTCCAATGGGAAATCTTGCACAAGATCGCTCAACTTTGGGAACATTTCAAAACTGTTTTCATTGAGTTTTTTATGTCAAAACTGTTCTTCCTTACAAAAACAGCCAAAAGTAAAATTTCAATTCACACGGATAGGGGGAGCAAAAATGTTTCGAATTACAACAGGAAGGCGTGAAGAGCAAACATTTGAGAACCGCTGATTTAATCGATTCCTCTTTTCCTTATCAAACAACGGAAACCTTTGCAAATATACATAGTAACAAGGAATTATAATATAACAAGAATATATATTTGCATTTAACCGGCAGTACGCAAGTGGTTTTTGAAGGGATGTCACTTAAACAAGATATAGATATACAGGGTGTATATGAATAGATGTGTACAAATTAAGAGGGTGATTCCTTTTCATAAAAATAGGGCGGGTCCTTCACATAAACTATTTTTTTGAGCTTCCACTGCTCAGTTACAGCCCCCTAAAGGGCGCCCGAACAGCTGTTTTAAATTTATTTCTTAAGCACCAAAAAACTGACAAGAATAAAATTGAGCAGATATTTTATGTGAGCGGCGAGAAGGCACTCACAATTATTTTTGGTGGTGTTCTTCTATGATTGCAAGGGGTAGAAAAAGTCACCCCTAAACCTTGTTTCGCAAGAAACTTTTTTCCATATTCATATTTTACAACGACAAAATCAATTTTGGATAGCTTGTTCCATTCTTAACAAATAAGGTCTCATGTTATTTCTTGCTAAATTTGACTGGAATTATTTCCAAGCTAGAATTTATCTAGTAATAGCATAACTGTGGTCACTATGAATACGGTTCAATACAAACATATACTCCATTCACTATTATAAAGTCTCCCGCGTGGCCGTGAAATTTTGACAAATTTCACCGTGCATATTTTGAAAAATTTAGGTTATGCTCATTTTCCTGTTAGATCACTTCGCAGCGTTGTCCTCTCTACATAGAAGTCGTAGTAATTACGTATTTTTCACAATCTTAAATTTCTTGGGAAAAATAATGAATTTCAGAAGATATTATGTGAATTTATTAATTCCACAGAGCTGGTGACTATTGAAGAAAATGTTGCATCTGTTGAAACTATGGAAATATTTCACGTATATAAACTGGTTGGAAGAATCAGTTATGCTATTTCCTTGTACGGGAATCAATAATTAAGTGTTGAAATTTTATTTAAAAATAATGGATACTGTAGTCCGTTACTTTGTGATAGTTCATTTGAAAAAACGATAAAAGTACCTAAATAACTCGGCAGGAAAACTTCTTAACAAGCAGACGTACCTATGGATTTCCTCACTTTTCGCAATCCTCAAGAAATAAGCCAGCAGAAGACATTTAAATACCTTGTTGCACAATTTGAAATACACCATTTTCAAAATGTAGTAGTACTACGAAACCAGAATCACTGTTAAACCTTTATAAAATATAGTGATAGGATAGGAAACTGAGTAATTTCATTCGCGAGTTAAACATGTCCTAAAACAGAATGAAGTTTTCCTATTGCAGATTTCAGTTCTGCATAGCACTTTCTGATACTTTGTCTCTGCTTCTTCAAAACTACTTTCGGCATTTTCAAGTTCAAAGCGAAGAGTTCCTTATTATTCGAAGATAATGGTCTGTGATAATATGATGTCTAAGATGGATTGTTGAGAGTAGAAATTGGCAACGTCTCAGGCAATTGTTTTGACATTGACGATATTTCAGGAGTGTCAACCTGTCTTAGTTTTCGTTACAAAAACGTGATAGACCTAAATCATGGCCAACCGGGAGACTTTATAAATGTGAATGGAATATAAGTGTATGGGTCATTTGCTATTGTGAAATTATTTAAGAGGTCCGAATTCATAGAAATATGTGGAGGTCTCTTGTCTCTTTTGTTTGCTATCCTCGGTCCCGCTTCAGATAGCAATTTGCAGACTCGACTATAATGGACAGTTTTTCGTCCTTGGTACATAAATAACTATTTTCCACTATTATTGAAGGCAAGTACTTTCCGGAAGGACAAGTGCTTTTTGGCGCTCTTGTTCCTCGGAACAGAGTGCTTATCAATTTGCTCAAAGGTCTGTAATTTTCGAATTTTTAGCTGAAAATGGTCTTGAACGATTTGTTTCGACTCACTGATCAAGAATTCATGGTCAAAATAGATTCTGTCCGGCCGTCCGTCCGTCCGTTAATACAGCTAGACAGTTGAAATTTTCAGAGTAGGTTTGGTAGACCAATATTTCGGTTATGTTCGTTATTGGACGAAATCGGCCTAGTGGTTTCGGAGTAACGAAAACAATTTTTTTTTACATTACAAATTTCAAATTTCATTTCACTAATTTTATTTGAGATACAGTTTTATCATAAGAATCCATTGATATCATTCTCAACTCTAACAAACTAATACCTTCGGAGATATGATTTCTTAAAATTTCAATAATTATTGTCAATAATTCAATATGATTTCATAGAATACTCTACCCAGACGGCACAAACATATTGCATGAATATGCCATGCATACCCACCGGCATATTGGCATATGCCAGGGATATTCCATATCCTCCAAAGCATATGATACGCATATTCTATGGATATCCCGGGAATATGTTTTAATCTCCTAAAAGATATTCATGGCATATGCTAGGAATATATTTTTCTACTGTATAGCATATGCTTTTTGAATATTTAATATCAAAAAAATTATACAGGGTGAGTCTTTGAGCCGTACATTAAATTTAACCATAAATTCCTCTCATCAAATTGAATACTTTTTTCATTCAACATCTTTTCCAAATTTGACTCAGGTAAAAATATACAGGCTGTTGAAATTTCAAAAAAAAAATATCATTTTATATTGTAACTTTGACGTGTTTTTCTGGAAAATGTATCATAGTTATAGGAAACTACAACACCAAAATTCGTTTAATTCAGAAAAAGAATGTCAAAGCTATACAAAATAGAAACTGATTTTTTTTCGAAATTTCGAGATCCTGTATCTTTTTACCTTAGCCGAATTGGGAAAAATGGTAAATGAAAAAAGTGTTTCATTTGATGATAAGAATCTATGGTTAACATTAATGTACAACAAGACTCACCCTGTATATATTTTTTTTTCTACTTCCACTATATGGTCAAATGTAGGTTAGTTATTTTGAGAAATACAAAACTAAATCAGAAAATATTTATTACAAAAAACAAAAATATTTTTTCACAGAAAATACAAAAAACATATTAATAATAAAATATGTATAAATTGCTGTAAATCCGCAAATTTTTTAGTCGCTTAGATATTATTATTTTTTACGTTATGAATATTGGATATTATTGAAAAAAACCACGCCTATATCTTACAAACTAACAGAGACCGAAGATTTTTTTTACTGAAGATTTGCATTCTGGAGATGTCATTAAATACATTGAAGTAAATATATCTAATTAATATTAGATAAATTGAACAAATAATAAATTAAAACAACATCTTATTAATATTACTATGTATTTATAGCACGAATTCTTCCTCCGGGTGATTTTGTTTGTATTCCTTATTCCTAAAACCATCAAATATAAGAAAAAACACTACGTCATAGGATAATTTACTAACAGTTTCAGTTGCTTTTTAGTCAGGAAAATAGCAATCCTTTTTTGTACATCCTTTTCAGTGCATTGCTTCGTAAGTGGGTTTTTCCCGCATACCACTGAAAAAAGTATTACATAATATATTATCTCGATGTCAATGATATTTCCTCTGCTAATTATGCATATTGATTCATTTGGTGAATAGAAATTGTATTTTGTAAAGTGAAGATGGTATTGTCATTCAGTTGAAAAAAACCCTATGGCAGAGTTGTTCTAAATACGGATTATGGAAATACCGAAACACAAATAATATATTCAAGAACAGTTGGACAACACAGGGAATATGTTTCTCAAATATGTCAAAAACCCAATATAAAATTAGTAAAGAGAAAATGGAATTAACATAGACTACTGGATTATATTTTTACCTTTGATTAATGTAGCCATGTGAAGAACAGAAAACTTCTTGCCCTCCAACCAACCTTAACTGCTTCAATATGACATCATCGACCAACTGAGGCATGCGTCTTCTGACAACATCTTTTGTGTCAGTGCCTCCAGCATGGACAAGCTTAGTCAACTATGAATAAAATGATTTGTTTTCTATTTCTACTCTGGTATATTGATATCTACCATTGGTTTTGGAATATTGATATCTTGGGCAGTATTTCACTCCTTGAATTCAGCATTGCCGTTATCAATTCCGTATTTTGCTCGACCCTTCCATTAAATTTATGTAGCATTCTTATAATTTCAGTAAAGTCTATAAAAAACAAAATAAGGTTCAAAGTCACAAATACATAAATATATAAGAGGTATACTAACCTTTACTGGATAAACATTTCAGTTTTGCTGCAGTAGAAGTTGAAGTTCTGGAGGTAGACGCATCCGAGTTGAGGTTTTGGATTATTGTATTGCTGTATCACTTCCTTTTCTAAATTCAAGTTTCTTTGCACCACTTCAAATGCTGCTTCAGACTGTGATGAGCAGGCTTGTTGTGAGTGATTAGCTGGAAAAATATCTAATGTTTCTATTTGATGATATAAAAGCAAATAAATATAAATTTCATTAGAAATAGAGAATTAGAGATTTTATACCAGTGGGGAAACTCAATATTTAGGTAAAGCCCACAATTTAATATCTTCCTGAAAACTCAGGTGGTTACTTTGGCTAGGTCCTGAGAGACAAGTATTTCCAACTACATAACTCGGTAACTGAAGATCGTGACTGAATCCAATTCTTCGGTTTTCTGGTAGAGTCAAGGCTGGAATAGTTTCAGTAGAACAACTATCTACAGTATCTTCAGTCCTCTGGTCATATTCTTGCGAATCATCAGTAATATTGTGCTCTTCAGTAAACCAAAATTTTTGGCCGGACAATCTTTTCACTTTGCTCAAAAAAGATTTCGGTAATTTTGCAGTTTAAGTCCTCCTCGTAAAAATTGACTTTTTCAAGTTTTTCGAAGAAAATAAGCATCGTACAGTGATTTTTGATGATTTTCAATAGTGGCAAACTAGTTTTTTTGGAGATATCTAACGGAATGGGGAGTGAATAGGGGTGCTGGGTGGGTTAATAAATTTTTTTTCGTAATTTTTTTTTTATTTCCAGGGGTACTGTACTAACCTAACCTAACCTAACCTAATAGGGGTGCTGGAAATAAAAAAAAAAAATTACGCAAAAACATTTTTTACGTAATTTTTTTTTTTTATTTCCAGGGGTACTGTACTAACCTAACCTAACCTAACCTAATAGGGGTCCTGGATATTTAAAAAAAAATTACGAAAAAAAATTTTTTTTCGTAATTTTTTTTTTAATTTCCAGGGGTACTGTACTAACCTAACCTAACCTAACCTAACCTAACCCAATAGGGGTCCTGGAAATTTAAAAAAAAAATTTTTTACCCCACCCAGCACCCCTATTCACTCCCCATTCCGTTAGATATCTCCAAAAAAACTAGTTTGCCACTATTGAAAATCATTAAAAATCACTGTACGATGCTTATTTTCTTCGAAAAACTTGAAAAAGTCGATTTTTACGAGGAGGACTTAAACTGCAAATTAACCAAGATTTCTTCATTATGTAGCAAAACAAAACACGGACTGCAAGTAAGTAGGTACTCTGTGAAACCCTTGATACCTTTTCACCTAGCCAAAGGTTGATATATCAGATAAATGGTATTCACCAAAAATTGAGTTATATAAATATAATACTCCTCTAAAAGCACTACTTACTTGTTAAATAACAACACAATTCCTTAATTTCACCAATTCACTGTTTGTCCATATCAAATAAAGACCAGCCAACTACAAAACATATTTCAAACTTGATATTCTTTTGTTTTGACAATGGAAAAAAAGAAAAACGATTTATTTGTCAGATGATGACCACAGAACACTATACAGGATAAAGCTTCTATAGACAAGATATAGTCTTCATATGGTCTCAGTATAAAAATAATGAAAATATCGGTCGGTAGGTCGCGGCGATGGAACGACTACGCCCGACGGTCATCCTCTTCCATAGCTCACAAAACATCTGTCAGCGGATAAAATTTAAATTTTATCTTTGTTCTAGCTAGGATACCGGAGGTCCAGGGTTCGTATCCCGCTCAAGGCATCGATTCACACAACCCAACACGGGTTGTGTGAATGTACAAAAAAGATTTGAAAGATATTTTGAAATAAGGTAGATCTGTGTAGATATAGCCGCAGTTCCCTACATATAGCGTATAAACATATAATTTAACCTATTTAAAGGCGCATTTTGTTGTTATACATTGTAATAATTAAAAGTCTAAAAAACGTTACTAAATGCTCCATTTTTGGCTGCGAAGCTTCAACTAAGAATTTTCCCAGCTGGATTTCCAACGAAATGTTTCAAATTGATATAACAAAAATTATTACGTATCTTTAGAGAAATGTGCAATGAAAATGCTTTTTGAATATTCATAGGATATTCGAATGCTCAAATTTCACTTTGATATGCCGTTTGAATATGCCAGTCATATTCAAGGAGAATATCTGTGGAATATTCGTGGGAGTATATTCCAGGAATATGCCTTACGGATATAAGATAATGGCATATTCATGGAATATTCCAGGGATATTGCAATATCTATTGGAAAATAGGATATTGTAGGCATATTCCAGGAATATTGGGTGCCGTCTGGGTAATTATAATTTGGTGATGTATGTAAATCCAACATGAGATGATTCATAGACCTACGTTTTGAATTTAATCACGAAAATTCTTGAAAACTGACGAACAGAAGCCAAATTGAAAAAGTGGGAAAGCCCTTTGGACAGGAGCTTTCGCGCTCTTGTTCAAACTTTGACAAATCATAACTACGAAAGTATTGGTTTTTCAGTTGGGAATGATATCAATAGATTCTTATTTAATTTATTTCATTTTATGATGCAGCTCTATCATTCCCAACTCTGAAAAACCAATACTTTCGTAGTTGATTTGTCAAAGTTTGAACAAGAGCGCCAAATCTCCTGTCCACAAGACTTAAACCAATTTTTCGTCCACAAATTGGTAATATCACTTTTCACGGAAAATTACGACGAAAAATGTTCTCCTCATTATTTCCACAGAGATCACCTGAAAACATTTCATGCCGGAACGTGTACCCAAATACAACGCAGTCAATTAGTCCGCGATTAGATTCAGCCATCGATCTTCGAAACCATCCCGTTATTGCACCATCATCGGATCCAAAGATATATAGTTATTGTCGCCGGATAGTTTATAGCCAGAGATATCATTCAAGCAATTCAATCAGGAACGAAAAAGTCTCAAGCGGCAATACACATTCATTACTCACTGAATAGAGATTTATCGAACCGAATCCTCCCAGCGTTTTGTCGTCGCACCAAAAAGCGGGAAAATGTCATTAAATTTTCCATTCGGCCTCGGATTGAACACTCAACTATTCAGCTGCTATTTCAGGCTACATGGTGTTTCTGCGACCTATTACTGGTTGGAACTAGCGAGCCCGAATCTGGATGTATTTCAGTGAATTGTGTTATTTAATATGTTTGCAGAACATTGTTTTTCAGTCGGTAAATGAAAATATGAACTCTGTTCTGAAAAACCATAGGCTGAATGTGTGTACATTTCCATTCGCGTTTTCATACTTTTTGTGGTCTACCCCAGTACGTGATAGGAATAGATGGGTCGTGCAGACTTATACCACGTAATTTGTTCATCTGCGTTGAAATTTATTATACAGTGTCTTCGGTAATTCGACGTGATCCTTCAAAGGGGATATACTAGACGTCATTTGTAATGGATTGAGTCGAGTGAACCATAGTCCGAAAATCTATGGTTACGAAGATATGGCGATTTCTAAACTATTTGGGAATTTCCTTCTTTTTGGCGCTCTAGTTCCTCGGAACTGAGTGCTTATCAATTTGCCCAAATGTCTGTAATTTTCGAATTTTTGGCTGAAAATGGTCTCTAACGATTTGGTTCGACTCACTGATCAAGAAACCGAGGTCGAAATCGATTCTGCCCGGCCGGTCCGGCCGGCCGGCCGTAGGCACGATAACTCTCGAACCAAAGATGCTAGAGGATTGAAAATTGCAAGGTGGGTTTGGAGCGTAAATATCTCGGACGAGTTCGTTAATGGGTGAAATCCATCAAGCGGTTTCGGAGTTATGGCTGATTTTAGTAAAAAATATTTTTTATGAATATTTCCGAAACTGATCGTTCGATCTAACTGAAATTCAGCATCAAATTGTAGAATCATGACCTTTATACGCATGTGAAGTTTTGTATTGACTAGATTGCAGCAAAGTGTCAAAAAAAAAATTTATTAAAAAAATGTTTCTACAATAACTCTTGAACGGAATGAGCTATGCAGTTGAAATTTTCAGAGCAAGTTAGTAAGATGAATATCTCGGTTAAGTTCATTATTGAGCAAAATAGGCCAGATGGTTTCGGAGTAACGAAAAAAAAAAAAATTTTTTTAAGCATCAATATTCAATAATGAATCGTACTTCTATGTTTTGACAGAATACTATGATTATTCTATCTAAGCTTTATTATATGATCTGTCTTCCTACTCGTAGATTTTATCCTGTTCTATAAGAGAGAGTCAAATTCATTTCAGCTATTTTAATTTGATTTCTTCCATGGTGCAGTTCTCATTCTCAAATTGCTCATTTAATCTTGATAAATAAACTATTATTTGAATTGAATTTCCTTTATGATGCAGTTCTATCATAAGAATACATTGATATAATTCTAAACTCTGAGAAACCACTACTTTCGGAGATATAATTTGTCTGTTTGAACTAGAGCGCCAGAAAGCCCCTGTCCACAGGGCTTGAACCCATTTTTTATGGAAACTAATTGATTTTGTAGAGATTGCTTGACTGTCAACATTCATTGAATTTTTTTTTTCATAGCTGAAGAGATGGTTATCATTTCATGCAAACACCAATTCTCTAAAAAATTATATAACCTGAGATATAAGGCGTCATAAATGGCATCAACTGTTGTCCTCATAAAATCTTGATGAAACAATTGAGAATTACTCGAAAAAAGTATTATGAACTTGTTGCACAAACTAAGGAGAAAATTCCTTGTTTCAGTAGGTTTTAAAAAGTTACATATCTAAATAATTCCTTCACGAAATCGAAAAATATGGCCGGAAAACAGCTGCAATGCTTATTACAGGGACACAACTCATAACAAAATGAAATATCAGCATTTTTGCGCGTATGTTCTGGGGAACATCGCGTTATAGTTTTGCCCAAATGTCTGTAACTTTCGAATTTTTTGACGAAATTAGTCTCAAACGATCAAGTTTGACTCCCCGATGAAGAATCCGAGGTCAAATTTGATTCTGTCCGTCCGGCCGTCCGGCCGTCCGTTGCCACGATAATTTGAGAACGAAAAGAGCTAGCAACTTGAAATTTTCAGGGTGGGTGGCGCATCGCAATACGACGGACAAGTTCGTTAATGAGCATAATCGGCCCAGTGGTTTCCGAGTAATAATTTTGTTTTCAACCAATATAAATCCGATCGAATTGAAACTTGGTGAGTAGTTGTAGAATATAAACCTAAGCACGTTTGTGAAATTTTGGGCGAATCGTATGGCTAGAAAATTTTAAAAAAATTATTGAAAAATATTTTTTTTGTCACAATAACCTGAGAACGGAAAGAGATAGTGGCTTGAAAATTTCAGGTTATGTTGTGCATATGAATGCCACATTTGAGTTTGTTTATGAGCATAATCGACCAAACGGTTTCAGAGTTATAGCCATCTGAAATTTTCTGAAATTTGGTGGTTTTTTGTTCCTCATTAACTCGAAAAATACTGAACCGATTGAATTCAAACATGGTTATTAGATGTAGAATGCCAACGCGAAAATGTTTGCGAAATTTGGTGAGGATAGCATCTGTAGAAAATTTTTAATAAATCATTGAAAATAAAAAAAAAAATTCTATATATCAGTAACTATACGTTTGAAATTGCTGAAATTTTGCAAGAGCGTTCATTACCTAACTCTACTGCCAAGTTTCAAGTTTTAATACGATCGGTTGAATATTGTTGGAGATTCGAGCATTCTTGTGCGAGTTCAGTAGATGGGTGACCGTTGCCTCGATAACTTTCGAACCAAAGGAGATAGGGACTTGCAATTTTCAGGGTAGGTTGCGTATCGGAAAGGGAGAGTTGAGTTCGTTTTTGGGCATAATCGGTTTAACGGTTTCCGAGTTATACCCACCTGGAATATTATTTCCTCGATAACTTGAAAAATATAGACTCGATCGAATTAAAGCTTTCCAATTAGTTGTAGAATATCGACTTGAAGACGTGTGTAGAATTTTGTGTGAACCGTATCGCTAGAAAATTAAAAAATATATTTTTTATGTCACGATAACCTGAGAAAGGAAAGAGATAGCGATTTGAAATTTTCAGGTTAGGTTGAGCATCTGAATGCGACATTTGAGTTTGTTCATGAGCATAATCGGTCAAACGGGTTTGGAGTTATATTCATCTGAAATCTGATTGTTATTTTCTCAATAACTCGAAAAATATAGAACTAATCCATTTCCAACTTAGTTATTAGTTGTAGAATGCCAACGCGAAAGTTCTTGCAAAATTTTGTGAGGATCGTATCACTAGAAAATTTTTAAGAAATCATTGAAAATAAAATTGGTTCAAGCACTGACGTGAAGTCAGGAGCTTTTGCGCGTATGTTCTATTGTCCATACTCCTGTAATGAACACTCTTCTTAATCGAATTTACCATGATGATTTTAATTGTCTATTCTCCTGTATTGGACACTCTTCTTAATCGAATTCACCATGATGAATTCTATTGTCCATTCTCCTGTATTGGAGACTCTTCTTAATCGAATTCTATTGTCCAGAATGGACAATAGAATTCATCATGGTGAATTCGATTAAGAAGAGTGTCCAATACAGGAGAATGGACAATAGGATTCATCATGGTAAATTCTGTCTGGTTTAATAGTGCTCATACTCAAAAAATTGATGCACAGTTGAATTCATCTATGCGAATCATCACTGGAACTATTAGATCTACACCTATTCATTGGTTGCCAGTTCTTTCAAACATTGTCCCGCCCCACATTCGCAGGCAGACTGCTGTTTCAAATTCTTGGAATAAATTTCATTCTTTTCCGAATTCATTTCCGATTATCTCCTACATTCCAGGCAATAAGATTCCGAGATTGAAGTCACGAAACCCTTTATGGTCCAATTGTTTTCTTAATTCGAATAAAAGTGACAAGGAAGTTTGGCGGTCTGAATGGATTTCTTGCAATTTATTCAACAAAGATTTAATTTCTGATCCTTCAGATAGAGTTCCGGGGTTTGATCTTCCAAGGAGAATATGGTCTATTCTGAATCGTCTAAGAACCGGTCATGGTCGTTGCAACAGCATGCTTTTCAGGTGGAACTCAGTTGAGAGTCCTAGTTGTGAAAGCGGGGAAGCAGAGGAAACCATAGATCATTTAGTTAATAATTGTCGCATATATAGATTCAAAGATGGTTTTAGGGCTATTCATAATGTTTCTGAATCTTTTTTGGAATGGGTAGCGAGTTTCAAATCTATTTAATGAAATATAGAATATTCCATTTTAATTTGTTCGTTTTCTCCCTTTGTTTTTTCCTTTTCCAGATTGGGTTTCGGACCTTGGAGAATCTTCTCTGCTTGTTGAAGGAAGAAGCGATAATGAAGAAAAAGATGCCCTTCAATATTTAATATTTCAGCATATTTTGTTAACAAAATCAATTTTCATAAATCACAACACTAACGGGGAGATAGGGTTTTTTTTGCTGAGGTTTTTTCCCTAAGCTCTAGTATCATATTATATCAAATAATATGGTACCCCGTTACACTAACCTCTGCTAACACTTCTTTCATACACATGCTTTATTGTTAGATACAAAACAAATTGTAATGCTCAAGTTCAAAAGAATATATATATATATATATATGGTAAATTCGATTAAGAAGAGTGTTCATTACAGGAGTATGGACAATAGAACATACGCGCAAAAGCTCCTGACTTCACGTCAGTGCTTGAACCAATTTTTTCTTTTTGAAACTAATTATTATCGTCAAATGAGAATTCTTACTCTTGATTAATTGAAGATTATTTAAATTTTCATTCGAGAAATTTAGGAAATGAGGAGGCCAACACACTTGCCAAGAAAGGAGCACACAAACCCCCTTTATTCGCCCGGAACCCTACTGTGGGGTTGGTAGATACACCGGCAAAAATGAATTTTGGTTGAAAGAAGGAACTGAAAGAGGTATTTTCTGGAGATCTGTCCCCGGAATGTATCATTCCAAGAAATTCTTGCGGAGCTTTGATACTGTCAGATCCAAGAAGTACTTGGACCTCAGTAAGAACACGCTGCACCTCCTCACTGGCCTACTCATAGGGCACTGCGGCCTCGGAAATCATATGATTAGACTCGTGATTAGATTAGGGCTAGCAGAAACTGACGAGTGCAGATTCTGTTGGGAGGAGGATTAAACTCCTGATCACCTGATAACGGAATGCCTCGCCATCTCGAAATCAATGCAAGGAATGGATTTTGGCAAGAAATCTGCAGGAGCGAAGACGTAGCCTCCTTGAAGCCATCCCAGATACTGGAGTTCATCAGAACTCATCGACAGCTCTGACGGGGGGGCACAATAGAACTTAAGGTTGCAGTGCATCGTTACCTCCCACAACAATATACAATATTTAATTAGTTTAAAAAATATTTATTCCTTAAAGTTCCAAAGGGGGCGAGGCTTGCCCAAGCCGGAGTATCCGTATTCTCTGGGCAAATTAGGAATATTGATCCTACAGTTCCAGAAATTGAGACTTTTTATTAGGAAATTTCCTCCTCTTTTTGAATCTTTTCCAAATTTGAATTATCTCAAATAGTTTTTGAGATATTGGCGAAAAATCAAACCCCGTTTTGTTTCACTTAATTGTTTAAAATGATTGCAATTTTTGCGAGCGTTCTCAGCATTTTCTCCATAACTATCTATATGCCATTCGGAATTGAATGACACCTCAATGATAACTTTCAGAGAATACTCAAAAATGTTGACCTAAAAAGGACTTGTTGACTAGACTACTTCAGGCGTTTCGTCGTCCCATGGTGAATCATCATCCACCATCTCTTTTTCGGAATCCAATACAAAATAAGGATCCAGGAAATCATCATCGGAAATCCTTAATAAATCTTTCAACTCTTCATCGTATAACGCTTTTTTATTACTCCATTTTTCAACTTTTTTTGCCGTTTTGGTACTGAAGGACTCATCATGAATAAACCAAAAAATTTTGTTAGAACTAATATATTATTTTCTTCGTAACTCAAACTAAAAGACATACGCTCTTATTAAAAAAAAACATCTCACTTCAGCCTACGATGTTTAACATAAACTAGGGCATTTCAATCTAAAGACATTATGACTTCCAGAGCCGTCATGCGCACCACCTCACAGCACTGGCGCAGCACCTTCTCTGATGGAAATATGATATAGGCCGGTCACAGCACTTGATTTATTAGTTGACATGGTGGTATCCAATGCGAATTATCCAAGTACTTCAACATGGGTAGCTTTATTAAGCAATTTGGTTGGTTTCTTTTCTGTTAGCGACGGACCCCGTATTTCGAAATTCGGAAACAAAATGCTCTTACGCACTTACTCTAAAACCCTTCTCCGAATGTCTTTCATTGAATGCTATAGCATGTGGGCACTTTGTTTTTCAGCGTCATAAATAAAAATAATTTTGACACATTCAGCCATGCTGTACAGCATTTTCAAAGAATGCGAACAAATTTTCCGTTGTACACTACCACGAATATTACTTGACATGTAAATCCCCAGAAGGGAAAAAAACATTGCGATCACATCTGGTGAAGATGAGATTATCTGTTCGTGACCAAAGATCAAAAATAGCTTTTTCTGTGTTATGAAGTGATATGCAGTGAATATCAAAGTACTGCATACTTTAATATTCACTATCCCAACACATTCTTTGCAGTGGCAAGAGGGCGCAAGGGGTTTATCGGGGTGAGTGCTTAAATTTGACAATATAGTTCCTCCACTAACCGCCGTATTCACAAAGCATTCAATCTCCGTTAAGTCCTAACTGAGGTCCTCAGTTAAGGATAAATAAGAATCTTAACCTCAGTTAACGTATGTAACGGTGCTGAAAAAGGCTTGTTTCACGTTAATTTTCACTTAAAATGAGGTTGCTTTTCTTATTTATCCTTAACTGAGGACCTCAGTTAGGACTTAACGGAGATTGAATGCTTTGTGAATACGGCGGTAAGTATACTATTAAAACATTTTAAAATTATTTTTTCTACAAACGTCGCATTGACAACAATATGCGGAGTGACACTTTTTTTCTTTTTCCTTCGTTACCATAATACCGTGCGCGAAGTAGTGTGCGAAATACTTACTTCGCACACTGCATGTAAACTATATGGAATTTATATATTTTAACCTTTACGTTCCTCAATCAAGCAAAAGTCCAAGAAATCATTTATTTATTAATGTATATAACAATAATTAAGGATTTCAAATTGTGAGAAAATTTAACACTACCTAATTTTATTTATTATTTACAATGTTAACATTAATGGTGCAGCAAGTGCACAAACCAATATTTATTCCTTAACCTGATAACTCAGATTCAGTTTGTGATTTCGTAGTTTTGGGAGTTGGAAGACTATCCATATTTGATTTGCAAGCAACTGCCGTAAAGATGACAGCAATTGATCCTGAAATTTCACAGTCTAAAATATTATTTGATATTTGAATTTTATTGTTGATAGAATCTTCCATGTATCCTTTGGCCACAGTCGTAGATTTCCATCCTCCATGTCACTTCGAAACACATATATCGGACCCCGTATTAGCAAGGAGTGTGGCTGATGTTCTCCGAAAATAATGGCCCGTGTAGGAATCAGGATTTGGTAATTTTAGGTGTTTTGCTATTAAGCTAGTCATCTTTTCAATACCATTCATTCCAATAACTTGGTTAAAACATCTCTTATTTTGATACTAAAAAACAATCGGCGACCGGTAGCATAACTTGGACGAAAAGGAGCATATTTTCGGTAATTGTCAATATAATCTAAATTTGAAACTGTAAAAATTTTATGTATATTCGTTTTTGTAACGGGTATTTTAACAATCGAGCGCCATTTTAGTGAGTTCCTCATGGCAGCAAGCACCCGAAATACCCAGTATTAAAACAACCTAAAAGGAAATCAGTAATTTAAAAATGGGTTCAAGCCCTGTGGACAGGAGCTTTCTGGCGCTCTAGTTCAAACAGACAAATTATATCTCCGAAAGTATTGGTTTCTCTGAGTTGGGAATTATATCAATGTATACATATGATAAAGCTGCATCATAAAGGAAATTCAATTCAAATAATAGTTTATTTATCAAGATTAAATGAGCAATCATGAGAATGAGAACTGCACCATGGAATAAATCGAATTAAATCTGGCCAATTTTGCCCAATAACGAACTTAACCGAGATATTCATCTCCCTAACCTACTCTGAAAATTTCAACTACCTAGCTCATTCCGTTCGAGAGTTATTGTGGAAAAACTTTTTTTAAATTTTCAAATTTTTTTTTTACACTTTGCGGTAATCTGGCCAATACAAAACTTCACATGCGTATAAAGGCCATGATTCTACAATTTGATGCTAAATTTCAGATAGATCGAACGAACTTGTCCGAGATATTTACGCTCCAAAACCACCTTGCAATTTTCAATCCGCTAACTCCTTTCGTTCGAGAGTTATCGTGCCTATGGCCGGTCGGCCGGCCGGACAAAATCGATTTCGCACTCGGATTCTTGATCAGTGAGTCGAACCAAATCGTTTGAGACCATTTTCAGCCAAAAATTTCAAAATTACAGACACTTGGGCAAATTGATAAGCACACTGTTCCGAGGAACTAGAGCGCCAAAAAAACAAGTTTCGTATGACAATTGCCCAAAACAGGTTTAAAGTACCTACAAATAGTAGGTATTCCATAAAACAAATATGAAAGAAGATAAGTAATAATAAAAAATTACCTTGTAATCGATCAAAAATTTCCTGATCTACGTTCACCAAACTACAGAATTATGCTTTCAATATTTACGTAATATTTTCAAACATTTTCGGGTGAGGTCCCCGTTGCATCGCTAAAATACGAGTATTTCAACCCCAATATTTTTGAACTTACAATATTCCCTTCTGTCAAGTTGACATTATGAGAATTCATACATAGAATAATAATTATATGAATCTGTGAAATACGATTTACATTGAAATTTAAAAAAAATAATAACTCCGAAAGTATTAGCTTGTTAGAGTTGAAAATTATATGAATGGATTTTTATGATAAAACTGCTTATTAAAAAAAATTTGATTTGGAATTTGTTCCGTAAAAAAAAATTTTTTTTTTGTTACTCCGAAACCATCATTCCGATTTCGCCCAATAACGAACTTAGCCGAGATATTCATCTCCCAAACCTACTCTGAAAATTTCAACTCTCTAGATCATTCCGTTCGAGAGTTATCGTGCCTACGGCCGGCCGGCCGGCCGGCCGGACAGAATGAATTTCGACCACGGATTCTTGATCAGTGAGTCGAACCAAATCGTTAAGACCATTTTCATCGAAATATTCCAAAATTACAGACATTTGGGAAAATTGATAAGCAGTCAGTTCCGAGGAACTAGAGCGCCAAAAACACATAAAACAATCATCAAAAATCTACCTTAACCAAACAAATAGGTTTCATCATCTGCCTCTCTTATGAATTGTTCAACTTCCTCTCTAGTCAATACCTTAGATTTCTTAGGATGGTTTCCAATTGACAATTTTTCAAATATGGAACCAACTTGGTAAATTTCTTAAAATCCACGTTTTCTTCAATATCGAGTGTTGCTTTCAACATAGAATATATTGCCCATAACGTGGAACACTTCAGCTTCTTAGACATCTCTGCAAAATATGCCAACAGCACATTTTCGGATATTTTTCTGGCTTTATTTGCTTCACACCACTCTCTAAATTGCTGATATGCATTTTCATACTGGCGCCTCGATTTCTCCGGTAAAAGATTTGAAATTACTGAATTGGCCGCATCTGTCAAGTTAGGTGGGGTACTGCTTACTTCATCGTCGCTCGAAATTTCCATTATTTTACAGTTACAAATATTACGCACGAAATTGACGCGAATAAAAAGTCACTCCAAAATAATTGGCAACAAATGCCTTTTTGGCGCTCTAGTTCCTCGGAACTGAGTGCTTATCAATTTGCCCAAATGTCTGTAATTTTCGAATTTTTCGATGAAAATGGTCTTAAACGATGTGGTTCGGCTCACTGATCAAGAATCCGTGGTGGAAATTCATTCTGTCCGGCCGTCCGGCCGGCCGGCCACCAGTCCGGCCGTAGGCACGATAACTCTCGAACGGAATGAGCTAGAGAGTTGAAATTTTCAGAGTAGGTTTGAGGGATAAATATCTCGGCTAAGTTGGTTACTGGGCATAATCGGACAAAAGGTTTCGGAGTAATAAAAAAAAATTTTTTTTTACAGAACAAATTCCAAATTAATTTTTTTTTAATAAGCAGTTTTATCATAAGAATCCATTCATATCATTTTTAACTCTAACAAGCTTATACTTTCGGAGATATGATTTTTCAAAATTTCAATGTAAATCGTATTTCACAGATTGATATATAATTATTCTATGTATGAATTTTCATAATGTCAACTTGACAGAAGGGAATATTGTAACTTCAAAAATATTGGGGTTGAAATACTCGTATTTTAGCGATGCAACGGGGACCTCACACGAAAATGTTTGAAAATATTACGTAAATATTGAAAGCATAATTCTGTAGTTCGAGAGAGGAGAAAATTTGGTGAACGTAGATGAGGAAATTTTTGATCGATTACAAGGTAATTTTTTCATTATTTCTTCTCTTCTTTAATACATGTTTTATGGAATAACTACTATTTGTAGGTACTTTAAACCTGTTTTGGGCAATTGTCATACGAAACTTGTTTTTTTGGCGCTCTAGTTCCTCGGAACAGAGTGCTTATCAATTTGCCCAAGTGTCTGTAATTTTGGAATTTTTGGCTGAAAATGGTCTCAAACGATTTGGTTCGACTCACTGATCAAGAATCCGAGTGCGAAATCGATTCTGTCCGGCCGGCCGACCGGCCGTAGGCACGATAACTCTCGAACGAAAGGAGTAAGCGGATTGAAAATTGCAAGGTGGTTTTGGAGCGTAAATATCTCGGACAAGTTCCTTCGATCTATCTGAAATTTAGCATCAAATTGTAGTATCATGACCTTTATACGCATGTGAAGTTTTGTATTGACCAGATTACCGCAAGGTGTGAAAAAAAAAAATTTTGAAAATTTAAGCGCCAGAAAGCTCCTGTCCACAGGGCTTGAACCCATTTTTCATATTAAGCTAAGCATGTTACTTATTTTAGAACAATATTTTTGACTTTTTAGAAAAAATTTTGTTTGCATCTCATGCGCTAAATACTTTGGTGATCTCGACTATTTTGTTTAATTCGACTGCACCTCGTTAGAAAAAAATCAGTTCACGATCACCAACGTAGCATTTCGCGCACAGATACAAAATTTCTATTTCATACCTCTTATAACTTCGGAAATATGCCAATGGCAAGTTTTAGTGAACTCACCATGTAGATCTTGGATGTGTAAGTAGCTTTGTGACGAGTGAGAACGGAGGCAGTTTGGATGGTAAACTGTTCTGGCGCTCGCGCTGATACAAAGAAGTCAGGAATAAACAAGTTAATTTGTGTGCTAAACGGAAATGATACTATGTCGATGAATAAATAATTAAGAGAGATATAATCAGACAAAATAAACATGGAATCAAAAATGTTTCCGTGGTCCAGAAAGCAAAGGTGGTTAGAGGACGGAATATCCTGGCTTTGTTTTGAATATAGATCAGCAAAACCCATTACATACCCTGCAAACAAATAATTCAGGATATAATTGGATATTCACTTTGTAAAATTCAATAAATGAATTTTTAATTCAATATCGATCCTCTATTCTTTCAGCTGGTATTCATGAATTTCACAATTGACTAGGCAGTCTACCGCATGGCTTCAGATTCTCATAATATTTTGGTTCATCTGTTCCTGAATAATATTCAACTTTCCGAAAGTAGTCATAGTTACGATCTGAAGATTGCGAAAACTGACGTGAAGTCCGGAGCTTTTGCTCGTATGCTCTATTTAGGGAATCCAATCCCGCACCAGAATCTCAATCCCGCAAATGTGCGGGATTAAAGTTATCAATCCCGCGGGTCCGCAAAAATGCGGGATTGTTAACAATATATACTCTTTGTACTCAAACTATTAAACATGCTAATAAAAATTGGTTCAAGCAGTGAAGTGAAGTCAGGAGCTTTTGCGCGTATGTTCTATTGACCCTTTCTCCTAGCTTTATTATATAATAACTGTATAATACAGCTTTTCTACAACTAGTTACCAAGCTTCAATTCGATCGAGACTATATTCTTAAAGTTATCGAGGAAATAATATTCCAAGCGGATATTACTCCGGAACAGTTGGACCGATTATGCCCGTAAACGAACTTAACTCTCCCATTCAGATACGCAACATAACCTGAAAATTGAAAGTTCCTATCTCCTTTCGTTCGAAAGTTATCGAGGCAACGGTCATCCATCCATCTACTGAACTCACACAAGGCTGCTCGAATCTTCAACAATATATATCCGTAATCATTAAAGGATACTGTGGGAGGTATACTCATTAATTTTTGCGCGCGTGTTCCGCAAGGAACAGCGTGCTATCATTTCATCACATTGTCTGTATTTTTCGAATTTTTTTTCGAAAATGGTCTCAAACGATTGGGTTCAACTCCCTGATGAAGAATTCGAGGTCAAAATCAATTCTGTCCGTCCGGTCCGGCCAGCCTTTAGCATGATAACTCTCGAACGGAACGACTTAGAGCGTTGAAATTTGCAGGGTAGTTTGGTAGCGTAAATATCTCGAAACAGGCGAAATCCACCGAGCGGTTTCGGAGTTAAGGGCGTTTTTAGTCAAAATGTTTTTTATGAATATTTCCGGAACCGATCACTCGATCTCTCTGAAATTTGGCATCAAATTGTAGAATCATGACCTTTATATGCCTGCGAAGTTTTGTTATGACCGGACGGCCCTAAAGTGGCAAAAAAAAATTTCAAAAATTTTAAAATGTTGTTTTCACGATAACTCGAAAAATACTGATCTGATTAAATTGAAACTCAGTAGTTAGATGCAAAAGACCAATGCAAACACTTTTGCAAAATTTCGTGAAGATCACGTGACATGAAAAAAAGGCGTAATAAATAGCGGTTCAGCTAACCGTTAGCTACAGGCTGATTTTCCAGCTAACCAGAAATTAAACAGGTTACACTCTTTCCTGATGGCAGCTTAGATACAGCACTGTTAATTTTTGAACCGACAGTGAATGGTGTCCACTATCCTTTGGGTAGATCTTCGGCTCGCTCTAACCACTGAGCTTGAAGTACTCATCATTCAATTCAAATTAGCCACTGTGAACACACGCGCCAAAGAGTACTGACTTCACGTCAGTGCTTTTTTTTATTTTATAGATATTTTTTTAGTGATACGATCGTCACGAAATTTTGCAAGAATTTTGCGTTGGCATTGTGAAACAAATTACCATGTTTGAATTCAATCGGTTTTGTATTTTTCGAGTTATTGAGGAAATAACAACCCAATTTCAGGTGGGTATAACTCCAAAACCGATTGGCCGATCTCTTTCAATTCTCAGTTTATCGTGACATAAGAAATACTTCTTAATAATTTGTTTTAAATTTTCTAGTAATTCGATTCTCCCGAAATTTCACGAACGTGCTTAGGTTTATATTCTACAACTATTCACCAAGTTTCAATTCGATCGGATTTGTATTGGTTGAAAACAAAATCATTACTCAGAAACCATTGGGCCGATTATGCCCACTAAGGAACTTGTCCATCTCATTGGGATGCGCCACCTACCCTCCAAATTACAATGCGCTAGCTCTTTACGTTCTCAAGTTATCGTTGCAAAGGCCGGCCGGACAGAATCAAATTTGACCTTCATCGGGAAGTCGAACCCAATCGTTTGAGACCTTTTTCGGCAAAAAATCGAAAATTACAGACATTTGGGCAAAATGATAACGTGATGCTCCCCGGAACAAACGCGCAAAGAGGTCTTATGCAAATTAAAACATACTTTAGTAGTAGCATATGAGGTTATTTATTTACCAATGATCAAAAACTGTCTATTACTGTCGGGCATGCAAATTGCTATCCCAGGAGAGACCGAGGATAGCAAGCAGGCGAGGCAATAGATAGTTTTTCGCCAAGGTGCATATTTCAATTTTTTCGTCAACCTCTACATACTTTTATGAAATTCGGACGTCTTAAATAATTTCACAATAGCAGATGACAGTTATTCTCATATACATTATATGTTTGTATTGAACAGTATCATGCCATATTCATAGTGGCCACAACGACTGACAGCTATTCTTATAGGCACTTATGTTTGTATTGGATCGTATCATGCCGTATTCATAGTGACCACAGCGGACGAAAAAGTACTTTTTCTTTTTCTGGGATGTTTGCGCTTTCATGGTCGAATACGGAATTTTAATATTGAGTCCCGCAAATCCCGCACGGAAAATCCCGCAATGTCGATCCCACAGAATTTCAGCGGGATCCAGCATTTGCGGGATTGGATTCCCTAGTTCTATTGTTCATTCTCCTGTATTGGATCACTTAATCGAATTAACCATAGTAAATTCAATTAAGACTTCACGTAAGTGCTTGAACGAATTTTTTTTTCGTAATTTTTTTGTAATTTTGTGGCGGTTTGGTACAAAATTTTGAACACTTCTTTATGTCGATATTCTACAACTAGTTACATAGCTTCAATTAGATCGAGACTAGTGGTGCTATTCTGCTTTTTCTCTGTAAGCTATGAATCTGTAGGTAACGATTGCTCTATAAGAGGCCGCCTTATGAAATCGTAAATAATGCAATTCTTGAATTGTCCCTGTAACTATCTCATTTATGGTGCTACATTTGGACAACTTCAATGAATTTATTGGAAAACATAACCTAAAACCGTAGAGATATTTTTAAGTTGAAGGTATTTGAGTAGAGTATCACTTATCACCCCAATATATTTTATTAGGATTTTGTTTGATTGCAGCTATACTATTGTTGAGAGATGAAGGAAGGAAATGAAATATGCAATGTGAACTGAGATATGTTGATTTGTAACATGGTTTCACGTATAAATAGCCGTATTACTTGAAAGAAATGCTCATATTGAAAATTAAAATGTATTAGCCAATTATTATATCACCCACCATACATATATTATAGAAAGAGGGATAATACCTATCCCGCTACTGCAATATGACATTAGCATTTCTTGTTTGTAGGACTGGTTCTAAAGCATTCACTAAAACCAAAGTGTAATTTTTGCGCGTATGTTCTGGGGAACATCGCGTTATAGTTTTGCCCAAATGTGAAATTTAATTCTGTGGTGCCGTCCGGCCGTCCGGCCGTCCGTTGCCACGATAACTTGAGAACGGAAAGAGCTAGCGACTTGAAATTTTCAGGGTAGGTGGCGCATCCGAATACGACGGACAAGTTCGTTTATGGGTATAATCGGTCCAATGGTTTCCGAGTAATAATTTTGTTTTCGACCGAAATAAATCCGATCGAATTTAAACTTGGTGAATAGTTGTAGAATATAGACCTGAGCACGTTTGTGAAATTTTGTGAGAATCGTATCGCTAGAAAATTATTAAAAAATTATTAAAAAATTCTTTTGTTGTCACGATAACCTGAGAATGGAAAGAGATAGTGGCTTGAAAATTTCAGGTTAGGTTGTGCACCTGAATGCGACATTTGAGTTTGTTTATGAGCATAATCGTTAAACGGTTTTAGAGTTATAGCCATCTGAAATTTTCTGAAATTTGGTTGTTTTTTGTTACTCATTAACTCGAAGAATACAAAACCGATTAAATTCAAACATGGTTATTAGTTGTAGAATGCCAACGCGAAAATTCTTGCAGAATTTCGTGACGATGGTAGAACTAGAAAATTAAAAAAAAAATAATTAAAAAGTATTGAAAAAAAATATATCATAAACTATTCGTCCGACATGGCTGAAATTTTGGAAGAGCCTTCAAAACCTAACTCTACTGCAGAATTCCAAGTTTGAACACGATCGGATCTATATTGTTGGAGAACCGCGCAGCCATTTGTGAGTTCGGTAGCGAAGCGGTAGCGCCGGTAGCGGATGCGAATCGTCGTATGATATGTTGTCTATGGTCGTATTTTTGCGAGACCTACAAAAATAAAAATATGAATGTCATGATGACATATCTTTACGCGTATGTTATGGGAAAATCGTGTTATTTCATCACAAATCTATGGGAGATGATAGCCCTACATTAGTGGTCAGACCTGGTTTTGAAAGAGATCCTCCTTAGGAGGAGGCAACTTAATATTGAAGGGATTTCTATGAACAAGAGTGAATGAATATCTTTGAGAAATAGAGAAGACGATTCTTCTTCAAGAGATCCATGTGCCTTCAGAGGAGTATATTTGTGAGAGGGGACTTTTGAAAGGTTATGTATTATTTTTAATATGATATCGCTGAAATTTTGTTGAAGGCTTCTGATCTTGTAAGGAGAGAGGCTCATTTGTGGATATTAAATCTCGTGATGGGTAGAGAGGAATTTTAGGCCAGTTTTTCTATCACTAATGAGAATATATCTTTATGTTTCACCTCATCACATTTAGATCTATCAATGGACATTTATTGGTTAAGAATAAGTAATTGAATATTACTTTGAATTGAATTTCATTCAATATGTTAGTAACTAAACTTATAATTTTCTTTACTTTGATTATTTAAATATGACATTAATTCCAGTAATATTTTTCAAGAATAATTATGTATTCTTCTCCTAAAGAAGAATTGAAGGTAGACAATAATGTGTTAATTTTTTCATCATTGCTTTCTATCCTGACTTCACGAAAAAAAAATTGGTTCAAGCACTGACGTGAGGTCAGGACCTTTCGCTGTATTCGACACTCTTAATCGAATTCACCATGGTAAATTCGATTAAGAGTGTTCAATACAGGAGAATGGACAATTGAACATACGCGCAAAAGCTCCTGAATTCACGAAAAAAAATTGGTTCAAGCACTGACGTGAGGTCAGGAGCTTTTGCGCGTATGTTTTTTTCATTCAATCTGAAGATGATGAAAAATTGTTAATCCGAAATTTCAAATGAATACATTTGATCACTTGATCGTTTTCTCTCAATTCTCACAAAGTTCCTATCATAATAAAAATGATTTTCTAGTCATGTGAAATTACGTACAGTTAGTTGGTCACGAGCTTATCATGCTCTAAGAATAAGCCAATAATCCAAGCAATCTGATTCTTATTAACATTATCCATTTTTATATTCGGGAGAAAAAACCGTCACGCCGCAAAATCATACAATAATTCTTTAAAATAACCTCACATTACATCTTTCGATATGCTTCCGATTGCCACTCGAGTAGTCGTAAGGATTAAAGAATATCGGTAAGTTATGGATCGCTAAAAGACAGTCCAGAATAGCAATGTTCCTGTAAGGTTATGAAAAGTTACAGATTGGCTTATAGATTAAAGCAGAATAGCACCATAGATTTTTTGGGTTATCGAGGGAATAATATTCCAGGTGGGTATAACTCCGAAACCGTTGGGCCGATTATGACCAAAAACGAACTTAACTCTCCCATTAGGATGCGCAACTCACACTGAAAATTTGCAGGTGCCTATCTCCTTTCGTTCGAGGCAACGGTCACCCATCCAGCTACTGAACTCACACAATTTTGCTCGGATCTCCAACAATATAGAGCCGATCGTGTTCAAACTTGGAACTTGGCAGTATAGTTAGGTTCTGAAGGCTCTCGCAAAATTTTAGCCATGTCGGACGCATAGTTTCTGATATATAGTCTCTTCAATGATTTTTAAAAAAATTCAGATTGGCATATCTTCAAAACCGTTTGGCCGATTATAACTATGAACTCAAATGTGGCATTCAGATCTCAAGTCAGTCGCTATCTCTGTTTTCTCAGGTTATCGTGACATAAATAATATTTTTTTTAATAATTATTCTTTAATTTTCTAGCTATACGATTCTCACAAAAATTCACAAACGTTCTTGGGTTTGTATGCTTCAACTACTCACCAAGTTTCAATTCGATCCGATTTGTATTGGTTGAAAACAAAATTATTACTCGGAAACCATTGGGCTGATTATGACCATTAACGAACCTGTCCGTCATATTGGGATATGCCACCTACCCTGAACATTTCAGGTCGCTATCTCCTTCCGTTCTCAAGTTATCGCACAACGGCTGGACGGCCGGCCGGACGAATAGAATCAAAATTGACCTCGAATTCTTCATCAGGAAGCAGCACCCAATCGTTTTAGACCATTTTCGTTAAAAAAATTCGAAAATTACATACATTTGGGCAAAATGTTAACGCGATGTTCCCCAGAACAATACACGTAAACAATAATGACACATGACATCTATATTTTCTCTATATTTGTATACTTTCAGGATTGCCTTTTGCAACTGATTTTAAAAATATCATGTCACATTTTTAATTCAGAACATTCATATAAAAAAACCTTATAAAGCTAGTACAAATCAGTATTTTAGATGGCGCCAGAATATTTATGAAATAGTCGTATAATGTTTTGAAGAGCTATAAAATGTTGATAATGACAAAATTATTTAATAAAGTTTGCATTGAAAACACTTCAGAGACTAAGAATGTTTTGTAAGATTTCGTTTCCAAAGCTATTATAAAATATAAATTTGCTAGTTGGGTAGTACCGTTTTGAACCAAGGGAAAAATTATTAAACCATTTTGAATTTTGCCCACGCTATCCTCTGTACCATATACTAGTTAGCTCAACACTGAGGTCCTTAATATTATTTTGTTCGAGCTTGGAGACTTCTATCACATACATTAGTGATTTCGACAAAAAGGTTAACGACATTCAAATCCAATCCTACCAGAAATCCACTTAGTTAACCATTCCATCAGATTTATCTCAAAATAACTAAACACAAACTTCATTCCTTCAAATCTCATCCGGCTCCAAACTCGAAACTCTGTCTCTTCAAATTCCTAATTAGCTCCTTACTCCGATCTGCCCCAGAAAAGGGGTTTGTATTTACTTATCTTCTGAAGAATCCACCGTACAGGTATTAAAATTTTATACCTTAATGTAGAGCCAACTTCAAAGCGGAAAAAATTACAAAGATGGATTCCTATGAAATTTTAACATCACACGTACAACATTAAGCTTTGAAACACTCGTAAGATGAGTTATGTTTCATATTTTACTCAGAAGATCTTTCCAAGTGGTCGTATAAAATTATTCCATATTACAGGCCGCGCATCGTGCCCTGCATATAATCCTTTCATTTCATTTCTCATTTGAATGCGCTCCCGAAAATAAAAAGGAAATTACATTTAGGAGAGCTAGCAGGATCTATTATTATATTTTTCATCTATACATGGCGGTTTTAATTTCGGGAACAAAGGAGATGAACCATTCGTGATATTTGCGGAAAGGAATTGTCCCAGGTATTAATGCGTTTTTATGGTTTTCGGGATCAAAGGAGCGGATAAATGCGTGAAATTCATTACTATAATATTTTTCTTTTTGTTGTTCTTTATATACTTGAAAAATAATTCTCGACGGAGACTGCACTTCAGTATCAGCAGAGAATGGAGGTAGTTAAATAATTTCCAAGGACAAAGCGTGACAAGAAACAAAAGCATAATTGTCACGTATTTTTCATAGTTACTAATTAAATTTAGAGATGAATGAGGTGAACTAACTAAACATAAACATTGAGAAAAAATCAAGAAGAAGTGACTAATTTCATATTTGCAGAAATCCTAGATTTTGGATGTTCGAATCTTCTTCATTAATCGTTTACATATAATAACTTCGAGATTAATAACCTCTCCACCTTTAAATTCCCCTCTTTATATTGTGGAGTACGTTGAACTTTGATCTGGGCTGAAAAATAAAATACATCAGGACCTTTTGCACGCATGTTCTATTGTCTAATCACCCCTCACATGCCCTCATGAAATACTGCATGAAGTTGAGTATGAGTAAAGAAGCGTTAACACGAAAAAAATGCATTATGCATCAACTTAATTCAAATTTTAAAATAAATAAAGGGGGCAAGCCCCGTGGCAGGAGCTTTGGCGCTCTTTTTCAATCTTTGACAAATCATATCTCCGAAAGTATTGGTTAATCATAGTTAGGAACGATATCAATAGATTCTTATGATAGAACTGCATCATCAAATAAATTAAATTCATACAAGAGCGCCAAAAACCAGGAACTTATCCGAGATATTAATTCCTCAGATTCACCCTGCAAATTTTATTATATCAATTGAAACTTAGCCAATATTTGTCCATCATCATATGGATTATCCACGGGCTTTAAAATATGTATTACCAAAAAGTATAATATCATATTATACCTAATACTCATAATTCAACGATAGCTAAAATGAAGTTGACTCTCTCTTATAGGAAAACAAGATGACATGTACACGTATGAACATAGATCATATAATAATTCATAGATAGAATAATTGAAGCATTCTGTGAAAACATAGAAGTACAATTTATTATTGAAATTTTGAAAAATAAAATCTCCGGAAGTATTAGCTTGTTAGAAATTAAATTCTTGTGGCTTTTACTTGATGCAAATCCATATTAACTCAATGAAAAATTATATACGATTTACACTAATTTATTCAATGTTGTGACGCGTTTCGTCGACACAGCGACTTCATCAGATTACATCATACTCATATTAATACAGTATGAAGTAGTCTGATGAAGTCACTGTGTCGACGAAACGCGTCACAATATTGAATAAATTAGTGTAAATCGTATATAATTTTTCAGCTTGGTAGAGTTGAAAATGATATCAGTGGATTTTTATGGTGAAACTCCTTCTTAAAAGAAATTCGATTTGAAATTTGCAACGTAAAAAAAATCTTTTTTTCGTTACTCCGAAACAATCAGGCCGATTTTGCCCAATCACGAACTTATCCGAGATATTTATCTCCCAAACCTACTTTGAAAATTTCAACTGCCTAGCTCATTCTGTTCGGAAGTTAGAAACATAACAAAGAAAATTTAAAAAATTTTTTTTTCGCCACTTTACGGCAATCCGATCAATACAAAACTTCGCATGCATATAAAGGTCGTGATGCTACAACTTGATGCTAAATTTCAGATAGATGAAGTGATCGGTTCTGGAAATATTCATAAAAAATGTTTTTGATAAAAACGGCCATAACTCCGAAATTGCTCAGTGGATTTCACCAGTTAACGAACTCGTCCGAGATATTTATGCTTCGAACCTACCCTGCAAATTTAACGTTCGAGAGCTATCGTGCCTACGGCCGGACCAGCCGGCCGGACTGGCCGGACAGATGAGTTCGAACACGAATTCTCGATCGGTGAGTCGAGCCAAATCATCTAAGACCATTTTCATCCAATAATTGAGGAACAAGAGCGCCAAAAATTGCAAAAATACAGAGCTGATACAGCTATGAACGGTAATATACTGTAAAATGGCTACTTCAAGGTTTGTGCAGTATTCCAGCAGAATCTGAAGATAGTTTCTGAAATATCAAATTATTCAAGAAAAACCTTAATTCTATTTTAATTTTTTTTCTAGTTATCAGATCTCCACGAAATTTCGCACAAATTTGCGAGTAGGCATTCTACAACCAATGGCAAAGTTGCAATTTTTGAGTTATTAAAGAAATAACAACAAAATTACAGATATGTATAATTCCGAAACTGTTTGGACAATTATACCGATAGAGGAACTTAACCGTTGCGTTTTGAAGGGGCAATATACACTGAAAATTGCTATCTCTTACCATTCGAGAGTTATCGTGACAACGGGCGGCTGGTCGGGGAGAACCAAATTTGACAATGAATTTTTCATCAGTCAGTCGTACAAAATCGTTTGAGACCATTTTCGGCAAAAAATTCATGGAGGAAGTGAGAGCCTTTCTAGTAAACGTCGTACCAGGATACCTCTAGTTTTGCCAAATGTTTGTGATTTTTTATTTTCAGCAGAAAATGGTTTTAGACGATTTTATTTACTCATTAAGAGTAAAATTAAATTATTTTCGTCCATTCGAACTCAGAAGGAAACGATTTGCAGAAGAAGTTTCATGTTGGAATGTGCTGGTGGAGTTTGAGTAGCGGCAAAATGCACATAATGGTTTCGGGGGAATACACATATGAAATATGAATATTTTTGGCGCTCTAGTTCCTCGGAACTGAGTGCTTATCAATTTGCCCAAATGTCTGTAATTTTCGAATATTTCGATGAAAATGGTCTTAAACGATTTGGTTCGGCTCACTGATCAAGAATCCGTGGTGGAAATTCATTCTGTCCGGCCGTCCGGCCGGCCGGCCGGTCCGGCCGGTCCGGCCGGTCCGTCCGTAGGCACGATAACTCTCGAACGGAATGAGCTAGAGAGTTGAAATTTTCAGAGTAGGTTTGGGGGTTGAATATCTCGGCTAAGTTTGTTACTGGGCAAAATCGGACAGATGGTTTCGGAGTAATAAAAATAAAATTTTTTTTTTACAAAACAAATTCCAAATTAATTTTTTTTTAATAAGCAGTTTTATCATAAGAATCCATTAATATCATTTTTAACTCTAACAAGCTAATACTTTCGGAGATATGATTTTTCAAAATTTCAATGTAAATCGTATTTCAACGTTGTCACAGAATGATATTATTCTATGTATGAATTGTCATAATGTCAAATGATGTTCCTCAGACATGACATTTTATAATCAATCGAAGAATTGTCAGCGAAGTGAGAAAAATCTCAGTTGTTTGCTCCGAAATTATGTTTTCTCAGAAAATTCTTAAATTTCGGAACGGAACATGAAGTAAGAGATCTGAGAGTAGTGAGACTGCTTTTCATCCATAGACATAGATATAACTCTCGAACGGAATAAGGTAGGTAGTTGAAATTTTCAGAGTAGTTTAGGGAGATGAATATCTCGGTTAAGTTCGTTATTGGGCAAAATTGGCCAGATTTAATTTGATTTCTTCCATGGTGCAGTTATCATTCTCATGATTGCTCATTTAATCTTGTTTCCGAAGCTCTTATCGTTGAAAATAAACCATTACTATACAGGGTGTTCTTTTTCTATCGGCACAATATTACGCGATTGATTTGATTTTTGACACAAACAAACCGTTATCTAAATATGAATCTTGGATGGATTCTTATAATGTATTTTTTAGAAACCTCTATACAGGGTGTTCTTCTTTTAACGTCAATCGCAACTTGCTGCTTTTCACGAAAAATCGTACTATTGTATTCAATTGTGATAAAAGATATACTTTCGAACATACATCGTTGAAAATAAACCATTACTATACAGGCTGTTCTTTTTCTATTGGCACAATATTATGCGATCGATTTGATTTTTGACACAAACAAACCGTTATCTAAATAAGAATCTTGGATGGATTCTTATAATGTATTTTTAAAAAATCTCTATACAGGGTGTTTCTGTTTTAACGTCAATCGCAACTAGCTGCTTTTCACGACAAATCGTGCGATTGTAATCAATTGTGTTAAAAGATATGGTTTCGGGACCTACATCGTTGAAAACAAACCATTACTATACAGGATGTTCTTTTTCTTTCGGCACAATATTACGCGATTGATTTGATTTTTGACACAAACAAACCGTTATCTAAATATAAATCTTGAATGTATTTCTTAAAAATCTCTATACAGGGTGTTCTTCTTTTAACGTCCATCGCAACTTGCTGCTTTTCACGAAAAATCGTACTATTGTAATCAATTGTGATAAAAGATATACTTTCGGACATACATCATTGAAAATAAACCATTACTATACAGGGTGTTCTTTTTCTATTAGCACAATATTACGCGATTGATTTGATTTTTGACACAAACAAAGCGTTATCTAAATAGGAATCTTGGATGGATTCTTATAATGTATTTTTTAAAAATCTCTATACAGGGTGTTTCTGTTTTAACGTCAATTGCAACTAGCTGTTTTTCACGACAAATCGTACTATTGTATTCAATTATGATAAAAGATATACTTTCGGGACATACATCGTTGAAAACAAACCATTACTATACAGGGTGTTCTTTTCCTATCGGCACAATATTACGCGATTGATTTGATTTTTGCCACAAACAAACCGTTATCTAAATAGAAATCTTGGATGGATTCTTATAATGTATTTTTTAGAAATCTCTATACAGGGTGTTCTTCTTTTAACGTCCATCGCAACTTGCTGCTTTTCACGAAAAATCGTACTATCGTATTCAATTGCTCATTTAATCTTGATAAATAAACTATTATTCAAATTGAATTTCCTTTATGATGCAGTTCTATCATATGAATACATTGATATAATTCCCAACTCTGAGAAACCAATACTTTCGGAGATATAATTTGCCTGTTTGAACTAGAGCGCCAGAAAGCTCCTGTACACAGGGCTTGAACCCATTTTTAACTATATATTTGCCCGAGTTAAAATTTTATAGTTGGTGTAGAATAACAACTAATTTCATAATTGCATAAAAATTCTGTCAGTAGAAGCAGAAATATTTTTGTAAGCAAAATTCAATATCAAAAAAATTGTTCATGCACTGACGTGAAGTGAGTGCTTGAAAATTTACCATGGTGAATTCGATTAAGATTTTCCAATACAGGAGAACGAACAATATAATTCACCATGTTAAATTCGATTGAGCGTGTCCAACACAGGAAAATGGACAATGGAACATACGCGCAAAAGCTACTGACTTCACGTCAGTGCTTGAACCAATTTTTTTTCGTAATTTTTTGAAATTTTCTACGGGTACAGTTCTTTCAAAATTTTAAACACGTCTTCATATCGATATTCTAGACACTGCTAGTTACCAAGCTTCAATTCGATCGAGTCAATATTTTGTGAGTTATCGAGGAAATAATATTCCAGGTGGGTAAAACTCTGGAACCGTTGGAACGATTATGCCCGTAAACAAACTCTCGCATTCAGATACGCAACATATCCGGAAAATTGCCAGTCTCTATCCCCTTTCATTCGAAAGTTATCGAGTCAACGGTGATCCATCCATCTACTGAACTCACACAAGGCTTCTCACGAAAATTTGCAAGAATATTTGCGCTGGCATTCTACAAATAATAACCATGCTTGAATTTAACTGGTTCCGTATTTTTTTTAGAAGATTTAGAATGGGCTAATTTCAATGATGTACTTTATGAAGGCAATAGGAAAGGAGAACATAATGGAATCATCAAAACAAATTACTGTTCGTTGACCACTGAGGTTAATATTACATTTTACTTCTTTAAGTAGTAAGACATGTTCCTATATACAGTATATTCATAATGTTGTTAGTTAATATGAACTATCAAAATAATTTGTTCGTAAGCCTCTACCTACTCAAATATCAGGAATAAATGGACAATCTGCTATGATTGTCTCCAGCCTTGCTCTAGACATTTCGATTATACTTTCCTTAGGTATTTCGATTTGTGAAAACTATGCACCGAGTGTAAGTCGCAACAACCCATTCCACGAGGTTGAATCATTGCAGATTGCTCATTTAATCTTGATAAATAAATTTAATGACAATTTTTCAAGCATTGTATATTGCTCTTTTTTTTAGCGCTCTTGTTTAAATGATAATTTTCGAAACAATTTTTGTAAACGACACATTTTTGAATTTAATTCCTTTCACGATGCAGTTCTATCATAAGGATCCATTGATATAATTCTCCACTCTGAGAAACCAATACTATCGGAGATATAATTTGTCTGTTTGAACAAGAGCGCGAAAAAGCTCCTGTCCACAGGGCTTGAACCAATTATTTATAGATGTCATTTGTGTACACGATGAAGAATATAGGACCCAAGATGGAACCTTGAGGGTGAATGTTAATAATAATATACTACACCACCTGGAAATGGAATCAACTCCTGAATACATCACCACTGTTTCCGCATAAGAAACAGAGATATTCTACATTACATATTTTCCCTTCAGAACTTTTCCTCGAAAATAATTCAAATGCTTTTCGTTGAGACGTTCAAAGTAAAATTGGTATTCATTCGAGTTTGGACTTTCTGGGAATATAGTGAGGTATTTATTTTTATTTCGCCTCTCTCCGTAAAGCGGGTTGCGGTGTTTCATACTTCTACGCACACTGAAGTGGTTATTAAAATGCTAAAATTCTGCCACGCCCGACCTTGTTATTTCGACGAATACGACTGTTGGAAAAAGCACAATGAATTTCAAACTTCGAACATGAATCTAAGAATTGTTGAACCGGATTCCCCTTTGGATATTCGCTGAAATACGACGACATTTATTCACAGTGGATGCAATATTATTGTAAGCTTGGGGAAATATAGAAGAGAATAGTGGAACCGCAAGGTATCGATTTATCGAGTTTGTCTGTAGCGGATAGTGCCCAGATCCTGTTTACATCATTATGAGGATGTATTCAGTCGATCATGAGATGGAAATAGTCTAATGCAAAATAAATTATTAATTGGTTCCTTTCCGGGTTTTATGTCCCATACTCTGAGAAATATCTATAAGATAAAAAAAAATGGTTCAAGCACTGACGTGAAGTCAGAAGCTTTTGCGCGTATGTTATCTTGTCCATTCTCCTATATTGGACACTCTTAATCGAATTTACCATGGTGAATTCTATTGTCTGTTCTCCTGCATTGGACACTCTTAATGGAATTTACCATGGTAGATTCGGGGTGTCCAATACAGGAGAACAGACAATAGAATTCACCATGGTAAATTCGATTAAGTTTATCCAATAAAGGAGAATGGACAAAACAACATACGCGCAAAGGCTTCTGACTTCACGTTAGTGCTTGAATCAATTTTTTTTTTCAATAATTTTTTATGAATTTTCTAGTGCTACGATCCTCACGAAATTTTGCAAGAATTTTTGCGTTGGCATTCTACAACTAATAACCATATTTGAATTGGATCGGATTAGTCTTTTTTGAGTTATTAAGGATATAACAACCAAATTTCAGATTGATATTACCCCAGAAACATTTGGCCGATTATGCTGTTCAACAAACTTAAATGTCGTATTCAGATGTGCAATCTACCGTGACAACTGCAGGTCGCTATTTCTTTCCGTTCTCAAGGAATCATGATATACATAATATTTTTTCGTAATTTCTTACAAGTCACAAAATTTTACACACGTCTTCATATTGATATTCTGAAACTAGTTACCAAGCTACAATTCGATCGAGTCTATATTTTTTGAGTTATCGAGGAAATAATATTCCAGATGGGTATAACTCCGAAACCGTTGGGCCGATTATAGGCCAACAGCGAACTTAACCGCCGTATTCACAAAGTATTCAATCTCCGTTAAGTCCTAACTGAGATCCTCAGTTAAGGATAAATAAGAATCGCAACCTCGGTTAACGTATGTAAAGGTGGAGAAACAGGCCTGTTTCACGTTAATTTTCACATCAACTGAGGTTGCGATTCTTATTTATCCTTAACTGAGGACCTCAGTTAGGACCTAACGGAGATTGAATGCTTTGTGAATACGGCGGTAAGTCTCCCATTCAGATGTGCAACCAATCCTGAAAAATGCAAGTCCCTATTTCCTTTCGTTCGAGAGTTGTCGAGGCAACGATCACCCATCCAGCTAGGGAACTCACGCAAGGATGCTCGGATCTCCAACAACATAGATCCTATCATGTTCAAACTTGGAACTTGGTAGTAAAGTTAGGTTCTGAAGGCTCTCTCAAAATTTCAGCGATATCGGACAAATAGCTTCTGATAAATATAATTTTTTTCAATAATTTTCTATATTTTTTAAAAATTTTCTAGTTATACGATCCTCAAAAATTTGCAAATGTTTTCGCGTTGCCGTTCTACAACTAATAACCATGTTTGAATGGATCGGTTTTGTATTTTTCGAATTGAGGAAATAACAACCAAATTTCAGATGGGTATAACTCCAAAACTGTTTTGCCGATTATGCCTACAAATAAGCTCAAATGGTGCATTCAGATTCTCAACCTAACCTGAAAATTTCAGGTCACTATCTCTTTCCGTTCTTAGGTTATCGTGACGTAAAAAATATTATTTAATAATTTTTTAAAAATTTTCTATTTATACGATGTTCACAAAATTTCACAAACGTCCTTATGTTCATATTCTACAACTACTCACCAAGTTTCAATTTGATCGCATTAGTATTGGTTGTAGGGAAAATTATTACTCGGAAACCATTGAGCCGATTATGCCCATTAACAAACTCGTCCGTCGTATTGGGATGCGCCACCTACCCTGAAAATTTCAAGTCGCTAACTCTTTCCGTTCTCAAGTTATCGTGGCAACGGCCGGCCGGCCGGACAGAACCAAATTTGACCTCGAATTCTTCATCAGAGAGTCGAATCCAACCGTTTCAGACCATTTTCGGCAAAAATTCGAAAAGGACAGTTATTTAGGCAAAATGATAACGCGATGTTCCCCAGAACATACGCGCAAAAATTATTATTTCGGAATTGCTTCGGCGTTAGATATATGTCATAAGCAATGTATCGAACCATGTTGCCTAACAATAATGAAACAACGTCAACGATAAAACAACTATTTCGTAACGTTTCGGAGACATTATCAGACTCCTTCGTCAGACACCAAACGAAAATCTTCATAAATATTTTTTGTTGATGGCTTTTCTGAAATTCGAAAATTGTCATATTGACAGTCTTTGAAGATTATAGTATATATATATATACAGGGTGAGTCTTTGACCACTGCATTAATTTTAACCAAAGATTCCTCTCGTCAAATGAAACACTTTTTTCATTTACCATTTTTCCAGATTCGGCTCATGTAAAAAGTTACAAGCGTTTAAAGATTTCACAATGTGCTAATACACTCCCGCATATAAATTATCTATGACATTGTTGGCGGACGAGAATAAGGCATGGTAACGTGGTTTACAGCCTGATTCGGGATTCCAACGCTCAGGGACGGATCCATAAAAGTAGTGAAATTTCTGGAGTTTTCCATTTTAAAACATTCAATGAAGAATATCTCGAAAACGGTGCGTTTAAGGAGAAATGATGAAGAATAATATAATGTTCTAAAACGATGGAGTATTCTTGAAATGACTCAAAAAAAACTCTATATGCTTTCTTTATGCTAATTTCGTTTAGTTTTATGAATCCACGAGTCCATAACTAGAAAACCAGTAGAAGTAGAAAATAACTAATATTTGGAAAATACGTATCATAGTCATAGGAAACTTTACGCCAACATTCATTTTATTCGAAAAAAGGATGTCAAAGCTACAAAATAAAAACTGATTTTTTTTCAAAATTTCAACAGCCTGTAACTTTTTACCTGAGCTGAATTTGGAAAAATGTTAAATGAAAAAAGTGTTTCATTTGATGAGAGGAATCTTTGGTTAAAATTAATGCAGTGGTCAAAGACTCACCCTGTATATATATATATATATATATATTGTAATGATATGAATTAATAGAATTTTGAAAATATTACAGAATAATTTATTAACTAAGAAAGAAACTATGTTTATCAAACTCTAAGACTATATTACACTAACCTTAAACAAGCTTAACCTAATATTCCTTATTCTATGCCAATTTGCTGGGAAGTTCCTTCCAATCGTAGATAATCCTTCTTTCACTTCATATCAGGGGCGTAGCCAGGGGGGGGGTTTTGGGGGTTCAAACCCCCCCCCGAAATGTTATTTTTCTCTTAAAAATTTTTTTTTTTGCTGCAGAAAGTGACCCTTACACCCCCAAAACCCCCCCCGAAATTAATTCCTATTTAAAAACCCCCCCCGAAATTGATTCCTGGCTACGCCCTTGCTTCATATATCACTCCTTCTTCTAATTAATTCTCTCTTCTACTTCTAGATACAATGGATCCAATATGATACTTTCCTATTATATATCCTTTTTAAGATTAGAATATTTATTTCATTCAATTAAGTGAGTTTTTCTCTAATTATATGGAGCACAATTTTTGTGTCATTCACCTTTTAAATTATAAATCTACTGTCTATTCCATTTTTCCTCGTTTCCTAGGATTCATTTTATTTGAACTCTCAGCCAAACCTGATTTCTTCTATTTAATTATTCAATCAAATCATCCGAATGGCTTGTGTCGAGAAAACGATGATTTGATTCCTTGTTACTAAATTATTTCCTTCTTCCTTGCTTATAATTTGTTTCAAATGTAACATACTGGTTATAGATATACTTTTAGAAATCATATATGTAAAAGTCTTTGGCAGAAATCAACAAACTTTTCGTAAATTCACTAAATTAACTAAATAAATTAAGTATTTATGTGTCAGATCTACAATTTCTTAAACATTCAGATCTTTCAATGTAAAATACAATTTAAATTCTCTTTTATTTTGAGAGCCTCAACATTTTCCATAACAAAATATATATATATATATATATAGGACAAGAAGTCTTTGCTGACTTGTTAGGACAATCTTAGTTTGGTATTCTTGGGATTGCAGCAATAAAAGAAGTGATACTCTTTTTCCTTTAGCTCAAGCTTTCGAGATTTATTATCCCTTCATCAGGAGCACTACAAGACATGAATATTTAAAAGATGTTTTTTACAACCAACTATTTTATACTTACAGGAGGTGAGATTGATTTTAAAGTTCTTAAATAATGAAACATCTGGGAAGTAGTTTGGGCATTTTACTACCAATCTACTCAGTGCAACTGTAATTCGAAATATGATGAATGATGATAATGATTTACTTGGAAAAATCGATTTTTAATCCAACAAGACGCCGAAATCAAAAGAAATGAAATTATGAATCATAAGGTCATCAGTGAGGAACCACACTCTCAGAGATTTGGACCAGGGCCAAGAATACCAAACTAAGATTATACATATATATATATATATTTTTTTTAACATTTGTTTAAGGGTTAGCAGCAAGAAAGCCAGTCACACGATCTTTTTAGCAACTTCCTATATTTCGGTGGACATTGCCACCATCCTCAGGGATCTACAATAATTACTTAAATTAAAAACATTGCCACAAAAGGTAGACAAATAACTTACAGCTAGTGATCACTAATAGCAAACGGTAGGAAGTTGCTAAAAAGATCGTGTGACTGGCTTTCTTGCTGCTAACCCTTAAACAAATGTTAAAAAATTGATTTTACAGCAATTAACATAAAGGTTCATATATATATATATATATATATATATATATATATATATATAATATAAGTATATTAAGAGTCTATAGTATATCTAGTTGAGGACTCTTTAAGGGTTTATCGACTCGTCATTTGGAGGGAAATAAAGTGGACTCTTTATTATTCGCCAAGCTTTCGCATTTATTTAATGCTTCTTCAGGGCTTCTACAATAAAGTACAAGTTTTTTACAATAAACAGTTAAATGTATACTTTCTCATTAGACTTACTGAATGTGAGATTTTTACATGATCTAGCATCGAGCTTCAACATTCGTCACAATAATAAAATTTCACATAAACTAAAACATCACAGGTACATACAATAATATAATTTAGCCACATCACATTGTATAAAATTCATTTCAGATTGATCTGTCATACTTGTTTGTTTACGGTTAATATTCACAGGTTATGTTCTAGTCCTCTGTGGTTACACAGAAGATCAAAATACAAGAATTCATTTCGCATCATACCCAAATATTGACAACCTAACAAAAAAATTAAAAGATATATTCAAGGATGAAAATGTTAAAATTGCAGTGTATAATCAAAAAACAGTTCGAAGTTTATACAGCAGAATAAAGGACCCCATACCAACTCAACTAAGGAGCAACGTTGTATACCAAATAGAGTGTAAAAATTGCGTACGCAGTTACATTGGACATACATCCCAATGGTTAAAAAGTAGGATGGCACTGCATAAGTCCGATATAACCAAATATAAAGAAAGGTGCGCTCTAGCTTTACACGCACATAATTTTGACCACAGTATAGATTTCGAAGGTGTGAAGATATTAAAAACAGAAAATAATTATCATAAGAGAATGGTCCATGAGATGATACACATAAACAAAAATGAAAAAGTTATGAATAAAAAAACAGACACGAACAACCTGAGCTCCATATTATCCACAGTTACCTGCTGGAAATGTCCAAGTGTATACACTTTTATGATGGCCCTATTGACGAATAGAAAAACCAAGAAGAGTAAGAGCACTGAGTAAAATTATAACCACAGAGGACTAGAACATAACCTGTGAATATTAACCGTAAACAAACAAGTATGACAGATCAATCTGAAATGAATTTTATACAATGTGATGTGGCTAAATTATATTGTATGTACCTGTGATGTTTTAGTTTATGTGAAATTTTATTATTGTGACGAATGTTGAAGCTCGATGCTAGATCATGTAAAAATCTCACATTCAGTAAGTCTTATGAGAAAGTATACATTTAACTGTTTATTGTAAAAAACTTGTACTTTATTGTAGAAGCCCTGAAGAAGCATTAAATAAATGCGAAAACTTGGCGAAGAATAAAGAGTCCACTTTATTTCCCTCCAAATGACGAGTCGATAAACCCTTAAAGAATCCTCAACTATATATATATATAATATATATCTTAATATATATATTTCTTGTGTGCGTGTGTATGTGACTGAACTCCTCCTAAACGACTGGACCGATTTTGATGAAATTTTTTGTGTGTGTTCGTGGAGATTCGAGAATGGTTTAGATTTACTAAAAATGACGGGGAGAACCAAAGTTTTCATTGCTCACCATAATTATCCTTTCTTTGATGGTATACCTGGCACCTCCGCCAATTTGCAACGCGATGTGTAACTTCGACTAGACCGATTTTGATGAAATTTTTTGTGTGTGTTCGTGGAGATTCGAGAATGGTTTAGATTTACAATTTGGTCTACTGGAAAATGTTTTTTCAATTAATTTCTTATTTATAAGGAGTTGTTGATTTTGGAATGTTTTACATTAGATCCGGCGGACGGCGCTATCATCGCATTCAATTTTAGTTTGTCCCGACAGATGGTGCTACGATTAATTTGTTATTCAATTCATGTGCTGATTAAAATATTAAATGTAATTATTTTTTAAAGAGTTTTGAAGTGTGTATAAATAATTTTGTGAATTCAGATGTTTTTTTTTTGTAAGGAGTTTTTGATTTTGGAATGTTTTACATCAGATTCGACGGATGGCGCTATCATCGCATTCAATATTATTCTATTTTAATTTTAGTTTGTCACGACAGATAGTGCTACGATCAATTTGAATTGGAGTTGGCGTTAGGGTTGGAGTTGTCGTTGGCGTTGAGGTTTGCATTGACGTTGGAGTTCACGTTGGAGTTGGAGGGCAGTACGAAGTCTGCCGGGCCAGCTAGTATATATATATATATATATATATATAATGTATATTGTTGTAGGGGGTAATTTTGCACTGCGATCTTAAGGTCTATTGTGCCCCCCCTTCAGAGCTGTCTATGTCATTACCATCTACCTGCTTTCCAGTTCCCGAGTTCTGATGAACTCCAGCATCTGGGATGGCTTCAAGGAGGCTAGGTCTTCGCTCCTGCAGATTTCTTGTCCAAAGCATTCCTTGCGTTGGTTTGAGATGGCGAGGCATTCCGTCGTCAGGTGATCAGGAGATTCATTCTCTTCCCAACAGAATCTGCAATCGTCAGTTTCTGCTAGCCCTAATCTCATCATATGCTTCCTGAGGCCGCAGTGCCCTATGAGGAAGCCAGTGAGGAGGTGCAGCTTGTTCTCACTGAGGTCCAAGTATTTCTTGGATCTGACATTATCAAAGTTCCGGAGGAATTTCTTGGAGTGATGCATTCCGGGGAGAGATCTTCAGAAAGTACCTCTCTCAGTTTCTTCTTTCGTCCGGAATTCACTTTTGTAGGTGTGTCTACCAACCCCACAATAAGGTTCCGTGCCAATAAAGGGGGTTTGTGCTCCTTTCTTGGCAAGTGTTTCGGCTTCCTCATTTCAGCGTGACAAGGAACCCAGACCAAGGAGACCCTGTTGTTCTTGCCCACTTCATTGAGTTTTCTTCGGCACTTCCATATTAGCTTGGATTCGATAACATGGGAGCTCAGAGCTTCAATAGCAGCTTGACTGTCAGAGTGGATTATCAGAGATTATAGTAACATAAGTTCCAACCCCTTTTTCAAACCAGTTAAACCAAAAATACACAAAACTCTAATTCCACTGATGAGACCAATAGTAAGTTCTATTGCTTCTCCATGTCAAAGTTTAGCGAAATATTTGCTACAATTTTTAAACCCATTAACGAAAAAGAAAGAAAGTTTTTTGAAGAAAAGCATTATTGAGTGCAATTTTAATGGCGATAATCATTTAGCACTACTTCAAAATGATTTCCACGAAATAAGATATGTTTCCAACAGGATGGATATCACTACACTACCAATGCAATGTCCTGCAGTACCTCGAACAACCTCGATAGGAAGAAGAGGAACGTTCGAATGGCCAACGCGCTCCCCAGATCTTAACCCATTAAATTACTATTTATGGGGATATGTGGGGAGCATTGTGTATAAAACTAAACCCCTTGATTTTAATGACCTAAAAAATCGAATAACTCTTGCGATTAGGTCGATCACTCCTGAGATGTTGTATAATGTTGGAAGACATTTGTATTTGAGGTCAGGATGTTGCCGAGGCGTTCGTGGTGAACACTTTGAACATCTGTTTCAATAACATTCATAATTCTTTTACGAAGAAGAATGACAATTTGAAATTGACCTTATTGGGGATTTTCCATAAATATGTACCTACATTAACCATTGTAATGAATTTATTGCATTTGGCTTATAAACACTGTATGTATATTGGTTTTCAAGACATTTCTTTCTCGAATGAATTGTTAGAGTTCATTTCCTAGAAAACATAATGATCTATATTGGCAATTCTGTGCTAAAAGATTCTCTTCACAATAGTATTGATTATATAATAATATCAAATACGATATAATTTAATTGAATATACATAATAAAATTCCATCTAAAACGTGAATATATAGTATAGCTGTTCGAAATATTGAGCCGTATTCATAAAAAAATTTGTTCAAGCAATGACGTGAAGTCAGGAGCTTTTGCGCGTATGTTCTATTGTCCATTCTCCTGTATTGGACACTCTTAATCGAATTCACCATGGTAAATTCGATTAAGAGTGTTCAATACAGAAGAATGGACAATTGAACATACGCGCAAAATATCCCGACTTCACGTCAGTGCTTGAACCAATTTTTTTTCGTGAATTCAGGAGCTTTTGCGCGTATGTTCAATTGTCCATTCTCCTGTATTGAACACTCTTAATCGAATTTACCATGGTGAATTCGATTAAGAGTGTCGAATACAGCGAAAGGTCCTGACCTCACGTCAGTGCTTGAACCAATTTTTTTTTCGTGAAGTCAGGATAGAAAGCAATGATGAAAAAATTAACACATTATTGTCTACCTTCAATTCTTCTTTAGGAGAAGAATACATAATTATTCTTGAAAAATATTACTGGAATTAATGTCATATTAAATAATCAAAGTAAAGAAAATTATAAGTTTAGTTACTAACATATTGAATGAAATTCAATTCAAAGTAATATTCAATTACTTATTCTTAACCAATAAATGTCCATTGATAGATCTGAATGTGATGAGGTGAAACATAAAGATATATTCTCATTAGTGATAGAAAAACTGGCCTAAAATTCCTCTCTACCCATCACGAGATTTAATATCCACAAATGAGCCTCTCTCCTTACAAGATCAGAAGCCTTCAACAAAATTTCAGCGATATCATATTAAAAATAATACATAACCTTTCAAAAGTCCCCTCTCACAAATATACTCCTCTGAAGGCACATGGATCTCTTGAAGAAGAATCGTCTTCTCTATTTCTCAAAGATATTCATTCACTCTTGTTCATAGAAATCCCTTCAATATTAAGTTGCCTCCTCCTAAGGAGGATCTCTTTCAAAACCAGGTCTGACCACTAATGTAGGGCTATCATCTCCCATAGATTTGTGATGGAATAACACGATTTTCCCATAACATACGCGTAAAGATATGTCATCATGACATTCATATTTTTATTTTTGTAGGTCTCGCAAAAATACGACCATAGACAACATATCATACGACGATTCGCATCCGCTACCGGCGCTACCGCTTCGCTACCGAACTCACAAATGGCAACGCGGTTCTCCAACAATATAGATCCGATCGTGTTCAAACTTGGAATTCTGCAGTAGAGTTAGGTTTTGAAGGCTCTTCCAAAATTTCAGCCATGTCGGACGAATAGTTTATGATATATTTTTTTTCAATAATTTTTTATTATTTTTTTTTTAATTTTCTAGTTATACCATCGTCACGAAATTCTGCAAGAATTTTCGCGTTGGCATTCTACAACTAATTACCATGTTTGAATTTAATCGGTTTTGTATTCTTCGAGTTAATGAGTAACAAAAAACAACCAAATTTCAGAAAATTTCAGATGGCTATAACTCTAAAACCGTTTAACGATTATGCTCATAAACAAACTCAAATGTCGCATTCAGGTGCACAACCTAACCTGAAATTTTCAAGCCACTATCTCTTTCCATTCTCAGGTTATCGTGACAACAAAAGAATTTTTTAATAATTTTTTAATAATTTTCTAGCGATACGATTCTCACAAAATTTCACAAACGTGCTCAGGTCTATATATTTCAACTATTCACCAAGTTTAAATTCGATCGGATTTATTTCGGTCGAAAACAAAATTATTACTCGGAAACCATTGGACCGATTATACCCATAAACGAACTTGTCCGTCGTATTGGGATGCGCCACCTACCCTGAAAATTTCAAGTCGCTAGCTCTTTCAGTTCTCAAGTAATCGTGGCAACGGACGGCCGGACGGCCGGACGGCACCACAGAATTAAATTTCACATTTGGGCAAAACTATAACGCGATGTTCCCCAGAACATACGCGCAAAAAGGTTATGCTTATACTTGCAGAAAATGAAGGGAATTCTTGAGTTCGCATTCATAATATTTCGCGTGAAACCTTATACTTATAGAGTAGGAGCATATCCTTCACAAAAAAGTATTTGGTTATTTATAAACGTTTCCCTTTACTTTAAATGAAAAGCATATCCTTCAATAATTTTGAGTGTGGTCAGTAGCAGACTCACTCGTAGTTTACATGTTTATATAACTCAGTTTTATAGTTTTTCAAGCAACTAAATCTAATAAAATCAATTTATTCAAGTTTAATATCTTCATTTTGATTATATCGAAAGGTTAACATTGATGTCGATATCCATCAGTTGACCAGTTGTATTGATGGTAGATGTTGTGGAACTGAGAGAAATTAATAAGCTGCCATCAGGATAGAGTAACAAAGTTGGAAAAGAACACAAGTGACTCTCCTTAGTCGCACAAGCTCCTAGAAGATTTGGGAGGGTCAGTATAATCCTAATCATGTTTATAGCACGCGCGCCAAAGCAGATTGACTTTTTACACTTTTTCTTTCATTGTTAAGTCAATCTGCTTTTGCGCGCGTGCTATAACCATGATTAGGATTATACTGACCCTCCCAAATCTTCTAGGAGCTTGTGCGACTAAGGAGAGTCACTTGTGTTCTTTTCCAACTTTGTTACTCTATCCTGATGGCAGCTTAGATACAGCACTGTTAGTTTTGAATAATTCAATTCAAATTAGCCACGGTGAACACGCGCGCCAAAGAGTACTGACTTCACGTCAGTGCTTTTTTTTTTTTTTTTCAAGTTCCTTTAACAAATATAGCTATCAATACAGTTTGGCTGTTAGTTTTACCGTAGATCAGAAAAAATTCGGTTGTGGGTCCTCCGTTAGGGACGAAATTGCATCTTCTCCAAATCCGAACGCATTTTAATATAGATCTACCGAATATAGTTATTTATAAATTCGCCTCAGGGCCACCATACAGACATTTCAAATCGGAAACAACGCTATTTCCCCCAAACTGACTTGTGTCCGTGCACTGAATTGACATGAATATTCTTTTAAAACCTCACAATATCGGCTCATTACTCCCAACATAACCCAAACAACCCAGAACCATTCACTTCTCGTCTGCGCAAGCGCAGTATACTCGTGGCTGCAAGTCCTCCCAAAATTACACACCTCACAAAAAACTCCGATTCTCCAACACTAGTGGTTCAGGAGATATCGCTTCTTGAATCCACGCATGCGCAGACCCTCACCAGGGGATTCTATAGCGGAAAAGCATCCGCCACCCCAAAACCCCAATCCTCTCTGACGAAAGCACCACCAGTTAAATCACTGATGGTCTGCTCATGCGCATAACGAAAAATGCCCGTAAGGGGTTGCATCCATTTCGAAATTAGCCCAAGGGCCACGGTAAGGACACTTTAACTCTGAAACAACGCTACAGCCCCCAAACTGACTTGTCCTTGCACTGAATTGCTATGAATATTCTTTTAAAACCTCATAATATCGTCTCAGCACTCCCAACATAACCCATCCAACCCAAAAACAGTCACTTCTCTTCTGCGCATGCGCAATCTACTCGCGGCTAAAAGTCCTCTCAAAATAACACACCTTACAAAAAACTCCGATTCTCCAAGACTAGTGGTTCAGGAGATATCACATCTTTAATCCACGCATGCGCAGACCCTCAACAGGGGATTCTATAGAGAAATAGCATCCGCCACCCCAAAACCCTAATCCTTTCTGACGAAAACACCACCAGTTAAATTACTGATGGTCTGCTCATGCGCATAACGAAAAATGCCTGTAAGGGGTAACATCAATTTCAAAATTAGCCCCAGGGTCACGGTACGGACACTTTAACTCGGAAACAACGCTACATCCCCCAAACTGACTTGTCCTTGCACTGAATTGCTATGAATATTCTATTAAAACCTCATAATATCGACTCAGCACTCCCAACATAACCCATCCAACCCTAAAACAGTCACTTTTCTTCTGCGCATGCGCAATCTACTGGCGGCTAAAAGTCCTCTCAAAATAACACACCTTACAAAAAACTCCGATTCTCCAACACTAATGGTTCGGAAGATATCGCATCTTCAATCTACGCATGCGCAGACCCTCATCAGGGATCTGAATTCTATGGAGGAATAGCATCCGCCACCCCAAAACCCCAATCCTCTCTGACGAAAACTACAGCAGTTAAAGGACTTCTCATCTGCGCATGCGCAATACGGAAAATGCCCGGAAAGGGCAGCATGACCCTCAAAAACATATGTTTCGGCATTAAAAGCAAAGTTTTCCGCAAAATAGTAGTAATTTTTTTATTTTTTTCATGTCACGTGATCTTCACGAAATTTTGCAAAAGTGTTTGCTTTGGTCTTTTGCATCTAACTACTGAGTTTCAATTTAATCAGATCATTATTTTTCGAGTTATCGTGAAAACAAAATTTTCAAATTTTCAAAATTTTTTTTTGCCACTTTAGGGCCGTCCGTTCAACACAAAACTTCGCAGGCATATAAAGGTCATGATTCTACAATCTGATGCCAAATTTCAAAAAGATCGAGTGATCGGTTCCGGAAATATTCATAAAAAACGTTTTTATTAAAAACGGCCTTAACTCCGAAACCGCTCGGTCGATTCCGCCCGTTAACGAACTTGTCCGAGATATTTACGCTATGAAACTACCCTGCAAATTTCAACGCTCTAAGTCGTTCCGTTCGAGAGTTATCGTGCTAACGGCCGGACCGGCCGGCCGGCTGGACCGGACGGACAGAATTGAATTTGACCTCGAATTCTTCATCAGGGAGTCGAACCCAATCGTTTGAGACCATTTTCGAAAAAAAATTCGAAAAATACAGACATTGTGACGAAATGATAGCACGCTGTTCCTTGCGGAACACGCGCGCAAAAACTACAAGCAGCGTTTATCCACATCTGTACTTGATTATAAAGAATTATACCGGTTTGCAGAGGAAAATGTGCAATGGCTTGCCAACAGATTTTTGTGAATAAATGCTGAAACTCGATGAGTCATCTGTCCTTTAGATGAAGATATGTTTACGCTATCTCGGTGATCCCGGGTATCAGAAAGGCATTCGTGAAAAACTGGATGTGAGTCAAGCTACAGTATCTCGTACAGTACCGTAATTGAAGCATAGTTGCGCAATCAAATTACTGGATAAAGTTTCCCCCTCCCCCTCATTAACAATATTTGCTGTTGATTCCTCTCCTTCTTTTTTCATAGTACTCTCTTTGAGTCCTTTTGTTTCCTTTGTTTCGTACTCTTCTGTTCGTGTTTTTTTTCTTGTTGGCAGAAGAGATTTGACAGTCTTGACGCTAGATTGTGGTTTGATGATTGATTCAGTCTTTTCTGGCATAGTAGAAGCTTCACTCACTCTATGCTGAGGATATCTATCATCAACACCAATGTGCATTGTGCCTCCAATTCTTCCAATTGTAGGATTACTGTCCCTTTCCATAGCCTCCAATATCTTTTTCTCTCATTCCAAGAGTGCTTTATTTCCAGTTTTTTTCAAGTTAGTTTTTTCTGAGAATCTTCCTTTCATATCGTTTATTTTCTTCAAAAAGCTTTTCGCTTCCAGTGCTTTACCAAATGTCACATTGTACATCCTGTTAACATTTCTAATATCGTCCTTTCTAGTTTTCATTTTTGGTATTTGGGATTTTTCCAAAATCACAGGAGCATTTGCAAATTCCTCTATGCTATGATACTGCTATGAACTGCAATTCGGTTGTAGCATTAACTTTTTCTGCATTTTCACTATCGCTGCTCGACGAATACATCTTCTTTGATCCAAGTACTAGGCTTAAAAAACACTGATAAGAAAGGAAAACAATAAATAAACAAACCATCGTAAACCGGTTGGAACCTGCCGTGGCACATACAAGCCAACATCCCTTTACTTATTCTTGGAGGATATTCTTGCAAGTGTAAGGTAATCATTATGAATACGAAAAAAAGGAAATGCTTTTACCCTTACCTTTTTCTTCAACTGAAAACCTTATACTTTCATCTGATACTTATAAGGATATCCTTCAGTTTTATGAATACGGCTCATTGGTTCGACCTGCTGTATCATCTCTGTGGAAAATTTTTAATATCCCAACATCCTTTACTTCCTGACATTCCTCAACTCAGTTTCGTAATTCTATCAATTATCCGGCATTACACTCCAGTTGAAATTATGCCACGAGGAGCAGATTTAGTTAGCGAAGAAAAATTCAAAAATCTCACCGCCGCGTAATAAATGTCCAAGAGGAATGCAAATATAAGAAAGCTGGCAGAAGTGTAAAGTATCATCAGAATGATAAAAACCCGAATTAATTATAAAAGTTTCTCGAAGGAATATGAGAGAAGCTAAAAATGGCCGATAAAAGAAATGGTTGCCCTTTTCATTTTCGCCAGTTAATATTTGAGTGCCGTTTCTTGAGAATAAAAAGTTTTCGAAGTCAGATATGTACAACCCATTCCAAGAAAAATAGTTCGTTCTCTAACAATTTTATACCGCCAGATAATTCAGAATGGCCCCCTCAACACGAGAGAAATGTCAGCTTCTGGTATGATGGATTGTATTATTTCAAATATACTTCCGGGTTGAATTTTGAGGGCGGGTGGACGACATCTGTCGTGTTGGAGAAAAAAATAGTGCTTCGAGGGTAGCTTGCGCAATATTATCTGAAGGACTGACCCATCGAATCGATCTCTGTTTTTCATAGTTCCATGGCTCATTATCGTTTCTTCTTCTGAACGAAACAGTCCTAATATACTCACCGACAAAGAAACTGCAACACCCAGAAGGAAATGTTTAAATTTTTAATTTTTTTTGGTAAAACATAGATAGTACAGCAATGAGTAAACGATTAAAATTTGAAAAAATATTTGACGGTTTTTTCATGTAAACATTTTTTGTTACTTACATATTGTAGTCGTTTTTTGCAAATTTTCCAAATTTTACAACAAACCAGCTGTTCGAAGAGATCCAGAGTCGATGTTTAGTTGTTGTTGAAATGCCTAAAGCATGTGTACGCGGAATTTATCGCCAGCTGAGTGAATTTGACCGAGGACGAATTATTGGTCTACGGGAGGCGGGGTTGTTATTTCAAGAAATTGCTAGTCGTACGAACAGAAATCCAACTTCTGTTATGAGATGTTGTCAAACGTGGTTTGATACTGCCAAAATTGAAGAAGAGTAGACACTGGACGTCGAAAGGGCACAAATGATGTTCAAGTTCGACGTCTTAGAACTATGGCTATTAGATACCGATTTGCGACAACTGGATCTTTGACTGATGAGTGGTTAGGAGAACAACCATCTTGTAACTGTCCGAACGGTTTACCGCCGGGTAAGGTCTTTTGGACAGGAGCATTATCGACCCCATCTTGTGTTACCTCTGACGGTTGAGCATCGCCGGCAACGGTTGCAGTGGTAGAGAACGTCAACATTGGAATGTGGAATGGCATCAGGTTTCTCTTCTCATTAATTTCGACTTTCCTTGGGTGCACTTGATGGCCAAAGTGGGGGAGAAAGATGTGAACCTCAGTTTGATATTGAGCGTCATGTACACCGGACAGTAGGCGTTATGGAATGGAGTGCTATTGCACATGCAAGAAGGTCATCTTTAGTCTTTATTAGAGGTAACATGACAGCGCTGCGTTACCTTCAAGAAATATTGGAGCCATATGTTCTCCCTTACCTTAACCGGCTCGAGAATCCAATATTTCAGCAAGATAATGCTCGACCTCATGTTGCCAGAGTTAGTTTAAAATTTTTTGAAGTGACCCATGTGAATCTTTTGCCATGGCCGCCCAGATCCCCCGCCCATAGAGCATGTTTGGGACATCATGGGTAGAAGGCTTGGAAATTTACCCTAGCCCCCACGGACTTTGGTGGCTCTGATACATGAACTACGGGTAGCTTGGGATAGTATCCCTCAAGAAGAAATAGACTATCTTTTTGCATCAATGCCAAGACGTTTTGGGGAGTGTATAGATAATCGTGGTGGACAAACACATTATTGACAAATTTAACCCTTAACCGGCGTTGCGGAGTCCCTCGGCCTCTTGCATGTTTAAATAATCGTGTAATCTTCGTTTTCATTGGTCGAGTGATTCATGTGTCTAAGTACCTTCCTATGGTGGGATAACTCATCGATAGCTCAGTGGAATTCGTTGAATTCTCACAAGTTGAACTTATTCTGAGCAGCTTAGAGTTCATCGGACTCCGTGACGCGCTTAGTGTAATTTTTAATTCATCTACCAGTCTTGTTTCGACACGAAACGACTTGAACGATTAGACTTTTTGAGGGTGTGGGCCAACAACTCTTCCGTTGAGAGACCCCAGAAAACCAATTTATCAAGAGAATTGAAATTAGGACTATTCAAAATTTTGAATATTGCACCCCAGGCAACAGCACAAGCTGGAGATGTTTTGCCCAGGAATCAGAGAAAATATTGTTCTAAATGTGATCCAAAATTGAAGAGAAAAACTGCATATTATATGTGTGAAATGCAAAACATCGATTGGTCAGCAATGTAGCAAAAAAATTGTATTCAGTGCATTGAAACGCTAAATGAGTGGTAATTTCCAATTTTTTTCTCAATGAGATTTGGACCATTGTCAGTATTTTGCTCTGTATGAATAGAACCTCAAATTCCCAGTTTTTCTATACTACAGTACCTACGTAACATATTCTACATGAAAAAAAACTTCCATTTCACTCTTGTCCAATGAATCAAGAGAAAAATCCTAATGTTAATTTCCCCAGAGTTCTCTTTGAGTTTTTTTTGTTTATCATATTTACTGAGTTGTTTATGAGGTGATATGCTCATTTATGTATTGAATCATATTCTATTGTATGTCTTTAATTATATTTTCAGCGAAACAGGAACCAATTCACCATTTAGAACAGAAAAAATTCTTTCAGGAACTCCAGAGTCCCAGAGACTTCACCACGCACGGAGCGTTAACATTTCTGGCCACGCCAGTTGCGGGTTAAAAAAAATTGTAAACACTTCGTTTTTTTCTTCAAATTTCAATCATTCACTCCTTGCTATACTATCTTTGTTTTACCAACAGAAAAAAATTTAAATTTAAACAGCTCCTTTTGGGTATTGTAGTTTCTTTGTCAATATATTTTTGATAATTTTGTGAACTCAACAGTTGAAATGGAAAATTTGGATTATCATGAAATTCATATACCAAATAAATTAAAAAAGCAGTGGCGTCAAGTCGGAAGACTCAGCGCGCTCTTTCAACAAAGTATTAAAAGTTTTCGCTGATATATAATACTATACATTACTAAATATAATTATTTTCAGAGATTCGGTATATAGGTTAGTCCAACGAAAACTTAATACCTCGATTTTCTGACTTCGTATCCGACGGATTTCAAAGGTATGTAGTAGTTATGTTATTGAGTTTTTGTCCAAAAAAGTATTAATTTCTTGTCCAAATAAGCATACGGACCAGGCTTTTGATTTACCTTAGTCTATCGTGAATTTTTAAGAACTTTACAAGTGTGTCAAAGCGGTGTAAATTTGTAGTAGAATTAAAATGATCTATCCTGTAGAAGAGAGGGTTGAAATAATAAAATGTGTGAACAGTAGCGGCTTCGTTTAACGAACGACGTCCTGGAAAAAATTACTTTATGCAACTGGGTTGCCAAATTTAACGCTACAGTCGGAAACAAAAAGAGGGTGCATGAAAGATACGAAGTGAGGGACGTGGCTGTCGTAGGTTATGCAGCAATGGATCCAACCTTGAGTACCACGAAATTGTCCGATGTATCTCTTGTTTCATGCACACGAACCAAGAGAATCCTGAAACAACATAAATTCCTTCCTTATAAGATACGATTGGTTCAGGAACTGAATGATGATGATCCCGATCGCCGACGGTTCTGTGAAGTGGTCAGTAAAATGATTAACGGTAATTAAAACTACTTGTTCGATATCTGTTTTCCGGACGAGTGTTCATTTTACCTTAACGGCATTGTAAACCGGCATAACTGTCGGTATTGCTCAAATGAAAATCCAAGATTATTTCGTGAGGTGCATACTCAGCGTTCCCAAAAATTAAATGTTTGGGCGAGTATTTATGGAGATCGCATAATCGGCCCCCTTGTTCTATACCCGGTAATCTCTGTGGCCAACTTTATTCACGCCTATTGAAGAACGCTATTTATCTAGCCCTCGTGCAAGTATTGGAGAATGTACAAGACCATCAAACGATAATTTTCCAACAAGATGGCGCACCACCTCATTTCGACCTCACTTCAAACAGTTCTTAGATGAAAATTTTCCTCACGCTTGGATTGGAAAAATGGGACATATTGAGTGGCTACCCAGATCATCTGATCCGGCTCCACTCGACTTTTTTCTATGGGGTCACCTGAAATCCAAGATTTACGCTACCCAGCCTGAGTCACTGGATTGTTTGTGAACTCGGATCAATAATGATTGCCGTCAAATTACACCAGAAATCTTGAGTAATGAGATACGGGGTGTTTTTTTAAAAAATGACTATTTATTGATTGGCTTGAAAACGGTCGAGATATGGTCATGAAATTTTGTGGGCTTTGAGAAGTAATTATTGCGCATTTCCCGACATGCAATTAAGAATTTTATGTTCATCATTGGCGTGCATAAGGGTAATGGTCTCAATTCTTTGAGAGAAAAAAATTGTACGCCACTGTGATATTAAAACTAAAAATAATTCTTGAATTCCTGGTTCAATTTGTGACAAAAAATTATCATGCTTTTTTTCGTAGGGGATGCCGTTTTTATGCAAAAAAAATAAAACATCTTAACGCGTATTTTTCATTTTTTTAGGCGATTTCGGAAACATACTCGGGTTACCAACCCGATACCGGCCAATTAGTTGTCAGATCAGTAACCACTGCTCAAAACCCACCAAATTTAATTTCCATATCTCGGCCGGTTTCAGAGCAAACAATAATTTGCAATTTTGGGAAATACTTCAACAGCCCGTATCTCGGAAAACAAAGCATTTGCGGAAAAAAGTTATGTAGCAAAATGTCATAATTTTTTTATGCAGTATCACCTCCTGAAGTTTTTGCACTTATTTATTGACACTCTGTATATATACAGGGTGAGTCGTACATTAATTGTAACCATTAATTCCTCTCATCCAATGAAACACCTCACTCAAGTCTTATGCAATGGTTTTCGTTAATGTTTGCGCTGCATTTATGAGAAAAATCTTCCTGGAGTTCAACTTGATTTTCATTAAATATTCACATATGCATGACTACACTATCATTATAATAATAATCATATTGAAATATTTAATTTATTCAGGAAATATTCATTAATAATCTTAATTATTGAAAGGATTATTTCCAGGAAATGAATATAATACAGAAAAGTCATGATCGAAAATATTATGAACTACAGAAAAGTAATTGATTTTCAACAAATCAATCTTAATTGAATCCAAAACCGTATTTTCCGTATTTTCGTCAAAAAATATTTATTGAATTATAATTGAAGCAAAATTTATTAATGGATAATACATTATGATAAGACTTAAGTAATTGTTCTTTTAAAGTCGGATCCTTGTTTTGAAGCGATACCAACAACGCGAGACATGTATATCGATGTACCCCACTGGCCATCATACTGAAATGCGAATCTCAAAACTTTTCAAATCTAGTCAAGTATTTTTCGCGTATTTGGGAAAATAAAATTTCAGATTAATATAACTTCAAAACCACTCCTAGATTTTGCTCATTAAAGGCCTTAACTGGCGCATTTGGAATCCAAACATTCCTGCACATTTCACACCCCTAATTCACTTCGTTCGAGAGTTATCGTTCCTACGGACGGACGACTTCAAGACAGAATTAAGATTGACTTCGGATTCTTTATCAGTGAGTCTGAACTGAACATTTCGGATCATTATCGGCCAAAATTTCGAGAATTACAGAAATTTTGGTAAGTTTTGTTCAGGGGAACAAAAATCCCTCCTAAACCACTTTATCAATGCACGCGAACAACGATATCAGGTTATTAAATTGAAATTTTTTAAGTGTGAACGAATGTTCGTAAGTAATACGCAATAAATTGATTCTGATAAAAACTGCACATTAATTCTACAAAAATATGAGGAGCAACTTATCGAAACGCATTTATTCCAAAAACCATTTTAGTGGAAATCAACGAAAAACAATTTTTTCTTTCACCCTGGCTTATGATTTGAGGACGTCGAGTTAGTTTGATTGTCAAAACAAACTCGACGTACTCAAATTATAAGCCAGGGTTAAAGAAAAAATTGTTTTTCGTTGATTTCCAATAAAATGGAATTTTTTGTTTCGCCCTGATTGATCAAACAAACTCGAAGTAATCAAATTATAAGCCACGGTGAAAGAAAAAATCGTTTTTCGTTGATTTCCAATAAAATGGTTTTTGGACTAAATGCGTTTCGATAAGTTGCTCCTCATATGTTCTCATCATGAACACTCACAAAGTAAACTATCTGATATAAATTTCGTTTGTTATTATGAACCTATTATGGGGTTAAGAAGCAATTTTGTAATGAAAACGAGAGTGATTTACGTTCCATTGAAGATAGAACATTTGATCTTGTTGATGTCACAGTGCAGAAAGACGCAGTTCCCTAATAATATAATCTCATCTAAAGGATGGCATTTTGTTATGAAGACATCAATGAGATTATAATTATCGAATTCTGTAATCATTAAAGGGTACTGTGGGAGGTATACTCATTATTGAAAGGTTTTTTCTGGGTTTTCTCTCCCAAACTCTGAAAAATTACTATAAAATAAGAATTCATTATTTTGTGATTTGCTTCTGCGTAAGAAACACAAGATATTTGTCAGAAGTAATCAATTGAACAATGTTGCCTAACAAACAACAACGAAACAACATCAACGAAGAAACAACTATATCGTAACGTTTCGGAGTCTATATCAGACTCCTTCGTCAGACGCTTAATGAAAATATTTAGAATTATTTTGTTGATAGTTATTTTGTGAAATTCAAGAATTGTCAATGTGACAATTCTTGAATTTCACAAAATAACTATCAACGTTATGTTCTGCGTATGTTCTGGGGAACATCGCGTTATCACTTTGCCCAAATGTCTGTAATTTAACTTATTGCCGAAAATGGTCTGAAACGATTGGGTTCGACTTCCAGATGAAGAATTCGAGGTCAAATTTGATTGTGTCCGGCCAGCCGGCCTGCCGTTGCCACGATAACTTGAGAACGGAAAGAAATAGCGACTTAAAATTTTCATGGTAGGTGACGTATCCCAATAGGACGGACAAGTTTGTTAATGGGTTCCGAGTAATAATTTTGTTTTCAACCAATAATAATTCGATCGAATTGAAACTTGGTGAATAGTTGTAGAGTATAAACCTTAGCACGTTCGTGAAATGTTGTGACAATCATATAACTCGAAAATTTCAGAAAAATTATTAAAAAATGGGTTCAAGCCCTGTGGACAGGAGCTTTCTGGCGCTCTAGTTCAAACAGACAAATTATATCTCCGAAAGTATTGGTTTCTCAGAGTTGGGAATTATATCAATGTATTCATATGATAGAACTACGTCATAAAGGAAATTCAATTGAAATAATAGTTTATTTATCAAGATTAAATGAGCAATCATGAGAATGAGAACTGCACCATGGAAGAAATCAAATTATATCTGGCCAATTTTGCCCAATAACGAACTTAACTGAGATATTGATCTCCCTAAACTACTCTGAAAATTTCAACTACCTACCTCATTCCGTTTGAGAGTTATATCTATGTCTATGGATGAAAAGCAGTCTCACTACTCTCAGATCACTTACTTCATGTTCCGTTCCGAAATTTTCTGAGAAAACCTAATTTCGGAGCAAACAACTGAGATTTTTCTCACTTCACTCACAATTCTTCGATTGATTAGATAATGTCATGTCTCAGGAACATCATTTGACATTATCACAATTCATACATAGAATAATATCATTCTGTGACAACGTTGAAATACGATTTATTATTGAAATTTTGAAAAAACATATCTCCAAAAATATTAGCTTGTTAGAGTTGAAAATGATATCATTGGATTCTTATGGTAAAACAGCTTATTGAAAAAAAATTAATTTGGAATTTGCCTTGAAAAAAACTTTTTTTTTTTGACTCCGAAACCATCTGTCCGATTTTACCCAATAACGAACTTAGCCGAGATATTTATCTCCCAAACCTACTCGGAAAATTTCAACTGTCTAGCTCATTCCGTTCGAGAGTTATCGTGCCTACGGCCGGCCGGCCGGGCGGCCGGACAGAATGAATTTCGACTACGGATTCTTGATCAGTGAGTCGAACCAAATTTTTTAAGACCATTTTTATCGAAAAATTCGAAAATTACAGACATTTGGGCAAATTGATAAGCACTCAGTTCCGAGGAACTAGAGCGCCAAAAATATGTTTTATGTCACGATAGCCTGAAAACGGGATGAGTTAGCGACTTGAAATTTTCAGGTTAGGTTGTGCATCTGAATGTGACATTTGAGTTTGTATATAAGCATAATCGGCCAAACGGTTTTGGAGTTACACTCATCAGAAGTTTTTTTGTTATTTCCTCAACTGGAAAAATACAGAACCAATCCAATTCAAACATGGTTACTAGATGTAAAATGCCATCGCGAAAGTTTTTGCCAAATTTCGTGAGGATCGTAATACCAGAAAATTTTTAAAAAATCATTGAAAAAAATTTTATATCTCAGAAACTATTCATCCGAAATGGCTGAAATTTTGCGAGAGCCTTCAAAACCTATCTATATTGTTGGAGATCCAAGAAGCCTTGTGTGAATTCAGTAGCTGTTTGGGTGACCGTTGCCTCAAAAATTCTTTAACGAAAGGAGATATAGACTTGCAATTTTCAGGGTAGGTTGCGCATCTAAATGGGAGAGTTAAGTTCACTGTTGTCCATAATCGGCCCAACGGTTTCGGAGTTAAACCCATCTGGAATATTATTTCCTCGATAAAATTTTTAAAAAATCATTGAAAAAAATTTTATATCTCAAAAACTATTCATCCGACATGGCTGAAATTTCGCGAGAGCCTTCAAAACCTAACTCTTCTAGCATGTTCCAAGTTTGAACAGGATCGGATCTATATTGTTGGAGATCCGAGCAGCCTTGTGCGAATTTAGTAGCTGGATGGGTGCCCGTTGCCTCGATAATTCTTTAACGAAAGAGATAGGGACTTGCAATTTTCAGGGTAGGTTGCGCATCTAAATGGGAGTGTTGAGTTCGCTGTTGGCCATAATCCGCCCAACGGTTTCGGAGTTATACGCATCTGGAATATTATTTCCTCGATAACTCAAAAAATATAGACTCGATCGAATTGAAGCTTGCGACTAGTTGTTGAATATCGACATGAAGGCGTGTGTAAAATTTCGTGAGAACCCTACCTACCTCTAGACAATTTTTAATAAACTTCAAAAAAAAAGTTGGTTCAAGCACTGACGTGAAGACAGGAGCTTTTGCGAGTATTGTCTATTGTCCATTCTCCTGTATTGGACACTCTTAATCGAATTTACCATGGTAAATTATATTGTGCTTTCTCCTGTATTGGACATTCCTCATTCGAATATACCATGGTGAATTCTTACATGTCATCTTATTTTCCTATGAGAGATAAATGTCAAAATTATTCCTGGTTCGTTATTCTTGATATAAAATACACCTTCTGTTCTAGAAAACAAATTGTGATTGAATACAAAATGACCAATTAAATAACCTCAGCTATTTTAGAATTATGTGGATGATATGATATTATACTTTTAAGGTGGTAATCTATTGACCGTGAATAACATGATGATGGAAATATATTCTTTGGTAAGATACATCAAATTGGGTTCAAAATATCTCCAGTAAAAACAAAACTGCAATATTGTCTAAGTTTTAATTGATATAATACAATTTCCAGAGTAGATTTGAGGAATGAATATCTCGGATGAGTTCGTTATTGGAGAGAATTGGTTTGTTCGAATTTAATTTCTTTCATGATGCAGTTCTATCGTAAGAATCCATTTATATCATTCCCAGAGATCAATAATTGCGGAGATATGATTTGTCAAAGTTTGAACAAGAGCGCCAAGGCTTCTGTCCACAGGGCTTGAACCAATTTATAGTGAATTCAATTCAATTCAAACAATTTCTATGCGTTGTTGACAGCTCTTGATATAAAAGCGGGATATTCAGAATGAAACCTCTAAGGCCGACCTCATACAGCCGGAATGTCTCTCTGAATTCATACTCTTAATTTATATCATTAACTCAGAAAACACGGAATTTCATACTAATTAACGATTCTACTCACACATTCTGATTTTTGCGCGTATGTTCTGGGTAACATCGTGCCATCATTTTGCCCAAATGTCTGTAATTCTCGAATTTTTTGCCGAAAATGGTCTCAAACGATTCGGTTCGACTGCCTGATCAAGAATTCGAGGTCAAATTTAATTATGTCCGGCCGGCCAGCCGTCCATTGCCACGATAACCTTAGAACGGAAAAAGATAGCGACTTGAAATTTTCAGGGTAGATGGCGCATCCCAATGCGACGGACAAGTTCGTTAATTGGCATAATCGGCCCAATGGTTTCCGAGTAATAATTTTGTGTTCAACCAAAACAAGTCCGATCAAATTGAAAGTTGGTTAGTAGTTTATGAATACAAAACTAAGCACGTTCGTGAAATTTCGTGTGAATCGGATCACTAAAAAATTTAAAAAAAATCATCAAAAAATATTATTTATGTCACCATAACCTGAGAACGGAAAGAGATAGCGACTTGAACTTTTCGGGTAAGGTTATGCATCTGAATGGGATAGTTGAGTTGTTCTATAGGTATAATCAGCCAAACGGTGTTGGAGTTATACCCATCTGAAATTTGTTTGTTATTTCCTCAATAACTCGAAAAATATAGAACCGATCCAATTTAAACATGGTTGTCAGTTGTAGAATGCCACCGCAAAAATTCCTGCAAAATTTCATGAGGATGGTATAACTCCAAAATTTTTTAAAAATCATTGAAAAAAATTCTATATATCAGAAACTATTCCTCTGACATCGCTGAAATTGCGAAATCGAATTCACCATGGTAAATTCGATTAAGAGAGTGTCCAATACAGGAGAACAGACAATAGAATTCACCATGGTAAATTCGATTAAGAGTGTCCAATACAGGAGAATGGACAATAGAACATACGCGCAAAAGCTCCTGACTTCACGTCAGTGCTTGAAACTATTTTTTAGGGTATTAATTTTCAGATTTTGCAAGCTTCCTGAATTCAGATAGATATTCCGGCCATATAAGACCGGCCTAATAGCAAAATCCTGTATAAAGTCTAAAATTCTTGCGACAAGTGCTGCGATTTTGACGTGACCAGCCATCCGTAAGAAGTCCGCAATAATCGTATTGCGCTTGTACTCGCATAAATGTCCAAATGTTTAGCGGTTCTGATAACGAAACTTAGTCACTTTTCATTCAGATGCGGAACATCGTAATTTCACGTCATGTAAAGTGGAAGTTCAACACATGTTAAAGCGTTTTTCATACTCCGGAGGTCCGTCGCGAACTTCGGACTTGCGAACCCGGAAAATGGGAATTTAATAATTCCGGATTTTCCGAGCCGATGCACAGCTGAAGTGAAGTAATTTTCAGTTCCTTTCTGACCCGACATCTCGCAATACCAAGTACAAACAACTCATGATGTGCAGTACGAGACATCTGCTGAAAACATCTGTACTTATATTTTTTTCTTTTCTCTCGGGATTGGAATGGGTTTTCGATGGTTGGGTCCGTCATATCCGTAAGGATGTCGTTTCCAGTCATTGAATGATCTCAATATGAACGTATTCATAAATTATAAACGAAATAACCTCTACCATTCCATATACTTGTTTTTCCTTCAATCTTCATTTATAATTCAAACTGTTGATTTTTACTATTTGCATTGCACATTTGCTTTTATTTAGTTATTCTTTGAGTTTATAGGAATCTTTCGGAATTTTTGCCAAATAAATAATAATAAAAATACCACCCATCGTCCATGCGATGGGAAACATAGTGGCGTCATGGAAAACTAAGTTCGCCATCCGATCCGAAGGTCGGACCGATTATACTGGATGGGTGAGATACAGGCGAGGCGTATTTCAAGGAGACTTGCTAAGCCCGTTATTGTTCTGCATAACACTTCTACCATTAACAACTGAGTTGAGGACAAGCAGAATAGGGTACAAGGCCGGGCCACCAGGCAGAAGAGAACATCTGATCTCACATCTACTCTACATTGACGACTTAAAACTGTACGCTTCTTCCAAGGCAGCACTACAACAACTACTGAATATCGTTGCCGCATACACCTCAGCAATAGGAATGTCATTCGGTTTGGACAAATGTGCTGTTTTTCATCTAAGTAGAGGAAGAACTGAAGAAACAGGAGAAGACGTCGACCTAGAAGGGGGAATAAGCATTCGACATTTCGAAGAGGAAGAAACATACAAATTCCTTGGAATGAAACAACGAGGTGCACTGGAGACAACCCAACTCAAGGATGCCTTAACAGCTAGCTACAAAAAGAAGATCCGAGATATATGGAAATCACAGCTGTCCGGGAGAAATAAAATATCTGCTACGAACAGCTTGGCAGTAACGATAATCACCTACTCATTCGGGATAGTTAACTGGACAGTGAATGAAATTCTCGTGCTAGACAGAACCACTCGTAAAGTGATGAACATGAATCGTAGCCTGCTTCCCAACTGATCGATTCAAAGGATATAGTTTCCAAGAACGCAGGGAAGCAGAGGTTTGCAAAGTTTGGAATACCAACACTATCAACAAACGTTGGAAATGGCAATAAGGATATTGAGAAGGGAAGACCCGCTTCTGAAAATGGTGGCTCAGCATGAAATCAGGAACCAAGGAGCTATCCTATTTAGGGCTGGTCAGAAAGCTTTGGGAAAGCTCTGTATAACCGGCATATCAATCGATCATGAGCTAGCAGGATCACCTATCTCGCCAACAGACCAAAGAAGAGTTGGCAGAGAGATAAGGCAGGCACAACTGAAGAAACTACTCGAAGATCACATGAAATACACCTGCACTCCATATAATTCCGGAGTTTGAAAGATCAGGGCCTGTCAGAAGGATTATTCTTCGCCTTTTAGAAGTCCGCTGAGCTCAAGTCGGAAACGAAGGGGTTCGTTATGGCTTGTCAAGACGGGGTGATGAATACCAGATGGTATAAAAAGAATATCATGAAAGTGGACACCTCACAACGTGCAGAGCATGCCACAGCCAGCAAAAAACTGTTATGCACATTCTGTCTGCTTGCAGAGTCCATCCTCCAACAGGATATGTGGAAAGACATAATGCGGCACTCCGAAATATCTACCTCCATCTGAGAGAGGTTTATGGTATAGACAACCAACGAGTACTACCATATGTGCCTCTGGAGATTGAAACAGTTGTTGAAAATGACAAAGCTCGCATCTACTGGAACTATGCGATTCCAACAACTCGGCAGATCCACGACATAAAGCCAGATATACTCATGCTCGACAAAGAACTGAAGGAATTGTTTGTCGTCGAATTTTCCTCCCTCACAGAAAATAATGTGGTGATGAAAGAAAAACAGAAGAGGGAGAAATACAAGGGTTTAATGTTCGAACTTGGGATCCTGTATCCAAGGCATAAGGTAAGAATGGTCATACTAATCATAGGATGCCTAGGCGGAATGAGAGCGAACTACGTGACTGAATTGAAGATTATTCCGGCCTGCAAATCTCTGGCCGAGGATTTAGCTCATAGAATGCAGAGAGTGGTGTTGCTCGGATCTCTTCGAGTCATCAGGTCCCATCAACTACGAAGGCCGCTTGCAGCTCATCTCTTTTGTTAAGAGACGCTGTAAGCGCAGGACGAAGAACTACTCCAAGGAACGTGCGAGAGGTTTTTTAGTGAGTAACCATCAAAATCTGGAGTCTCACACTCCTGAGAGAAGCAGACCCTCTCAGGGCGGGCCTATAAAAGGTTTTTCCTCTCGAGCGGAAAAAAAAATAATAATACAAGCACGTGTGCTCTTTCTATTTTCTTCAGTTGTAACTTTCCGCCTGAAATTTACTCTCGCTGCCTTTTCATTACAACATTCTCTATTTTTGGCGCTCTTGTTCCTCGGAACAGAGTGCTTAATAATTTGCCCAAATTTCTGTAATTTTCGAATTTTTGGCTGAAAATGCTCTTGGACGATTTGGTTCGACTCAGTGATCAAGAATCCGTGGTCGAAATCGATTCTGTCCGACCGTCTAGCCGTTAATACGATAACTAAGGAACGAAAGGAGTTAGAGGATTTAAATTTGCAGGGTAGGCTTGGAGCGTAAATATCTCGGACAAGTTCGTTAACGGGCGAAATCCACCAAGTGGTTTCGTAGTTATGCCGTGTTAGTAAGAAAATTTTTTATGAATATTTCCGAAACCGATCACTCGATCTATCTGAAATTCAGCATCAAATTGTAGAATAATGACCTCCATATGCATGCGAAGTTTTGTATGCATCGGGTTTCCATCAAAATAGTAAAAAAAATTTGAAAATGTTTTAAATTTTGTTTCTACAATAACTCTCGAACAGAGAAATATCTTGGTTTAGTTCGTTATTGGGCAAAATGGTTTCGGAGTAACGAAAAAAAAAATTTTTTTACATTACAAATTTCAAACTCATTTTGGGATGCAGTTTCACCATAAAAATCCATTGATATCATTTTCAGCTCTAACAAGTTAATACTTCCGGATATATGATTTTTCGAAATTTCAATAATGAATCGTACTTCGAGTAGTACTTCAATGTTTTCACAGAATGCTCTGCTTAATTATTCCATCCATGAATTATTACATGATCTTTGTTCTTACATGTCATCATATTTTCTTATGAGAGATAAACGTCGAAATTTCTGGTTCGTTATTCTTGATATAAAATACACCTCCTGTTCTAGAAAACAAAGTATGATTGAATGCAAAATGACCAATGAAATAACCTCAGCTTTCGTAGAATTATGAGGATGATATGATATTATACTTTTAAGGTGATATTAATATAATGCCCGTGGATAATCCATATGACGATGGAAATCTATTCTTTGGTAAGATACATAATCAAATTGGGTTCAGAATATCTCCAGTAAAAACAAAACTGCAATAATAAGGTCTAAGTTTTAATTGATATAATATAATTATCAGAGTAGATTTGAGGAATGAATATCTCGGATAAGTTCGTTATTGGGGAGAATCGCTCTGTTTGAATTCAATTTCTTTCATGATGCAGTTCTATCGTAAGAATCCATTTATTCCATTCCCAGAGACCAATAATTTCGGAGATATGATTGTCAAAGTTTGAACAAGAGCGCCAAAGCTCCTGTCCACAGGGCTTGTACCAATTTTTTTTATATCGGACATTCAAAAGGTTGCTTATAAAAAATCTGCCGAAACGAAATCAGTGAATTCATTCTAAAGAAAATTTTTTTTAGACAAATAAAGAATTTGTATGTTTTTAAAATGATTTTGGCATATATAAATTGTGGAATTCGAAAGTTGCAGGCAAATTGATATTAGAAATTGATTTTTCTTATATCCATATACCACATTTCAAATCATACAAATTCTTTTTCAACATCTTATACAGCATAGTTTTTCATTTTTCAATTCGTATCATATCCATTTCTGACAAAAATAACCCAAAATTTCAATCAAATTTGGTCAACACAGAAAAAAATAATGAAAAAGGAACTAACGTGGGAAATCTTTGAAAAATCACTAGAACTCAAATATCTTGGAAACTGTTGATTTTCGGTTATCAATAAATATAGATAAATTTGCTGTCGCAAATGGGTCATACTAACATCTCCAAGGTTCACGTCCAATTTGGAATCCAAGGGCGCCACTACCATTAGGGTTTCACACTACCTGTTGTTAAACTGTCCTCCGGGTCTTCTGATGGAAGTTAGGGATGGTTTAAGCCAGGGGTGAGTTTCCTTTTTTGCAAATACTGTAAAGACCAATTGAGATTGAGCAATGAAATTTGACGGTTTCAAAGCAGCTCGAGTACTTTGAAACCCTGGTGAAATAAGTTTTCGTAATCCCCACTAAAAAGAATGGTAGTGGGTGAGGGTAATTTTTAAAATAAATTATGTCTTACCACCGCAACGTACTAATAATAAATTAGACTCCAAAATCGCGATCTTTTACCTTTCATTTGGTGTATCGTTGACACTTGGGGCTCAAGCGGTTAAAAATATGTTATCAAAAGAATGTCACAAACACACAACATTTTCGATAACGGGTTAGAGCACTTTATACAGATCGGCGTTTTTCAGATTCCCATTATCATATTGAAATATTTTCACTTGCGAGTGTCATTAGGGACAATAGTTTCTATATTTTCAAGATATTAAGAAGTATACATGGGTGTTCCAAAAAAGCTAGTCATCTCACAATTTTCAATGTAATACCCTGTATGCTTTGTCATTTTTGAATTATATGACAAATTTCAACGCAAGTTTGCGAGGAGAAATTTCTTCATTAAGCAGCCGTTTTTAATTCAGTTTTCAGGAAAATAACAGCATTTTCAGGGCTTGTAAAAATAACAAAGTATCATGGACACAGAATATTTTTTTATTTGTGGAATGCAACTAACGATTCAATCATTAAATGAAATATATATTTGAAAAAATTAAAAAATTACTTAATATACAGGGTCTTAGGGGAAGTTGTGAGATGATTAGCCTTTTTGAAAATATGGAGACTATGATCCCTAACGACACTTACAAGAGAAAAAATTTCCATATGGCTGTATGAACCGAACGCCGAACTGTATGAAGTGCTCTTCCCCGTTATCGAAAATGTTGTTTGTTCGTGACATTCTTTTGATAACATCTTTGTTACCGATTGAGCCCCAAGTGTCAACTATACACCAAATGAAAGGTTAAAAGATCGTAGGAATCTAATTTATTATTAGTACGTTAACGTGGAAAAAAATATTCATTTTAAAAATGGGTTCAAGCCCTGTGGACAGGAGCTTTCTGGCGCTCTAGTTCAAACATACAAATTATATCTCCGAAAGTATTGGTTTCTCAGAGTTGGGAATTATATCAATGTATTTATATGATAGTACTGCATCATAAAGGAAATTCAATTCAAATAATAGTTTATTTATCAAGATTAAATGAGCAATCATGAGAATGAGAACTGCACCATGGAAGAAATCAAATTAAATCTGACGAATTTTGCCCAATAATGAACTTAACCGATATATTCATCTCCCTTACCTACTCTGAAAATTTCAACTACCTAGCTCATTCCGTTCCAGAGTTATTGTAGAAAAACTTTTTTTAAATTTACAATTTTTTTTTTTAATTTTGCGGTAATCTGGTCAATACAAAACTTTACATGCGTATAGAGGTCATGATTCTACAATTCCATGCTAAATTTCAGATAGATCGAGTGATCGGTTTCGGAAATATTCATAAAAAATATTTTTACTAATATCGGCCATAACTCCGAAACCGATTGATGGATTTCGTCCATTAACGATCTCGTCCGAGATATTTACGCTTCAAACCCACCTTGCAAATTTCAATCCGCTAACTCCTTTCGTTCGAGAGTTATCGTGCCTACGGCCGGCCGGCTGGCCGGACAGAATCGATTTCGAACTCGGATTCTTGATCAGTGAGTCGAACCAAATCATTTGAGACCATTTTCAGCCAAAAATTCCAAAATTACAGACACTTGTGCAAATTGATAAGCACTCTGTTCCGAGGAACTAGAGCGCCAAAAAACAAGTTTCGTATGACAATTGCCCAAAACAGATTTAAAGTACCTACAAATAGTAGATATTCCATAAAACATGTATAATACGAAAGAAATAATGAAAAATTACCTTGTAATCGATCAAAAATTTCCTGATCTACGTTCACCAAATTTTCTTCTCTCTAGAACTACAGAATTATGCTTTCAATATTTACGTAATATTTTCAAACATTTTTGGGTGAGGTCCCAGTTGCATCGCTAAAATACGAGTATTTCAACCCCAATATTTTTGAAGTTATAATATTCCCTTCCGTCAGTCCCGTCATAAATTGAGAGAACTGAGCATTCTATGCTCAGTTCTGAGATTTTTCTCACTTCGCTCACATTTCTTCGATTGATTAGATAATGTCATGTCTCAGGAAAATAGGTTGACATTATGACAATTCGTACATAGAATAATTATATCATTCTGTGACAACGTAGAAATACGATTTATTAATGAAATTTTGAAAAATCATATCTCCAAAGGTAATAGCTTGTTAGAGTTGAAAATGATATCATTGGATTCTTATATTGATACTGCTTATTGAAAAAAATTTAATTTGGAATTTGTCCTGTGAAAAAAATTTTTTTTTTTGGTACTCCGAAACCATCTGTCCGATTTTGCCCAATAACGAACTTAGCCGAGATATTTATCTCCCAAACCTACTCTGAAAATTTCAACTGTCTAGCTCATTCCGTTCGAGAGTTATCGTGCCTACGGCTGGCCGGACCGGCCGGACAGAATGAATTTCGACCGCGGATTCTTGATCAGTGAGTCGAACCAAATCGTTTAAGACCATTTTCATCGAATAATTCGAAAATTACAGACATTTGGGCAAAATGATAAGCACTCAGTTCCGAGGAACTAGAGCGCCAAAAAGTACCTCCACCCCATACCACTTGTTTTATTGGGGGTTACAAAACTTATTTCACCAAGGTTTCAAAGTACTCGTCTCTAAAGTATTTGCAAAATAAGGAAACGGACCCCTGGCTTAAGCCATCCCTAACATCTACCAAAAGACCCGGAGGACAGTTTAACAGGAGGCAGTGTGGCGGCCTCGGACCGTGTATAAAGTTCACTCGAAAATATATCATAAAAAAATTCTTATGTCCGATGAACATAAGTAAGTAATATGTAGCACCAGAAATCAGTGAAATATATTGATCATTAGGTACAAACTACGAGCACAACAGAGCTCCTGACACTGCTTTCATGAAAATCATTTATTATTTTGGTTTCATGAATAGCAACCCTCATATTTCAATGTTATCATTCCCGATCTCGTCGCAAAAAATTGTAGGAGTATGGACACACAAAAAAAAAACATAATAATGCTTTGAATTTCTCTACCAACAATCTGCAAAAAAGCTCATATTAACCTTTTCAATTTTTCTCATTGCCCCAGCGTTCAAAACAATGGATACCTAAAAGTACCTGGCATAGAACGATTTGACAAAATGCCTTGATATTTCTCGGGACGACACACGACAGATGAGGGTAAAACACCATGCATCAGATAGAACGCTGCCGTTTTGATGGAAAAAAGATGTCCCCTATTTGTCCGGTGAATCCCCTCAAACGCTGACAGTTCAATCTGTTGAGTGTTTGGATGAGAGGAACGTAATTTCCTAGCGAAATTATAGACTCGTTGTGGCTGCGAAAATCTAGAGTGCGGTTTTATTTCCGGCAGGATGATGGAAAAGATTGTATTCATTTCCTTACATTTGAGAAATTATTTCGCTTTTTCGTTCCATCCTTATTGAATCTGAAACAAGGCAATAAAAGTTAAGTAAAACGATAAGTAACTATCCACCGTTGAAATTAATAATAGCTGCCATAAAGTAATCTAAGAGCCGGTATAAGAAATACAGGGTGTCCTGAGATGAAACCGAAAAATCGTTTGGGTTTATAGGTACTGCAAATATGATTGCAAAATGCCATTATACAGGGTGATTTACGAAGACCGTTCGTTGGAATATTTCCAAGAAAGACTCGGGATAAACACTTGACCTTGGAAAAGATTTCAGATAAGTGCGACTTCCGTTTCACCGGAAATTATACCAACTTTCGTTTTTTGAATCTGATACCCTGTTTTTGGCGCTCTAGTCCCTCGGAACTGAGTGCTTATCAATTTGCCCAAATGTCTGTAATTTTCAAATTTTTCGATGAAAATGGTCTTAAACGATTTGGTTCGACTCACTGATCAAAAATCCGTGGTCGAAATTCATTCTGTCCGGCCGTCCGGCCGTAGGCACGATAACTCTCGAACGGAATGAGCTAGACAGTTGAAATTTTCAGAGTAGGTTTGAGACATAAATATCTCGGCTAAGTTCGTTATTGGGCAAAATCGGACAGATGGTTTTGGAGTAACAAAAAAAAATTTTTTTTTACAAGGCAAATTCCAAATTAAATTTTTTCCAATAAGCTGTTTCACCATATGAATCCGAAGACGTCATTTTTAACTCTAACAAGCTAATACTTTCGGAGATATGATTTTTCAAAATTTCAATAATAAATCGTATTTCAACGTTGTCACAGAATTATGTTATTCTATGTATGAATTGTCATAATGTCAAATGATGTTCCTGAGACATGACATTATCTAATCAATCGAAGAATTGTGAGCGAAGTGAGAAAAATCTCAGTTGTTTGTTCCGACATTAGGTTTTTTCAGAAAATTCTTACATTTCGGAACGGAACATGAAGTAAGAGATCTGAGAGTAGTGAGACTGCTTTTCATCCATAGACATAGATATAACTCTCAAACGGAATGAGGTAGGTAGTTGAAATTTTCAGAGTAGTTTAGGGAGATGAATATCTCGGTTAAGTTTGTTATTGGGCAAAATTGGCCAGATTTAATTTGATATTTCTTCCATGGTGCAGTTCTCATCCTCACATTGCTCATTTAATCTTGATAAATAAACTAATATTTGAATTGAATTTCCTTTATGATGCAGTTCTATCATATGAATACATTGATATAATTCCCACCTCTGAGAAACCAATACTTTCGGAGATATAATTTGTCTGTTTGAACTAGAGCGCCAGAAAGCTCTTGTCCATAGGGCTTGAACCCATTTTTGCGCGTATGTTCTGGGGAACATCACGTTATAGTTTTGCCCAAATGTCTGTAACTTTCGAATTTTTTGACGAAAATGGTCTCAAACGATTAAGTTCGACTCCCCAATGAAGAATTCGAGGTCAAATTTGATTCTGTCCGTCCAGCCGTCCGTCCGGCCGTTGCCACGATAACTTGAGAACGAAAAGAGCTAGAGACTTGAAATTTTCAGGTTATGTGGCGCATCCCAATACGACGGACAAGTACGTTAATGGGCATAATCGGCCCAGTGCTTTCCGAGTAATAATTTTGTTTTCAACCAATATGAATCCAATCGAATTGTAACTTGGTGGGTAGTTGTAGAATATGAACCTAAGCACGTTTGTGAAATTTTGTGCGAATCGTATGGCTAGAAAATTTTAAAAAAATTACTAAGAAATATTTTTGTTGTCACGATAACTTGAGAACTGAATGAGATAGCGGCTTGAAATTTTCAGGTTAGGATGTGCACCAGAACGCGACATTTCAGTCTGTTTATGAGCATAATCGGTTTTAGAGTTATAGCCATCTGAAATTTTCTGAAATTTGGTGGTTTTTTGTTCCTCATTAACTCGAAAAATACTAAACCGATTGTATTCAAACATGGTTATTAGTTGTAGAATGCTAACGCGAAAATGTTTGCAAAATTTGGTGGGGATAATTTTTAATAAATCATTGAAAATAAAAAAAAAATTCTATATATCAGTAACTGTTCGTTTGAAATTGCTGAAATTTTGCAATAGCCTTCATAACCTAACTCTACTGCCAAGTTCCAAGTTTTAATACGATCGGTTAAATATTGTTGGAGATTCGAGCATTCTTGTGCGAGTTCAGTAGATGGGTGACCGTTGCCTCGATAACTTTCGAACGAAATGAGATAGGGACTTGCAATTTTCAGGGTAGGTTGCGTATCCGAAAGGGAGAATTGATTTCGTTTTTGGGCATAATCGGTCTAACGGTTTCCAAGTTATACCCACCTGGAATATTATTTCCTCGATAACTTAAAAAACATAGACTCGATCGAATTGGTGCTTGGTAACAAGTAGTAGAAAATGAACATATAGACGTGTTTAAAATTTTCTAAGAACCGTACCCCTAGATAATTTGAAAAAAATGACGAAAAAAAAAAATTTTAAGAACCGTACACCTAGAAAATTAAAAAAAAAATCACGAAAAAAAAAATTGGTTCAATCACTGACGTGAAGTCAGAAGCTTTTGCGCGTATGTTCTATTGTCCATTTTTCTGTATTGGACACCCTTAATAGAATTTACCATGGTAAATTATGTTGTCCATTCTCCTGTATTCACCGTGGTAAATTCTAATTAAGAGTGTCCAATACAGGAGAATGGACAACATAATTTACCATGGTAAATTCTATTAAGGGTGTCCAATACAGAAGAATGGACAATAGAACATATGCGCAAAAGCTTCTGACTTCACGTCAGTGCTTGAACCAATTTTTTTCATTGATAGACAGGTTATCCCTTTGAATTCTACATTGCTTTAATGTGTCACTTACATATTATTTCCAGGAAATTTGTGTGAAATCTGAAAAAACCCTTTAAATTGTCTCAAATAGGGCGTCATGTTAATAACTTGTTGATTTTTGCATGAAAATTCCTAATTTTCTAGCTTCTATCAAAAGATAAACCCACCAATGCTGTTTTTTCTTATTCCCGAGATATTCGGTAAGTAGAGCAGTAGTATGTTTTATAAAAATATACTATTTTTGCGCGTATGTTCTGGGGAACATCGCGTTATAGTTTTGCCCAAATGTCTGTAACTTTCGAATTATTTGACGAAAATGGTCTCAAACGATTAAGTTCGACTCCCCAATGAAGAATTCGAGGTCAAATTTGATTCTGTCCGTCCAGCCGTCCGTCCGGCCGTTGCCACGATAACTTGAGAACGAAAAGAGCTAGAGACTTGAAATTTTCAGGGTAGGTGGCACATCCCAATACGACGGACAAGTACGTTAATGGGCATAATCGGCCCAGTGCTTTCCGAGTAATAATTTTGTTTTCAACCAATATAAATCCGATCGAATTGAAACTTGGTGGGTAGTTGTAGAATTTGAACCTAAGCACGTTTGTGAAATTTTGTGCGAATCGTATGGCTAGAAAATCTTAAAAAAATTACTAAAAAATATTTTTGTTGTCACGATAACTTGAGAACTGAATGAGATAGCGGCTTGAAATTTTCAGGTTAGGATGTGCACCAGAACGCGACATTTCAGTTTGTTTATGAGCATCATCGATTTCAGAGTTATAGCCATCTGAAATTTTCTGAAATTTGGTGGTTTTTTGTTCCTCATTAACTCGAAAAATACTAAACCGATTGAATTCAAACATGGTTATTAGTTGTAGAATGCTAACGCGAAAATGTTTGCAAAATTTGGTGAGGATAATTTTTAATAAATCATTGAAAATAAAAAAAAAAAAATTCTATATATCAGTAACTGTTCGTTTGAAATTGCTGAAATTTTGCAAGAGCCTTCATTACCTAACTCTACTGCCAAGTTTTAATACGATCGGTTAAATATTGTTGGAGATTCGAGCATTCTTGTGCGAGTTCAGTAGATGGGTGACCGTTGCCTCGATAACTTTCGAACGAAAGGAGATAGGGACTTGCAATTTTCAGGGTAGGTTGCGTATCCGAAAGGGAGAATTGATTTCGTTTTTGGGCATAATCGGTCTAACGGTTTCCGAGTTATACCCACCTGGAATATTATTTCCTCGATAACTTAAAAAATATAGACTCGATCGAATTGGTGCTTGGTAACAAGTAGTAGAAAATCAACATAAAGACGTGTTAAAAATTTTGTAAGAACCGTACCCCTAGAAAATTTGAAAAAAATGACGAAAAAAAAAAATTTTAAGAACCGTACACCTAGAAAATTAAAAAAAAAACCACGAAAAAAAAAATTGGTTCAATCACTGACGTGAAGTCAGAAGCTTTTGCGCGTATGTTCTATTGTCCATTTTTCTGTATTGGACACCCTTAATAGAATTTACCATGGTAAATTATGTTGTCCATTCTCCTGTATTCACCGTGGTAAATTCGAATTAAGAGTGTCCAATACAGGAGAATGGACAACATAATTTACCATGGTAAATTCTATTAAGGGTGTCCAATACAGAAGAATGGACAATAGAACATATGCGCAAAAGCTTCTGACTTCACGTCAGTGCTTGAACCAATTTTTTTCATTGATAGTCAGGTTATCCCTTTGAATTCTACATTGCTTAGATGTGTCACTTATATATTATTCCCAGGAAATTTGTGTGAAATCTGAGAAAACCTTTTAAATTGTCTCAAATAGGGCGTCATGTTAATAACTTGTTAATTTTTGCATGAAAATTCCTAATTTTTTAGCTTCTATCAAAAAATAAACCTACCAATGCTGCTTCTTCTTATTCCCGAGATATTCGGTAAGTAGAGCAGTAGTATGTTTTATAAAAATATACTATTTTTGCGCGTATGTTCTGGGGAACATCTCGTTATAGTTTTGCCCAAATGTCTGTAACTTTCGAATTTTTTGACGAAAATGGTCTCAAACGATTTAGTTCGACTCCCCAATGAAGAATTCGAGGTCAAATATGATTCTGTCCGCCCGGCCGTCTGGCCGTCCGGCCGTTGCCACGATAACTTGAGAACGAAGAGAGCTACCGACTTGAAATTTACAGGGTGGGTGGCACATCACAATAAGACGGACAAGTTCGTTAATGGGCATAATCGGCCCAGTGGTTTCCGAGTAATAATTTTGTTTTCAACCAATATAAATCCGATCGAATTGAAACTTAGTGAGTAGTTGAAGAATATGAACCTTAGCACGATTGTGGAATTTTGTGCGAATCGTATGGCTAGAAAATTTTAAAAAAATTATTAAAAAACATTTTTGTTGTCATGATAACTTGAGAACGGAAAGAGATAGCGGCTTGAAGTTTTCAGGTTAGGATGTGCACCAGAACGCAACATTTCAGTTTGTTTATGAGCGTAATCGGCGATACGGTTTTAGAGTTATAGCCATCTGAAATTTGGTTGTTTTTTGTTCCTCATTAACTCGAAAAATACTAAACCGATTGAATTCAAACATGGTAATTAGTTGTAGAATGCCAACGTGAGAATTCTTGCAAAATTTCGTGAGGATAATATTCGCAGAAAATTTTTAAAAAATCATTGTATCTTGAAAAAAAAACTTATATATCAGTAATATTCGTTTGAAATTGCTGAAATTTTGCAGGAGCCTTCATATTCTAACTCTACTGCCATGTTTCAAGTTTCAACACGATCGGTTGAATATTGTTGGAGATTCGAGCAATCTTTTGTGAGTTCAGTAGATCGGTGACCGTTGCCTCGATAACTTTCGAACGAAATAAGATGGGGACTTGCAATTTTCAGGGTAAGTTGCGTATCTGAAAGGGAGAGTTGAGTTCGGTTTTGGGCATAATCGGTCGAACGGTTTCCGAGTTATACCCACCTGGAGTATTATTTCCTTGATTACTCAAAAAATAAATATTCGATCGAATTGAAGCTTGGTAACTAGTAGTAGAAAATCATCATAAAGACGTGTTTGAAATTTTGTAAGAACCGTATTCCTAGAAAATTCGAAGAAAATGACGAAAAAAAAAATTTTAAGAACCGCACCCCTTGAAAATTTCAAAAAAATCACGAAAAAAAAATTGGTTCAAGCCCTGACGAATTTGCCATGGTAAATTCGAATTAAGAGTGTCCAATACAGGAGAATGGACAACATAATTTACCATGGTAAATTCGATTAAGGGTGTCCAATACAGAAGAATGGACAATAGAACATACGTGCAAAAGCTTTTGACTTCACGTCAGTGCTTGAACCAATTTTTTTACGTAGATTCCAGATGACCAATAAAAAAATGGGTTCTCATTTGAAAAAAGTTTTTATCATGACTGATTTGAAATTGAAATAGACAACCTGTACCTATGTGCAATCGAATTTTTGATTAACGAAGGAGAAGTATTGGTATGTCTTTTGATAGAAAGTTAGGAATATTGATTGAACAAGTTATTAACATTTCAATGAAGCCTTACTTGAAAACATTTAAATGGTTTTTCAGATTCGACACGAATTTCCTGAGAATAATATATGAGTAACACATTAAAACAATGTAGACTCCAATGGGTAATCTGATTGTCAATGAAAAAACCGGGTATTACATTTGAAAAATGAAAGTTGGTATCAATTTCGGTGAAACCGGGAGTCGAACAAATCTGAAATGTTTTCCAAGAATTCATCTCTCCCAACAAATCTTAGCTATTAAATTTCAAGTGTTTATTTCGAGTCTTTTTCTAAAAATTTCTAACGAACGGTGTTCGTGAATCACCCTGTATAAAAATGTCATAAACCGCTTGGGTACCGAAATAAGTAAAGAGTGATTTGTGAATTTAGACAAAACATTTAATCTGCAATATTAAATACAGGGATTAGCCTATTGGGTTTGAAACTTTCATATGAATTACACTGAAAGGCCTAATCAAGTAGCCATTTGAACGAAACCAATATCGGGACCGGAATATTATTTATCTTTTATGTTGAGTTCTTGTATGAATAACTCAGCATGTTTAATAATTATCAAAAATCTGAGCTCAGATTCAAAATCTACGGAAAAATCCTATAGGAACTTGTTAAAAAAGTTTCTGGCACCATTTCAGTTATTCCGTAATAAATTATTATTTTCAATTTTTTTACTCAAGCAATTGATAGTCGGAAAAACTGTCATTAAAAACGCGTTAATATAATAAATAGTTAAGAAATGAAGACACAAAGATTTGTTATTCCCTTTAATCAGTGCCTAGTAATATTTTATAAAATATGAAATTTGAATAACTTACCAAAGTATACATTTCCAACATCATATGGATTATCCAACAGCTGAAGTAATTTCATTGTTCAGTTTGCATCCAATCATACTTCGTTTGACATGTCTCTTATCTGTAGATGAGATGACAATGATACCATGTATGAACACAGTTCATGAATTTCATAGATACGGGCGTTATTTTTGATTTAAGCATTCTGTGAAATCATAGAGTTACGATTTAATATGGAAATTTCGAAAAACTATATCTCCGAAAGAAATGATTTGTTAGAGTTGAGAATTATATAAATAGATCCTTATTATGAAACTACATCTCAGAAAAATTGAATATGAAATTTCTAATGTAAACAAAAATTTGTTTTCCGTTACATTGAAACCATTAGACCGGTTTTGCCCAATAAACGATCTTAACCAAAATATTTACCACCCAAACCTACTCTGAAAATTTCAACCATCTAGCTCATTCCGTTGGAGAGTTATCGTGTCTACGACCAGCCGGCCGGGCAGAATCGATTTTGACCACGGATTATTGTTCAGTCAGTTGAACAAAATCGTTTAAGACCCTTTTCATCAAAAAATTAAAAAAATACAGACATTTGGGCAAATTGATAAGCACTCTGTTCCGAGGAACAAGAGCGCCAAAAACTATCGTTTAGCTGGCTGTCATTAGCGGTTTTTATGTTACTGTTCATTCATTATTCTAGTGACTAGATAGGGTCATACAATATTTATATGCTTTTCTGTAGATGGTTTGGTCGTTTAAAATGACAAATATTTGCGTGTCGGCATTCTACAACTAACTACCAAGTTTCAATTAGATCGGATCTGTATTTTTTGAGATATTGAGAAAACAATATTTTAGACGGGTATAGCCTAATCATTTTCTGATAGAAAAAATCGAAAATTGCAGACCTTTGGGCAAAATCAAGCCCGCCGTTTCCCATAACACGCACGCAAAAATTAGCACACGTTCATAAATCATAGAAATAATTCATGCATTTTACTACGGAACAACGTTTGCAAATTGTCCAAATTTATCTGGAATAGCGTAGCATCGTGCGTAATGCCCCTATTACGGTTTCCATAATCATCTCATTTGTAGTTGAATGGCCGCATTAATTCACGAAATGACAGCATTTGGAGCGAAGAAAATGCACAACATGTTACAGCAACAAAAAGTCATGTTAGGGATGCTTCATAGGATAGCAGAATTATTGGTCGATAATTCTTTCAAAGAGATTAGCATAATATCCAATGAAGCGTGGCATAACTCTACGATTATTCAGTTACTCTGTTTTATTCACCGTCGATTGGTATTGAATTGAATATACTTCGCACCTCCATGATATCTTGAAATTTTCTCTGCGAGTGTATAATTGTATATTGTTGTAGGGTATAACGTAGCACTGCAACCTCAAGGTCTATTCTGTCCCCCTATCAGAGATGTCGATGTCATCACCGACTACAGCTCGCCTTCCAGTACCAGAGTTCGGATCAACTACAGTATCTGGAATGGCTTCAAGGAGCTTCGTCTACTTCTGCTGATACTCGTCAGTTTCTGCTAGCCTTAATCTCCTTGGAGATATCTTCAGAGTATACTCCTTTCATTTGAAATTCGCTTTTGTAGGTGTATCAACCCACAGTAGGGTTCCGGGCCAATAAAAGGGGTTTGTGCTCCTTTCTTGGCAAGTGTGTTGGCCTCCTCATTTCCTTTAATACCTGCGTGACCAGGAACCGAGATCAAGGATACCCTGTTGTTCTTGATTACTTCATTAAGTTTTCTTCGGCACTCCCATATTAGCTTAGACTCGATAACATGGGAGATCAGAGCTTTAATAGCAGCTTGAATGTCAGAATGGATTGCTCTTTCACACCTCTGATAGTTTCTTTCTAGGTTCGATTCCACGCATCTTTCGATTGCAAGTATTTCTGCGTGAAGAAGTGATCTTACGTAATGGGATAAGAAGCAGTAGGCCGTTAATGAAATAGAGCAGAGTAACGAAATAAATAGAGATATTAGTTACCTTGCACCTACACCTACTCACACTAGGTTTTCGGTACTAGGAGTACAGTAAGTTAGTGAAAGACTAGCAAAGTAGCGTTATACTAAGGTACTAAGATAAACTACTGAGTAACTGAATATAAGTTACGAGTATTACCAAAAAATGGTATGAGGAATAAGGGCTTCAATCGCTCTAAAACTATCTTGATTCCCTTCACTAGAAAATGGAACTTGAATCTCAGAGCTCGGGTCCTCAATAGCCAGAATCTGAACTACGAGTACAAATATGTATGAGTCATACTGTATAGGTAGCTCAACTGAAGAAAACACATAGATAAAATTATTTAGCACTGTGGGCCTGCAAACAGCTACTCGGGAAGATATGGTGGATGAAACCGGAAATGGTAATGTGCTTATACACAGCAGTAGTACGCCCCATTGCCACCTAGGCAACCCAAGCATGATAGAAAAAAAATAACGAGGCCACAGCACGCAGTCGGTTGTTGAAATTGCAATTGCTTTCCTGTGTTGGCGTAACAGGAACTAGCTTCGGAACTCCTCAATGAATTATTCAACGGAGCAACAGGTATTCTACCAACTTGTCTCTGCATTTTAAATGGCAGGTCTTTCAAATTATCTGGCCGATTTTGGTAAACAGTACTCTTCAAATGACCCCACAGAAAATAGTCGAGAGTGTTCAAATTTGGACATCGGGGCGGCCATTCAATTGATCCTTTCCTACGAATCCATTTATCAGGAAATGTGCCATCATGATACCTCCTCACTTCAATTCCATAATGCGGAGGCGCACCATCTTGTTGGAGCTTAATATTGTCAGCTACTTGTCGACCATACACTAGTAGCTGTTTTCAACTTGTGTATAAATTTTTCCTTTCATCGTAACATTTTTATTGCAAGAAATTTATGGTTTGACAAACTTTGACAAATCATATCTTCGAAAGTATTGGTAAGAGTTGGGAATTATATCAATGGATTCTTATGATAGATCTTCATCATAGCAGAAATTGAATTCAAACATCATAAAAGATTTTAGATTTAACTGGAGTGCCATACATCATTAAGCCAAAGCCAATAGACCAATTCTACCCAGCAATGAACTCATCCGAGATATTCATTCCTCAATTCTATGAGGAACGATAAATTCTTCCCTCAAATGCACTCTGAAAATTGTATTATATCAATTGAAACTTTAGCCAATATTCCAGTTCTGTTTTTACTGGAGATATTCTGAACCAAAAAATATGATAACATATTATAATTCTCATAATTCTCCAATTGCTGATATGAATTTGACATGTCATGTCTCAGAAAAATAAGTTTACATGCATCAACACAGATCATAAAATAATAATTCATAGATAGAATAGTTACAACATTCTGTGAAAACATAGAGGTACGATTTATTATTGAAATTTTGAAAAATCATATCTCCGAAAGTATTAGCTTGTTAGAGTCAAAAATGATATCGTCGGATTCTTATGGTGAAACTGCATCTCGAAAAAATATAGTTTGAAAGTTGTAATGAAAAAAAAATTGTTTTTGTTACTCCGAAACCGTCTGATCGATTTTGCCCAATAACGAACTGAGCCGAGATATTCATCTCCCAATTCTACTCTGAAAATATCAACTGTCTAGCTCATTCCGCTCGAGAGTTATCGTGCTAATGGCCGGCCGGACGGCCGGACAGAATCGATTTCGACCAAGTATTATTGAGCAGTGAGTCAAACCGGATGTTCCTAGGAACATGAGTGCCAAAAAGCAGGGAGACCTGCTTTCAAATTTATAAATCCATGGATTCATGGATTCTCCTTAATAATAATTAGTAAAAGAATAATGGTCTGTAGCAGTACTATTCAACGGTTTTTTTTTTGGGTTTTCTCTCCCAAACTCTGAAAAATATCTATAAAATAAAAATTAATCATTTTGTGATTTGCTTCTGCGTAAGAAACACAGGATATTTGTCAGAAGCAATCAATTGAACAATGTTGCCTAACAAACAACAACGAAACAACATCAACGAAGAAACAACTGTATCGTAACGTTTCGGAGTCTATATCAGACTCCTTCTTCAGACGCTCAATGAAAATCGAGAGAATTATTTTGTTGATAGTTATTTGGTGAAATTCAAGAATTGTCACTAATAAGAAAAGAATAACGCTTTAGGGTAGCTAACTACTAGTATCGTAGATGAAAGGACTAGTAGAGACCAAAGTTTTGGAGCAATCCACAGAGTGTGTATGATTTCATCAAAGTTGAATCGCTACATACCGCGGTTTCATCCTTATTAGGAATCATCAGTAGAGCACAATTCAACGCTGATGAAAACAACACTACGAAGTAACCGGTTTAAAGAAAACCAGCAATCCCTTGTGAGTAGAATTTAGACACAAGTGACACCTGGAATTCAATCAACCAAGCTCCTCGCTGTGGCTACCCAAAAACTACAGATCTCTACGTACATTCTTTTCCCCTATGTGGTAATTAGCAAGTACTCGGATTGGAGTCTCATGCAGTTGACCACTGGGGAGCTAAAACGCCCAGGTTAATACGCAATGCGCAATACAGAGCCATAAGAAAAGAATAACGCTTTAGGGAAGCTAACCACTAGTATCGTAGATGAAAGGACTAGTAGAGACCAAAGTTTTGGAGCAATCCACAGAGTGTGTATGATTACATCAAAGTTGAATAGCTACATACCGCGGTTTCATCCTTATTAGGAATCATCAGTGGAGCACAATTCAACGCTGATGAAAACAACACTACGAAGTAACCGGTTTAAAGAAAACCAGCAATCCCTTGTGTGTAGAATTTAGACACAAGTGACACCTGGAATTCAATCAACCAAGCTCCTCGCTGTGGCTACCCAAAAACTACAGATCTCTACGTACATTCTTTTCCCCTATGTGGTAATTAGCAAGTACTCGGATTGGAGTCTCATGCAGTTGACCACTGGGGAGCAAAAAATGCCCAAGTTAATACGCAATGCGCAATACGGAGCCATAAGAAAAGAATAACACTTTAGGGAAGCTAACCACTAGTATCGTAGATGAAAGGACTAGTAGAGACCAAAGTTTTGGAGCAATCCACAGAGTGTGTATGATTTCATCAAAGTTGAATAGCTACATACCGCGGTTTCATCCTTATTAGGAATCATCAGTGGAGTACAATTCAACGCTGATGAAAACAACACTACGAAGTAACCGGTTTAAAGAAAACCAGCAATCCCTTGTGAGTAGAATTTAGACACAAGTGACACCTGGAATTCAATCATCCAAGCTCCTCAACCGTTGAATAATGAGTATACCTCTCACAGTATCCTTTAATGATTACTTGTAGCAGTACTCTCCAATCACATGTTGTAAATTAGTTCCTAATTTTTGGCGCTCTAGTTCCTCGGAACTGAGTGCTTATCAATTTGCCCAAATGTCTGTAATTTTCGAATTTTTCGATGAAAATGGTCTTAAACGATTTGGTTCGACTCACTGATCAAAAATCCGTGGTGGAAATTCAGTCTGTCCGGCCCTAGGCACGATAACTCTCGAACGGAATGAGCTAGAGAGTTGAAATTTTCAGAGTAGGTTTGAAAAATAAATATCTCGGCTAAGTTCGTTACTGGGCAAAATCGGACTGAACGTTTCGGAGTAATAAAAAAAAATTTTTTGTTTACAGAACAAATTCCAAATTGAATTTTTTTTAATAAGTAGTTTTATCATAAGAATCCATTCAAATCATTTTTAACTCTAACAGGCTAATACTTTCGGAGATATGATTTTTCAAAATTTCAATGTAAATCGTATTTCACAGATTGATATAATTATTCTATTCTATGTATGAATTTTCATAATGTCAACTTGACAGAAGGGAATATTGTAACTTCAAAAATATTGGGGTTGAAATACTCGTATTTTAGCGATGCAACGGGGACCTCACCCGAAAATGTTTGAAAATATTACGTAAATATTGAAAGCATAATTCTTTAGTTCGAGAGAGGAGAAAATTTGGTGAACGTAGATGAGGAAAATTTTGATCGATTACAAGGTAATTTTTTCATTATTTCTTCTCTTCTTTAATACATGTTTTATCGAATATCTACTATTTGTAGGTACTTCAAACCTGTTTTGGGCAATTGTCATACGAAACTTGTTTTTTTGGTGCTATATAGTTCCTCGGAACAGAGTGCTTATCAATTTGCCCAAGTGTCTGTAATTTTGGAATTTTTGGCTGAAAATGGTCTCAAACGATTTGGTTCGACTCACTGATCAAGAATCCGAGTGCGAAATCGATTCTGTCCAGCCGGCCGACCGGCCGTAGGCACGATAACTCTCGAACGAAAGGAGTAAGCGGATTGAAAATTGCAAGGTGGTTTTGGAGCGTAAATATCTCGGACAAGTTCCTTCGATCTATCTGAAATTTAGCATCAAATTGTAGAATCATGACCTTTATACGCATGTGAAGTTTTGTATTGACCAGATTACCGCAAAGTGTAAAAAAAAAAATTTTGAAAATTTAAAATATGTTTTTCCACAATAACTCTCGAACGGAATGAGCTAGGTAGTTGAAATTTTCAGAGTAGGTTAGGGAGATGAATATCTCGGTTAAGTTCGTTATTGGGCAAAATTAGACAGATTTAATTCGATTTCTTCCATGGTGCAGTTCTCATTCTCATGATTGCTCATTTAATCTTGATAAATAAACTATTATTTGAATTGAATTTACTTTATGATGCAGCTCTATCATATGTATACATTGATATAATTCCCAACTCATTTATTACAAACATGGCAAAACCAATTCTACTTTTGGCCACACCACTGAATAGGTAATCAAATAACCTTTCATTTGATGGATCACAATTAATATATTCCCATTTGAAAAATTAAAGTAGTGGGATGCGGGCTCGGGTGCGGGGCGTAGGGGGTGAGAAATATCAAATTCAAAAAAGCACAGGATAAATTGCTTTAGAAATTAAAAAACGACGGGTGCAAGGATTTTCCTTAATAATCCTTCGCACAAGAATTATTGACTAGTTGTACGATTCTTGATCTTTTGATCTATTTGAGAATTCATTATTTTCATTGCAATGTTTCCCGGTCTTCTTCCTTTACATTTTCATAACTGACCATCCGGAAAGGAATGGATATAGAGAGAGGATACACACCGGCCGGATTTCGAGAAGTCAACGTCGATTACCCACGTTTCTTCCTTCGTCTGAATTGATAATAACCGATCCAGTGTTTTCAACCGATCATTTTCAATATTTTTGAAAGTGATATATCGACAATATAAACATTGCTGTGAACTGAAGAAAAGGATTTTTCGGAGCTATAAAGAAGATTCATTAAGGGCAGTGGTCAGTTTTCCTCATATACACAAACTCTCCAGTTTTGGACTTACACATGATCTTATCATGTTCTTTAACTCTTATCTATCCAACAGAACTCTCAGAGTGGTATACCATGGTCACCGATCGGCCGAAATAACTGCAACTTCTGGTGTACCGCAAGGCTCTGTTTTAGGACCCTTATTATTCATAATATTTGTGCACGACATCGGCCTTCAACTGAACTGTAATCTATTACTATACGCAGATGACAGTAAACTATATGGACAAATAAAACACCAACTGACAGCTTGAAACTACAGGGGGATTTAAGAACTCTTCATGAGTGGTGCGAGTTCAACCTACTCCCTTTGAACATGAAAAATGTAATATTGTATCTTTCAGGCGCAAGAAACAACCAGTTGTTTTTGATTACGATATTGATGGCACCAAACTTGAGAGGCGTAAAAATTTCACTGACTTAGGAGTAATATTTTACATTAAATTCATTTTCGTTGAACATACTTGCAGTATTGTTTCATCTGCTTATAAAACGCTTGGCTTCGTGATAAGGAATTCAAGGCAGTTTAGTAGCCCTAATACTCCCAAGCTCCTGTTTGACGCATTTGTGAGAGCTAAACTTGAATACGCCTCCATTATTTGGTCTCCGGGCTATAATGTCCACTTGAATGATATCGACTATTGAAATGTTTTTTTTTCTGGGTTTTCTCTCCCAAACTCTGAAAAATATCTATAAAGTAGAAAATGATTATTTTGTGATTTGCTTCTGCGTAAGAAACACAACATATTTGTCAGAAGCAATTAATTGAACAATGTTGCCTAACAAATAACAACGAAACAACATCAACGAAGAAACAACTATATCGTAACGTTTCGGAGCCTATATCAGACTCCTTCGTCAGACGCTTAATGAAAATCTATGGCTCTCTGTCTAGTTCAAACAGACAAATTATATCTCCGAAAGTATTGGTTTCTCAGAGTTGGGAATTATATCAATGTACTCATATGATAGAACTGCATCATAAAGGAAATTCAATTCAAATAATAGTTTATTTATCAAGATTAAATTAGCAATCTGAGAATGAGAACTGCACCATGGAAGAAACCAAATTAAAATAGCTGAAATGAATTTGACTCTCTCTTATAGAACAGGATGAAATGTACGAGTATGAGCACAGATCATATAATAAAGCTTAGATAGAATATTTATAGCATTCTGTGGAAATATAGAACTACGATTCATTATTGAAATTTAGAACTCCATCTTAGCAGAAATTGAATTCAAACATCATAGAAGAATTTAAATTCAACAAGAGTGCCAAAAATTATCCATCCAAAACCAATAGACGAATTCTACCCAACAACGAACAATTCAAATAATAGTTTATTTATCAAGATTGAATGAGCCATCTGAGAATGAGAACTGCACCATGGAAGAAATCAAATTGAATCTGGCCAATTTTGCCCAATAACGAACTAAACCGAGATATTCATCTCCCTAACCTACTCTGAGAATTTCAACTACCTAGCTCATTCCGTTCGGGAGTTATTGTAGAAAAACTTTTTTAAATTTTCAAATTTTTTTTTGACACTTTCGGTAATCTGGTCAATACAAAACTTACATGCGCATAAAGGTTATGATTCTACAATTTGATGCGAAATTTCAGATAGATCGAGTGAACGGTTTCGGAAATATTCATAAAAAATGTATTTACTAAAATCGGCCATAACTCCGAAACCGCTCGATGGATTTCGCCCATTAACGAACTCGTCCGAGATATTTACGCTCCAAACCCATCTTGCAAATTTCAATCCTCTAACTCCTTTTGTTCGAGAGTTGTCATGCCTGCTGGCTAGACAGAATCGATTTCGACCTCGGATTCTTGATCGGTGAGTCGAACCAAATCGTTTGAGACCATTTTCAGCCAAAAATTCGAAAGTTACCTACATTTGGGCAAATTGATAAGCACTCTGTTCCGAGGAACTAGAGCGCCAAAAAAACAAGTTTCGTATGACAATTGCCCAAATTTTGTTTCTCCGAAACAATCTGTCCGATTTTGCCCAATAACTAACTTAACCAAGATATTTATCTCCCAAACCTACTCTGAAAATTTCAACTGTCTAGCTCATTCCGTTCGAGAGTTATCGTGCCTACGGCCAGCCGGCCGGCCGGACAGAATGAATTTCGACCACGGATTCTTGATCAGTGAGTCGAACCAAATCGTTTAAGACCATTTTCATCGAAAAATTCGAAAATTACAGACATTTGGGCAAATTGATAATCACTCAGTTCCGAGGAACTAGAGCGCCAAAATGCATATTTCGCATATTCTCCCCTAACCTAATCTTCTACTCGACTCCCCTAGTTACAGAAGACAATGAAAATTGAAGTTTTTCCCTTGACGATACCCAAAAAAAAATTCCGTTCTCCGTCAATATTTCAGACGACGAGCTCATACGCGATAGGAAAATTTGACGAGGGTATAAAAAATTACTTCTTCCCCACGTGAGATGTAGGAAAGGTCCCAGTACGGAAATCGCACGTAAGTAGGTTGGTCCTTGTCGCGAGAGATGCTGCGTGCTTCCCATCTCTCCCAAGAGGCGGCTCTAGCGTCGCGCGACAAATCCGTGCCGAGTTTTCCATGAAAATTCAGTCAGCATCCCGTTGCGTTTCCGATTGGGTCCGGCTCGAAGAGGCCCGTGCTGAGGTAACGAGCGACCCGCGCCGGTACGCGAATTTTCCGGAGGTCTTTTGTCGAATTTTCCACCAGAAGAATCATTTTCGCGGATTTTTCCGTCTTGCGAAATTGAAGTGGGGTCGGATGCGATGCACGACCTCGTGATATAGGGGATCAGTGGCTGACACTGACTTATTTTCCGGTTGTTATCTCGGATTGGTTAGTCGGAATTCGCGATTTATCCCCTTCGTTTTCTGATCCGTATATTGGAAGTGATAAACGTGAATCTTTTCAGATTGTTGAGTGTTGAGACAGTTTGATTCGTGGAGGACTAAAGATTGTTCAGTAAGTGATTATTCTTCATGACAGTCTGGATGCTTTGAACGTATTCCCATATTTTCGGAAAAACCTATTCAATCTTCGATGAATGATCCTTTGTTGCATGTGCACTGTGGAAAATTATGTCTCTTCGTTTTCCGGTTATTCCTGACCTATCTTAAGTTTTCTTTGTGTCCCCGCGTTCATCTGCTGAATGTGGTTTTGATGGGTTTCTTCGGAGTACCTAGGAGTGTGAGGATACTATAAAAATTTGAAAACCTAGAATTCTCAAAATGTTGGCATTCTAAGTATATTGGTTAATATGGTTCCTTAAGTTATTGGCTCCAAGAACTAGATGAGGTTCAGGAGGATTGACCTAATTCAAATATTTGATATTCGTTAATTAATCATCATACTTTCGGCACCACTGGAAACAAATAACGCCTCGATAGTTCATTATTATTGCTACTAACACCTATAATCTAAAAAATACAGTGTCATGCAAGGAAATCAAGTCATATTCAGAAAATTGCTTATGATATGCATACGGATAGAAATGTTAAGTCTTTTTGTGGTCCGGCGTTCATTGTCTGAGTGTAATTTTGAGGGGTATCTTCGGTATACCCAGGAGTTTGAGGATACTATTAAAATGTGAAAAATAAAAATTCTCAAAATGTTGACATTCTATGCAAATTGGTTCATATGATTCCTTGAGCCTGCGTTATTTATTACAAATACTAGATAAGGTTCAAGAGTATCGACCTAATACCGAATATTTGATATTCAATAATTAATCATCAAACTTTCGGTTCCACTGGAAACAAATAACGCCTCGATAGTTCATTAATATGACTACTAAAACCGATAAACTAGAAAATACATTGCCGTGTCAGGAAACCAGGGCATATTCACAGAATTTTTTATGGTATACCTACTGATGAAAACACCAATCCAGTGCACTATGAACTTTCCAGAAAATGATACTCTATGCTTATTTATAGTTTTTTCATCCACCTTGTAAACATACTAAAATAACGCCATCTATGGAAATTTTTCATAGATCTAAGACAATATTAATACTAAATAGATTTCGCAACAATGAATTAATTGTTTATTTGCACACTACTAAATTACGAAAAACATTTAAATTCAATAAATTTAAGTCGAAAGGAATAATGAATCATTTTTGTTTCAAATATGAAATTTGTAAATTCGAGTAGGAATTCGTGGGATGTTTTAAAGAAATAAGGTTAAGCTAGGCCTTCAATGAAATCATCTGTGATGTCCCCAATTCGGTCGAAAGTTCAAAATCGAATATCGAAAACATGAAGTATAATTTGCACAAATTTAGGACATCATCTTCATCTGCAGACGTTTCTTCTGATCCAATCAACATAGATTAATTAAAATCAGCAATTGAGTGCACTAAATAAACCTAGAAAATCTTCAAGATTTGTTGAAATTTATCCCAAATGCACCAAACACAATGAAGCGGTGGACAAAAGATTCTTAAGTAGGTACCTAATTATTCTTTATGACAGCTTTAATACTTTGAACGTCATATTTTCGGAAGAACCTAATCAATCTCCAAAAATAATAATGATCCTATGTTTGCATGTTCACATTGGAAAATTATGTCTCTTCGTTTTCCGGTTATTCTTGACCTATCTTAAGATTTCTTCGTGTTCCTTGGTTTATCTTCTGAATGTGAAGGATTTCTTCGTCATACCCTAGGATTGTCAGGATACTATAAAAATGTTAAAAATTTAAATTCTCAAAATGTTGGCATTCTATGCAAATAGGTTCATACTGTTCCTTAAGTTCCTTATAAATTATTGGCACCAAGAAATATATACTCAAAGTTCAGGATAATTGACCTAATATCAAATATCTGATATTCAATAAAATCATCAAACTTTCGACACCAGTGGAAACAAATAACGCCTCGATAGTTTATTATTATTACTACTAACACCGATAATCTAAAAGATACACTGTCATGCCAGGAAACTAGGGAATATTCAGATAATTATTTATGATATGCATTTACGGATAGAAATACCAATCCATTGGTGTGTTCTCTATCTATAGATTTTTCAATCCATCATGTAAACACCAAAATCTCGCCATCTATGGATATTTTTCATAGAACTAAGACAATCTAACAATGGATAAAGTACACAACAACAAATGCATTATTTATTTGCACATTGTGAAATCATGAGAAGAATATAAATTCAATAAATTTAAGTTGAAAGCAATAATGGAATGGTGCAGTTTCAAATAAATTGAGGAAATTAGGTGAAGCTACGTAGTCCTCCAATGAAATATCTGCCACAGTTGATTTTGAATTGATTGCTCGTCGATACGTTGATGTCTTCAATTCGGTGGAAATTTCAGAACCGCATATCAGAAACATGAAGAACAATTTGCACAAATTCAGGACATCATCTTCATCTGTAGACATTATTTCTAATCCAATTCCAATTATATGCACTAAATAAATCTTAAAAATACTCGAGATTTGATGGAATTTATCCCGAATTCATCAAACATAAAAAGGTGGAGGACTAAAGGTTGTTCAGTAAGAAATTATTCCTTATGACAGTCTGGATACTTTTGAACGTATTCCCATATTTTCGGAAAAACCTAATCAATCTTTAACGACTGATACCTCGTTGCATGTTCATGGTGGAAAATTATGTCTCTTCGATTTCTATGATCCTTAAGAAAACCTTAAGAAAACTTGAGATAGGTCAGGAATAACTATAGTTATTCCTGACCTATCTTAAGTTTTCTTTGTGTTCCTGCTTTCATCTTCTGTATCCAATTTTGAGGAGTTTTTTCGGAATACCTAGGAGTGTGAGGATAGTATAAACATTTGAAAACCTAAAATTCTCAAACTGTTCTAAGGAAATAGGTTCATATGGCCAGTTATTGCCTCAAAGAACTAGAAAGCAGGAGTATAGACCTACTATCAAATATTTGTTAATTAATCATCAAAATTTTGGCACTACTGGAAACTAATAACGCCTCGATAGTTCATTATTATTACTACTGACACTGACATTTTTTTTTCGACAGGGAACCAGTTTTTCTTATGAGTGCTCTGTTGTTCTCTACATAATTTGTTTGTAATAATTATATTCATATGATATTTTCGTAAAAATTGACCTATTTACAGTTCATGTATTTTGACTCTATTGTTATATTTACCATTTATTTTATTGTTCATTCTTTTGTCAATCTGTATCTGTGTAGTGCAGTTCAAACATGATCACGCTTGAATCACATCATCCTTCAACGATTTACATGTTTTTGCCATGAATAAATCATCAGCCATCTTGGAAAGTGTAGTAAATTTTTCATGCACTTTCCACCACTCTAAAATACAATTTTGATTCCTATTTGCTCTTTCTAACTGCAAATGTTCTTCAAACTCAGTTTTCCAATGTTTCGAAGGTTTTGCCGATGTTTTAAAGAGGCTATCGATGTCGATACATCTGTTAGTAGAATTGGACAAATTGGTATCGTTTTCAATTAATACCTTCCGGGTAGTTAGATCATTTAGGGTGTTCTTGGCGTATTCCTCATACCACTGTCTCCAGATGTTCAGATAGAAAAGAAACTTTAAAAGCATTGGGATTTAGGGGCAACAAAAACTGTCCGTTGAGTATTGAATTCATAATGGATCAGTCTTTATGGTTTTTAATTTCCTCTTGAAAAATAATCTCAATTATCGCAAGGTCAATCGTATATTTCTTGAACGATCGATGTATAATATAGACGAAATAAATTGGTAATTATAGTGGAAACTCTTCATATTCAATTGTTTTCTGTGGGTGTTGACAAAGGTTTAGTTGTATATAAGAAAAGTTTACTGTATGTATGTGGTAAATAAGACGAACTTACAGTTAGAAATTGTCGAGCCAAAGAAACCCTTTCAATAGTAAATACGTTCATTACTCACTAGTTTATAGACACATTTACCCGAGCATTTACCCAACCAAGAGTAAAAAGTCGATCTTGAAAAAGACAGAATCTAAACTAAAATATAGAAATCTGCAAGGATAGATATTTATGATGAGAGATACGTTACTACAAGAAGTTATAAGAACAGTTAACACGAACAAAAAATGTGAAAAAATTATATTAATTCACAATAAAATATTTCACAGATATTCACAAAAGTTGATATTTGGTTAAATATATTGATCTCTATGTAGACCTTTTCTAATTTTTCGAATAAAAAATTCATGAAAAAAATTTAATGAGACCAAAAATGAGACTCTCGTGTATGTAGCCTTGGTATTGCCAATAATATTTTTCAAAAGGTCTCGTCTCGTATAGGAATGGATTAATTTTGGATATTTTTAGGGATATTTCGGATTTTTGCGCGTATGTTCTGTCGAACATCGCGTTATCATTTTGCCCAAATGTCTGTAATTTTCGAATTTTTCGCCGAAAATGGTCTCAAAGGATTAGGTTCGACTCCCTGATCAATTATTCGAGGTCAAATTTGATTATGTCCGGCCGTCCGGCCGGCTGTTGCCACGATAACTTGAGAGCGGAACGAGATAGCGACTTGAAAATTTTAGGGTAGGTGGCGAATCCCAATACGACGGAGTTTGTTAATGGGTATAATCGGTCCAATGGTTTCCGAGTAATAATTTTGTCTACAACCAATATTAATCCGATCGAATTGAAACTTGGTGAGTAGTTGTAGAATATGAACCTAAGGAAGGAAATTTTGTGAACATCGTACCACTAGAAAATTTTTGAAAAATGTTATTCACGTCACGATAACCTGAGAACGGAAAGAGATAGCGACTTGAAATTTTCAGGTAAGGTTGCGAATCTGAATGCGTCACTTGAGTTTCTTTATAGGCATAATCGACAGAACGGTTTTGTAGTTATACCCATCTGAAACATGGTTGTTTTTTCCTCAATAACTCAAAAAATATAGAACCGATCCAATTGAAACATGGTTATTTGTTGTAGAATGGTAACGCGAAAATTCTTGCAGAATTTTGTGAGGATCGTATGAGTAGAAAATTTTTAAAAAATTATTGAAAACAATTTTATATATCAGAAACTATTCGTCCGATATCGCTGAAATTTCGCAAGATCCTTCAGAACCTAACTCTAATACCAAGCTCCAAGTTTCAACATGATCGGATGTATATTGTTGGAGACACAAGCAGCCTTGTGTGAGTTCAGTAGCGTTGCCTCGACAAATCTCGAACGAATGGAGAAAGAGACTTGTAATTTTCAGGATAGGTTGAACATCTGAATGGGAGAGTAAAGTTTGCTGTTGGCCATAATCGGCCCAACGGTTTCGGAGTTATACCCATCGGTAGGATTATTTCCTCGATAACTCATAAAATATAGACTCGATCGAATTGAAACTTGGCAACTAGTTGTAGAATATCAACATGAAGACTTGTGTGAAATTTTGTGAGGACATTACCACTATACAATTTTTAAAAAATTACGAAAAAATAATATGTATCTCATGATTCCTTGAGAACGGAAAGAAATAGCGACTTGCAGTTTTCAGGGTTGATTACGCATCTGAATAGGACATTTAAGTTCGTTAACTAGCATAATGGTTTTGGAGTTATATCAATCTGAAATTTAATTGTTATTTCCTCAATAACTCAAAAAATACAAACCCGATCCAATTCAAATATGGTTATTCATTGTAGAATGCCAACGAGAAAATTCTTGCAAAATTTCGTGAGGATCGTAGCACTAGGAAATTAAAAAAAAAATAATTTAAAAAAATAATTTGGTTCAAGCACTGATGTGAAGTGAGAAGCTTTTGCGCGTATGTTATCTAGTCCTTTCTCCTTCATTGGACACTCTTCATCGAATTTACCATGGTGAATTCTATTGTCTGTTCTCCTGTATTGGACACTCCGAATTTACCATGGTAAATTCGATTAAGAGTGTCCAATACAGGAGAATGGACAATAGAACATACGCGCAAAAGCTCCTGACTTCACGAAGAAAAAATTGGTTCAAGCACTGACGTGAAGCCATGAGCTTTTTCGCGTATGTTCTATTGTCCATTCTCCTGTATTTGGAGCCTCTTAATCGAATTAACCATGGTAAATTCTATTGTCTGTTCTCCTGAATTGGAACCTCTTAATCAAAGTTACCATGGTGAATTTGGAGTGTCCAATACAGGAGAACAGACAATATAATTCACCGTGGTGAATTCGAGAGTGACCAATAAAGGAGAATGGACTAGAGAACATACGCGCAAAAGCTTCTGACTTCACGTCAGTACTTGAACCAATTTTTTCAAAAATTTTGCGAACATTTTGGATCTTTGACAACACTGATGCTAGTACGCATCATACATCTTTACTTCAAACAATGAGTTTTATTCGCGAGACTGAGGAATCGTGCGGCTTGCAATCCTGCGGAAGCCTACGCCGAGACGTGACTTTTCACAGTTGAATTTTTAAGGCAAGGACAAACTCTACACAAAAACCCCTGTCCGGTTATTCGCTTCAATTTTCTACTCACGTTCTCCGCTCCTAACTTCCAATTGACGGGGCTCGAGAGTCCTCTTTACACCCACATTACATCAGTACTTCGTCCGCAGCCTTCGTTTGTATTTCAGAAATTAGTCTGGAGAGGTCCAAAATCTGAGCGTTTGTAGGGCTGCTCGACTGAATTCCGTTTATAGGAAACCTGATGAAATAAACGTGCACTTCCTTCTGGTTGGATGCATCATCCTATTGAGCCGGGAAAAATGAAGTTTGCGTATTCAGCGAGTTGGTAACAAGATTTCGAAGAGATTCGGAGCAGGTATTGATTGAAGTCGTTTTTACGAATGAATAGGAAAGTTAATTTTTGGCGCGATGTTCAGGCAAACAGAGTGCCTATCAATTCGTCCAATGGTCTGTAATCTTTTGAATTTTGGCCGAGAATGTTCTCGAACGGTTGATTTCTACTCATTGATGAAGCATCCGAGATCGAACTTGATTCTGTCCGGCCGTCTAGCCTTCAGCACGACTACGCTCGATTGCAACATTGGTCGCATTCAGCGGACGAAACAGTTGCGCAACCGTTACCAAAACGTGCTGTGGCACATGCCATAGGAACTCAACACGTTGTGGAGCGGAGGCTATTTATGGAGCACATTTAATTTGTGCTAGGTAGCGGTAGCGTAAAATGGCTGAGCGCTTCGTCCGCTGAATGCGACATTATTCAACATCTATAAGGGCCGGTTTCTGACACATTTGAATGGAGTTTATCTTTAGTTTATCTACTGAAATCTATTGAACTGGAAAGATAAACGGAAGGTAAACCACGTGTTATATTCCTCAGAAACTAGCCTTAAGTGATCGACATAATCTCAAGTGCTCCTGGGTAGGTACCATTTTATATGGATGCATTTTATCTTGTTTTGATATGTTTAGAATCGATGGGTGGCTGACATTAAATTTTGTGGAAGCATCTCTACAAGATTTTAGTAGCTTTTCTTCAAATCACATCTAATTTCACATCCTAACACAGTGTATTAGTACCTAACCTAACCTGACCTAACCTAACCTAACATAGTATATTAGTATGTTGCTTCTTTAATATGTCTCACATGCCCAGACTCGCGAAACTGCTTCTCTATTTTACTTATATCCCTTGGGTTATAGGAGGCAAATTCGGCAAATTTCTCATGAAATAAGGGATTTACTTCTTTTTGTGTTCGGATGTTATCTCCATAACCAATCATTCGTAAAATTGTTATTTTGTGCATTTTCGTTAATCGGAACATTATTCAAAATTGAAGTTAATGAAATTCAAACACAAATTAGCCAATTCATAAACGGCAACTTATCAGCACAAAACAATTCGAGGTCAAATTTGATTCTGTCCGGCCGGTCGGCCGTCCGACCGGCCATTGCCACGATAACTTGAGAACAAAAAGAGAGAGCGACTTGAAATTTTCAGGGTAGGTGGCGCATCCCAATAGGACGGACAAGTTTGTTAATGGGCATAATCGGCCCAATGGTTTCCGAGTAATAATTTTGTCTACAACCAATAATAATCCGATCGAATTGAAACTTGGTGAGTAGTTGTAGAAAATAACTCTGAATTTACCAGGGTAAATTCGACGAAGAGTGTCCAATACAGGAGAACAGACAATAGAATTCACCATGGTAAATTCGATTTAGAGTGTCCATTACAGAAGAATGGACAATAGAACATACGCGCAAAAGATCCTGACTTCACGAAAAATAGAATTGGTTCAAGCACTGACGTGAAGTCAGGAGCTTTTGCGCGTATGTTCTATTGTCGATTCTTCTGTATTGAACACTCTCAATCGAATTTACCATGGTGAATTCTATTGTCTGTTCTCCTGTGTTGGACGCTCTTAATCGAATTTGCCATGGTAAATTCAGAGTGTCCAATACAGGAGAACAGACAGTAGAATTCACCATGGTAAATTCGATTTAGAGTGTCCCATAAAGGAGAATGGACAAGAGAACATACGCGCAAAAGTTTCTGGCTTCACGTCAGTGCTTGAACCAATTTTTTTAAATTTTTTCTATCACATCTTGAAGGCGAATCAGTTTAGTATTATTGTATTAGGATTTGGGAATATTTGAGGGAAAATTATAATGAATTTCGGTAATCACATTAGTTTATTTTTTCCAATTTTGAGTTTTGCAATGATAGTGATAATATTCTGAGTCGAGGATGACATTTAGAAGTGGGTTGAAGTGGGTTCGATATATCATAAGCCCATACTTCCTGTTTAAAAAATTGGGGGTTGTACCTATCTTTCGAAGGGGTTGAAGGTAGGGTTCGCATTTTTCCGAAGAATAATGACTATTTAAAACTTGAATTTGACAAGGTAATACATTCATTCCATTTGGCTTTTCCACAATGTATATTGCTTCTGATGAATATCTGGTTTTTCTAACACTGTGAAATTTCAAAGTATGCTCAAATGATTAGTTATTTTCTATTTTTGCGCACATATTCTGGGGAACATCGTGCTATCATTTCGCCCAAGATGGTCTCAAACGATTGGGTTTGACTCACCGATGAAGAAATCGGGGTCCAATTTTATTCTGTCCGGCCAGCCCTTACCACGATAACTTTCGAACGGAAAGAGATAGTGACTTAAAATTTTCGAGATAGGTGGCGCGTCCGAATGCGACGGACAAGTTCATAAATGTTCGTAATCGGCCCAACGGTTTTCGAGTGATAATTTTGTCATGAACCAATAAATATTCGATCGAATTGAAACTAAATAACGACACAAAGACGTATGTGAATTTTGTGGAGATCGTATCACGATAACTTGAGAATGGAAAGATATAGCGACTTTCAATTTTTAGGATCGGTTACGCATCCGCGTAAGACATTTGAGTTCGTTAATATGCTTAATTGGCCGAACGGTTTTGGAGTTGAACCCATCTGAAATTTTGTTGTTATTTCCATAAATTATGAATCCGATACAATTCAAGCATGGTAGATAGTTGTATAAAGCCATCGTGAAAATTCTTGCGAAATTTCGTGAAGATCGTATGACAAATTATATCTCCGAAAGTATTGGTTTCTCAGAGTTGGGAATTATATCAATGTATTCATATAATAGAACTGCATCCTAAAGGAAATTCAATTCAAATAATAGTTTATTTATCAAGATTAAATGAGCAATCATGAGAATGAGAAAAGCACCATGGAAGAAATCAAATTAAATCTGGCCAATTTTGCCCAATAACGAACTTAACCGAGATATTCATCTCCCTAAACTACTCTGAAAATATCAACTACCTACCTCATTCCGTTCGAGAGTTATATCTATGTCTATGGATGAAAAGCAGTCTCACTACTCTCAGATCTCTTACTTCATGTTCAGTTCCGAAATGTAAGAATTTTCTGAGAAAAACTAATTTCGGAGCAAACAACTGAGATTTTTCTCACTTCGCTCACAATTCTTCGATTGATTGTCTCAGGAACATCATTTGACATTATGACAATTCATATTCATACATAGAATAATATCATTCTGTGACAACGTTGAAATACGACTTATTATTGAAATTTTGAAAAATCATATCTCCGAAAGTATTAGCTTGTTAGAGTTTAAAATGATATGAGTGGATTCTTATGATAAAACTTTTTATTAAAAAAAATTTGATTTGGAATTTGTTTCGTAAAAAAATTTTTTTTTTTTGTTACTCCGAAACCATCTGTCTGATTTTGCCCAATAACGAACTCAGCCGAGATATTTATCCCCCAAACCTACTCTGAAAATTTCAACTTTCTAGCTCATTCCGTTCGAGAGTTATCGTGCCTACGGCCGGTCGGACCGGCCGGACCGGCCGGACAGAATGAATTTCGACCACGGATTCTTGATCAGTGAGTCGAACCAAATCGTTTAAGACCATTTTCATCGAAATATTCGAAAATTACAGAAATTTGGGCAAATTGATAAGCACTCAGTTCCGAGGAACTAGAGCGCCAAAAAATGTGGAAAAGCCTTGTGGACAGTAGCTTGGGCGTTTTTTTTTAAACTTTGATAAATAATATCTCCAAAAGTATTGGTTTCTCAGAGTTGGGAAAGATATCAATGGATTCTTACGATAGAACTGCATCATAAAAGAAACTAAATTCAACTAATAGTTTATTTATCAAGTTTAAAAGAGCAATCTACAATGCCTTAATGCTTCAAAAATTATCATATAAAAATAATGAGTAATCTGCAATGCTTCAAAAATTGTCATTACGAACAAACAACAGTCCCAGAAATTATCAATCCGAAACCATCAACCCTTTCTACCCACGAACTTATCCGAGATAATCATTCCTGAAATATACTCTGAAAATTATATTATTTCAATTGAAACTTAGTCAATATTCCAGTTTTGTTTATACTGGAGATATTTTGAACCCAATATCATTAACTTACAAAGTATATATTTTCATCATCATATGGATTATCCAAGAGCTATCCATGATAGTAGAGATTGTTTCATGGTTCATTTTGCATTCCTTCATATTTTGTTTTTCAGAACGGGAAGTATTTTATATCAAGAATTTTTAATCGAACCAGAAATAAATATGATATCATACTCAGTTTGAAATCTCTCATCTGTATACAGAGACAGTAACTTCAATTTCTCTATGAGATGACGATCACAGAACACTAATATATAACAAAGACGACACATAGAATATACCTAGAGTTTATTCTGTGTGATATGTATGAACACGGATCATCAAATTCAGATTTACGATGTCAGCATTCTCTGAAACCACAGAATTACAATTTAAGGTCGAAAAATTATATCTCCGAAAGTATTAGCATGTTAGACTTGAAAGTGATATCAATGGATTCTTCTGGTGAAATTGAATAATAAAACAAATTGAACTTGAAATTTGTAATGTAAAGGTAATCAGGTAATCAGGTAATAACGAACTTGACCGAGATATTTATTTCCCAAACCTACTCTGAAAATTTCAACTATCTCGCTCATTCCGTTCGGGAGTTATCGTGTCTACGGTCGGACCGTCCGGACCGGCTGGCCAGAATAAATTCTGACCACGGATTCTTGATCAGTGAGTCGTATCAAATAGTTCAAGACCATTTTCACCAGAAAATTAAAAATTTACAGACATTTGGCAAATTGATAAGCCCTCTGTTCCGAGGGACAAGAACGCCAAAACATTGAAAAAAATTCTTTTCTCATAAACTATCCGTCCTATATCACAGGAATTTTGCGAGTGCCTTCAATACCTATATTACAGCCTCGTGAAAATCACTAGAAAAACGATAAAAAAAATGTATGCGTTAGAATCAGCTGAAATTCCACAAATAACTTTGATCCACCGTTTCACAATTGAGTAGCGAATTAGGGATCGATTTACTTTTTATGGGACGTGAATAGACAATGGAACGTGCGAGCAAAAGCTCCTGTCTGCAAGTCAATGCTTTTGTCAAGTTTTTTGGGCCCTTACGAGATGAACTACAACAAATGGCTCAGGTAAAGTCAGTGTATTTTGACTGCAAAATACATGTAGAATGGAATTTTCTCGAACATAGTGCATCCTTGTACCTTCCTCAAGATTTTGTATTGAAAATACCGATAATGTGCCCAGAAGAAGAAATATGGAGCTTTTTGCTAAAGCCTCCCCCTATATTATCCGTCACTGCTTAGACCTGAGCCATTTGAAGGAGTTACATCCGGTTTCATAATAAGTTTTGAAGTCTCTTTAAATATAAAGTATCCTTTAGTTGGACATTTTGAACCAAAAGGTCAATCTGAAGGATACTTTAAATTTAAAGGGACTTTAAAACTTATTATGAAACCGGCCGTAGGCCCAAAAACCTAGGAAACTACAAACTTTCACAAATGTTCCTCCATCAGATTCAGAAAAATAATAACTAACTTCAGGGAATTCACTTCTAAAGGCGGTATTTCGAAAACAGAGAACTGAATTTCGGAACTCTTGGATCCTGATTCTTTCATCAGGATATTGTTGTTCGAAGGATCAAATGTTGAATCCTGATGGTTTCATCACGATGATGTTATTTCGAAGGACCAAAATTTTACACCCTGTTTTATCAGGGGGATGAGTAAAGGGGCATACTTAACTTTAAGCACCCAGCAGTAATCTCGTGGATTACGGCATAAATTGTTACTTTCAATAAGATAACAATTACAAAGATAGGAAGTGGTGAAATATTCGAACGCAGTTTGAACAAAACAACAAACTGTATTATCTTCTTACCGATATTTTGACAACAAGCACGAATTAATTGTACAATGCAATATTAATACAATTTAAAATCTTCCTTCTATGAAAATGTATAGCAAGGAAGAAGTGACTACATGTTGGCAGGAGAACTAAAGAGGTATTAGTTTCGCGACCATAATTGTATATAAATGACCAGATAGAAGTAAAATAGAAGGTTAATATTATATTAATATTAACATTGATTGGGGTTTCGATCTTAAAACCGCTCTGATATGTTACAACAATACTCTCATTTGTAATTTTTGAAACAGAGTGGGAATATCTCCGAAATTTTGGATGCTAGCACCAATGAGTGCGAATCTAGGATCTTAGGCATTGGGAATCTGAAATTTACCCCACTCATCTGAACTGACTTTACTTGATTTCCGCCCAAAAGCTGTCAGCAACAGCTGATGGATAACTTCCGTAGTTTAGGGGTTCTAATAGCCTCTAGACAAAACGAATACCTGCACTGGGCAATGTCATAAGAAACTGATAAGTTTCTTACCACTTCAGTTGTTTAATGCATTTGAGCATTCTTTTGAAGTGTTTTATAGGAAATAGGCAATAAATCGCTCTACAAAGGTCGAACCCTAAAGAGAAATTCTACTCACAGTTATCTTTCAGTCAAAGTATTATTTTCAAGGGTGAGACCGCACATGGCAAACTGAAACCCGGTTATATCTAAGAACAAATAGTCACGTTTTACGAACGAGCTCCTTTGTTGAGAAAACCAAATCTACGTTTCTTGAAATGTGACGTCATGAGATGTTATATATTGGATTATGGCGGGTGTTCTGCCCCTAGGATTTACGACTGAGTAGTTCTGATATATTAGTATAGTTATTCTGTACTATTAATTCAACATAATATGTCTACCTTGACGGTATCAACTGAAACTAGAGGGCATGCTCTTGAATTGATGTTTAATAATGCTCTGTAGTTCCAAGTGTGTTTAGCAATATACCGATGGCAAACATATACCAATGGATCAGTGCCGGATCAGCCACGTATCAGCAAATTCTACAAGCTCTGCACCTTCAATGACTTAGCTACTGTGCGCGAGAGAACTTCAAACAATATACAGTGTGTAGATAAAGTAAGGAACAAAATTCGTGACTGTGTTAGTGAATGTTTTCATGCTAAAGGCTCGAACAAGTCAATTTCAGTTTTGCGTGTTTGTACACGCGAACATCGCTTTATCATTTTGCCCAAATGTCTGTAATTTTCAAATTTTTCGGCGAAAATGGTCTCAAACGATTGGGTTCAACTTAATGATGAAGAATTAGAGGTCAAATTTAATTCTGTCCGGCCGGCCGGCTGACCGTCCATTGCCACGATAACTTCAGAATGCGAAGAGAGAGCGTGACTTGAAATTTTCTGAATAGGTGGCGCATCAAAATACGACAGAAAACTTTATTAATGGGCATAATCGGCCTAACGAGTAATTATTAGGTTATCAACCAGTACAGATCCGATCGAATTAAAATACGTAAATAACAATTTTTTTGATAAAATAATACATTTACTGTATGAAATAAATATGAAACCTTAATAGGAGAAAATCTTCATTCAACCCAAAAAACAAACGATATTTAGCGTAAATCTTCGAATTGTGCTGCGCTAACCAGTTTAAGCACTTTGTATACTTTGACAAAGACCTTTTCTGGATTAATACTTATTTCTATTTGGTGGATTCATTATCTCCTCCCCAAGGAGAAATACTCCCACGATTCTCTGATCTCTCCAAAAAATGTCAAGATGGATGCCTGACCAGCTAACCATCAGGCGTTGCCACGATAACTTTCGAACAGTAATAGATAGGTACTTGAAGAACTTGAGAACGGAAAGTTATAGTTATAGACTTGCAATTTTTAGGGTAGGTTGTGAAATTTGATTTCGTCAATTGACACAATCGGTCAAATTGATTTGGAGTTCTACACATCTAAAATTTTATTATGAGTTATTTCCTCAAAAACTCAAAAAATACGAAACCAATCCCATTCAAACATGGGTATTAGTCGTAGAATACCGACACGCAAATTTTTCGAAATTTCTTGAATATCTTATCCCGAAATTACTTGAGACGTATGCGCGTCCGTATTGTATCAGATATTTAACGAATTTCATTTCCGATAGAATACATATGTCAGAATTAAAAATTCTGTGATCTCTGACGAGTCTCTCATTAATGAAGTCAGTCATTAAACGAAATGGTACATCGTAAAACATGTATTCATTAAGGCTTCACACGAGAGCGAGAATTTTCTCGTCTCGTCTCGTTCTCGTCTCGGAAAAGCGAGACGAGACGAGATGTTTTGAAAAATGATATAAGCCATACCGAGACCATATACAGCACAACCCGAGAGTCTCGTTTTTGGTCTCGTCGTCATCGTTTCCATTCGAAAAATTAGAAAAGGTCTACATAGAGAAACATTTTTCCTACAAAATATCAACTCTTGTGACTATCGGTGGAATATTTCTGTTCTTAGTATCTCTCATCATAAATATTTATCCTGGCAGATTTTCATATTTCAGGTTTGAATATATTTTTTTCAAGATCGATTTTTTACTCTCAGTTGAGTATACTCGTATGGGTCGATAAACTACTAAGGTAATAAACGTGAATACTATTGAAAGAGTTTCTTTTGCTTGAAATTTTCTACCTGGAAGATCGTCTTATTTACTACAGATACAAACAGTAAACATTTCTTATATACGTTTCAACCTTTTTCAACACCCACAGAAAAATATTGAATATGAAGAGTTTCCACCTCGGTTTCCACTATAGTTACCAATATATTTTGTCTATATTATACATTGATCGTTCTAGAAATACACGATTTTTTAGAAGATTATTAATTATTATGTTTATTATGACCTTGCGATAATTGAGATTATTTTTCAAGAAAATATAGAATTCAGAACTATAAAAATACAGACATTGTGACGAAATGATAGCACTCTGTTCTTTGCGGAACACGCGCGCAAAAACCGACGCTATTATGAATTCAATACTTAACGGAGTCTCCATTTGAACATCTGTATAAATGTATTGTCTTCTGCTTCTTGTAGTGAAGATGTGAACAATTATTGTATACATCTGTGGAAGTACGTATAATAAAACTGGTAAAGAAATGAAGCTATTCAATATTTCGAAAAGTGTTATGAGAAGTACGCCAAGAACACCCTCAATGATCTACCCACTGGAAAGGTATTCATTGAAAACTATACCAATTTGGCCAATTCTATTAAAAAATGAATTTTTGCTTTTAGAGAGAGCTTATAGCAATCAAAATATTTGACAGTGGTGGAAAGTGATGAAAAAGTTCTTCCTACACTTTCCAAGATGACCGATCATTTATTAATGGCTACATCCGAACCTGTTGAAAGATTATTTTCCACAGCAGGTATGATCATGGCAAAAACACGTACATCATTGAAAGATGATGTGATGCAAGCGTGATTATGTTCGAATTCTTGGTCATCGAGAAATCTAAAAGAGGAAATTAACAATGTTCAAAATCAAAAATTTTTGCACAAGAACGTAATAAATATAGCTTCACAAAATTATTCATTATTATATACCATTTCGTTTATATATTACGACATTTATTGTCGTTATTTAGAATTAAGCGAGACGAGACGAGACAACTGATAACGAGACGAGAACGTCACTTAAACGAGACTTAATTTTTTGGGAATTGGCGAGACCGAGAGGAGATTTTTTATACTCTCGTCTCGTGAGAAGACCTAGTATTCATATCGTATAAAACCTCCTGTCTTCACGCCAGTGCTTGAATCAAATTTCATATATTGGGTTAGAGTTGAGATGATGTAAAATTAGAGACGCACCATTTATCTGTTGAATATTTCTTTGTGTAGCAAATGAGACGATGCTGACAGCTTTATTTTTTAATTGGTTCGTTACTGTTGAGTGATATAAATGTGGACATTAGCGAAAATAGCGGATCACTCGGCGAAGGATAAGAAATGGCAATTCAGATGAACAGGTCCCTATGGAGAAAGTGAAAAAAGCGGATAGGGGAGAGAAATCTACGTCCGAGAAAATGGACATGACGGACAGAATCCCCACCGCGAAACGACATTCAGCATGAAAAGGCATTGAAGAGGTCCAGAATAATCCGCAGTCAAATGTAAACTGCGACGATTTTTTTCGGAACATGGTAACAAAGAATCTGAAAACACATTATTATTATTAAGTGGAAAGGGGTAATTCCGCAAAAGGAGGAGAGAAAAATCATTCTGCTGGTATCAGCCGCAATGTGTTTCTGCTAGCTGGCTTTTTCAGGACAGGGAAACCAAGAAACCAAGGAAACGATGGAAATAAAATTGAAAATAGGTGACACCACACCAGGAGCGAGCAAACAATTGTGCCTTCATCTCTAGGTCCTTCCATTCCGAAATGGAGATATGATTTTTCAAAATTTCAATAATACATCGTACTTCTATGTTTTCACAGAATGCGAATTTTATCTGTCTGTGTTCACTATTCATTCATATTATCTTTTCCACCTACAAGGGACGTCATATTTATTTGTGTTCTAGTTTATTTATATAATTCGTACTTTGAAAATATTTTTTATTGGGAAACAAGGTTCCGCGACTTGAATTTGTGAATATATACAAGACTGTTTTGGTGTCATATTTGACTTCAAGTTGACCTTCGCTCCTCATGTCCGAATCCTTGGTCCCCAAGGGCAATCGCATACTTGGATTTGTTTTGGGAACTTGTCGGCAGTTCTCCTCTATGGCCTTAACGCACTCTATTTCGCTTACGTTAATAGTAGATAGACTTATTCCCCGACGATATGGGGTCCACAGTATAGGGTATATAAGCAATGCTTGGAGGTAATTTTTGGAGATATTTGGATTTTTAAGTTGAGGATTCTTAGCAACTTAGCAAGCACTGGGGTCTTCAGCAGAAAATTTTGGTGCACTGGACGATCGTAGGAAGCAATCAGATATAATTTTCTTTTCCGAAGTACTCAGAGGCTTGTTAGATTGATTGCCTAACTTGTTGTATATTTTAGAATTCATGTTTCATCGAAACAGCTGTGAAATAGTCCAGCTAATTCGAACAAATATGGGAAATCACTCACCGATAAATAGAATGTTTGTTTTTTATAATGAATAATTTAAGAACTAACAACTTTGATATCTGCCACCTAATAGTCCATGCCTAGAAGTAGATGAGGTCCTCCCAAATGCTAATGGAGCTCGGCTTAGGGTGTATAGGCTATGCCGATGACATACTCCTAATACTACAAAAGTAACTAAACTCTTGTCCACTAGAGTTTTTTCGTCTGACAAAAACTGTAGTGGACAAGAGTGTAGTTACTTTTGTAATGTTCATAATAAGTCCACAGTGAACTCAAAATAGAACATACTCCTAATAGTCAGATATAAATTCGAGAGCACCTTGTGTGACTTACAACAGAAGGACCTTAGAATTATCGAGATATGGAGCTTGTCTGTGGAGCTGAGCATAAGACGAACAAGTGATTCCGTTTAATCGGAGATGGAAACATCCAGCTGTGTGATCCATCTTTTTGAACGGAGATGTAATAGAATGGAATGAGTTACACCATATAGCAAACGTCCATGTTGAAATTACTGCTAGTAAAACATATAAATAAAGGCTTTAATGGCGTGTAGAAATCTATCCGGGAAGACTTGGGGCTGCAACCTCAATATACTCTACATCCAGTACGTCAAGACTTTGAGACCCAGAATCACATATGAGGCAGTAGTCCAGTATACAAAAATTAGCCAGAATAGTACGAGTAAAACCCTCGACAAAGTACCAAGGCTTGCCTGTGTGTGTATCACTGGACCCTGTCCTACCAGGGCACTTGAGATTATCACAAAAAAATATAGTGATGATGGCAATTCTCAGATTATCTAGGGAAAGAACACGTAATGAGAATGTTAAAATCTGGTAAGCCTGGTCCTCTCTTACCAGGGACATTTCATCAGCCAATTTTCCTAGTAAAGGATTAACAACGTAAACATAGAAAAAACTATGATACTAGGTAGAAAGAATGACTGGGACAGGGAATCCCCCATCCAAGTCCTCAAAAAATGTCACTAAATAGTACACAGATGGTTTAAAAACAGATATAGGAGCTGGCACTGGAGTATATTGGGCAGGCACCAAATGGTTACTATCGCTAGGCTTCTATCCGAGCGTCTTTCAGACAGAAATACTTGCAATCGAAATATGCGTGGAAATGAATCTAGAAAGAAACTATCCGAGGTGTGATAGAGCAATCCATTCTGATATATTTGGTGGGTTTCACGAAGCTCCGATTAGCTTAATTGTGGATTTAATTCGATGGTTGCCTCAAACTGAACTGGGAATCGACATAGAATCACACTAATTTGCCAATTAAGCGCTGTCAAAGCTTTGTGAAACCCAATGTCGATCTGCTATTAAAGCTCTGAGCTCCCATGTTATCGAGTCTAAGCTAATATGGGAGTGCCAAAGAAAATATAATGAAGTAGGCAAGAACAACAGGGTCTCCTTGGTCTGGGTTCCTGCTCACTCGGCAATTAAAGGAAATGAGGAGGCCAACACACTTGCCGAGAAAGGAGCACGAACCCCTTTCATCGGTCTGGAGCCCTACTGTGGGGTAGGTAGATACAACTACGAAAGTGAATTTCGGATGAGTGAAGATACTGAAAGAGTTATACTCTGGGGATCTCTCCCAGGAGTGTATACTCCAAAAATTTACCAGATCCAAGTAGTATATGGATCCCAGTTAAAACACGCCGCACCTCCTCACGCCGCACCTGCTTTCCTCACAAGGCACTGCTGTCTTAGGAAGCACATGATGAGATTAGGGCTAGCAGAAACTGACGAGTGCAGATCTGTAGGGAGCAGGATGAAACTCCCGATCACCTGATTACGGAATGCCTCGTCATCTCAAACCAACACAAGGAATGATTTGGGCACGAAATCTACAGGAGCAAAAATGTAGCCTCCTTGAAGCCATCCCAGATACTGGAGTTCATCAGAAATCTGGGACTGGAAGGCGAGCTGTATATGGTGGTGAAGTCAACAGCTCTAATAGAGGGGCACAATAAACATTAAGTCGCAGTGCAATATTACCCCATACAACAATATATGCAATATCTTCCACCTCACTTTCATGTCTTTCAAAAAAGAATTGAAAAGAATTGGATGGCATAGTTGGTGGGCTAGGATCCTACATAATCTGACATTTGATCGGATATACAGAATTTTCGATAATTTGTATTACAACATTGCGTTCCCCTTTTTGTGATTTTTTTCTGCTATATGACTTTTTCTGGTTGTTTTTTTGAGCGGGTTATCATGTATAAATGTTCGATATACTACTCTCCTGTAATATATAGAGGATCATATTGGGTTCTATACCTGTAGATGTTTTATTTGGAAAATAAATAATTAATAAACAGGTGAGTAAGCGTTATTAAATACCTTTTTTTGATCAGGCGGTACATGATTTATGAAGTAGTCCTCTTGATTATCTGATATCTAACCTTCTTTCCCTAAGCTTTGAATTCCGTGAAGTTACAGACATGAAAGGAATAATTGACAGTGCCAACATCACATAAAGTTTGGGAAATACATCGTTCCCTGCTGTAACTATGCCTCAATTATTGGTTTGTCGTAGGTACTTTTCCTGTTGAATGGCTCTGTTAACTTGAATCGAATTATAACATCCATTAGATGCTGTCATATTCAATTATATTCAATTCTCAGAAGTGAAGTCATAACAGATGACGAAACTGTTAATGTACATAATTCATGTTCTGAATATCCTTTTGATATTAGGCCTGTTTATGTGATATTCGTGATGGCTTGAACGAAAATGGAAATGATATATTAAGATAGAGTGGTCCCTCGAGTTTTATTCGTGTCAAGAACAATATTTGGGAAATTGAATCTGTCATAAACCTCAATATAATTACATCTAATTCTCCATAGGGAGTAACGGAAGTTAACACGTTCTGGAGGAGTTTTTTAAATTTCAATAAGTGCGTTATTAGATAGATTAGATATAAGGCGACATTGAATTGAATAATTATAAAAGAGCAATTATATTCAATTTTGACACCCTATATTAATTATTGATAATTTTTTTATTGATTTTGTTTGACTCGTTGGATTGATTTGGTAATGTGTTAACTACATTTTGAGTGCTAGGGGATTCTGCGTGGACTCTCTTTGCATCTTTGTGTGAAAAAATTAATTATCACTAATGTGGAGTTTCAATGAACGATTTATTTCATTATCACTACTTTTAAAATCAAATGAAGGCTTGTTTGTAAAATATAAAAAAAATGTAATTGAAAATGTGTGAAATGTGTGCAACTTAACCACACTATAGGTGGTTAACCTGATAATTTCGATTTTATCTTGAGGTTATTGTGGACATAATCAAAGGAGTGACTTTCATCGTGTTTCAATAAATTTTATATATGGCATAATTTCATTGAATAATATATAAAAGCAAATTTACATTGGAAGACGAATAATCTGTAGTCCTTGATTTTCCAAAAACTGAAACTGGATTCGGAAGTTTGGAAAATATTTCCTTCCTTTCAAGGGAAGTCACGTCATCAACTTCTGGAAATAAAACCCCCGATGTTTCTCTCTTGGAACTCTGATGTCGAAATCAGTATGCCCATTTGCTTCTTGAATGTAACAAACATAAAACTCAAATCCTTTTTGCGCGTATGTTCTGGGGAACAACGCGTTATCATTTGGCCCAAATGTCTGTAACTTTTGATATTTCGCCGAAAATGGTCTGAAACCATTGGGTTCGACTCCCTAATAAAGAATTCGAGGTTAAATTCTATTCTGTCCGGCCGGCCGTTGCCACGATAACTTGAGAACGGAAAGAGCTAGCGACTTGAAATTTTCAGGGTAGGTGTCGTATCCAAATACGACGGATAAGTTTGTTAACGGGCATAATCGGCCTAATGGTTTCCGAGTAATGATTTTGTTTTCAACCATTATGAATCCGATCGAATTGAAACTTGGTGAATAGCTGTAGAATATGAAAGTAACCAAGCTTGTGGAATTTTGTGAGAATCGTATTGCTAAAAAATTTAAAAAAATCATTACAAAATATTTTTCATGTCTCGATAACCTGAGAACGGAAAGAGAAATGGACTTGAAATTATCATGTTAGGTTGTACGTCTGGATGCGCATTTGAGTTTGTTTATAAGCATAATCGGTCGAACGGTTTTGGAGTTATACCCATCTGAAATTTGGTTGTTATTTCCTCAATAACCCATAAAGTATAGAACTGATCCAATTCAAACATGTTTGTTAGATGTAGAATGCCAACGCAAAAGTTCTTGCTAAATTTCGAGAGGATCATGTCACAAGAAAATTTTTAAAAAATCATTGAAAATTATTGAAAAAAATTCTATATATCAAAAACTGATATCGCTGAAATTTTGCGAGAGCCTTCACAACCTAACTCGACTACCAAGTTCTAAGTTTGAACACGATCGGATCACTCGGATCACTCTTAATCGAATTTACCGTGGTAAATCCGATTAAGAGAATGTCCAATACAGGAGAATGGACAATAGAACATACGCGCAAAAGATCCTGACTTCACGTCAGTGCTTGAATCAATTTTTTCAGGACAATTTTATGACAACGTCATCTCCAATTCCTATATTTTCATCATCACACAACAAGTTAGGATCTCCATCTCAGCAGTTAAACCATCATTGTGTTCATCTGTCAGCTCTCTGGATATGTTTTGAAAGGATGTTCTGGGGAACAGCGTGCTATCATTCTTTTTCGGAAATGGCCTCAAACGAAGAATTCTGGGTCAAATTTGATTTTGTCTGGCCGACCGTTGCCGCGATAACTTGAGAACGGAAAGAGATAACGACTTGCTATATTTAATGTAGATTGCGCATCCGAATGTGACATTTGAGTTTGTTTATAAGTACAATCGGCCAGGTTATACCCATCTGAAATTTGGTTGTTATTTCCTCAATAACTCAAAAAATACGAATCCGGTCCAATTCAGACATGGCCATTAGTTGTAGAATGCTGACGTGAAAATTCTTGCAAAATTTCGTGGGGATTACGAGAAAATTTTATAGAAATGATTGAAAATCATTGGAAAACATTTTACATATCAGAAAATATTCGTTCGAAATAGTTCAAATTTTCTGAGACCCTTCAAAACCTAACTCTACTGTCAAGTTTCAAGTTTGAACACGATCGGATCTACATTGTTGGTGATCCGAGCAGCCTTGGGCGAGTTCAGTAGCTGGATGGGGGACCGTTGCCCTGATAACCTCCGAACGAAAAGAGATAGGGACATGCAATTTTCAGGGTAGTTTGCGCATCCGAATGCGATATTTGAGTTCGTTAATAGACTTACCGCCCTATTCACAACGCATTCAATCTCTGGTGCTAACTGAGATCCTCAGCTAAGGAAAAGTTTGAATCGCAACCTCAGTTAACGTGAAAATTAACGTGATACAAGCCTGTTTCACCACCGTTGAATACGTTAACTGAGGATACGACTCAAATTTATCCTCAACTGAGGACCTCAGTTAGGACTTAACGGGGATTGAATGCTTTGTGAATATGGCGGATAATCTTCCAAAGGGTTTTGGATTTATACTGAAATTTGGTTGTTATTTCCTCTATAACTCAAATTATACAAATATGATGCAATAAAAACTCGGAATTACTTGTTATTAGATATTTAACGAATTTCAAATCCGATAGAATAAAAAAATCTGTAAACATGGACGATTTACTCATTAGTCGAGTCTGTCATTAAAATGATACGAAATGCATACGTATGCATATCTTATAAAAGCTGAGAAAACGGTATATATCGATGGTAAAATCGAAGAGTGTCCTATACATGTGAATAGATAGTAGAACATGCGCGCAAAAGCTCCTGATATCACGTCTGTGCATGAGCCAACTTTGTTGAAGTGATTTGCAACTGAAAAGTTAGTTCTTTCGCTTGTAAACATGTGAGTCCGTAATGAATATCTACCGATTTACACCGATTTAACTGGACTCGAGCTCGACTCGAACTCGACTCGAACTCGATGAACTTCTCGAACATTATGCAAATGATGATGAAGGTTTGTTACAATAAGGGTGCAAGGTTTGAATGTATGCTATTTTGGATCACATAAATTAACAGGCTAATAATTACGACATGGTGGTAGAGAACAGATGGAAGTAAATAAACAGAGCCTATTCATGTAAACAGAGTGCCTATCAAATCGTCTAAATGTTTGTAATTTTCCAATTTTTGGCCGAGAATGATCTCATACGATTAATTTCGACTCACTCGACGTAAACTGGACTCGAGCTCGACTCGAACTCGACTCGAACTCGACTGGAACTAGAACTCGACTCGACAATAATCGAAGGTCAAGCTTCCATCCACCTATGGGTTTCAGAGTTATAGCCATTTGAAATTTTGTTCTCCAAATAATTCGAGAAAGTACTGATCCGACCGAATTGAAGCTTGGTAGTTAGTTGAAAAATACCGACACGAAGTCTTATGGAAAATTTCGCTAGGTTCGTATATTTAGAGAATTTTTAAAAAATTATTTCTAAGAATTATTTATCTCCGACACCGAAATTCGGCATGGGCCTTCAAATACTAATTTTACAGCGAGCCAGAGATCCTGAGTGCAATCTCGTTGCAAGGAAAGCAATGTTCTTGTCACGTTAAAAGCCACCATTAACTGTAGGGTTAAAAATGAATAGGGCACCTAAGGTGGCGTATTGATACAGTAACAAAGACAGAATACAACTGAGTCCTCCTAACTGCGTCATGCTCTTAGGAAAAAATGATGATGGGTCTCCTTGGGGAACAACTAAGAGGGGTCAGTATAATAATATCAATGTCTGTATAATAAATTTCAGCATTTTGAGATATCAACAGTTTTTAAGCAAGATTTTCTGAAATTGAGCTATATGATTGAGATCTGAACATTTGAAAAGCTGTGTACAGAAAAAAATAGTTTGGAGATTTGCAGATTTTTTATATTGAGTTCAATATGGTTTCCTCATTAAATACTGAATAATACTGGACAGTAATCATTAGAGGTTACTGTTTGAGGTATACTCATTATTGAAATGTTTCTTTCTGGGTTTTCTCTCCCAAACTCTGAAAAATATCTATAACATAAAAAAATTATTATTTTGTGATTTGCTTCTGCGTAAGAAACACAACATATTTGTCAGAAGCAATCAATCGAACGATGTTGCCTAACAAACAACAACGAAACAACATCAACGAAGAAACAACTATATCGTAACGTTTCAGAATCTATATCAAACTCCTTCGTCAGACACTTAATGAGAATCTTCAGAATTATTTTGTTATCTTTCAAATTTGGTTGCACTTATTGGCTGTTCAAACGATCGAAACTTGGCGCCTATCCGTGACGTAACCCGTCATGTCTATACTCGTCATGTCTATACGTTTCCGTTTCACTCTTTGTTTCAGTGTAACACAGCCCTCTATGGAGGGCTCGTAGTCGGTATTAGCTGTAACAAGCAGATGGTACATTTTGATTACGTCAGCCGTTATAGCAACCATTCTGCCAGTCAGAAGCGTTTCACCTCATTTGAATTTGCTTCTTGATTTACCGATTTTCAATACCGAAATATTCAAATTTTATAAATTATGAAAGTGGATGAGGGCATATATGATGATCTGATATTGAAGTAGATTCGGAAAAACATAAATAAATGGTATTTCGTGTTACATGCAAGAGACCTATTGATTCGTTTTGCAAAACTGCATCTATCAAAAAATTGACATAAAATCGGAGATCGAATCTGAGGTAATGATCAAACGACTAAAGAAAATATTCAAGTGAAGAATTCAAATGATCCACGTAATTCTCCATTAACTGATCACAATTTAGAATACTAGCCGATCCTGCGTAACAAAGACCATACCAACGAAAATAATTCTTCTAGGGCTTTGAAAGCCTTTTCGAGTCATAGGAGAGAATCAATCTGTATTATGAAGGGGGTTCTCCATTAAAATGTCAAATTCATCGTAATGAATCGCTATCATTAGAATGCACGGACCATGACTAGCATTTTCTCGGTTCTCGTTGGAACAATAATTCCTTTCTCGATTTTTCCATCGTGAAACGCAGCAATTAGAGGAGATGCCGTTTGTCTATGAAATAATTAAACAAGAAAATGAGCTGTTATGAAGATGATTTATGTTGTCTGGCGAAACGAGAGATGTTTATTTTCATCTCGAATTCCGAATTTCCGCTCAGTTTTCATCCCAGAAACTATGAAACTTCCATCACCAACTTGTACCTGTGATAATGAGAACGATGAACTTCTCGAACATTATGCAAATGATGATGAAGGTTTGTTACAATAAGGGTGCAAGGTTTGAATGTATGCTATTTTGGATCACATAAATTAACAGGCTAATAATTACGACATGGTGGTAGAGAACAGATGGAAGTAAATAAACAGAGCCTATTCATGTAAACAGAGTGCCTATCAAATCGTCTAAATGTTTGTAATTTTCCAATTTTTGGCCGAGAATGATCTCATACGATTAATTTCGACTCACTCGACGTAAACTGGACTCGAGCTCGACTCGAACTCGACTCGAACTCGACTGGAACTAGAACTCGACTCGACAATAATCGAAGGTCAAGCTTCCATCCACCTATGGGTTTCAGAGTTATAGCCATTTGAAATTTTGTTCTCCAAATAATTCGAGAAAGTACTGATCCGACCGAATTGAAGCTTGGTAGTTAGTTGAAAAATACCGACACGAAGTCTTATGGAAAATTTCGCTAGGTTCGTATATTTAGAGAATTCTAAAAAAATTATTTCTAAGAATTATTTATCTCCGAAACCGAAATTCGGCATGGGCCTTCAAATACTAATTTTACAGCGAGCCAGAGATCCTGAGTGCAATCTCGTTGCAAGGAAAGCAATGTTCTTGTCACGTTAATAGCCACCATTAACTGTAGGGTTAAAAATGAATAGGGCACCTAAGGTGGCGTATTGATACAGTAACAAAGACAGAATACAACTGAGTCCTCCTAACTGCGTCATGCTCTTAGGAAAAAATGATGATGGGTCTCCTTGGGGAACAACTAAGAGGGGTCAGTATAATAATATCAATGTCTGTATAATACATTTCAGCATTTTGAGATATCAACAGTTTTTAAGCAAGATTTTCTGAAATTGAGCTATATGATTGAGATCTGAACATTTGAAAAGCTGTGTACAAAAAAAAATAGTTTGAAGATTTGCAGATTTTTTATATTGAGTTCAATATGGTTTCTTCATTAGATACTGAATAATACTGGACAGTAATCATTAAAGGTTACTGTTTGAGGTATACTCATTATTGAAATGTTTCTTTCTGGGTTTTCTCTACCAAACTCTGAAAAATATCTATAACATAAAAAAATTATTATTTTGTGATTTGCTTCTGCGTAAGAAACACAACATATTTGTCAGAAGCAATCAATCGAACAATGTTGCCTAACAAACAACAACGAAACAACATCAACGAAGAAACAACTATATCGTAACGTTTCAGAATCTATATCAAACTCCTTCGTCAGACACTTAACGAGAATCTTCAGAATTATTTTGTTGGTAGTTATTTTGAAATTCGTGAATTTTCAGAATAACTATCAACAAAATAATTCTAAAGATTTTCATTAAGTGTCTGACGAAGGAGTCCGATATAGATTCCGAAACGTTACGAAACTCAAATCAGGGGACCGATAAAGCACACTCATGTGTCATCGGTTGCGCACAAGTAACACGGGGTATGATGAGCCACGAGGCTATAGATTAGGAATGAATGCCGAATATATTATATCTATATATGTAATTGAAATAAACTAAAGAGGTAATGTTAAAAGGATTGACGGGGTTTTATACCTTTACAATTTGTCATAACAAAATAACATCCGCCCGCTAGACAAATTTAATTTCGAAAATAATTCCAGCCTATACGACTCACGCTACGTACACGTTGATAAATTATTTTATTTCTTAAAACCCCGAGAATTTTAACAAGATAGTACAGGAAACCTGACATGTTCAGAAGGAATCCGACTATATAAAATTAGTTTTCAAATGGTATTAAATGAATACGGAAAAAGTTCCTTGTGAAACAAATTTAAAGGATGCCTTTTGCAAACATAAAAGAACATCACAAAAATTTATTTCAGTGATTTGTCGCTTGATCTCATTCTTGTCGATATTTTGGTTTCCTAGCAAAAAATTAAAAATTGCTCTTCTGGCGCCATCTTTAGGGGGCTCTATCTAAGCATGGGCTGTTAAAAAAAATGTATTGAAGCCTCTCCCTATATGTTGGCGCTCTTCTTTCTCGGAACAGGGTGCTTATCAATTTGCCCAAATGTCTGTAATTTTCGAATTTTTGGCAGAAAATGGTCTTAAGTGATTTGGTTTGACTCATTAATAAAGAATCCATGGTTAAAATCAATTTTGTCCGGCCGTCAACACGATAACTCTCGCACAGAATGAGCTAGACAATTGAAATATTCAGAGAAGGATTTGGACATAAGTATCTCGGTTAAATTTGTTATTGGGCAAAATCGGCTTAATAGTTTCGGAGTTACGAAAAAAAAAATAATTTTAGATTACAACTTTTTAATTAATTTTTTTCAAGATGCAGTTTAATCATAAGAATCCAACGATATCATCTTCAATTTTAACAATATAATACTTTCGGAGATATGATTTTTCAAAATTTCAATAATACATCGTAGTTCTATGTATTCACAGAATGCTAATTCTAACTGTCTGTGTTCACTGTTCATAAATGTCATCTAGCTTTAGAGACATGTCAATTCAAAGTTTGCAAATATTTTCTGCTGGAAAACAATTATCCGATCCTTGAAATTGTGAATATATACAAGACTGTTTTGAAACCAGAAATAATATTGACTGGTTGCATATTGAATAATTTATGTATAAATTCGGGATGATGTTTCAGAAGATGTAGAATTGGATCATTTTATTTTAATGGTGTAGTTTATGAAGGCAATAGCAAAGAAGAACATAATGGAATAATCAAAACAAATTACTGATCGTTGACCATTGAGGTAAATATTACCTTTTACTTCCTTAAGTGGTGAAACATGTTCTCCTATATACAGTATTTTCATAATGTTGCTAGCAAAAAAATGCTGAAATATGGATCTACATTTGTGTATCAAATATTTTTTCTTGAATTAAAGTTTCATAATACAGAATTAATGTTATAAGTGGTATGAACTATTAAATTATGAACAGATAATAATTTGTTCCTCAGCCTCTGCCTACTCAAATATCAGGAATAAATGGACAATCTATTATAATTGTCTCCAGTCTCGCCCTAGAAATTTCGATGATACTTTCCTTATTATTTTAAATGGTAATTTTTGAAGTATTAAAGCATGAAGATTGCTCATGTAATCTTGATAAATAAACTATTATTTGAATTGAATTTCCTTTATTTATTTATTTATTTATTTAGAACATAGAACGCAAACAGGCGAGAACAGCCAAAGCAGCGTCCACTTACAAAAGTCAAAATAGACAGTGATACAAATTAACCTAAAATTAAATTGACAACATTATACACATCATAAAAAGCAAAAAAAAATATAAATATATATTTTTTTTTGATAAGCTACCCGAAAATATCTTTTGCAATTTTTCTGAAAGAACGCACGCTCCCACCGAAAAAGGTTCGGACCTCCCTCATAATAATTACATAAATCCATCATTCTCGATAGAGGTGAAAACTTCGCACTGTTGGTTCTGTAGGTGGGCAAGTGAAATGAAACATGATTTCTGAGGTGTCTAGCAGGAACATGAAAGTTAATTTCCTGGAGAATTTCAGGACAATCTATTTGGTTCGATAAAACAATAAAAATAAAGGTGATGTCATTTACTGTTCGCCTATCCTTCAAACTAATCATTCCGAAATGATTCAGCCGTGCACAATAATTGTCAGGATCTCCACGTTTCAAGTGGAAACCTGTCTTGTTGCTCAGAAATCTGAGGAATTTACCCTGTACCCTCTCCAACCTTTCGACATAAGTTTCATAATGGGGGCACTAAATCGAAGATGGGCAATTGAGCTTGCTATACACAAATGCGTAATAAAGAGATAACATTGCCTCACGGCTTCGGAACTGACGACATTGCCTCATAACAAATCCGAGTACCCTATTACTTTCACCCACTACGTTATTGATATGTTCATCAAAAATGAGCTTAGAATCTAGTAAAACGCCCAAATCCCTGACCATTTCTGCCCGTTTCAAGGTAGTTCCGGATACAGAGTATTGAAAGTGTACTTTTGTCCTATTCCGCGTGAACGAGATAACATTACACTTGGCTATGTTCAGATGCAAGCCTAAGAACTCACAAAATGAACAAGGCTGTCAAGATCACCCTGTAGATCCAAGCAATGCCGAATATCTCTAATCCGAACAAACAATTTCAAGTCGTCTGTGAACAACAGAAATCTGCATACTCTGATTCAACTTTTGATCATGTTTATGTATATGAGGAACAAAAGCGGGCCCAGGTGGGAACCCTGTAGTACACCAGATGTGGATCAAAACCATCTCGAGTTTGACTTTCCTATCTTAACGTATTGGGACCTATCGGTCAAATAAGACGGAAACCAGTCCAACAAGGGTCCACCAACACCAGCATACTCAAGTTCATGCAAAAGGATATTAACATCTATTCTGTCAAAGGCTTTACTAAAATCCGTATATACTGTGTCCACCTGAATTCTCTGATCAAGATTTTTTTGTACATACTCGATAAGGTTCATGAGGTTAGTTTCAACTGATCTACCTCTGACGAAGCCATGCTGTTCAGCTATTACTCGAGTGCTGACATGATGGAGCAAATGAGCATGGATGAGTGATTCAATCGTACAGGCGATCTTCCAGAAGTCAGGGAATAAGCCACTGCGAAGAGATTTATTGAATATCAACGTTAGAGAGGAACAACATTTCTTCGCAAAAATTGGAGGAATAGAATCATGACCCGCCCCTTTCCTCCCGTCCAAATTCATCAACTTATCCCTGACATGTTCGGTAGCAACACGGAATGAACTTAAGTAAAAATGATCAAATATGTCAAACTTAGGGTTTTTATTTATGGAAGGATTAGGCTTAGTGTAAACGCTCTCGAAGTAATCGGCGAATACATTACAAATATCCTCGCCTGACTCACCGGTACACTGCTTATATGACATCCTGTTAGGAAATCCAGAGTCCTTAGAACCAACAGAAACGAATTCGAATAGTATTTGGGATTTGTCCTGAGCTCAGTTTGAACAGATGTTAAATATCTATTATAATCACTTCTAATGAGAGACTCTGATTTAGATCGAAGAACTTGAAATATTGCAAAATAACCGTAATTACCATGAATATTCCATTTCGTATGAAATCTATTTTTCCGTTTTATTATTTTTATGGTTTCGTTAGAGAATTAAGAAGGATATCCCCTGACTTTCCTTACTACAGGTACATTATCATCAATTATCCCATTCAAAACTCTATAGAAAACTTGTAGATCGTAATTTACATTATTACTTACAAGTAAATCGTTCCAAAGTATATGTAGTAACAATTCATCAAGTAAACTAAGTTCGCTCTCCGGAAACAATGAAATGTGTTATTCAGTTGCAGCGGCTTCAGGAGCCCGACACCAAAAAGAAATTTCAAAGATGGATGATTACTGTCCTCAGGAACAAATGGATCAATACATTTCATTACGTTATTTACCCTAAATGTGTTACCAAGTACAAGATCAAGAATTCTATTTTTACTATTTGATACATCATTGAATTGCATCCAATAAGGCAGCACATTTAGTATCTACGTTCATAGGTAATAGGTAATCACCTGTGAAACTCTTCACCCAGGAAACCCCAGAGCAATTGAAATCGCCCACCATCAGAATAACGTCCCCACCAATCAAACCTTTAATGTCATCAAGCTTTGAGATAAAGCACACCATTCCTGCACTGTCGTTCGGTGGAATATAAACACAACACAGATATACCTTTAAACCATTAATGGAGATCTGAATCCATATATCTTCTGCAGCACTTTGGAACTCAGGAACAATTATTGAATCCAGACCCCTTCTAACCCCCACCAGAACACCACCACCCTCACGTTTAGTACTTGCTGTTGACGAGCGATCTCTCCGAAATAAGTCATATTCAGCAAGAAACACAATTTCTGAGTCATACACACCACCATTCAGCCAAGTCTCAGTAATAAATAACAGATCGTAGTTACTGGATGCAGAAGAACACTTGAAATTAGGTAACTTAGTTCTTAGACCGCGGACATTCTGGTAATAAACACTCAAAGACATCGCGAACTGAAGAAAAGCTCCTAACGTTTTGTAAATGGTTACAGTTCAACGAAAATTACAGTTTATCCAGATCCGAAACACTAGAAATATGCACAATTTTGGAGGTCTCACTTTTGCGCATCAAGACATTTCCATTATTAGTCCAAACAAATTTAAATTGCACTCTCTTTGCAGCAAAACGAGCCTCCTTGAAAAGCAATTTATTCTTCATCGTCAAATGTTCTCCGATAAATAACCCATCAGAAATGCCTTTTATTTTCAAGCCCAGGTTTTGTATTGGCATTAGTTCGACGAGCAGCCTTATATGCTGTGAGAAAATGATCTCTTTTTATTTTAGATACAAATCGCACGATGACATTTTTTGATTTATTGGCTATTTTCGTAGGAACCCTGGTCATGTGATCTAGCGAGGAAACATCCAATGGCCCACTCAAGTGTGTTCCAATCTTAGACAATAATTCGATCATTATGATGCAGTTCTATCATAAGAATCCATTGATATAATTCCCAACTATGAGAAAGATTCGGAGATATGATTTGTCAAAGTTTGAACACGAGTGCCAAAGCTCCTGTACACAGGGCTTGAACCAATTTTTGACAAAGATCCACCGCATTTCCTCGCATCTATTCCTTTGCGGCCATGTTTTTCCAGAAAAAATTATATGAGTAATCTTTCGGTGGAAGGGAATAACGAAGTGTTTGTATCATAAATTGAAATCGCCACGTTCCAATTCCAATTCCACCTGGATCCTATTTCCAATCAACCGTTCATTATAAGTCGATGTGTAATTAAATCAAGAAATTGAATCTTTCGTTCCACTAAAAATGGTTTGGCAAACCTGAATAGATCCATTTGTAAATTATAAGGATTGAGGATATTAATCACTTAGTAACAAACTGAAAGCTATACATATATTGTTGTTGCATGTATATATTGTATCAATCATGGTCAAATCACATATTGAATCGTCATTACTGGAATGAGGTCCATCATGGAAATGAATTAGCTTTTATCATTCATCAATTAGTGGCGATCGTTAGATTTGTGTGAGCAAATTACATATTTAAAATACGAAGTAATACCGGTTGACTAAATGATAGAATACCCAAACTATATAGGATTTATCTGCAAGGATTGTCCTGTTATTATTCGAAAATATCGAACCAGGAAATTCAATCAATTCCGTAGATCAGGAAGGGAGTTATGAGATACCTATAGTCCCATGACGTTTATTCATAATTTTTCGATTCATTGTTTTTCTAGATAAGGTGGCTTTAGTAATGTAGAAAAATTGGTTCAAGCACTGACGTGAAGTCAGGAGCTTTTGCGAGAATTTACCATGGTAAATTCGATTAAGAGTGTCCAATACAGAAGAATGGGAAAAGAACATACGCGCAAAAGCTCCTGACTTCACGTCAGTGCTTGAACCAATTTTTTTTTCGTAATTTTTCAAAAATTTTCTGTTGGTACCTACAGTTTTCACAAAATTTTACACCCTCCTTTATGTCCATATTCTACAACTAGTTACCAAGATTCAATTCGATCGAGTCCATATTTTTTGAGTTATTGAGGAAATAATAGTGCAGGTGGGTATAACTCCGAAACCGATGGACCGATTATGCCCAAAAACGAACTTAACTCTCCCATTGGGATGTGCAACCTGCCCTGAAAATTGCAAGTCCCTATCTCCTTTCGTTCGAAAAATTCGATTATACTTTCCTTAGGTATTTCGAGCTGTGAAAACTATGGAACGATTGTAAGTTGTGACAACCCATTCCACGAGGTTAAATCATTGCAGATTGCTCACTTAATCTTCATAAATAAACTATTATTTGAATATAATACAGTTATAGCGCAGTTCTGTTATAAGAATCCATTGATATCATTCCGAACTCTGAGAAACCAATACTTTCGGAGATATGGTTTGACAATAATTAAACAAGAGCGCCAAAGCTCCTACTACAGGGCTTTCCCCTTTTTTTAATTATAGAATCGTCGCGTAGTCATTAATACTGGAAAGTTTTTCAAATTTTTATCCGGAAAGATTAAAGGCTGGAGTAATGATTTCTATTTGAGTACGGGGCTTATTTTTCAATTCGTATGAAGCGTTTGATGTGTGCGCAGAATAATCTGGCCTATAGAGACCCTAACATGGATGTGAAATAGGACTAATGACCAGCAAGTATTCATTGCAAAATGGAGTAGAAATCATCTCCTGCATGCTGTGCAACCTACTGCAAAATTCGTTATCATTCCGATCTGAAAGGATTCGATAATTACCTCGAAACGAGAAAATCGTGGTATATTATCACGGTTTCGATATTTGCACTCCGATTTGTGTAATTTGAATCGACGGGATACCAATTTTCATGAATTCTACATGACGGTTGTCATAAAATATTGCTATTTCTGAAAACGCTTCGAATTTCTAGTGGGCTGTGCTCATTAATAGTCCAAAGAATACAATATTCTGTCTCGTTTCGTCGACAAAGTGACTTCATCAGACTACATCATACTAAATTCTTAACAAGTTATTATGTCCCTATACCTAGATGACATGGACACAGAATCATTTAAAACTAATTAGATGAGAAACTTATTTAGAACAAATTACATAATAGTCTTATTTAAAACTAATTACATGATATTACACTGCTGGTTTCTTTGTACACATTGTTTTTGTAGCTGTGATTCTTATGCAAAAATTTCTACCAGTTTTTCCTATATATTATTTGTCACAACTCCCGCAATTTAATTGATAATCACCGGATTTATCTTCTTTTATCCTTTTCGATTTATTGTTCTTTATGAGTTTGGCGAGGTTATTATATAATTCCGGACAAATAATAACCTCGCCAAACTCATAAAGAACAATAAATCGAAAAGGAATAAAGAAGATAAATCCGGTGTTTATCAATTAAATTGCGGGAGTTGCGACAAAGCATATTTAAGAAAAACTGGTAGAAATTTTGGCATAAGGATAAAGGAACATCGTCACTACAAAAAAAACAAAATTAATTCAAATTATTTGAATCATTTATTAGCAGAAGGACATAAGTTTAACCCGGATTTCAAAATTCTACACAATTTGAATAAAGTTGCGCAACTCAATTACTGGGAAATGGTGGAAATAAATAGGAAAAAACTTACGGGTTATTTAGTTAATGAACAATTAGATCTGAATTTTTCACTGTTACTCAATCTATTCAAATAGAGAATCAATTTATAAAAGCATTAGGAATGAATTATTGTTAATGTGTACAAAAAAACCAGCAGTGTAATCTCATGTAATTAGTTATAAATGATTCTGTGTCCATGTCATCTAGGTATATGGAGATAATGACTTGTTAAGAATTCAGTATGATGTAGTCTGATGAAGTCGCTGTGTCGACGAAACGCATCATAATATTGAATAAATAAGTGTAAATCGTATATAATTTCTCATTGAGTTAATACGGATTTGCATCAAGTAAAAGCCACAAGCATTAAACTTTTCAAAGCATACACATGGATCAGATTCTCATCATCATTGAATGCACTAGAACTTAAAAATATGCGGAATTATATGGATGGCAGGTTTCCCTTCAAACTGGTGGTCGCATTATTTACACGACAGGTTTCATCATTTCCTTTATTGAAATAAATGGAAAAATTGGTTCAAGCACTGACTAACTAATAACCATGTTTCTATTGGACTGGTTTTGTATTTTTCGAGTTATTGAGGAAATAACAACCAAATTTCAGATGGATATAACTTCCAAACCGTTTGGCCGATTATACCTATAGACAAACTCAAAAGTTGCATTCAGATGCACAACCTACCCTGAAAATTTCAAGTCGCTATCTCTTTTCATTCTCAGGTTATTGAGAGATTTTTAATAATTTTTCTGAAATTTTCTAGTGACACGATTCTCACAAAATTTCACAAACGTTCTTAGGTTTGTATTCTGCAATTACGCACCAAGTTTCAATTCGATCGGATTAGTATTGGTTGAAAACAGAATTATTACTCGGAAATTATTGGGCCGATTATACTTTTCCGTCATATTGGGATGTGCCACCTACCCTGAAAATTTGCAGTAGCTATGTCTTTCCTTTCTCAAGTTATCGTGGAAACGGCCGGCCGGCTGGACAGAATCAAATTTCACCTCGAATTCTTCATCAGAGAGTCGAACCCAATCGTTTGAGACCATTTTCAGCAAAAAAATCGAAAATTACATTTGGGCAAAATGATAACGCGATGTTCCCCAGAACATACGGGCAAAAATGCAACAGAATAACATGATGTCTATGATCAGCAATTTTTGGCGCTCTTGTTCCTCGGAACAGAAAGCTTATCAATTTGCCCAAATGTCTGTAATTTTTGAATTTTTGGATGAAAATGGATTTGCTTCGACTCACTGATCAAGAGTCGTCGTCAAAATCGATTCGAAACGAAATGAGCTAGAGAGTTGAAATTTTCACAGTAGGTTCCGGCGTAGCGAACAAATTTTTTTTTAAATAACAAATTTCAAATTAAATTTTTTTAAGGTGCAGTGTTATCATAAGAATCCATTGATATCGTTTTCAACTCTAGAAAATTAATACTTTTCAAAATTTCAATATCAAATCATAACTCTATGATTTCACAGAATGCTGTAATTGAAGACAACGTCCGTATCTATGATTTTCATGATCTGTGTTCATACATGTCATCATTGTCATCTCATCTACGACAGATAAGAGACATGTTAAACAAAGTATGATTGAATGCAAAATCTTCAGTAAAAACAAACCTGGAATATTGTTTCAAGTGATGATATATGTTTTAATAGAAACGAAGGGCCGAATAAGGCAAAATTGTAAATGAAAAATAGAGGATATCTCAGCCAGAACCTGAATTTCGAATTGCACACCATTTTTGACTGTCAATTGCTGATTCAGCCATAATTGTTGTTCATTCAGTTAAAACATATAGGTACATTCACGAAAATGGTGCGTTTGAAGAACGTTTGTTAATAGTGAAAACCCATTATAAAAATGGGGTAGGTGCTGCCGTGACTGTCGGCGGTCATCGTTACCTGGCCATACTGACAGACATTCCTTGGCAAGAATTAGACGTAATGGACTTAAATGAAATCTGGTTTCAACAGGCTGTCACTACCTGTCACACCTCAAGGGAAACAAAGACTTTGTTACAAACCAAGTGTTCAGGTCAAGTAATTTCTAGTTTCGGAGACCAAAACTGACTGCCAAGAAGTTGTGATTTGACTTGTTTGGATCATTTTCTCTGGGGATTTTTAAGAAGTAAGGTCTATGCGAACCATCCTGAGACAACTGAGAAACTCAAAGAAGAAATTGCTCATCAAATCCAGCAGCCCTTACTGCAAAATGTACTGCAAAATTTCATCAAAAGAGACCATACCTGCCAACAGAGCAACGGTGGCCATTTAACCGATATTTTGTTTCATGTGTAAATGTCATCATCATATGTAGAAAAAAGTGTTAATCAAATATTAAATAATAGTATATTGTATAATTAGTGGGAAAAGCATAATATTCCCAAACGGCTGTGATAATTAACAAGGGAGTTTAGAAATATGCTTTTCCCACTGATTATACCCACTATTTTTTCATCGATCGTGTATTTACATTCAAAATATTAATTAAAAAATATTTCTTTCAAGATGTAATCAAGTAAGTTTAAATAGATTTCTCTATGTTCATATTGAAATATAGAAGTGGTAACCATGGAAATTACTTTGTTATGACAAAAGTAAAATAATTTTTAAGCTGGTTTTGTTTGATTCGTAGTAAGTATTTTATAAGGAATTAAAAACAACTTAATAAACATGAACACTGATAGTGATTATTTGTTACCTTGCACGCCTCCTGAACTAGTAGAAGTGCGAACGCGGCTTCACTTAATTTACTTCCGGTCAAATCCAGAGAGAAATATGAATATTCTATTTTGAGTTCACTGTGGACTTATTATGAACACTATAACAGTAAATATACTCTTGTCGACTACAGTTTTTTCATCGTCTGACATATGTTAACGCTTCGTCTTTGAAGATGGAAACTTTGTTTCCGAAACATATGTCAGACGACAAAAAACTGTAGTGGAAAAGAGTGTAGTTACTTTTATAGAGAAGTATGAACTTGCGTACCAACGCTTCATGGATTTTTGCAGAAAAAACAACAGTGTATCCTTTTCTGTGAATGTTCTGATGGCGTATGTTGCTGAATTGGCTAAAACAATGGATTTTTCGACGTTGTGGGCACATTATTCTATGCTCCGATCAACTTTGTCTGTTAAAAGTAATTTTAATATTGCCCAGTACCTAAAACTGAGAGCATTTTTAAAACGTCAAGCTACAGGATACAAACCGAAAAAATCCAAAATTTTAACCCAGGAACAAGTTCAGAAATTCATTTTAGAGGCCCCAGATGACATATTCTTATCGACGAAGTAAGTAGATATAGATAACATAGTATTACTTAAAATACATAAAATACGAAATATAAAATTTTTCATTCCCTATTAGGTAGCTCTAATATTTGGAATAGCAGGAGCCTGTCGCCGAGCTGAGCTCGTCCGAATGAATGTTCAGGATATAGAAGATTTCAGTTCAACAATACTGGTAAAAATACCAGAAACAAAAACAAATAAACCTAGATCGTTTATAATTAACGAAACCTATTTAAATGTTTATAGAAAGTACGTATCATTCAGGCCTAATGATTTTGAAAATCCTAGATTTGTTTAAAATTCAACAAGGAAAAGGATGGAAGACAGTCGTTGGAATAAATCAATTTGGAAAAGCGCTGCAAATTGTTTCAAGTTATTTACAGTTGCCAACTCTGACGGCAACACATTTTTTAGATGCTGGAGCTGATATTCTTTCTTTAAAGCGCCACGGAGGATGGAAATCTTCCAATGTGGCAGAAGAATATATATATCACATAATAATAAAGTAGAAGTGGCTAATAAAATATTCAACACCCCTGCCTCGACTTCAAATGAAAATGATCGAAACGAGATAAACCAAACAACTAGCCATGCAGATTCAACGTCTATAAATTCTCGTTGCCCTCCAGTACAATTTACAAATTGTACAAACTGTACAATAAATGTAAATATTAATAACAATTAATTTGTGTTCAAGAATATCGTGCGGTAAGAATATTACCGCACTGCTATTGCTTAGCAACTGCCCACTATTCTGGAATATTGAGCTTTGGATTGAAAATAGGTCAAAATAGTGTCACTCTTTCCACGATCGAAGAAAAATATATTTTTTTAATTTTAAAATTCAAGTTCTTGCTGAGACACCTTTTATGAGGAAGAATGTTTTCATTTGACCCAGCCTGTATAAAATGTTTGGATAATCTTGGTAAGTATTTGATCCTCTTGCATGAACATTAAATGAATATTTCACAAAATATGTCTGTCTTTTTTGCTCTGCCTTTCAGATTAGGATAGAACAATTAAAAGATAAAACTAAACCATTTCCTCCATTGGTCAACCTCTGTATATCATTAGAAGGAAAATTTCTTCCTGGGCCATTCTTGTCTACTCTTTTCTCACATTTATATGCAGTGGCCGTTTCTGATTAAGGTCTAAAAGCTCCATTCCGAACTCTATTTTGTCAAGTCCTCTTTCTTACTTGCTCCGATGGATTGGATATATCTTCAGTATCTATCCGCACGTTCGAGGTCCTGTCGAGACTTCAGAAGTGTGTCGAAGTTCTGGGTGCATTACAAGTAGAAATAATGCAGAGTAAAAGACCATTTGGTCTTGAAACCCTATTCGGGAAATCACGAAAATTCATACTTACATATTATAAAACAAAGACGCTTCCCGCAGTCTGTCTGTCCCTAATGTATGCTTAGATCTTTAAAACTACGTGAAGGATTTTGATGTGGTTTTTTTTAGTAGATAGAGTAATTCAATAGGAAAGCTAATATGTATAATACATTCAAAATATGTTATAGCAAAACTGATCATTTCTAATGTTTCTAATGTGACGTCGTAAATAAACACATTTTTTGCGCTTACATTGCAAACGCTTGCTGAACCCTAGGAGATATATCAAAATAATGTACTACAGTACGGTACAACCTTAAGAGGTCTACAAAAAAGTCCGCGATGGTATATGTCTATCTCTTAAGGGTAACCCACAATAACCATTTTTGCGCGTATGTTCTGGGGAACATCGCGTTATCATTTTGCCGAAATGTCTGTAACTTTCGAATTTTTTTACGAAAATGGTCTCAAACGATTAAGTTCGACTCCCCAATGAAGAATTCGATGTCAAATTTGATTCTGTCCGGCCGGCCAGCCGTTGCCACGATAACTTGAGAACGAAAAGAGCTAGCGACTTGAAATTTTCAGGGTGGGTGGCGCATCTCAATACGACGGACAAGTTCGTTAATGGGCATAATCGGCCTAGTGGTTTCCGAGTAATAGTTTTGTTTTCAACCAATATAAATCCGATCGAATTGAAACTTGGTGAGTAGTTGTAGAATATAAACCTAAGCACGTTTGTGGAATATTGTGCGAATCGTATGGCTAGAAAATTATTAAAAAATTATTGAAAAATATTTTTGTTGTCACGATAACTTGAGAACGGAAAGAGATAGCGGCTTCAAGTTTTCAGGTCAGGATGTGCACTAGAACGCGACATTTCAGTTTGATTATGAGCATAATCGGTCAAACGGTTTTAGAGTTATAGCCATCTGAAATTTTCTGAAATTTGGTAGTTTTTTGTACCTCATTAACTCAAAAAATACCGAACCGATTGAATTCAAACATGGTTATTAGTTGTAGAATGCCAACGCGGAAACGTTTGCAAAATTTGGTGGGGATAGCGTTTGTAGAAAATTTTTAATAAATTCTATATATCAGTAACTAATAGTTTGAAAATGCTGAAATTTTGCAAGAGCCTTCATAACCTAACTTTACTACCAAGTTTCAAGTTTTAATACGATCGGTTAAATATTGTTGGAGATTCGAGCATTCTTGTGTGAGTTCAGTAGATGGGATTGGGCATAATCGGCCTAATGGTTTTCGAGTTATACCCACCTGGAAAATTATTTCCTTTATAACTCAAAAAAAAAATTGGTTTAAGCACTGACGTGAAGTCAGAAGCTTTTGCGCGTATGTTCTATTGTTCATTCTTCTGTATTGGACACCCTTAATCGAATTTACCATGGTAAATTATGTTGTCCATTCTCCTGTATTGGACACTTAATTCGAATTTACCATGGTAAATGGAGATTTCATTGATTTGCTGAGAAGCAAGAGCAGACGCGTTTCTGGGCTTGGCCTCCATCGATTTTAATCGAGAAACGAGTCCCGCAGAGCTCAGACAGATGGTGGCATATGATTTCACGCTTCAAATTTTCACTGGCGGGGAAAGGCTGAATTCCTTGTTTTGTCTCATAGGTGGCGTGGGCGATTATGTATAATCGACCAAGCCGGCTGTGAGAGGCTAAACACGGTTCAGTTTAGTTGAATTTGTTGGGAAGCTACAATGTACTGATGAATGCCAAGAAGCCAGAAATGCGTCTGCTATTGCTCCTCGGCAAATCAATGAAATCCCCTGGGTTTCATTTGACTTGTGAACTATATGCATAAGTATATTAATTATACGAAGCCATTATGATTACGCTATTGGCAGGAAAGACCTGGATTTGTTGATTCAAAGATATCTCGAGATAAACACTTGAAATTTTATAGTTACGCTTTGTTAGGAGAGATGAATTCTTGGAAAAAAATTCCAGATCCGTTCGACTTCCGGTATCACCGGAAATGATACCAACTTTCGTTTTTTAAATTTAATACCCAGTTTGCCATTTATAATCAGATTACCCATTGAATTTTACATTGTTTTAATGTGTCACTTAAATATTATCGTCAGAAAATCTGAAAAAATCCTTTAATTTTTCTCTTCTCAAATAGGGCTTCATTCCAATGTTAATAACCCTTTGATTTTTGCATGAAAATTCCTAATTTTTTAGCTTCTATCAGATGACATACCAATGCTTATCCTTCGTTAATTGAAAATTGAATCGAACATAGAGGGTGTTTCTATTTCAATGTCAAAGTCAGTCACGACAAAAAACTCAATACTCATATTTTTCAAAAGATAATTCATTTCTTTTATTGGTCAGCTGGAATCTAAGTTAAAAAAAATTGTATTTTTTATAAATGGAATGACAGTTATAATAGTGGAGGAGTACTTACTTGTGATGAGTTTATTAAATGCTGGAAATGGACACCATTCACTTCCATGCAGTAATATAAGTTCACGTACATTACTCAAGATTTCTGGTGTAATTTGACGGCATTCATTAATGATCAGCGTTCGCAAACAATCCTGTGACTCAGGTTGGGTAGCGTAAGTCTAGGATTTCCGATGACCCCATAGAAAAAGTTCAGTGGAGCCAGATCAGGTGATCTGGGTGGCCACTCAATATGTCCCCTTCTTCCAATCCAGGCGCGAGGAATATTTTCATGTAAGAATTGACGCACCGGTTGAACGAAATGAGCTAGTGCGCCATATTGGTGAAAAATGATCGTTTGAAGGTCTTCTGCATTCTCCGATACTTGCACGAGGGCTGGATAAATAGCGTTCTCCAATAGATCTGAATAAATTTGGCCAGAGAAATTACCGGGTATAAAAATGGGCCGATTATGTGGTTTCCATAAATACTCGCCCAAACATTTAATTTTTGCGGAAGCTGAGTATGCACCTCACGAAATAATCTTGGAATTTCTTTGGTTTATCATTTCACTGACCACTTCACAGAACTGGAGTCGGCGATCGGGATCATCTTCATTCAGTTCCTGAACCAATCGTATCTTATAAGGATGGAATTTATGTTGTTTCAGGATTCTCATGATTGTTGTGTGTGGAACACCAGATATATCGGACAATTTCCTAGTACTCAAAGTCGGATATATTGCTACGTGACCTAAGACAGCAACGTCCCTCGCTTCGTCTCTTTCATGCATCCTCTTTTTGACTGAACCAGTAGCGTCAAATTTGGAAACCAGTTGCACAACGTGAGCAGCGGATACATTTTCTTCAGGATGTCGTTCGCTAAATAAAGCCGTTGTTGTTCGCGCAGAGTCGTTATTCCTAAAAAGTAATTTTATTATTTTCACAATGTCTTCTACGGAATACACCATTTCAAGTCTACTACAAATTTACAATCTTGTAACATTCTTAAGAACTCACGATAGAGGTGAACCATAAACATTGTACATCTACTTCTTTGGACAAGAAAGTAATAAATTTTTTTGGACAAAAACTTAACAACATAACTAATACATACATTTTAAATGTGTTCGGATACGAGTACGATAGTGCGTGGAGTCCCTCCGCGCGGATGAAGTGAACCTTCGTAATGTGGAAATAAAAATAGGAAGGAGTAGAAAACTACGCGCATGCGTTCGAGTGCCACGCATTCACTCCCGCTCTGTGTCTTTGTATTCCCCTTCCCCAGGAGCTTTGAACGTTTAACGCAACCGTGCTTTTATACCCCCTCCATGCTAGCGATAAACGTTTAACGCAACCTTGTTGGAAGTCGCAATAGAAGTTCCACCTTAATAATATGCTCGAGATAAATTCCACATTGCCTCTTCCACTATTTTCGCTGTTATTTCATTATCGATGGATGGATATTTTGAAGCGGAATTTTAGGGTCAGATAGTAGTCGATACGATCTTCAAAATTAGTTATTGCAACACCCCACATCCCTATTCAAAAGCAAGGAGTTGTGCTCACACCCGTCAAAGGGTTGAGGTTACGGGGATGAAAAAAGCGGAAAAGTTCTTCCCCCTTGAATCGGAAATCGACAGTTTCGAGTGATTTTCCACATTTTCATTTTAAGTCGGAAGATCGAAGTGTTGATTTTTTGTTGGATTACCCTGCATATACCAGGCAGCATAAGTGTATCGTTGACCTCCCAGTTAGTGGGGCAGACATCTAAAGGGCGTCAACGAGACATACTCCTTTCGCCCAATAATTCGAAAATTACAATCACTCGTGCCAAATGATAGCACCATGGGAGACGAGAAAAAATCCCTCCATTCACCGTATTTCTGATCAACTCTCCATAACTACGGAAGTAAATTAAAAAGGCTTGGTACAAAAATCGTGTATAATCCCAGCAAGCCGAATCGATTATTTCTGTAGAATGAAAAATAAAGGAGACAAAAAGTTCACGACAAAGTTTTGACATGAAAGTTTGAATAGATATGGATTTAATACCGGGAAGCGAAGCTATTCCACAACATTCTGTGAATTCAATTCCGAAAACTAAGCCGGATATGTGGTGGAAAAAAACAATCCCCACTCAGGAACTAATCAATATAGAGTGATAAAATTTAAAATATATGGGCGTTGGCATGCAGAGCTCAGTTTTTGTTACTGTAATGCTCTACCATAATTATTTCATGAGTTATAAAAAGGCGGAACAATGGCGATACTATCCATATTGAGCTATGGGTGGTATCGCCACACTGGATGAGCACGGCCAAATTATTGATATACAGGTGTCCCTTTGAAAGTGCCCATTAGAAGTTTACTGAGGAAAATACAGGGTGATTCAAGACACAAGGCTGATATTCTTGATAAAATGTAAAAGAATTGTTTTGCCGATTAGGCCTCGTTTCCGGGTTATTGGACTTTGAAGTTTCTGTATGCCACTAATTTAATTCTATAAATTACATTTACTGTAATTAGCCTTAGCTAGAAATAAATATGTGAGCTGGCTGTCACCTGGTGACAGATCAATATTTATTTACTAACAGCCGGTTTCATAATAAGTTTTCTCTATTTCAGTATCGTAATGAGTCCATTCCAGCACTAAAAACAGAGCTGGAATGAACTCATTCCCGCATTGTTTCTAGTTATATTTTTCGTTTTGTGGTAGTCAGCACTGACATTCGATCCTATCAAATCTGAACACACCTCAATTATTGTCAATATAAGATAATCTGGATAAGTTTAAATAATTGTTAATTTATTTATTTATTTATTTATTATTGACCAAAATATTACATGAAGTTTCGAGATGAACTAGACACCCGTACAATATTAGATGTAATAGTCCTACAGAAGTAAACTTAGTTACTTGTACATAGGCTGGCCAACCTAAAACTAACTCAATTCTAATAAATCAAAATTACACACTACTAGTCTCATAAACAAGTCGTTTTTTTAAATAATAATGAGAATACCAACTAATATTTTTCTATTATGAAACTTTTCAATTTCTTCTTTATTTTTGCTCTATCTGTCCTCAACAGTTTAAGACTGTTAATGTGTTGAACACTTTTATAGCAACATAATAACTATTTTTCGTACCTATTCGTTTGTTTATTCTTGGTAACTGTAGGCTCTTATTTCTTGTATTGCTTCTAGAATTTTTATACTTATCTTTTAACCCAAGATAATGTAATGATACTGCTTCTAAATGAAAGAGTTGGCGTGGAGTGAGAGTATTGTAATGCGTCTGAGTATTATTCTTATTTATTATTTTTAGTATTTTTTTTTGAGTTCTTTGAATAAAGTTTAAGTTATTATCATAAGCTCCGCCCCAGGCAACTATTCCATAGTTCATTAGACTCTGAAAAAATGCATGATAAATTACCATCAAAGCATCAGTATAAAACCATAAACTTTTTAATTTTGGCAAAGATAAAAATCAGGTATCAAGTTTTCTTAACAATATAATCAATATGTTTTTCCCATCTCATATTAAAATCGAAGTATAAACCCAAGTATTTGTGATAATCTACCTTTTTCAGTATATGATGACCTATGTTGATATTTAAATTTTTTGGCACACTATCACAGTAGTTACCATTTGTTATATATACAGTCTTTTCAAGATTTAGCGATAGTTTTTTCGTTTTGGAGGAAAGATTTTATTTTCATCAAAAAATAAGGTACTAAAGATTCCTTCTTGCCAATTTTGAATCATTAATGATATTAGGAAACTGTTAAATCTGATCTCCATGCTCTACGTCAGCACTGACATTCGATCCTATCAAATTTCAACACACGTCAATTGACAATACAATATAATTAGGATATAGAGAAATAATTGTTGGAGAAAAGTTTTATTTTCATTAAAGAATATGGTACTTCAGATTTACTTCTCGTTAATTTTGAATCATTCTTGCTATTAGGAAACTGTTTTAAATCTGAACTCCATGCCCTACGTACGTTTCAAATTCAAATTCCGCAATCTGTCAACTTTCGTAACAGTCACACAAACTACCAAGATAGTTACAAAAGTCACTAGGATGTATAATCCGAATTTTTCATTAAATTTCAACAGTATTTTACTAAACTTGCCTGAAATAGACAAAATAACGTCTAATACTCGTTGCAGAAGGCAATTCCAACACTCATGCGTTCGAAAACTCGCTCCTTCGTCGCTCGTTTTCGAATTTCGCATTCGTGTTTTAATAGGAGCCCATTCTGCAACTTGTTTTAGAATATACTATTAAAGCCTCTTTTTTAAAGTTTCCTTTAGTTGGACATTTTGAACCAACATATATATCTAAAGGATGCTTTAAATTAGAAGAGAGTTTAAAAGTTATTATGAAACCAGCCGTAATTTAAAGGTTGCTTTGTTGGTTTAGTTTTTTTGTTAGATATGCAGTTTTCTAAGGAAGAATATCCAGAAATTATTTTGGTGTACGGTTGTTGTGACGGAGTACAAAAGGAGATTTCCTAATAGACCATCTCGCCCGGTATTTTCTGATGCTTTTCAAAGGCTGCGACAGTTTGGAATTAGCAATTCTCGTACTGATGCTGCTGGTGCTACACGAAATACTTATTGCGACCCGTCTTATTGTGTCCAAAATTTTGCTTGGAGAACATTAAAAACCGAAATTTTACATGCATTTCATAAACAAAAAGTACATAATTTGAACCCAGGAGATCACATGCAGACACTCGCCTCTTGTCAAGGGCTCCTTCAGCATCATGAACAAACCGAAAATTTTGTTCAGAGAGACACTATGATCGGAATAACTGCCATAATGAACATGTATGTTATCTAGAAAATCCTCACGCTTTTAAAAGAAGAGATTTTCAACAAAGATTCTGTATTAATGCATGGGGCCAAGTCTTTAACGGACAATATATCTCAATACCATTGTTGAAGACACTTTTTCGAGACTGTAAAAATAATGATGTTTTAATATAATTGTATGAATTGTATTGAATATTCCCAAAAAATATTTCAATAATAAACTTATTTGCCTTCAAGATGTGATAGAAGAAAAATGATCTCTTCTGGTATGTTGAATAATGTTGGAAGAAAATCTGCTTCATTAATAAGTGATAACATTTCTGAATAGAGAATGACGAGACTCTTCATACTATGTATCACAAGCTTATAATTGCTATTTAAAATATTTAGGGCTGTACCTGTCTTTCGAAGGAGGTTGAAGGTAGGGTTCGCATTTTTATGAAGAAGAATGACAATTTGGAATTTAAATTTGATGTGTTTGTCACGCTTCAAAATCGTCGACAAAAATTCGTTGATGCTTGGACCAAATATTTGTGCCACCACTGGTAGTGTGCTGTCCAGTATCGTGTCTTAATGTGGTTGGGCTGGCTCATATTGCTAATGTCATGCGCTGTTGAGTGCGTGAGAACAGACTCGTAATCGCCGATTTTCAGTCTTATGTGAGATTTTCTTTGACGCCAGGAGGTAGAAAGAATTGGTTTCGACTGTTCTTTGAATATACGCATTTTATCGATTAATTTCGGAGTAATCGAAGGATTGTTAGCTGGGAAAAATTATTGAAGCTGATGATTTTGGTTTTGGATTTGGAGATTTTGGAATATTGGCTCAATAAGATCGATAGTTTTCGGATTAACCAGGAGGCCATTTTTCTGCGTAAGTCATGGAAATTTTGCATAGGCATTATCCTAATTTGTATTTCTTTCAGCTCCTTGGTTAGGTTTTTTATTTAGGCTCCGTATTTAAGATCTTTACTAAGTGCGATTCAAACACTTTTTCAAGCGTGATTGACGATCGTTTGGAATTTTTTTACTTCGTCATATCTAGAGATTGGAGGTTGGGAATTTATCCTTTGCATTCAGCGGGACGAATTTCTTCGAGACTGGACAACATCGTTAGAATAACAACTTTTCACATTCAGGTTTGATACAATTACGGGAATATTACTGTGGAGAAAATTTGGTATCAAGGACAATGTAAGGTCAGTGAATTTATTAATTTCGAACATCTGAAAATTCAACGCTAATTGGGCGAAATCAAGAATTATAGTGCTTGACATTTGAACATAGAAAACGGTAATTCTGAGGTTTGATGGAACCATAGAGACTCTATTGTGTCTTTGACATTTGAGTATTGTAGTTTTCATTTTGTTTTTCATTGTTATTATTTGACGATTTTAATCTGAGGATCTGCTACTGAGCATGAATTAATATTTGAATTATATGAGTGTTTATTGATTACTATCGTTATTTAAGAATTTATGTGAACAGATATCTGGGAACTATATTTGATTGTGAATTGTATTTGACATTTTAGGGTTGATCAGAACTTATGACTGCTACTTATTTCTGAAAGATTTATTGATTGATACCTGGTGTACCTAGAATTCATGAATTTTATGAGTATATTTAACATAACCTTATCAGCGATAGTGGACTTATTCTGGATAACACACTTTACCATCCCCATTTGATGTGCATACAGCTTATTTTGTGATTATATTTCTAGTTAATATATGTTCATTATTTGATCGGCTTGTTTCCTTCTTTATTTCTAAAACTCCCACGCCCTGAGTTTCTGTATCATTTTTAATAACTCATTAAAAGAAGGTGGCGCCCTAATACAATCAGAGCTAGTCGGTGATACAGGAAAGCCAAAGCTGTATGTGACATTAATTGGCGCCCAACATGGGGCCCCGAAATTACTACCCTCTCATTTAAATTTTGTTTTAAATTTAAATTTTGTAATTTGTGCTCCAGTGCCCTGCGTGAGTCACTGGATTATTATTTTTATTTCTTTATTAATAAGTTGCGATTTTTTTTTATTATTAAATTATCCTGAGTGTCTTGGCTGTCGCTGATTTCTTTCTACTTTTTGAACAACCAGAAAATTTTTGAGTCAGTTGTTGTTCAGATCTCTGATTTGTCGCGAGAATTTGCCTGCTGAGTGCTCGTGCATTTCGTGTTATATTACCAATATTTATTAATTTCATATGTAAGTTGGGATTTGGTTTTTTTTTTTATATAAGTTGATTACGTTCGGAGTTTGTTAGGAATTATTTAAAGATGGCTCGTCCCAAATTCAATATGAACCTTTTGCTTAAAGACAAAGTAGTTTATGAGTTAAATGTAAGAGGTCTTCAGGCTTTGTCGAACCAAACCGCTAAAGATTTGCGTACTTTATTAAGACCATTGTTGAAGTTAGAAAAAGCTAATAGGTCAGTTACTTATCCAGAGTTTAGTTTGAGTGATTCATCGGCGGATATCCCTGTTATTGAGGAAAAGTTGAAAGAATTAGGTAAACTTGTCCAGAGGGGAGAATTTCATATTGTGTGTTCTAAGTTGACCCATTTGTCTAATAGGTGCGAGCATTTGTCATCTGTAGAGCTTAGTGATGTTTTGCAGGGTAGGTTGGATCGGGCTAGGACCAGGATAGTAGACATGTTTGGCGAGGTGGAGTTGGCTTATTCTAAGGGTGAGATGTTTCAGATGATGTCCCGTTTGGGAGTGAACGAATCAAGTAGTGAAGCGGAAGTTGAGGTAGAACAGCCCAGTTTGGTTAGGTCTAGTACAAGAATGTCGTTATCAGGTATGCATTCATCGTCTTCACGTAACCTTCAGAAGTGGAATGTGCAATTTTTGGGAGACCTTAGGGAAATGTCAGTTCATAATTTCTTAGAACGAGTGCAAGAGCATCGCAGAGCTAGAGTAGTTACCGAGAAGAACTTGTTTGATTCAGCAGTAGACTTGTTTATTGGTAGAGCATTGCTTTGGTTTAGATCGAATAGGAACAGGTTCAACAATTGGAAGGAGTTAACACATCTTTTAACAAAACATTATGAGCCACCAGACTATCGTGGACGTTTATTTCAGGATATTTTGAGTAGGACTCAAGATCCATCTGAGTCTATTGTAGATTATTTGACCTGTATCAATTCAATGTTCCGTCGCTATGGCCAGGTCGATGAGGAAGTAAAGCTGAACATAGTTATACGTAACTCAGCACCTTTTTATTCCACCCAGTTACCGGCAGTTGCTGACATGAGTGAGCTTGAGGATGCTTGTATCCAGATAGAACGTAAGAAATTTCGTGCAGAACATTATGTACCACCTAGAAGACGTCGTCAAGCTTACGTTGACCCAGACTTTGCATATATATCCGCTGGTCATTCTTCGGGTGCAGAGAATGTCTTGACCTTTGGGTCTAATAATCCTCTTCCCGGGAATCGTCAACAACCTGTCTCATCAGCACAATCTAGGTTACCTCCTGCTGGTCCAATTTTTCAGAATAATCAACCCGTGGGTTCTTCTAGAGCTTGTTGGAATTGTCAACGTTTGGGACACACTGTCAGAAATTGTACGATGCCTAGGCAACTATTATGTTATCGTTGTGGCAAACATGGCTTTACGAGTAGGAATTGCCCTCAGTGTTCGTTAAACTAGAAACGGGCCAATTGAGTGGTCGTGATATTGCCCCGGATAGAGCTCCTCGATCGATTTACAACAACTTAAGGAATACCAACGACAAGGTTCCGGATGATCACGTCCGCATTAAAGCTAGTGATAAGATTTGTGACAATAAGAATGGTATTGGTGATAACACATTTGCTATTTTAGATTACATAGTTGCTCACGCTCCCAATGATCAACGACCGTACCTAGACGTTACCATTTTAGGGTATAAATTCAAGGGTTTACTGGACACTGGCGCTTCGCGTACTATAGTGGGTAGTTCAGGTTACCACAGCTTGGTGAAGTTAGGTTTTAGGTTGAATTCAGCTCGCGTCCGGTGTACGGTGGCGAATGGTCAGGCATGTGATTCTTTGGGTGAAGTTAGGGTTCCTATGTCTTTGGAGGGCAAGGTTAAATGGATGAATGTTTGGGTAGTTTTGGAACTTTCACATACCCTCATTCTCGGTATTGACTTCTGGAAAGCTATGGAGATTGTTCCTAATCTTAACAGGGACGTGTGGCATTTTGCTGAACAAGAACCCGAAGTTGAAATCAGTAGCTTGCATGATTCCAGTTCATTAGATGGGGAACAACAGTTTAGGTTGGATAATTTGGTTGGTTCTCAGTTTGAACGAACGGGTGACGAATTGGGAAAGAGTTTAGTGGGCGAACACCTCATTGAAATAGAGTCAGGCGTCAGACCCACCAAGCAGAGGTATTATCCGGTCTCTCCGATAAAACAAAAAATTTATGACGAACATCTAGAGAAAATGTTAACGGATGATATTATAGAACCGTCGAGAAGTAGTTGGTCGTCTCCTATTTGTTTGGTTAAGAAAAAGGACGATTCATACAGGTTTTGTGTGGATTACCGCCGTCTTAACGCTGTCACGAAAAAAGATGCTTATCCCATGCGCAATGTTTCCACCATTTTAGATCTTCTTCGGGATGCAAAGTATATAAGATCTATGGATATTAAAAGTGCTTTACTCCAAATTGAAGTAGCACCAAACTCTCGTGAATACACAGCATTTTCAATAACTGGTAGGGGTTTGTTTCAATTTAAGCGTATGCCCTTTGGTCTAACAAATAGTCCTGCGACGTTTCAGCGCGTGATTGACTCTATTTTGGGCGCAGATTTGGAACCATATGTCTTGGTATATATGGATGACATTATAATTGTAACGCCTGATTTCGAGACTCATATGAAAATCTTGAAAATTGTTTTTGATCGTTTGATTTCTGCTGGTTTAGTTATTAGCAGAGAGAAAAGTCAATTTTTTCGGTCCGAACTTAAATATCTCGGCTATGTTGTAGACTCGTATGGTTTGAGACCAGATCCAGCTAAGGTTGAGGCCATTTTGAACATTACACCTCCCAAGGGAGTGACGGAGATACGCCGTTTTGTGGGGACAGCTTCGTGGTACCGTCGGTTTGTGACTAGTTTTTCCACGTTATCGCACCTCTGACCGCGCTTACTAGAAAACACGCAAAGTGAGATTGGACTGAGGAGTGCGAATCGTCTTTTTGTAAACTTAGAGAGAGCTTGGCAACCGAACCTATTTTATCATGTCCTTATTTTAGCAAGAACTTCATCTTGCAGACCGACGCAAGTTCATATGGACTTGGTGCTGTTTTATGTCAGCAAGCGGAAAATGGAGAGCAAGTTATCGCGTACCTTTCAAGGACTCTCAGTCAAACAGAGAGGAATTACTCTATCACCGAACGGGAATGCTTGGCAGTCATTTGGGCAATCGAGAAGTTAAGGTATTACTTAGAGGGTACTCATTTCGTCGTGATAACTGATCACCACTCTTTGCTTTGGCTCAACAATCTCAAAGATCCTCAGGACAGGTTAGCTCGTTGGAGTTTACGGCTGATGCCGTACGACTTCGAAATCGTACATCGTTAGGGCAAAGATAACATCGTACCTGATATGCTCTCTCGATCTGTTCCGAATGGGGACGAGAATTTCAATGTTTCAGATATAGCTAATATCGATGGTGGGTCAGAAGCGTTTGGCGATGGTGATTTTGTCCAGACAACCGGTACATCAGGATACAAATGGTACATCAGGATGCGAGGGAATCTAGAAAAATTCCCAGCAAAATATTCCAATTGCAGGCTAGAAAATGGACTGTTTCTGAAATACGTCAATGGTACGATTCCTGAGCTTTCTCGAGAATCGGAAAAATGGTTGTTAGTCGTACCCAAAGAGTTTAGATCAGCAATTTTGAAGCGCAACCACGATTCCATAACGTCTGGTCACTTTGGCATTTACAAAACATTTTGGAAAATTGTTAACGCCTTTACGTGCAGCCACTTCCAAGGCTTTAGCCAAATTTGTAGAAGAGCAAGTATTTTTGGTCTTTGGAGTTCCTTAAACTCTTATATGTGATAATGGAACTCAGATGCGCGGCAAGGAGTTTGTATCAATTTGCAACAAATATAACACCAAAATCCTGTATACTCCATTCTATCATCCGTGTGCAGATCCTACCGAAAGATCCAATGAAACCATAAAGACCTTGATCCGATGTTACTTGTCTGATAGTCACCGGAAATGGGCAGATAATCTGGCTGCTTTGGGGTGCGCCGTGCGCTCGGCTAGAAATGAAACCACCGGACATAGTCCCTATTTTGTCAATTTTGGTCAAGAACCTCGCCTAGATGCGTCGGAATACGAATATCCTATACCTACCGTGAGTCCTGATTTGGGTCTGAGACGATTAGGTTTCGAAAAATTGTTTATGGAAGTTCGGAATAGACTTCGTAAGGCTCAGGAACGCAATAAACAGCGGTACAACTTGCGCCGACGTCCAGTTTCATATAATGTGGATGATAAGGTGTGGTTAAGGAATAAATCCCTCTCCAATGCATTGGAGTTTTATTACGCAAAACTTGCGCCAAAATATGTGGGACCTTACACTATCGGTAAAAAGTTGGGCCACTGGACTTATGAATTGATTGACGACTCAGGCAAGAGTAAAGGTGTATGGCACGTAAAAGACTTTAAATCAGTATGCTCCTCCAGGGATTCTTAATGTCTTATTGCTACGGAAGTCAATGGTTCGGATGTGTTAGGTTGTCCGCCGAAACCATGGTGATGTTGGTGGTTAGTTTTGAGACTGTCATGTTTGTTTAGCTAGAATTGTTTTTGGTTTGTTTTGGTATTTGGTCACCTTCAGTGACCCGATATCTTTTATTTGCGTAGGTTGATGGAGTCAGATGTTGGTCGTCGGTGATCTGAGATAACCTCCTGTGGAAGGAAGAGGGGGATGTCACGCTTCAAAATCGTCGACAAAAATTCGTTGATGCTTGGACCAAATATTTGTGCCACCACTGGTAGTGCGCTGTCCAGTATCGTGTCTTAATGTGGTCGGGCTGGCTCATATTGCACATGTCATGCGCTGTTAAGTGCGTGAGAACAGACTCGTAATCGCCGATTTTCAGTCTTATGTGAGATTTTATTTGACGCCAGGAGGTAGAAAGAATTGGTTTCGACTGTCCTTTGAATATACGCATTTTATCGTTTAATTTCGGAGTAATCGAAGGATTGTTAGCTGGGAAAAATTATTGAAGCTGATGATTTTGGTTTTGGATTTGGAGATTTTGGAATATTGGCTCAATAAGATCGATCGTTTTCGGATTAACCAGGAGGCCATTTTTCTGCGTAAGTCATGGAAATTTTGCATAGGCATTACCTATCCTAATTTGTATTTCTTTCAGCTCCTTGTTTAGGTTCCTTATAAAGGCTCCGTATTTAAGATCTTTACTAAGTTCGATTCAGACACTTTTTCAAGCGTGATTGACGATCGTTTGGAATTTTTTTACTTCGTCATATCTAGAGATTGGAGGTTGGGAATTTATCCTTTGCATTCAGCGGGACGAATTTCTTCGAGACTGGACAACATCGTTGGAATAACAACTTTTCACATTCAGGTTTGATACAATTACGGAAATATTACTGTGGAGAAAATTCGGTATCAAGGACAATGTAAGGTCAGTGAATTTATTAATTTCGAACATCTGAAAATTCAACGCTAATTGGGCGAAATCAAGAATTACAGTGCTTGACATTTGAACATAGAAAACGGTAATTCTGAGGTTTGATGGAACCATAGAGACTCTATTATGACTTTGACATTTGAGTATTGTAGTTTTCATTTTGTTTTTCATTGTTATTATTTGACGATTTTAATCTGAGGATAGGCTACTGAGCGGGAATTAATATTTGAATTATATGAGTGTTTATTGATTACTATCGTTATTTAAGAATTTATGTGAACAGATATCTGGGAACTATATTTGATTGTGAATTGTATTTGACATTTTATGGTTGATCAGAACTTATCACTGCTACTTATTTCTGAAAGATTTATTGATTGATACCTTGTGTACCTATAATTCATGAATTTTATGAGTATATTTAACATAACCTTATCAGCGATAGTGGACTATTTCTGGATAACACACTTTACCATCCCCTTTTGATGTGCATACAGCTTATTTTGTGAATATATTTCTAGTTAATATATGTTCATTATTTGATCGGCTTGTTTCCTTCTTTATTTCTAAAACTCCCACGCCCTGAGTTTCTGTATCATTTTTAATAACTCATTAAAAGAAGGTGGCGCCCTAATACAATCAGAGCTAGTCGGTGATACAGGAAAGCCAAAGCTGTATGTGACAGTTTCGGGATTTTCCATAAATATGTACAGTAACCAAGATAATTCATTTATTCCATTTGGCTTTTCCACACTATCTTGTTTCTGACAAATATCTTGTGATTCTAACGCAAAATAATAAATTTTCGATTTTAATGATAATTTTCAGAGTTTGGGGAACAAAACCATGAAAGGAACCATTTAGTAATGAATTTCTCTCACAACGTATCCTTTGATAATCATGTGATATAAAATTTGGAATAAAACTTAATCCATTAGTCTGGTAAAGTTTGCACATACTTGTTATAATTTTACTGCATTCACCACAAAGAATATAACGAACGAAAAATATTGATTACAATCGCACAAAGAACACCAGTCAACTTGTTCCAGAAGTTTATTTTCAGATTGAATCGCTGGAAAAAAATGTATTATAAAATATGAATATTGAAAAAAATTTCTTGCGAAACAAAGTGTGAGGGTAGTTTTTTTTACCCCTTTCAATTATAGAGGAACACCACCGAATGTTTTTCGAACGCCTTCTTGCCTGCATAAACTGTGATTTCATTCTTGTCATATTTTTTATTTTTAGAAAAAAATCAAAAACTGCTTTTCGGGCGCCATATTTAGGTGAGTTACATCTACCTTCTTGCCAGCATAAAGTATCTGCTTGATTTAATTCATGTCATTTTTTTATTTTTTAGGAAAAAATCAAAAACTGCTTTTCGGGCGACATATTTAGGTGGGTTACAGCCGCCTTCTTGTCCGCCTAAAGTATCTGCTTGATTTCATTCTGGCCAGATTTTTTTATTTTTTAGAAAAAAATTAAAAACTGCTTTTCGGGTGCCATATATTTAGTTGGCTGTAACTAAGCAGGAGGACTCAAAAAAAAAAGATTATATGAAAGGTCCACCATAATTTTTGGAAATTAATCACCCCCTCACTTTTTTCGCAACATTCATATACACCCTGTATAGATAAAATAACTAATTTGTAACGTTTCCCTATGTTGTAACTTCTCCGAAATGTTACAAAATAGTACTTTTATCATTGATGTTGTTGCTTTACTGTTTTATTGAAAGGTTTTTTTTTCTGGGTTTTCTCTCCCAAACTCTGAAAAATATCTATAAAATAAAAATAAATAATTTTGTGATTTGCTTCTGCGTAAGAAACACAGGATATTTGTCAGAAGCAATCAATTGAACAATGTTGCCTAACAAACAACAACGAAACAACAGCAACGAAGAAACAACTATATCATAACGTTTCGGAGTCTATATCAGACTCCTTCGTCAGACGGAATTGTTACATTGACAATTGTCAATGTGACAATTCTTGAATTTTACAAAATAACTATCAACAAAATAATTCTAACGATTTTCATTGAGCGTCTGACGAAGGAGTCTGATATAGACTCCGAAACGTTACGATATAGTTGTTTCTTCGTTGCTGTTGTTTCGTTGTTGTTTGTTAGGCAACATTGTTCAATTGAATGCTTCTGACAAATATCCTGTGTTTCTTACGCAGAAGCAAATCACAAAATAATTAATTTTTATTTTATAGATATTTTTCAGAGTTTGGGAGAGAAAACCCAGAAAAAAACCTTTCAATAATGAGTATACCTCCCACAGTATCCTTTAATGATTACTTTTCGTTACTGTTTATTAGGCAATACTGTTCTATATATTGCTCCTGAGAAATATCTTGGGATTCTAACACAAAATTTTTTATGTTTTTATGTAAAGATGTTTTTCAGAGTTTGGGAGAGAAAACCCTGAAAGGAACCATTTAGTAATGAATTTACCTCCCGAAGTATCTACAAAGTGATTACTAGATGTAAAATTTTAAATGAAAATTAGTTCATTAGACTGGTAAACTTTGCACATACTTGTACAATTTTACTGCATTCACCACAAAGAATATAACGAAAGAAAAATATTAATTACAATCTCACAAAGAACAGCAGTCGACTTGTTCCAGAAGTTCATTTTTAGATTAAATCGCAGGAGAAAAATGGGGAGAATTACAGCAAGTATCATTTTTCAAGCAGTAGCGCCTACCCCGAAAAGGTAATTATAGTACAAATGATCCAGATGCGGCCACTGGCTGAATTGAATATGAACCTAGACACCCCACTCATTTCCAGTTGCCTCAAGGATTAAAGTGATTCTTTTTGGCTCCGCATGAGGACAAACGGAATATATGTTTTCTCCGTCACGTGATTTATGAAGTATGAGATTAAATTGTAATTTAGTTTTCATTCCATCTCCTGCCGGCGCGAAGCCTTACTTTATTTTTCGTCAGAAGGAAATTGGATTTACTTTTTCCTTGAAAATCGAAAATTGGATGTCAAGCGCTGATTACTCCCCAGAAAAGTAACAGATTTTTCGATATGAATTTTTTGCCAGAAAGTGAGGGCCATTGAGGCGCAGGAATGTTTTTCTGAATCCTCGAGTTATGGTTGTTTCTAGTTTTCGTCTCATCACTTCTACTTCGTTTCCGATTTAGCGTTCAGTTGGAGGCTGGAAACAAATAAACTGCTCCACAAGAGTTAGGGATATCATATTAAGTTGTTCTGAGGGGCGTGAAATTTTAAAGACAATAGCAAAAACATGATCAGCTGCCAATAAAAACTTATTAAATCGATTTGAATGCATATTTTCACCGTCTTTTTTCTTGAGCTTGGCAGCTTTTCACATTATTCGTAAGATTTGGCATTTCAATATGCAGTTAATTTATTGTCAGTCTCTTAGCGATATTGAACTAAGTAAATTTCAAGATGCCAAGACGTAAATTAACAAACGCCGAGGCTAATAGGGCTATCGGTATGCTACAGAGTGGCCTCACTCAAGTCGCTGTGGCAGAAACATTTCAAGTATCGCAAAGTGTAATATCGCGACTCTGGAATAGGTTCAATGAGACAGGTTCGGTGCAGGAAAAACATAGGGTTGGTGGACCAAGAAAAACAATACCCACACAAGACCGTTTTGTCACAATTTTGGCGAGCAGATATCCTCTTTCTCCATGTAGACTAGTCAACAAGTGGTATTTGGACCAACTTTTTTCAGCAGTCACCGAAAATTATGTATGAGGTGTCATTCGATTCGGAATGACATCTAGATGATTTTTGAAAAAAATGAAGTTCCGCTTGCAAAAATTGTAAAAGTTATTAACAATTAACTAAAAAAAAAGGGATTAAGTTTTTTGTAAATATCTAAAAAACTTATGAAGATTTTTCAAATCTGAAAAAAGATCCAAAAAGAAGAGGAAATTTCCTAAAAAAAGTTTCGACTCCCGAAACTGTACGTTAAATATTTATAATTTTTCCAGAGGGATGAAAATACGGCCGAAAACGGGTACTCTGGCTTGGAGAAGCCACGTCCACTTCGGGCACTTCAACAATAAACATTTTTCAAACATAGTAAATATGAAGAAAAAAATTGAAAAAATTCAGGCAGCAACTGAATAGATGAATGAATAATAATCCGCTTGATCTAAATTTTTATAATAATTTTTCATTTAGTAATTCAATAGTTAATTAATAACTTTTTTCTGCTTGCACATTAACATTGCAAGTGTGATAATTGCTAAACTATGAGTTTTAGATTTTTTTCCTCTCTTGGAGCAATTCTTCAAAGGCTTGAGAATAGAATCCTGTTGGGAAAATTAAAAAATGTTTATTTTTCAATTTTTTATTAATAATTTTCGTTCTTGCAAAATTAAAAACTTAAATTAATCATCGAACAAAATTTTTTTTTTTTATATTATTAACGATCCGTTTTTATGTTATTAGAAACTGCATAGAAATAATTTTTTTAAATTTTCATCTCTAATTGTTTAAAAAATTGTTATAAACAAATGCAATGTTTATAAGATAATTGAAATTTTTTTTTTGGAATTAAATCTTTGATACAAATACGGATTTTTAAAAGAATAATTGCTCCTTAAAAAAAAATTTTTATTGCTTGAAAACGCATTTGTTAATTAACAATTATTTTCTCCCACTTCTAATTAATATTAAGGAACGATATTTTTTTTTAAATCATCATTTATTTTTCTTTTCGATATAAAAAAAAAATTTCATTTTATTTATTTTTTCATTGTTTATGCAATAAACAATTTGTTATAAACAAATAAATGTTTACCTTTTATTTTTTTTCTATTCTACTTTCTGTCACAAAAGCAGAAATGATTTTTTTTTTTTTAACTTTTTTTATTATTTTTTTTTTGATTTTTAAACATAAGTTCTCTGTAATTTCGTCATCTTACCTGGTTTTTCATCCTTAACATTGTTATAATATGGAAACTAATGGAGATACGGTTAAAAAACTCAAGACTTTTTTATTGTCTATTAGATAATGAATAAATTCAGCTTAAAAGTTTAGTTGTTACTCATTTATTTATTAACTTTATAGCAATTGTTGATGAAAAATACTTAGGAAAAATTTTCTTGATTGTCCGTATTATACCTGACCCAGATAATACAGTTCGAAATCTTCAAATATTTCAGTCTCTAGTCGACATCCAAGCTCTGCGTTTCATCCGATAAATATAATATTGTGAATTTTGCTACTGACGTGAACTACTCGTAAAAATGAATCTGGGAGTGAGTTGTTTCATCTGTGAAAATCCATTGCAAACTTTGCCAATCGTTCGAATAAAGCAAAAAGCAATAAATACATTAATAAGTGTTAGTCAAGCTTTAAAAGATGATAAGTGGAGTTATTTGAGGGATAAAACTGAAGTTGATGTGCATAAAAAGTGTCGGGATGATTATACATACTCTGCCAAACGTAACTCCAGTTTAGTTTCACCGTCAACATCTCGGCGTTCATCACGTGGTTGTGATGTTTTCAATTTTCAAATCTTGTGTTTGTTTTGTGCGAAACCATGTCAAGACAAATCAAAAGAAGCAAAATATTTAGTCAGAGCCGATCAAATGAAATCAAAATTAATAGAAATTGCGGAAAAAAGAAACGATGATCATGGTCAAATCATTAAAAGTCGTATAACTGATATTGAATCTTTAGTTGAAGTTGGTGCGCGTTATCATAAACAGTGTTATAATGATTTTTGGAATATACGAATAACTGAACCATCTGAATCGAAAAAAGAATTACAAGATTCTTTTCTCCGTCTTTATGATTAAATTGAAAGCAGTAGTGATTGCCAATTTACTGTTAAACAATTACTGAATACTATGAGTTACAAGCCCTCAGAGAAGACGTTATTGAAACATCTCGAAGACCGATATGGCAGTAATATCATTATTTACTCTTCATCAAACTAGAGTAAAACTATTTGCTACTGTGGAAATAATCAAAATACTCTCAATGATCATGCATCGTGAAGCAGAAGAAGAAGCTGAAAACATAAGAATCATCAAGACTGCGGCGGAACTAAATCGCAAACAAATTAAAGGAAGAAAATACAATAATAAAAAATATCCTTCTTCAGTTAATTTTTTAGAGTCAGTCAGCGATGACATACCTATGTATCTAAAAAATTTTCTGGATGAAGTAATTTTATTTGATGGAAATACGAAACAAAAGAAAAGCACAGCTAAAGTTAGAAGGGAGTCGAAGGGGTCTAAAGATAGTGTTACCATCGAAGATAGCTCACGTGACGATATTTCTTCCACTACTGCATCATTCAGCACGGAGTCAAGTGAAAGCTTCATTGGTAACCACGTATATGTCATTAAGGACATTAAAATTAAAATTGATCAGATTGGGGCATCAATAATAAAAGCTATTCGTCCGAAAACATTTTTGTCTCCACTCCATTCGGCTACTGGAATATATTTGAATCGTAAGTGTGGTTCTAAGACTGTTATCAACATTTTGGCAAAATTAGGTGTTTGTGCTTCCTATCATAGTGTGGCACTTCATGAGATATCTGCTATTAAATCTGATGTAATTAAAATCGAACCTAATGTTTATCTTCAATATGTCTTTGACAACGCAGACCATAATCCATTGACTTTAGATGGATTAAATAGTTTCCACTGTATGGGTGGTATTTGCTGTGTTACACCATCTTCAGCATTAACCACCGCTGGAGAGGTAAAAAAATTAAGCCGAATACCAACTGCTCAGCAAATATCCGAGACAGATAAAATAGATATTGAGAATCTACCAACAAATCAATTTTCACTTGAGTCTATAACCTATATTGACATTAATGGATTACAATTTGGTAATTTTTCATTGCAAATTCCTGTTAGTTATTCCACTCACATTTGGGCAAGTTATTTACGAGTTAATAATTTACCAGAGATAAGAGGTTTCATGGATCGAGTGTCATCATCAATGCCATATACAGTTTCGCGCATCCAATACTTACCATTTATAGAGGAGAATCCATCAGATTTGAGAACTGTCTATACTTCTTTAATGTACGCTGCACAATATGCTCGCCAAGTTAATCAAAAGACGGTTTTTGTTACTTTTGATCATCCTTTGTACATGAAAGCTCGACAAATTTTATGTAATTGTAAGAACGGAGAGTTAAACAACGTTGTTGCTCGCATTGGTGGTTTTCACCTGCTAATGTCTTATTTCAAAGCTGTCGGAACAATAATGGAAGGTTCCGGATTGAGAGAATTGTGGAATGCAGTGTACGCAATGACCTCAATTGATAAAATGATGCAGTGTACATCTTACGCTAGAGCTTTGCGAGCGCATGTTACAACTGCTCATGTAATAGGCGAATTAATTGCAGATTTTGCAGAGTCAGCTGAAAACATCGAAAGCTATACGAATATAGAAGGAATAAAAAAACCAGTGGATGCGTCAAGCATGGAAGCTACACCAACTACGGAAGAAATTATAGAGATCATCAACCACAAAAAACTTCGAATCAAGAACACTTTAGACGACTTGTCAAGAAATCCACCATCAGTACGTCAAATAAATGATGATGAAGATTCTACTGCCATGAGAAATCTTCTAAGCAGTGCGGCCGAAGCACTGAAAAAACGGGGTCCATCTGCTGACCTGTGGATCCAGTATTTTAACTTCATCTCAATAGCAACACGATATATTGAAGCTGAGAGACTAGGAAATTGGATTCTGCATTTAGATTGCGTTCAAAAAATGTAACCAGTTTATCATGCTGCTGGGCATATTGATTACGTCAAAGCTATTCAAATATATCTGCAGCAGACGTTATGGATCCAAATGAATATCGACTATTCACTGAGGAAGGACACTTTACTGTTCGTAGAACTGATAAAGCTTGGGCTGGAATATGGACAGACATGACTATCGAACAGATGCTAATGCGTACTATCCACACAGGAGCTCAAGGATTATCACATGGTCGCGGTAGGACATCAAGTGTAATGACTCGATTTCTGGAAGGTTTGCCGTACGCCGTCGAAATTATGAACCAACTAGAGGATTTTGTTGATATAAAATGGGAATCTTCAGATCAACATGTTGATGTCACACCGGCACGTCAAAAACGTGACACTAGTGATAAACAATCATTCAAATCCTGGTTTCAAATGCATAATCTGTTCATTCATTCGCCAAAATTAATATCATTGTCAACAGGATTGGTAGGAGAATCAAGCATATAGGTACTGTCATAAAGCAATATCGAAAGGTATGGCAAGCATGGCAAATATGGTAGGATTCAATGCGGAGAACTACAAATTTTCTAAATCAAATACTGTTAAAACTCTAATATCAACAGTTCCAACAATAGATTTGGACGGTGATAAACAAGTTGTGAATACTTCTTTATTATTTCAAAGAATTGCAGTTTTCATGATGAACGATAAGTCCACGATAAATAACGCTCTCCTTTTTGAACTGGCCCCCTATCCAATGGCTTTATTTGACGACAAAGGCATAATGAGGAAAGCAAATAAATCCGAACTCTACGACGGTTTGAATTCTTCACCATTCAACTTATCGGAGTTAACTGGTTGCTATTTTGTTGTCGATGGAGGATTCCTGCTGCACAAAGTTGTATGGAAAGATAAGACAAAATTCAGCGGCATAATAGCTGATTATAAGAGCTTCATTTTTAGTCATTACTCTACTACAACTTCAATCATTTTTGAAGGTTATGATGAAACATTCCGAAGCGTGAAGTCCTATGAAAGGTTTAGACGAGCCTCTAAGAAAGTTGCACCGGAAATTTCATTTGAAATGGACATGAAGCTGACAGAGAAAGAAGACGTCTTCTTATCCAATGTCAAGAACAAATCTCATTTTATTACTAAATTAAAAAGTACACTTGTGGCGGAGACTAACTTATCAATTAAACAGGCGAGAGAAGATGCCGACACTCTCATCATTAAAACGGCAATAGATCTTGCTGAAAAACACCCAGATAAAAAAATAGTTGTGGTTGGAGCAGACATTGATCTAGCCGCATTAATGCTTGCATTGACACCTATCCACTTAAACATTGTTATGTGGAAGCCACGTGCTTCTTCTAAACAACTAGATACAATCTATGAAAGCACGAAGAATGAACATCTAAAAGATATTATACTTTTCGTTCATGCTTTTACGGGTTGTGATACGGTGAGCTCCATTTTTGGCAAGGGAAAGAAGAAATTATTTGATTTGATTAAAAAAAAATTGGTTCAAGCACTGACGTGAAGTCAGAAGCTTTTGCACGTATGTTCTATTGTCCATTCTTCTGTATTGGACACCCTTAATCGAATTTACCATGGTAAATTATGTTGTCCATTCTCCTCTATTGGACACTCTTAATTCGAATTTACCATGGTAAATTCGAATTAAGTGTCCAATACAGGAGAATATATGGACAACATAATTTACCATGGTAAATTCGATTAAGGGTGTCCAATACAGAAGAATGGACAATAGAACATACGCGCAAAAGCTTCTGACTTCACGTCAGTGCTTGAACCAATTTTTTTTTCGTGATTTTGTTTAAATTTTCTAGGGGTACGGTTTTGAAAATTTTTTTTTTCGTCATTTTTTTCCAATTTTCTAGGGGTACGATTTTTACAAAATTTTAAACACGTCCTTAAGTTGATTATCTGCTACTAGTAACCAAGCTTCAATTCAATCGAATATTTATTTTTTGAGTTATCAAGGAAATAATATTCCAGGTGGATATAACTCGGAAATCGTTAAACCGATTATGCCCAAAAACGAACTCAACTCTCCCTTTCGGATACGCAACCTACCCTGAAAATTGCAAGTCTCTATCTCCTTTCGCTCGAAAGTTATCGAGGCAACGGTCACCCATCTACTGAACTCACACAAGAATGCTCGAATCTCCAACAATATTCAACCGATCGTGTTAAAACTTGAAACTTGGCAGTAGAGATAGGTTGTGAACGCTCTTGCAAAATTTCAGCAATTTCAAACGAATAGTTACTGATATATAGAATTTTTTTTTTTAATTTTCAATGATTTATTAAAAATTTTCTACAAATGCTATCCTCACCAAATTTTGCAAACATTTTTGCGTTGGCATTCTACAACTACTAACCATGTTAGAATTCTTTGTATGGAGAATTTGAAATCGACGTAACTGCGAGTCAATGCCGTATTTCCAAGTTTATGGAACTTTTGAAAAAGTCTAAGAAAGCCATCAATTTAGCAACTCTACCACCTACATCAACAGCATTGAGTTATCATTCATACCGAGTGTATTACCAAGTTCAATATTGGCTTGGTAACAACGATCTCAATCCAGAAAATTGGGGCTGGATAAAGAAACAATGTATCTGCCAGTTCGAACAACCGATAAGTTAGCTCCTGATGAGCTCTTAAAATGAGTTCACTGTAATTGCCTCAAAAACTGTTCGAAAAGATGCGGATGTAGGAAGGCTGGTCTTCCATGTTCATCTATTTGCAAGCATTGTAAAGAAGAGAGTTGCGACAATTGCAAAAAGGCAGCGATGGAAGATGATAATGACCAATTCGGCGATGTTGATGAAGAAAACACTGTACAAAATGACAATGAAGACGATAGTGCCTGTGATGATTATGCCGTTTCTATTGGACAACTTGTGGAAACTTTGCTGGGGGACGAAGAGGACGATGAAAACCCAACACAAGAAGAAACTGTAGAATATGAACCACCATCAAAGAAACGGGCAAAAAAATAAACGGAATATAAAATGAAAAAAAAAATAAAAAAATATTATAATATGTTGATAACACCTTATTAATAAATTTTGTTAAACGAAAAAAGTTTTTTAATCGTATCTCCATTAGTTTCCATATTATAACAATGTTAAGGATGAAAGTAAGATGACGAAATTACAGAGAACATATGTTTAAAAATTAAAAAAAAAATAATAAAAAGAGTTAAAAAAAAAAATCATTTCTGCTTTTGTGACAGAAAGTAGAATAGAAAAAAAATAAAAGGTAAACATTTATTTGTTTATAACAAATTGTTTATTGCATAAACAATGAAAAAATAATGAAATTTTTTTTTATATCGAAAAGAAAAATAAATGATGATTTAAAAAAAAATATCGTTCCTTAATATTAATTAGAAGTGGGAGAAAATAATTGTTAATTAACGAATGCGTTTTCAAGCAATAAAAAATTTTTTTTAAGGAGCAATTTTTTTTTTAAAAATCAGTATTTGTATCAAAGATTGAAATTCAAAAAAAAAAAATTTCAATTATCTTATAAACAACGCATTTGTTTATAACAATTTTTTAAACAATTAGAGATAAAAATTTAAAAAAATTATTTCTATGCAGTTTCTAATAACATAAAAACGGATCGTTAATAATATTAAAAAAAAAAAATTTTGTTCGATGATTAATTTAAGTTTTTAATTTTGCAACAACGAAAATTATTAATAAAAAATTGAAAAATAAACATTTTTTAATTTTCCCAACAAGATTCTATTCTTAAGCCTTTGAAGAATTGCTCCAAGAGAGGAAAAAAATCTTAAACTTATAGTTTAGTAATTATCACACTTGCAATGTTAATGTGCAAGCAGAAAAAAGTTATTAATTAACTATTGAATAACTAAATGAAAAATTATTATAGAAATTTAGTTCAAGCGGATTATTATTCATTCATCTATTCAGTTGCTGCCTGAATTTTTTCAATTTTTTTTTTCATATTTACTATGTTTAAGAAATGTTTATTGTTGAAGTGCCCGAAGTGGACGAGGCTTCTCCAAGCCAGAGTACCCGTTTTCGGCCGTATTTTCATCCCGCTGGAAAAATTATAAATATTTATCGTACAGTTTTGGGAGTCAAAAAAAGTTTTTCTTAGGAAATTTCCTCCTCTTTTTGAATCTTTTTTCAGATTTGAAAAATCTTCATAAGTTTTTGAGATATTTACAAAAAACTAAAACCTCTTTTTTTTTAGTTAATTATTAATAACTTTTACATTTTTTGCAAGCGGAACTTCATTATTTTGAAAAATCATCTAGATGCCATTCCGAATCGAATGACACCTCATACATAATTCTCGGAGACTGCTGAAAAAAGTTGGTCCAAATAGCACTTGTTGACTAGTCTAATGTAGGATGCTGAGAAATAGACTTTTAAATGCCAATGGTCCTGAAATTTCCATTGAAACCATCCGACGTCGTTTGGGGGATATTAACCTGGCTTCTAGACGTCCATTGAGGGGTGTTCCGTTAACACGTGAGCATAAACGACAAAGATTAGAATGGGCCAGGCAGCATGTTAATCTGAATGTCCAATGGCGTAGTGTACTTTTCACAGATGAATCCAGATACGGTCGATTTTCAGATTCTCGAAGAATAAGGGTATGGACTATGCCGCGTATACCCCGAAATCGCCGTCATGTGCAAGAGGTTCATCCATTTCGAGGAGGCTCTGTTATGGTATGGGCTGGGATATGTTACTGAGGGCGTACAGACCTTCACATTTGTCCTGGCAATATGACTGCTTTACATTATAGGGAACATGCCATTGGCAACCTAGTGCCAAATTTTCATGCTGCCGTTGGTGAAGCTTTCCAATTTCTTGACGATAACGCAAGACAACATCGTGCAGCAATAGTAGAAAATGCGCGAGACGACTTAAACATATAACATGCATGGGATATGCATTATGCATATCCTTTTAATGAAATTTTTCATAACCAAATCGCAAAGTGGCTGCCCTATGTCCTCGATAGCCTCAGGAATTCCATCTTTGAGGTCTTGAATCGACGCTGGGCTATTGGCGTAGACCTTCTCTTTCATGTTGCCCCAAAGGAAGAAGTTGCAAGGTGTTAGATCATAAGATCTCGGTGGCCAATTGTGATCACCTCTTCGAGAGATAACACGGTCCGGAAACTTTTCCCGCAAAATATCAATGGTTTCGTTGCTTGTGTGGCACGTAGCAACATCTGTTTGAAATTAAACGTTGTCCAGATCAATACCATCCAATTCCGGCCATAAAAATGATTAATCATCTCTCGATAGCGCAATTCTTTCACCGTAACTGTTGCTCCAGCCTCAATTTCGAAAAAGTAAGGTCCAATGACCCCGCCGTACCATAAACCGCACCAAATAGTCACACGTTGAGGATAGAGAGGCTTTTCAACAATAACTCTTGGGTTTTCCGAGTCCCAGATGCGACAATTTTGCTTGTTGACGAAGCCACTGAGGTGGAAATGGGCCTCATCACTCAAGATGATTTTTCGATGGAATTCCGGATCATTTTCATGCATTTCAACGACCCAATCAGCAGAGACACGACGTTGTTGATGATCAGCCGGCTAGAGTTCTTGTGTTGACTGAACTTTATTAGCCTTAAGACCCAAATCTTTATGCAAAATACGGTGTAATGACGTTTGTGGAATGCCTAATTCCAAAGAACGACAAAGAATGGACAAACCTGGGTTTTCTTCAACACTTTCGGCTCTAGCAGCAATATTCTCGGCTGTTCTTGAGCGACGTGCACGGGTTTTATTCTTCACATAACTAACTTGTTCCAACAGCTCGAATTTTTCCACCAATTTCTTTATTGCGGTACGACAAGTTGCTTCACGACGTTCCTAAAATGTTCGAGTTTTACGAACCGTCTCTGCCAAATTTTCACCATTTTTATAGTGAATTTTAATAATTTCAATGCGTTCTTGAAACGTGTATCATTCCATTTTTGGCGCTCTAGTTCCTCGGAACTGAGTGCTTATCAATTTGCCCAAATGTCTGTAATTTTCGAATATTTCGATGAAAATGGTCTTAAACGATTTGGTTCGACTCACTGATCAAGAATCCGTGGTCGAAATTCATTCTGTCCGGCCAGTCCGGCCGGTCCGGCCGGCCGTAGGCACGATAACTCTCGAACGGAATGAGCTAGAGAGTTGAAATTTTCAGAGTAGGTTTGGGGGATAAATATCTCGGCTAAGTTCGTTATTGGGCAAAATCGGACAGATGGTTTCGGAGTAACAAAAAAAAAATTTTTTTTTTACTGAACAAATTCCAAATTAAATTTTTTTTGGCGCTCTAGTTCCTCGGAACTGAGTGCTTATCAATTTGCCCAAATGTCTGTAATTTTCGAATATTTCGATGAAAATGGTCTTAAACGATTTGGTTCGACTCACTGATCAAGAATCCGTGGTCGAAATTCATTCTGTCCGGCCGGTCCGGCCGGCCGTAGGCACGATAACTCTCGAACGGAATGAGCTAGAGAGTTGAAATTTTCAGAGTAGGTTTGGGGGATAAATATCTCGGCTAAGTTCGTTATTGGGCAAAATCGGACAGATGGTTTCGGAGTAACAAAAAAAAATTTTTTTTTACGGAACAAATTCCAAATTCAATTTTTTTTTAAAAAATGTTTTATCATAAGAATCCACTCATATCATTTCTAACTTTAACAAGCTAATACTTTCGGAGATATGATTTTTCAAAATTTCATTAATAAATCGTATTTCAACGTTGTCACAGAATGATATTATTCTATGTATGAATATGAATTGTCATAATGTCAAATGATGTTCCTGAGACATTATCTAATCAATCGAAGAATTGTGAGCGAAGTGAGAAAAATCTCAGTTGTTTGCTCCGAAATTAGTTTTTCTCAGAAAATTCTTACATTTCGGAACTGAACATGAAGTAAGAGATCTGAGAGTAGTGAGACTGCTTTTCATCCATAGACATAGATATAACTCTCGAACGGAATGAGGTAGGTAGTTGAAATTTTCAGAGTAGTTTAGGGAGATGAATATCTCGGTTAAGTTCGTTATTGGGCAAAATTGGCCAGATTTAATTTGATTTCTTCCATGGTGCAGTTCTCATTCTCATGATTGCTCATTTAATCTTGATAAATAAACTATTATTTGAATTGAATTTCCTTTAGGATGCAGTTCTATCATATGAATACATTGATATAATTCCCAACTCTGAGAAACCAATACTTTCGGAGATATAATTTGTCTGTTTGAACTAGAGCTCCAGAAAGCTCCTGTCCACAGGGCTTGAACCCATTTATTAATGGCGTAGTTTCTACTTGTGAAATGTCAAAAAACGACAGCTTCAAAAGTGATATCTACCGAAAGAGCAGGCTATTCAAAATAACACCTCTTATTGGAAAACCCTTTAGTAACTATGGGCTTGTGGTACATGGTTTGAAAGGTCTAGTTATTCCCTATTCAGAAATTTTATCAATTTCATGAATAACTTCTTCTATGAAAAAATGGGTTCAAGCCCTGTGGACAGGAGGTTTCGGGCGCTCTAGTTCAAACAGACAAATTATATCTCCGAAAGCATTGGTTTCTCAGAGTTGGGAATTATATCAATATATTCTTATGATAGAACTGCATCATAAAAGAAATTCAATTCAAATAATAGTTTATTTATCAAGATTAAATGAGCAATCTTAGAATGAGAACTGCACCTTGGAATAAATCAAATTAAAATAGCTGAAATGAATTTGACTCTCTCTTATAGAACAGGATGACATGTACGAGTATGAACACAGATCATATAATAAAGCTTAGATAGAATAATGATAACATTATGTGAAAACATAGAAGTACGATTCATTATTGTAATTTCGAAAAATCATATCTCCGAAAGTATTAGCTTGTTGGAGTTGAAAATGATATCAATGGATTTTTATGGTGAAACTGCATCTTAAATAAAAATTGAATTTGAAATTTGTTACGTAAAAAAAATTTTTTTATTCGTTACTCCGAAACCATCAGGCCTATTTTGCCCAATGACGAACCTGACCGAGATATTCATCTCTCTAACCTACTCTGAAAATTTCAACTGCCTAGCTCATTCCGTTCGAGAGTTATTGTAAAAAAAAAATTTTTAATTTTCAAACATGTTTTTTGACACTTTGCGGTAACCTGGTCAATACAAAACTTCACATACGTATGAAGGTCATGATTCTACAATTTGATGCTAAATTTCAGATAGATCGAGTGATCGGTATCGTAAATATTCATAAAAAATATTTTTACCAAAATTGGCCATAACTCCGAAACCGCTCGATGGATTTTGCCCATTAACGAACTCAACCGAGATATTTACGCTCCAAACCCACTTTGCAAATTTCAATCATCTTACTCCTTTCGTTCGAGAGTAATCGTGCCGGACAGAATCGATTTCGACCTCAGATTCTTGATCAGTGAGTCGAACCAAATCGTTTGAGACCATTTTCATCCAAAAATTCGAAAATTACAGACATTTGGGCAAATTGATAAGCACTCAGTTCCGAGGAAGTAGAGCGCCAAAAATCGTCTTCCAAGAGCTCGTTGGTAGGCCTCATTATATTGGTATGCATTTTATTTTGTTTTAATTTCTTCAGAACCGATGTACCTATGACTGACATTGAATGTTGTTGAAGCATCTCTACTCGATTTATGTGAACTTTCTTCAAGGTCAAGCATCACATCTAATTTCCCATCCTTACACAGTATATTAGATGCTGATTATTTAAACTGCCTTACATGCCGAAACTCACGAATCTGCTTCTCCTTCTTACTTATTCAGAAATTCTCGAATTTCAGAATAACTATTAACAAAATAATTCTGAAGATTTTCGTTAAGCGTCTGACAAAGGAGTGTGATATAGACTCCGAAACGTTACGATATAGTTGTTTCTTAGTTGATGTTGCAACATTGTTCGATTGATTGCTTCTGACAAATATCTTGTGTTTCTTACGCAGATATTATAGATATTTTTCAGAGTTTGGGAGAGAAAACCCAGAAACAAACCTTTTAATAATGAGTATACCTCCCACAGTACCCTTTAATGATTCCTTATGTTATAGGCAGCAAATTCGGAAATTTTCACATGAAACAAGCGACTTCCTCCTTTTTGTTTTCGAGTGTTATACCCGTTTTCAACCATTCGTAAAAATGTTATTTTGTACATATCCGTTAATTTAATCATTATTCAAAATTGAAGATAATGAAATTCAAACACAAATTAGGCAATCATTAAAGGATACTGTGGGAGGTATACTCATTATTGAAAGGTTTTTTTTTTGGGTTTTCTCTCCCAAACTCTGAAAAATATCTACAAAATAAAAATTAATTATTTTGTGAATCAGAGACGGAATTTGACTGAAGAAGATGCATTTTCAATCTTTGAAAATATACATTTTCATGTATTACATGTAAATATGAAATATAGTGTGGCAAAACTAAATGGAATGAATTTATTATCTAGATTACTGTACATATTTATGGAAAATCCCGAAATACATCAAACTCATATTTCAAATTGTCATTCTTCTTCGTAAAAATGCGAACCCTACCTTCAACCTTCTTCGAAAGACAGGTACAACCCCCAATTTTTCAAATAGGAAGTAAGGGCTTGTGATCCATCGTTTGTAAAGTCGTTTATGAATTGCCTAATTTGTTATTGAAAGTTTTTTTTCTGGGTTTTCTCTTCCAAACTCGGAAAAATATCTATAAAATAAAAATTAATTATTTTGTGATTTGCTTCTGCGTAAGAAAATCTTGTGTTTCTTACGCAGAAGCAAATCACAAAATAATTAATTTTTATTTTATAGATATTTTTCCGAGTTTGGAAGAGAAAACCCAGAAAAAAACCTTTCAATAACAAATTAGGCAATTCATAAACGACTTTACAAACGATGGATCACAAGCCCTTACTGCCTATTTGAAAAATTGGGGGTTGTACCTGTCTTTCAAAGAGGGTTGAAGGTAGGGTTCGCATTTTTACTAAGAAGAATGACAATTTGAAATATGAGTTTGATGTATTTCGGGATTTTCTATAAATATGTACAGTAATCTAGATAATAAATTCATTCCATTTAGTTTTGCCACACTATATTTCATATTTACATGTAATACATGAAAATGTATATTTTCAAAGATTGAAAATGCATCTTCTTCAGTCAAATTCCGTCTCTGATGTACTCCAAAATATGAAAAGTCGAATCATTTTCTTAACCGAAACCTATTGTAAAATTCATCGTACAGCCACTCGTCAAAGTTAATGAAACGATCTCTCCAAACTTTTCGCCTTCTGATGACAAATATTTCAAAATCAGAATCACTATACCTACTATTGCTTCCCAACAAAGAATCGCTTGAAGGCATAGAAGTACAAAAAATCTAATTTTTTTACAGGATTTTACAGAATTTTCAAATGACAGGAGATATATTTACAGAATGTAAAAAGAATACATGCTGTGTCTATTATTCTTTTATTTCAAACACAAGTTTAATCCTATGATTAATTATCCGCCTTGATGAGTTTTCAATTTATTTGAATGAACAACTCCTTTTTTTTTCAGGTGTGCCGTGTAAAAACAATTGATATGTCAAGAGTGTGCCAGCATACCTGGTAGTGTCGGGAAAATTCTGTGAAAACCATCTACCTGGACAATGAAGAACTACGAAGTCATAATCTTGTTCTGTTTGATATGTTTTCAACCCACTATCAGAGGTAAGTTTTTCTAGTTATCAAGTTCTGTCATCTACAGAGTGAGTCTCTAAATTGATGATGAATTTCAAACATATATTCCTCTCATCAAATAAAACACTTTTTTCATTCGCCATTTTTCAAGATTCGGCTCATATAAAAAGTTAAAAGCTTGACACTTCCACAATAAGCACAAACACTAATTCATTATGAAATTGTTTCCACTATAAGATTATACAGAATTTCATCATTGCCTGTTCTCACATTGAAATTTCCATAAATATGCTTCTCGTCATTGAATTTTATGAATTAATAATCAGAGACAAGTGAATAAAAAGACTGTGACTACTACTGCCAGACAGATTGGTCAATCATGTGACAAATTCTTGTAATTCCGTCAGGAATGGCGCTCGGTGGCGGTTTTATTTATTAGAATAAAGTCGGATATATGATATACCAATCACTTATAGAATAATAACGTAGAAACTAATGTGTTTGGAGCAGCAATATTTGGTCAATAAAAAGTTTTTAGTATACCTAAACAGTATCAGATACTAAATTGAATATAAAATTATATTTGTTAATTTCTGAAATATGTTTCAAACATGAATTTTGTTCTATTAAAAAACATGGCGAGTAATATGGAATGATCATTTAGGGTAACATGGAATAGCTAATAACGCACGCAAAATGATGATACGAAATATTTAATTGTGAGCAAAGGTGAATATCTAGGAATTGCAGAAATTGCAAACAAAAACATCTTTTTCCGCCCTGTTGCACGCTTCGTGAATCCATGCATTGCAGATTATGCATATCACCCATATTTCTCTAATTTCACTCAAGGAAAAGTTTTACACATGGTCATTGAATGGCTTTTTAGTGCTGCAGCTCAGTGGTAGGTCTTCATTGGAAGAGTAATCAATAACTGGTTCAAATTATGAGTCAGAGGAACAAGAGGGAACGATACATGGAACATCAATATTGGGTAAATATGGAATATTCCCCGCGTTCCGAAATGAAAAAAAACCTGATGTTGTATTTGGTATTATGGACTGTATCGATTCAATTCGTCAAGATTTCTACTAACTCATGTCTGAAGGAATTTACCGTGCTCTTAAAGAAATTTATTTCCAATAACGGTAGTCATCAAACAATCTTAACTGACGCCATGCATAAACTTCGAAGACATAGAAATCATAACCTCATATTTTCCAGCGAAGCTAAGGCTTAGAGCCAATTTTGTATTACAACAGATGGGGCTACCTGATTATTTAAAGTTCCATATTACCCGACTATTCTATTTATACCGATTTTACTTTACTTCTTGTTTATGTCATGAAGAATATTCCAAACACGGTGAGTGTAAAGAGAAATGCATAAATAAATAATTTAATTTTCTAAATTGATTATTCTTGAAATGACTCAAATTAAACTTCTTTATGTTTTATTTCATTTAGTATTATGAATCCGGGAGTCGATAACAAGGAAACCAGTGGTAGTAGAAAATAAATGATAACTGGAGAATATGTATCATAGTTATAGAAAACTTCACACCAACACCCATTTCATTCAGAAAAAACATACTATAACTACAAAACTGATTTGTCAATTAAATTTCAAGAGCTTGTATATTATCACCGGAGCTGCATTTCAAAAAATGATAAATGAAGAAAGTGTTCCATTAGATGGGGGAAATCCAAGGTTTAAATTAATCTACAACTTTATGACTTACCCTGTATATTGAATTTCAAAATTAATGGAACGTACCTAGAGAGAATTGAAAAATTGCGATGACATTTACATGCTACTTTCTTTTGTCTCTGATAAGATATGATAAGACAAACAACTCTAACTGGTGGACATATTCTCAAATTGCTTTTGCAAAATGATTGTTTTATATAATTTACTGGTAGTTTTCCTGAAGGAATTTTCTGAGACAAATATCCTATACAATGGGATGGAGTGTAACAACAGTGTAACAGTATTGGTTCAGGTAGTTTGAAGCAATAAGTCATTATTTGGATTGTTGTTTTGCGATATAGAATTTTGAAAACATGGTCGATTATAGAAGCATTTCAGTGTTCTTGCTGAATTAAAGTTCAAATTAAAAATGTTTTGTAGCCGTGTATGATTCACAAAATATAAACATTCATACGGTACCTCTGCTACCAAATTTATATACACGGAACATTCCGTACATTATTATTTATAATTCGGGGTAATCCTTCCTCGAAATTACTTTTTTCGATCACTGAAAGAATCTTTAGAATCGTGTATACAGGGTCTTTCACGAGGAACCTCACCCATATTTATACGGGAAACTACTGAACGTATTTTCATGAAATTCAGTACTTATAAGTACTTCACGATGCTGATGAAATCTAAAATATTTTCAAGGCATGAGCACCTCCGGTTTTTCCGGAAATGACGTCAACTTCCGTTTTTCAAATTAGAACACCATTTTTTCATTGCAGAAATAGATTCCTTAGAAAATTTCAAGTTATTTTGATGTAACATTTTTCAGTTTTGGTTGGAAAATTCTCTCTGAGCGGGAAAATTCGAAAAAAAAATCGAAAATAGAGCTCCGCTGAAACAAGAATAACTTCGAGGTTTTTGGATGGAAAATTTTCATTTTTGGGATTTTTTAAGATGTAAGATTGATGTATCCACTTCAAAAATCGAAATCGCGATTCATGATACAGGGGGTGAAAAAATTGCTTTCAAAGTTAGGGATGACAAAATCGTGAAAAATCCATTTTTTCAAATTAGAACCCCATTTTTTTATAGCAGATATTGAATCTACGTTAAAAAATAATGTGAGTGTATGCATCACACCCTTGCCCTAAAGTGGATATTTTCTGAGTTATTCACAAAAAACTGTTTTTCGTCTTGAATTTTCAGCTATTTCTTTTCCCTTCACGCCAAAAAGATGAAATTTTCAGGAACTGTTACTTAAACCATGTTTTAGATTTTACTACCCTAATATGCAAGAGAAAAAAGTTACAGGTTGTTCCTAAATAGATGGCGAATTTTGATTCGAATTTGTATCGGAAACCTCTTTATTTCAACTAATCGGCCATCGGTTTTCTCTCCAGTGATAAATAAATAATTCCTTATGAACCATATGCAAAAACTAACCATGTTTTACATTCTTTTTTTTAAATGATAGATATCATTAATTACATCTGCCAAATTCCTCTTTATTCAGTAGCATTTTGTGTTTACTATTAATTTGGTGATAATTCGTATTAAGTTATAAAATCGATCACTATGCCTAATTTTACTGGTAAGATAGAACACTACACATGTTTGCATTATTTAAAGAATGTTCTCCCTTAGGAGATAGATATTCTGACATATTGACTCAAATAATTGAGCCGCTAGTACAGCACCATAATGACTTATGGTATCAACAAGATGGCGCGCCTCCACACAATTCACTCAATGTGTCAAATATCCTCTACAGGCTATTTGAAGATCGATGGTTGGCGAACAATGGTCCACATCTTTGGCCACCACGTTCTCCCGATTTAACTCCTTTAGACTATTATGTTTGGGGTAGGATAAAAAATATTGTCTACTCAACTCCCCTGACTGATAAAGAGGACTGCATAGAACGAGTCAGAAATGCGTTCAGGTTTGTTTAGATTTTTAGATTCATACTTTTGAAACTCAATTTGGTTTTTAAACACTTTTGCAGATCTCTTCCTCCCGATGAAATAAGAAGAGCAACGCACGAAGCATTCCTGAGACGTATAAATAAATGTCTAGAAATTAACGTTCAAAACTTTGAGCATCTTCTCTAGTTATAACTGCGAGAGTTTGCCATGGTTCTCCTAATAGTAACTTGAAGTCGGTTTCAAGAAGGGGTGAAAAATCTACAGCATGGTTCAAATAACAGTTCCTGAAAATTTCATCTTTTTGGCGTGAAGGGAAAAGAAATAGCTGAAAATTCAAGACGAAAAACAGTTTTTTGTGAATAACTCAGAAAATATCCACTTTAAGGCAAGGGTGTGATGCATACACTCACATTATTTTTTAACGTAGATTCAATATCTGCTATAAAAAGATGGGGTTCTAATTTGAAAAAATGGATTTTTCACGATTTTGTCATCCCTAACTTTGAAAGCGATTTTTTCACCCCCTGTATCATGAATCACGATTTCGATTTTTAAAGTGGATACATCAATCTTACATCTTGAAAAATCCCAAAAATGAAAATTTTCCATCCAAAAACCTCGAAGTTATTCTTGTTTCAGCGGAGCTCTATTTTCGATTTTTTTTTTCGAATTTTCCCGCTCAGAGAGAATTTTCCAACCAAAACTGAAAAATGTTACTTCAAAATAACTTGAAATTTTCTAAGGAATCTATTTCTGCAATAAAAAAATGGTGTTCTAATTTGAAAAACGGAAGTTGACGTCATTTCTGGAAAAACCGGAGGTGCTCATGCCTTGAAAATATTTTAGATATCATCAGCATCGTGAAATACTTATAAGTACTGAATTTCATGAAAATACGTTCAGTAGTTTCCCGTATAAATATGGGTGAGGTTCCTCGTGAAAGACCCTGTATGTTTGGCTGCCAATATTACGTATATTATCAATATTATAATTATATTTTCGGAATCTTCCGCACATGCTCTTGTCTTTAGTATAATACCCCTGGCCAGTGAATGGTGACAGAAAGACCGCAAGTTTCTCCAGAAGTTGTTGAAGAACTGAGAACACGAGTTGAACAAAATCCTCAAATGTCACTGAATAAATTATCTTCACAGTCTGGTGTCCCCTTGAGTACTTGGCACAAAGTATTGAAAAAAACTGAATTTGTACCCTTACTAAATAACGATGGTACAACATATCCTACCAATAGATATTCCACGTCGCCTTGAGTAATGCTATTGGTTTTTAAATAATCTTAACGTCGACTGATTATTGGAATCAACTCCATTTAGTGAGGAGGCTTCGTTTCACTTGTCGAGTTATGTGAATACTCAAAACTACAGATTTGGGACATCTGAGAATCCCCACAGTTTTATTGAGAATCCATTACCCGCAAAATGTTGGTGGGTTGTTGCAGTTTCTCGTCGTAGAATGGCCCAGTTTTCTTTCATGCTACCATTAATGGTGGGAGGTATAGAAGAATAATGCTAACGTCCTTTCATAAATCAACTAGATGACGAAGAAATACAGTTGGGATATTTTCAAAAAGTTGAGGAAACTGCCCACACTAATGCTGCAAATCTAAGCTATTTGCAGAGTTCTATGACAACCGTATAATAAGTCGAGGACTTCAGCTTCCTTTCCAACACGCTCCTCAGACATGACTCCTCTGGACTTTAGCATCTTTGCAAATCTGAAAGATGAGGTTTTCATAGCACACTACGATAATATTGAGAATATCCAATCATCAATAACAATGTGCTGCCAGAATATAGGCCCACAAATGTTCAAAAATATAAACTGCTCCACAAGAGTTAGGGATATCCTATTAAGTTGTTCTGAGGGCGTAAAATTCTAAAGACAATATCAAAAACATGATCAACTGCCAATAAGAACTTACTAATTCGATTTGAATGCATATTTTCACCATCTGGTCGTCTTTTTTCTTGAGTTTGGCAGTTTTCCACATTATTCATTATTTATTGCCAGTCTCTTAGCGATATCGAACTTAGTAAATTTCACGAGCTTCTTAAGATACCAAGACGTAAATTAACCAACGCCGAGGATAATAGGGCTATCGGTATGCAACAGGGTGGCCTCACTCAAGTCGCTGTGGCACAAACATTTCAAGTATCGCAAAGTGTAATACCGCGACTCTGGAATAGGTTCAATGAGATAGGTTCGGTGCAGGAAAGACATAGGGTTGGTGGACCAAGAAAAACAACACCCGCACAAGACCGTTTTGGCACCATTTCGGCAAGGAGATATCCTCTTTCTTCATGTAGGATGCTGAGAAATCGACTTTTAAATGCCAATGGTCCTGAAATTTCCATTCAAACCATCCGACGTCGTTTGGGGGAGATTAACCTGGCTTCTAGACGTCCATTGAGGGTTGTTCCTTTAACACGTGAGCATAAACGACAAAGATTAGAATGGGCCAGACAGCATGTTAATCTGAACGTCTAATGGCGTAGTGTACTTTTCACAGATGAATCCAGATACGGTCGATTTTCAGATTCTCGAAGAATAAGGGTATGGACTATGCCACCTATACCCCGAAATCACCATCATGTGCAAGTGGTTCATCCATTTCGAGGAGGCTCTGTTATGGTATGGGCTGGGATATGTTACAACGGTCGCACAGACCTTCAAATTTGTCCTGGCAATATGACTTCTTTACATTATAGGGAACATGTCATTGGTGGTGCCAAATTTTCATGCTGCCATTGGTGAAGCTTTCCAATTTCTTGACGATAACGCAAGACCACATCGTACAGCAATAGTACACATTTACCAATACCTCCGCATTCGCCAGACTTAAACTGCATATAAGATACATGGGATATGCTACAAAGAAGACTAGATGACAACCTCCACCAGAAACATTGAATGACCTCAAAGCACTACTGTCTCGTTTATGGAATGAAATTCCTCAAGATATGCTCAACACCCTCGCTGACAGTATGCAACGAAGATGTCAGGCGGTCATCGATGCCCGTGGTGACCATACCTTGTATTGAAGGCATAAAAAGACAACAATGAAATGTCCGGAAATAAAACTCGTTAAATTGGATATGTTGCAGACCAAAAAACTTAGGTGCATTTATAGTTTTGAACCTAAAACTATATTAAATTACGTTTTCAGCGCAAACTAAGGTTTCAGAATGTCAGTTATTTTAGTTGAAACGATTATCCCTAACTCTTGTGGAGCAGTTTATTTGACAACAATCAAAAAAAAATTTGTAAATGCCTTGAGAATAATGGAACACATTTTGAACATTTGATGAGAATTAACTGCTAGAATTCTCACAAATGAATAAACTCCTAATCGTATCTTATCTTATCCTTTAGTCAATGTATTCTGTACATTTGTATTGATTTATTACCTGCATTCAAATATTAAAATTTGTTCAACTGTATGCATTCAGTTATCAGTACTTATATCTCGAAAATTCTGCATAGGATTTTACACCTCTTCCATTCAAACACTTGGGAACATATTGTTCATATCTGTTCAATAGATGATACCTCTCCTAAGTCATTAAAATGACTTAGGAAAATAGTATCTCAACTAATAAATAATTCACTCTCGCTTCCATCAGCTTGATATTTTCTGAAAGAAAACTCCTTAAAATGGAGTAAAATTCCAGTATCAATTATCGTTCCTTATATCAAATTACCCTACTTTAGTCGTCACAAGGTCTGTTGTAGGATCCAGAGAAGGAGTTAGGCAGGTTAAACTCAGCAATTATGCTATGTACGTATAATGTAAACAAAGGAGAAAGTGAGGTTATCCGTATATTATGAATTCTGCTGCTTTACTTGTAAATGTGAACAGCATGCATATGGAGTGGCAAAATGAGAGGGTTTCAGTAAGTAAGATGTAACAATCATTTATAATGACCCTGTATATTTCTATGGAAGACTCAACGAAAGCTTTCGAAATAATTTCGAATACTCTTTACGTAGAATGAGTGTTTTATCATGCAATTTGATCCTGGACTGTCGAAAAAATTGTATTCATGGAAGGTTCCAAACGAACCATCCTATTTATGCATATCTGAACGTTTTATATCCTATGAATCATGCATGGAATCTGCAGGAATGTTTCATCGGGAGTATTCTCAAAATGAGTCACATAATTTGAGAGTTAAGACCGTCAAAGTTGCAAACTCTATTTCTACGGAACCTTCGGCGCGAATTAATGCTCTCAGCGAAGAACTAAACTTAATGTTTCCATGAATGAATGAAACATAGATTTTGATGGGATGGTTTTCAAGTCTGATGTATACTTACAAAAGCCTCTACGTTTGCGAATTTATCAGAAAGTTAATCTTCAAATCGAATATTTGAATTAATGAAAACCATATATTTGCTGTTTGTTGAAATATTATGTAATACAGGGTGAGTCTCCAAGTTTTATATTGATGTAATCCATATATTCCTCTAGTCAAATGAAACACTTTTTTATCTACATTTCTTTTCCAGATTAGGTTCATGTAAAAAGGTATAAGTGTTTAATGACTGCACAATGTGCCAACTGTGTTAAACACAGCTGCTCTTACTGAAATCTCTCAATACCCCTCAACCCCTCAAATTTAGAGGGTTGATGGGGATGGCACAAGGTGCAACAAAATCCTTCAAAAATGCATTAAAATTTGGTAAAAGTGAAACAAAAATTGACTGTTTCAGGATTTTTGTTTATTTTCCGAGATATTAAATTTTTTCAATGGAAGAAATCCGTGGCTGTGCGGTTTTTTCGATATTCTGAATTCCGGACGGCGGACTAAATTCGAGTGAAGTTTGACAGTTTTGAAGCATTTTAATAAGAACATTTCGGTGGAAGAATCATCATGGTGCAGGAATTATTTTCCGAGATATTCCATTCTCCTCAATAGAGGAGAATGAACAATATAATTTACTATGGTGAATTCGATTAAGAGTGTCCAATACAGGAGAATGGACAATAGAAGATGCGCGCAAAAGCTCCTGACTTCACATCAGTGCTGGAACTGGAATTTTTGTTTACGGTTTTTGTGATGGCAACGCATTAAATACTTGACAGAGATTTCCTATAATAGACAACCATCTCGCCGGGTGTTATCCGACGCTTATCAAAGACTCCGACAGTTTGGAATTCTTAATTCCCGTATTGCTGCAGGTGTTGGTACCCCAAATTATAATGATGCTATGATCGAAGAAGAATTGCGATAGATTGTGTGCTCGATAATCAGGAAATTAGTACCAGACGCATTCCCTAAGTTTTGCTTGGAGAACCTCACAACCGAAGTTTTACATCCATTTCATAAACAAAATTGGTTCTAGCCCTGTGGACAGGAGCTTTGGCGCTCTGGTTCAAACTTCGACACATCATATCTCCGAAAGAATTGGTTTCTCAGAGTTGGGAATAATATCAATGTATTCTTATGATAGAGCTGCATCATAAAGGAAATTCAATTCAACCAATAGTTTATTTAACAAGATTAAAGGCACAATCTGAGAAAGAGAACTGCACCATGAAAGAAATCAAATTTGAATAGGTGAAATGAATTTGACTATCTCTTATAGTACAGGATGACATGTACGAGTATAAACACAGATCATATAATAATTCATAGATAGAATAATTATAGCATTCTGTGAAAACATAGAAGTACGATTCATTATTGAAATTTCGAGAAATCATATCTCCGAAAATATTAGCTTGCTAGAGTTGAAAATGATATCAGCTGATTTTTATGATGAAACTGCATCTCAACAAAAATTTAATTCTATTTAATTTGAAATATGTTATTGAAAAAAAAAATTTTTCTTCGTTACTGCGAAACCATCTGGCTTATTTTGCCCAATAATGAACCTATCCGGTATATTCATCTCCCAAACCTACTCTGAAAATTTCAATTGCCTAGCTCAATCTGTTCGAGAGTTATTGTAGAAATAAAATTTAAAAAATAAAAAAACAATTTTGACATTTTACGGCAACCTGATCAATACAAAACCTCGCATGCGTATAAAGGTCATTATTCTACAATTTGATACTACATTTCAGATAGATCGAGAGACCGGTTTCGGAAATATTGATCAAAAATATATTTACTAAAAACGGCCATAACTCTGAAACCGCTTGGTGAATTTCACCCGTTAACGAGCTCGTCTGAGATATTTATTTTCCAAAATTACCCTGCAAATTTCTATCCGCTAGCTCCTTTCGTTCGACAGTTATCGTGTTAACGGACGGACTGCTGGACAGAATCGATTTCGACCACGGATTCTTGATCAGTGAGTCGAACCAAATCGTTTGAGACCATTTTCATCCAAAAATTCGAAAATTACAGACATTTGGGCAAATTGATAAGCACTCTCTGTCCCGAGGGACAAGAGCGCCAAAAAGTAAGTAATTTGCACCCAGGAGATCACATGCAGAGACTCGCCTTTTCTCAATGGCTTCTTCAGCAGCATGAACAAAACAAATATTTCTTCAGAGACACGCTTTGGTCGGACGAAGCTACTTTTACTCGGGATGGCAAACATAAGTGACATAATGAATATGTATGGCCTCTAGAAAATCCTCATGCTTTTAAAAGAATAGTTATCAACGAAGGTTACTATTAATTTATTGGGCTCAGTCATACCGCCGTATTCACAAAGCATTCAATCTCCGTTAAGTCCAAACTGAGGTCCTCAGTTAAGGATAAAAATGAATCGCAACCTCAGTTAACGTATTTAACGGTGGTGAAAAAGGCCTGTTTTACGTTAATTTTCAAGTTAACTAATTTATCCTTAACTGAGGACCTCAGTTAGGACTTAACGGAGATTGAATGCTTTGTGAATACGGCGGCTGACAATTACTACCAATTCATGGCCTACCTAATCGTTTGAATGGCGATGCGTATTTTGCAATTTTTAGAGAATGATCGTAAATTTGCTATATTTTCCTGTGGATTTGGTATACAATCGTATGTGGTATCCGCACGACGGAGCACCACCGCATGTTGTACGAAATTTTGTCGCCTGGTTAAATCAAACTTTCAAAAGGAGCTGGATTGGTCGCCGTGGCTAGGTGTTATGGCCTGCGAGATCACCGGACTTGAATCCTTTGGATTACTTTCAATAGGGGAATTCAAAACAACTAGTTTGTGCAGTAAAAATCAATAATCCAGTACTATAAATAATGCAACGAATTATTAATGCAGTTGAATCCACTCAAAATAGACATAATTTGCATTTAGTATACGTTGCCAAGCCTGAATTATCGATGCTAATGATGGGATTTTTCATTACTTGATTCAATTAGTTTTGTGTTTTTGGCGCTTTTTTTCCTTGGAACAGAGTGCTTATCAATTCGCCCAAATGTCTGTAATTTTAGAATTTTTGGCAGAAAATGGTCTCAAACGATTTGGTTCGACTACTGATCAAGAATTCGTGGTCGAAATAGATTCTGTCCGGCCGGTCGTCCGTCCGTTAACACGATAACTCTTGAAAGAAAAGAGTTAGAGGATTGAAATTTGCAGGGTAGGTTTGGAACGTAAGTATCTCGGAAGAGTTCGTTAAACGGCGAAATCCACCAAGCGGTTTCGGAGTTATGGCCGTTTTTAGTAAAAACATTTTTTATGAATATTTACGAAACCGATCACTCGATCTATCTGAAATTTAGCATCAAATTGTAGAATAATGATCTTTAGAATGCGAAGTTTTGAATTGATCGGGTTGCCGTTAAGTGTCAAAAAAAATTTTGTTTCTACAATAATTCCCGAACAGAATGAGCTAGGCAGTTAAAATTTTCAGGGTAGATTTTGGAGATAAATATCTCCGTTCGATATTGGGAAAAATAGGCCAAATGGTTTTGGAGTAACGAAACAAAAAAATTTTTTTTCACTTACAAATTTCATATCCAATTTTTTTTAAGATGCAATTTCACCATGAAAATCCATTGATATTATTTCCAACTCTAACAAGTTAATACTTTCGGAGATATGATTTTTCGAAATTTCAATAATAAATCGTACTTCTATGTTTTCACAGAGTGCTATAATTATTCTATCTATGAATTATTATATGATCTGTATTCATACTCGTACATGTCGCCCCGTTCTCTAAGAGAGAGTCAAATTCATTTCAGCTATTTTAATTCGATTACTTCCATGGTGCAGTTCCCATTCTCAGATTGCTCATTTAAACTTGATAAATAAACTATTATTTGAATTGAGTTTCTTCTATGATGCAGTTCTATCAGAAGAATACATTGATATTATTCCCAACTCTGGGAAACCAATACTTTGATATTAGATTAGATATGATGTGTCAAAGTTTGAACAAGAGGCCAAAGCTCCTGTCAACAGGTCTTGAACCAATTTTTATATTCTGTATTAAAGTTGAAAACTGATGACATGCAGAAACTTTGAAGTATAATATCTCGGAAACAAAGTCGTATCCAAAAATTTTATTTCACATTTTTATCAAGAATATCAGCCGTTCTATACGTTCCTCAAAATTTCGCCTCGCCCTGTATATTGATGGTTGAAATGGACGAATATTTCAGACCAACAATCTGAAATACTCACCTTTTCACGATTTAGGTAGGGAATAAATTAATTTTAAGATAATAAACATTTCGATGAACATTAAAAAGAAAAAAAAAATTCAAATCCTTAATGATACATCATGAAATTTTTTCAAATATATCAGAGTATGCCTTGCTCGAAGAAAGATATTTCGATGTAGATCAGAAATTCAACCTTCGATATATTCTAACATTCATTCCTCTTCCAATGTTAAACCGGAAAACTTTTCACATCATCGAAGTATACGATCGAAGTGCTCGTGGCTGGAAATTCCAATAATGAATCAGAATTATATTCATGTTCCTTGTATACGGAGTAATATTCCGATGGGAACTGAGATTGATGTCGAATTCGTAGGATTTTAGATCTAATCACTTTTAATGGATTATTTGTATTGGATTGATCTATACCTGGTTCCCTCACGAAATAAATCATAAACGTGAAACAAACAAGGTTCACACTAGTGTGCTTTAGATAATTCCTTCGTATGACGAGAACCTTATTCGAGATTTACATCAATGTTTAGTTAAACACTCATCTTGTAAATAAATGTTTGGATAAGTATACGTGTGATGAGAAATTTCTTGGGTATAATCCAAGTGTTTATACTGTGAAATGAAGATTGTCTCCAATTTGCAAGACGTTGGATTTTAAGAAGCTCCCACTGTTAGGCATGTGATTTTTAGAGATATGTGTGCAGCCACAGAAATACAGGACAGAAAGGATACTGAAAACTCCATCCAGAATTAACTTAATCTCATGCCCTTCGTTACCTTCTATACAGGGTATCCCGAAATATATGTAACAAAATGTAATAGTAGATTCTTGAAGAGAATTAAGGGGACCCCTATTTTTTTTTTGTGGAATGGGCCTCCATTTCGGAGTTAAAGACCTCTGAATTTGGCCCTAATCTATTGAATTTTAAGTTCATTTTCAATTATGTGTTGATCTAGTATCAAGAACACCACTTCAGGAAGATATGCAAGTCCGATGTTAGATCTTCTTTCTTCAGATGATTCTTATCGAACAAACAATAATCATGCAATATCAGGACCTAATATCACAAATTTGAATATTCGGCTCCTACGATTGACTACAAATCCCGCTTTACATGATGTTACCTTATGCCATTTTACTCGAAAAATGCAATAGATAAAAGAATTTACAAACAACCCGGGATTTCCAATAAAATAATACATTTGTAGAAATAAAAATATGCTAACAAAGTTTAAGGGCTCAAAAGACAAGGGGGCCCAAGGAAAAGTGTCCTAAGGGGGCACCATACCAAAAAAGGTAACACTGTCAGATTTATCATATTTCAGAACACCCTGTATAAAATTTGGTATGTAATACGCAACAATGTTGCGAGATATTGACAAAAAGTATTCTGGGGGGCCAAATTCAGCGGTCTTCAACTACGAAATTGGAACCCATTTCGCAAAAATAAAAATAGGGGTCCCCTCAATCTTCTTCAAGCATCTGCTGCTAAATTTTTTGGCACATTACACGAATATAATATTTTACTGAAGAATGCTAAAAGTTTCAAAATTTAGTGTGCAAACAAGCACGAGTAAAATTAATTTTTTTTATTGGATCTGAGAGACAAGATGTCCAGTTGTGCTTCTGGCACCTTTTATTTCCGAAACGATATTCTTATTGTTCAGGAAAAAAACAAGATAAGTAACATTCTGTTTCCGTATCCATGAAAAACATTTGAACCGCAATGGGTTAGCATTTAAAATAGTTATTAGATGAATTCTGTTAAGATTTTTAATTGATTTATTGTCTTTCGAAAATTAAAATTTTCTAATTATATGATAATTAAGTCTTTTGATGAGATATATTATGTATTTCCAAAATTTCCAGATTTCAATAAAATCAGATAAAAAATTATTTATTATTTATTTAATATTGTGACGCCTTTCGTCGACACATGGACTTCCTCAGACTACCTCGTGCTAAATTCTTGACTAGTAATGATCAGCAATCGATAAACTGGACATTTCTGTTGTTCTTTTTCTTTCCACTTCTTAAAACTTATTCAAAACTATTTTCACAATATTACACCGCTAGTACTTTGTAAACATTTAAAATAATAAATTCCTAGCGCTTTTATACATTTTTCTCTATCTAAATAGCCTGAGTAACGGAGATAATTTTTGATCTATTTGTTCATTAACTAAATTACCCATATAATTTTCCAAATTTATTCTCGCCATTTTCAAAAAATTTATAGTTGCGCACCTTAATTCAAATTGTGTAGAACTTTGAAATCTGGTTTAAACTTGTCCTTCTGCTATTGAATGATTTTAAACCAAAACAATAAAACTATTCTTATTTTCGAATCATTTATTAGCAGGACATAAGTTTGAATCAGATATCAAAATTCTAGAAAATTTTAATAAATGTGCGCAATTTTCAAATTTTTTTGGAAAATGGTCTCAAATGCTTAGCTTTGAATCACTGATGAAGAATTCAAATCTGTCCATTGATTCTGTCCAGCCGGACTTCCAGCTGTTGCCACGAATACTTGAGAACTCGCTATTCGTTAATGGGCATAATAGGCCCAACGACTTCCGAGTACAAATTTTGTTTTCAACCAATACAGATCCGATGGAATTAAAACTAGGAAAGTAGTTGTAGAATATCGACATGAAGACGTGTGTGAAATTTTTTTTGGATCATATACCAGAAAATTAAAAAAAATTATTAAACTATTTTATTTACCTCCAACTGACGTAGGAACGGTTAATTTTTAGGATAGGTTGCATATCCCAATGCGACATTTGTTTTTGTTAATAGGCGTAATTGGCCGAACGGTTTTTGAGTTATATCTATTCGATATTTTGTTGTTATTTTCTCCAATAAGTCAAAAAATACGGAACGGATCCAATTCAAACATGGTCATATTAGTTTTAAAATGCTGAAGCGGAAATTTCTTAGATATTTCGTGAGGATCGGATCTCCAGAAAAACATAAGGAAATCATTGAAAGAAATTCTATATATCAGAAACTATTCGTCCGACATCGCTGAAATTTTGCAGTAGGCTTCGAAACCTAGCTTTATTGTCAAGTTAGAAATATGAACACGATCGGATCTGTATTGTTGGAGATCCGAGCAGCCTTGGGTGAGTTCAGTAGCTGGATGGGTGACCGTTGCCACGATAACTTTTGAACGAAAAGAGATAGGGATTTCCAATTTTCAAGGTAGGCTGCGAATCTGAATGGGAGAGTTGACTTCATTGTTGCGCATAATCGGCTTATGGTTTCGGAGTTATACACAATAAGTGGAATATTATTTTCTCGATAACTCGAAAAATAGAGATCCGATCGAATTGAAACTTGATTACTACTTGTGCTCTACCATCATAAATACGTGTGAGGATCGCATCACTAGAAAATTTTTGAGAAAATTATGAAAACAAACGTTATGAACCTGAAGATAACTTTAGTACTGAAAGAGATAGCAACTTATAATTTTCAGGGTAGGTTGCACATTCAAATTTGACATTTTGTTTCATTAATAGGCATAATCAGCCGAATGGTTTTAGAGTTATAGGCATCTGAAATTTTGTTTTCATTTCTTCTATAACTTGACATATAAGAATCTGACCCAATTAAAACTCGGTAATTACTTGTAGAATGTCGACGCGCTAATTCACGCGGAATTTCGTGAATATCGTATCTTGAAATTGCTTGAGACGTGAGTTTTTCCATATATTATTGAATATTAATAGATTTCAATCTCTATAGAATACATATTATGTCCGAATTAGAAATTCTGTGATCTTATACGATTCTCTCAATACTCAAGTAGATATGTCATTGAAATGGTACTAAATGCATTCATTTCTTATAAAACATGAGAAAACGGTCTTCTTAAATTCGATTAATATTGTCCAATAACAGTGAATAGACAATATAACATGCCCACAAAAGCTCCTGACTTTACTTCAGTGCTTAAACCTATTTTTGATGATCACATGAAAGAGCACGCCAAAGCTCCTAAACAGACTTCAGAGTGGTATTATAGTTTTAATCATAATTAAGAGAGAAGTAAACTATAGTCTGAGTAGATAAACGAATCCGAAAACAATGCTTCTCTCTGCATTAAACCAGTTAACAATTCTTCAATCCTCCACCTGAAATTCGAGGTATATTGTCTAAACAAATATTTCGAGGAATTTGAACGTCCGTTGTTAATATTGCGGTACAGGTAAATAATTCAATTCGGACCGCATTTATGGGCAAGTGATTGTTGATTCTGCACTTGTGTTGGTTCATTTTGGGTCTGGCCAAACAATATTCAATCATCCTAGTTCCTCCTCCATATGAATATTGATAACTATTCACGAATTCGTATCTGGAATGAAGGGCGTATAATTAATATGGTAAAACAAAGTAGATGGAGTTCATGAGACTGTTTAATCCTTATCAGGAATTTTCATTAAATTATTCCGGAATTAAATAGATACATTATAAAGGGTGAGTGTTTAATATGTACATTAATTTCAAACATAGATTCCTCCGAACAAATTAAAAATCTTTTGGAGCGCTGTTCTATGAAAAGAGTGCCTATCAGTTCGTTCAAATGTCTGTAATTTTCGAATATTTGGCCGATAATGGCCTTAAACGATTAGTTTCGACCCACTGATCAAGAATTCCAGGTCAGAACTGATTATGTCTGGTCGGCCGGCTGTCAGTACGATTACGCTCGAACGCCATGAATTAGAGAGTTGAAATTTTCAGGGTAGGTAAGAACTCTAAATGCTCCAGTTAAGTTCGTTAATGGGCAAAATCCACAAAGTGGTTGCAGAGTAATAGCCATATGAAATTTTGTTTTCCCAATAATTAGAAAAATACTAATCTGATCGCATCAAAGCACGATTATTAGTTGAAGAATACCGAAACGAAGTCTTATGCAAAATTTTGTAATGATCACATGGCTGAAAAAAAAAATATATATATTAAAAAAAATTTGTATCTCAGAAACGAATAATTTCTGAGATACAGATGGATAGTCAGATATCGTTGAAACGAGACCCTTCAAAACCTTATTTTACAGTGAAGTTTAAGATTTGAACTCGAACGGATCTATATTGGTGAAGATATTACCGAAATAACGAAATATTCCAACGATGGGAGTGTACTGGTCCACTGTTTTTACTTTCGATCAGACAAGTTGTCAACAATTTGTGATTTCTGAAGTGGCTCTAAATTATTTCATATTATGTTTTCTACTCACATATATTGTATATATGTCTATCATGAATTTCATGTTCCTCTATGATCTTTAGATGTGTAACAAGTGACTTAAATCGAAACTGAATGCCTATCGTGGGTCGAGAAGAGTTGGTATGATAAAAATGAAAATATTTTAAAGAATAGGTATTTACTTTGGCTGTATTCCAGTAAATTATTTTAAACCAGAAATATGAAAGAAAAAAAGCAAGTTGAGATCAGGTTTTACAGTTAATAGAAGGGGATTATAAATATATTTACTTTTCAGCAGTAACAAATAAACTTACTTATCAAGGAAAATTAGTAAGGTGACATGTAGAGAAAATATTCATAACTTTCTTGTCAGACTCAACATTTGTCGTATGAAGATTTCCAAGCAACCAACCCAGTAAAAATAATGTGAATAGCACAAATCATATTGATTTTAAATAAAAAAGAATTTGATCATTGAAAAAATTTCGACATTCATCCAATTTTTAAATTATAGAAATTATGGATTAACAGGATGTAAAGAACTACCATAGTATACGTGTCTATGCTTTCCTACCTAAGCTACTGGATTGTTTAATACCACATCAGTTGAAATTTTATTCTAAAGAGCGCATAAACTACATGGATTATATCTGAATAGGAGTCAAGATACCATCCCTCTTGAATTAAAATCTGCAATCGTCTCTATATTTCATGTTATCAAGATCCTAATTGCTTTACTTTTTAGACACACAACAGTCTATACAACCTTGAGCAGGTTCTCCATGACAGCATATAATAATAATATAATATCCTAATTGAGTTCCCATAGGAGATAAATAGTAGTTTCTGATAATTTCTTGTGAAAAAATTGGTTCAAGTCCTGTGGACAGGAGCTTTTTGGCACTCTTGTTCAAACAGACAAATTATATCTCCGAAAGTATTGGTTTCTCAGAGTTGGGAATTATATCAATGGATTCCTATGATAGAACTGCATCATGAAAGAAATTGAATTTAAAAATAGTGTCGTTTAAACAAAAATGTTTCAATAATTTTTATTTAAAACAAAAGCGCCAAAAACAAGAGCAATCTACGATGCTTCAAAAATTGTCATTAAATTTATTTATCAAGACTACATGCAATGATTCAACCTCGTGGAATGGGTTGTTGCAACTTACACTCGGTGCATAGTTTTCACAACTTGAAATACCTAAGGAAAGTTTCATCGAAATTTCTAGAGCAAGGCTGAAGACAATCATAGCAGATTGATCATTAATTCCTGATATTTGTGCAGGTGGAGGCATACGAACAATTATTTTAATAGTTTAAAAATATTAACTAGCAACATTATGTAAATACTGTATATAGGAACATGTCTTCCTACTTAAGAAAATAAAATGTTATATTAAACTCAGTGGTCAACGAACAGTAATTTGTTTTGATGATTACATTATGTTCTTTTTTCCTATTGCCTTCATAAACTACATCATTAAAATGATCCAATTCTACATCTTCTGAAACATCATCCTGAATTTATACGTAAATTATTCAATATGCAACCAGTCAATATTATTTTCGGTTTCAAAACAGTCTTGTATATATTCACAAATTCAAGAATTGGATACATGTTTTCAAACTACGCATTGATATGTCTGTAATAGCTAGATAAAATCTTTGGGTAAAAAGGTACATATTCGAAAGTTACAGATTCTATACGGGCATTGTGTCTTACACCTTTAATGCACTTGGGTCATGAAATAAACAAGCATGATCGGAATTTATGTACCTTTCATGGAAGACCCATATTTGGTTCCCAGGCTTTAAATGGGTCAATAGAGAAAGTCCCGCGCAGACATATTGTTACCACATGTTCTTCGTCAGTTGTTGGCTATTCTTTCCCAAAAATCCTCTAGAAATCCCCATCAAACTTATAAGTTCCACCCTCAAGATTCAATGAATCCAATTATAGGTGATACTCCCCACTACCCAAAGATTGTACATGACATACCCATTTTTTGCCCTTAACGGGGGAATTCGTAGCTCTAAGAAAATTATTATTATTCATGTAATAGTCCGGAAGAGTGAAGCTTAAGATTTCTTTTTAACTACTCGAGTTAACAAGAAAATACATACCGTTTTCGTTAAATAGTGTTTGAAGTATAAACCGAATTCCCATTCGGTGGTTTATCCGAATACAGATAAACAACAAAATATCACAAATAACAGTTCAGATCGGTGTACGGTTTTCACATCGCTCAAGTGAACAGTTTTAATTCCAGTTATTGGTCACAACATAATTAATTTGAAGATTAATTCACTAATAGTGACACCACGGTAAAACAAGCGTGGTACGAAACAAGTATAATACCCGTGGATAATCCATATGATGATGGAAATATATTCTCCATTCACTCTTATAAAGTCTCCCGGTTGGCCATGAAAATTTGACACATTTCACCATGTATATTTTGAAAATGTTAGGTTATAGTCATTTTCCTGTCAGATAACTTAGCAACATTGACCTCTCTACAAAGAAGTCGTAGTAATTACGTATTTTTACAATGTGAATTTACTTCGGAAAAATAATTAATTTGAGAAGATATTATGTGAATTCAATAATTCTACAGTCCAGGCGTCTATAGGAGAAAATTTTTGGTCGGTTGTTACTGGAAATATTTCACGTATATAAACTGGTTGAAAGATTCAATTATGCTATTTTCTTGTTTGGAAATCAAGAATCAAGTATTGAATTTTTATTGAAAAATAATGGATAGATGAGTATAGTCCGTTACTTCGTGATAGTTCATTTGAGAAAAGAATTAAAGTACCTGAATAACCCGACAGGAAAACTTCTAAACGAATAGACGAACCTATGGAATTCCACACTTTTCTCAAGAAGATATTTAAACACCTTGCTGCACAGCTTGAAATACACCAGTTTCAAAATGTAGTAGTACTACGAAACCCGAGTCATTGTTATGCCTTAATAAAATATAATGAAACAAAGTAATTTCATTGTAGAGTTCAACATGTCAGAATCTCCTATTGCAGATTTTAATGTTATAATTATGTTAAGTTTGAGACTTTTGAGAGTAGAAATTGGCAACGTGTCGGCGAATTGTTTTGACCTTGAAGATATTTCAGCAGTGCCAACCTGCCTCTGCTTTAGTTACAAAAACGTGATAGACCTAAATCATGGCCAACCAGGAGACTTTATAAAAGTGAATGGAGTATATACTTTGGTAGGTAAGTTGGGTTCAGAATATTTCCAGTATGAAGAAAACTGGAATATTGCCTAAGTTTCAATTGATGTGTCTTTTTTGGTTTAATGATTTTTGCCACTATGATGTTTGAATTCAATTTATTTTATGATGAAGTTCTATTATAAGAAACCATTGGTATCATTCCTAACTCTGAAAATCAATATTTTTGGAGATATGATTTGTCAAAGTTTGAAGAAGAGCGCCAAAGCTCCTGTCCACAGGGCTTGAACCAATTTTTATTAAGAAATGTTTCGATATAAACATAGATTCTGAAATGCACTGATCTCAAAATTTCTGGTAAATAGTATACTACTATCAAGTATTCAAGAGTGTTTCTATACAGGGTGAGTCTTTGACCACTGCATTAATTTTAACCAAAGATTCCTCTCATCAAATAAAACAGTTTTTTCATTCACCATTTTTCCAGATTCGGCTCAGGTAAAAAGTTACAAGCGTTTAAAGATTTCACAATGTGCTAATACACTCCTGCATATAAATTAACTATGACATTGTTGGCGGACGAGAAAAAGGCATGTAACGTGGCTTACAGCTTGATTCAGGACTCCAACGCTCAGGGGCGGATCCATAAAAGTAGTGAAATTTCTGGAGTTTTCCATTATAAAACATTCAATGAAGAATATCTCGAAAACGGTGCATTTAAGGAGAAATGATGAAGAATAATATAATGTTCTACAACGATGGAATATTCTTGAAATTACCCAAGAAAAACTTTATCTGCTTTCTTTATGCTAATTTCGTTTAGTTTTATGAATCCACGAGTCCATAATTAGAAAACCAGTAGAAGTAGAAAATAACTGATATTTGGAAAATATGTCTCTTAGTTATAGGAAACTTTACACCAATATTCATTTTATTGGAAAAAGGATGTCAAAGCTACAAAATAAAAACTGAATTTTTTTGGAAATTTCAACAGCCTGTATCTTTTTACCTGAACCGAATCTGGAAAAATGGTGAATGAAAAAACTGTTTTATTTGATGAGAGGAATCTTTGGTTAAAATGAATGCAGTGGTCAAAGACTCACCCTGTATATTCGAATCCTACCAGATCCTCATTAGCCGAAAGGAATAAAACTCATTTGAATGGGAAAAATGTGAATTTTCCCTGATAATGACCATGAATATCGCCTTTTCGTTGAACACCCTAGATACAATACAACACAATAGATACATTCAAAATACAAAATGCTGATACAATGAAGAATCGAGGCGATCATTTCAGCAGTTCTAATTACACCCTTGTGGTTACTGGTTCGAATTTCAACATCCCCTTGAGATATTTCGGCTACAGAATTCTTCGAAGGGTATTATTTTGAGCAGATTAATCGGATACATCTCACAAATAGGCAATAAATAAATTAATTCATTATGGAACATACGATATTTGAGGGGCAGTTAATACTCCAGAGACTAGTGGAAGAAGAATATATTGATAAATATAGACATATCAATATCCCTTTATGATCGTGTTAGCTGAATATATCAAAACCTATCGAATCCTTCGAAAAGTGTTCCAGATACATTTTTGGGGCTATTCTTGTTCCTCGGAACAGAGTGCTTATCAATTTGCCCATATGACTGCAATTTTCGAATTTTTCGCTGAAAATGGTCGTGAACGATTTGGTTTGACTCACTGATCAAGAATCCGTGGTCGAAATCGATTCTGCCCGGCTGGCCGTTAACACGATAACTCTCGAAAGGAATGAGCTAGACAGTTGAAATTTTCAGAGTAGATTTGAGGGATAAATATCTAATAGGATAATTTCGTTATTGGGCAAAAAAAAAATTTTTTTACATTATAAATTTTGAATTAAATTTTTTTTAAGATGCAGTTTCATCATAAGAATACATTGTTATCATTTACGACTCTAACAAGCTAAAACTTTCGGAGATATGTTGTTTCGAAGTTTCAATAATACATCGTAAGTTCCATGTATTCACAGAATGTGAACACAGAATCTTTCTGTGTTCACTATTCAAAAATATCATCTTTTCTAGCTATTAAAAATTGACAATTCGTAGTTTGAAAATATTTTCTCTTGGAAAGCAAGTATTCGATTCTTGAATTTGTGAATATATACAAGACTGTTTTGATGTAGTTTATGTAGGCCATAGGAAAGAAGAACATAGTGGAATCATGAAAAGAAATTACTGTTCGTTGACCACTGAGGTTAACCTTTTACTTCCTTAAGTAGTGAGAAATGTTACTATATACAGTATTTTCATAATGTTGCTAGCAAAAAAATACTGAAATATGGATCTACATTTGTGCATCAAACATTTTTTCTTGAGTTAAGGTTCATAATACAGAAAAGAAAGTGTTAGTGGTATAAACTATTTAATTTTAAATTATGAAAAGAGGATAGTATTTTATTAATCTATTTTGAACTATTAAAATATTATAATTTGTACTTAATCCACTACCTACTCAAATATCAGGAATAAATCGAGAATCAGCTATGATTGTCTCCAGCCTTGCTCAGGACATTTCGATGATACTTTCCTTAGGTATTTCGAGTTATGAAAACTATGCACCGAGTGTAAGTTGCAACAACCCATTCCACGAGGTTGAATCATTGCAGATTGCTCATTTAATCTTGGTAATTAAATTTAATGACAATTTTTGAAGCTTTAAAGCATTTTAGATTGCTATTTTTTTTAAACGATAATTTTTGAAGCATGTTATTTAAACGGCACTTTTTTTAAATTAAATTTATTTCATGACGCAGTTCTATCATAGGAATCCATTGATATAATTCCCAACTCTGAGAAACCAATACTTTCGGAGATATAATTTGTCTGTTTGAGCGCCAAAAAGCTCCTGTCCACAGGGCTTGAACCAATTTTATGGTTTGTCATTACGCGAATCTTAAAAAATTACAATCCCAAGAGATTGTTGGTTACAGTTCTGAAATTATAAATAGGAACAGTTGGTTAAGCTGAACCTCGATTGAAAGCTTATCTTAAGATCTATTCAACTTCTCAACAAAATTGGATCAAATTTGATGAAATTTCTGAGATATAGGCCTTTATTCGAGGTTCAATTCGAAAATGGCTACTTTTAGAGTGGAGATTTACTGAAAAAATTCATGCAACGGCCCATAACTGTAATAATATCAGGAATTGCCTATTTTTATATCGATACGATTAGGGCGTATATTTTGTTGCCTGGGCGTGGATGGTGCGATTTTAATATCGCAATTCACATAGTTTTGTTGAACGTCGGAGCTACAGAACTAATTTAGTCCGAAGCACATGTCCATCCTTGCTCCGTACAGTTTGATGACAGATTCTACTAGTTTTCAACACCCTGAGTGTATTGGATACTCTGTCAACAAAACAAACAAGAGGTCATCATTATGCTAAAAATGAACCCAATATTCTTAGATGTATGTACGAAGGAGTACATATAAATTTTAGTGACCGTCCGAAAGTTCGGTTTCGGTTTCGGCCAGTTTCGGCCAAGAAATCTAGTTTCGGCCTTAGTTTCGGTATCGGCCCAAAATTGACGAAACTTTCGGCCGGGCCGAAACTTGACTGTTCATGAATTATCCTGGTCGTTTGGCCAGGAGTTATAAGTAGGTATACATAATTGTCGTACAAGTTATTGTAATCTATCTTTGTTAAGACTGAGAACTCATGAGAATTCACTAATGATTATTGATTAGATTATACATAGGGTGATTCCAAATAAGACGTGAAACTGGGAGGTGGAGTTAGTATGACTCATTAGCTGTTGTTTAATCCATATTTATTTATAGCCGAAAATCAACAGTTTTTGGAGTTCGGGTGATTTTCAAAAGATTTCTGAACTTAGTTCATATTTCGTCAATTTTTTCTACGTTGAGCAAATTTGATGATAATTTTGGTTTATTTTTATCAGAAAAGGATATTATATGTACGAAACAAGCAAAACTATGCTGTATAATAGGTTGAAAAAGAATTAGTATGATTTGAAATGTGGTATATGAAAAAATTAATAATGGATTTCTAGTATTTGTCTGCAACTTTCGAATTTCACAATTTAGTATGCCAAAATTATTTTCAAAACTTGTCTACTTCCTTCTTCATTCTCTGAAAGATTTCGTTAGATTGCTTAACTAGTTTCGTTTCAGCAGATTTTTTATAAGCAGCCTCTTGAATGTCCGGTATATAAAATAGTGAATGTGTATCAAAAGACAGCGCGAGTAAATTTCAGGTGGAAAATAACAACTGAAGACATCAGAAAGACGGCACGTGCTTGCTTATATAATGGTGGAATATAATTTATGAATACATTTTCTAATGAAATTTCGAGCTTAGTTGCAACAAAAAAATATTGAATTCGTTATTTTTCTCTATCTGCTTCTTACATCCCCTGTCAAATCATACTAATTCTTTTTCAACAGAACCAGAACTCAAATATCTCGGAAACTGTTGATTTTCGGTAATCAATAAAAATGGCTCAAACCACAGCAAATGATCCATACTAACACCTCCTCCAAGGTTCACGTCTTTGGAATCACCCTGTATACTTCGACTGATTATTTTGATAACTTGGTAATACCAAAATAATAAATAAAGATCTCAAAAAAATTGACTTTTTATTTTATTCACCACTCCTCAACTGTTTTCATGTATATGCAAATTAACTTGTAAAAAATACAGTAGATTTCAGTATGAAATATGCAGTTTCGGTTTCGGTTTCGGCCGAAACTGAGACCCTGGCCGAAAGTTCGGTTTCGGTTTCGTTTTCGGCTGAAAAACCAGTTTCGGTCGGACACTAATAAATTCCTGCCGGTTTTTATCAAATATTAGGAATGTAAAAACCCTTTTTTGTGGAAATTCATTTTACGTTTGCGACGAATCTTCCTCCGATCTTCATACCTTTTCGGCATTCCACTGCGATTTTTGTCTTTAACGCCAAAGTCACCGCTCAACTCACGAAGTTCTCTCACTTCAAGCCTCATTAAATGCTTGTACAAGCAATCAGATCAAGGTTTTTTAAATTGAAGAAGTTTACTGAAGGTTCCCACAAATGATGCTTGTTTGACACTAATTTTCGCATTTTCGGTGCAAAAAAAATAATATGATGCGGATACGAAGTCAATAATATTTCAAGGTTATGTTTTTACTAACCAAACTTACTTTTTCCGTCTTTCATATGAAAATTTGACACTTAACCTTGTGCAGCACCATCTTTTTTAAAACGGCGGAAATTTTTTTGTACTCTCGATATTTCTCGCGGTACTATATGAATGCTATATCAAGTTCTAGAAATTGACAATCGTTCTCTACATGTAGTCCACCTCTGATGACTATTGAATATTATGTTTGACTAGGGGTTAAACCGCGTATTATTACTTATAAGCTATTTATCATCCAAGGGAAGATAAACTGCTCCACAAAAGTTAATTTGTGACCGTTTCAAAAGTTACCGATTCTTGTCCACCAAATGTTCAATTCTGAGAATTCAAATGTTTACTCTCTTATATCTGAATGGTTTTTTTGCTCCTAATTTTTTGACTTTTTTAGTTTCAGTTCTTGTCGTTTGCGTTTCTGAGTATTTTGGATCAGTTATTGCTTTACCTTCTTACAATCATCTTTGATTCAAAATCTGAAAATCTGTATTACAATAACGCTCAGACGTGAACTTACTGCGGATGAAGCTAATAGGGCTATTGGTATGATCGAGGCGGGACATAATAAGAGAGATTTTGCGATTTTTTTTTCCAGTTATGGAAAGTGTAGTTTCCTGGCTCGTCCGTTGATATCGAGAAACTGGAAACGTGACCAAAAGACCGAGAAGTGGATCTATCACTCCTGCACAAGATCTGTTTCTGACTTTGTCTACCCGTAGAGAGCATTTGAATGCTTGTCGAATCATGCATCATCGCCTTTGAAAAGGCTACTGGTGTTTGGGTTTCGATTCAAACAGTTCGTCGAAGACTTCGAGATTTTAATCTACATTCTCGACGAATTTTGAGAAAGATTCCACTAACTGAAAATCGAATGCTAGTTCGATTGGAATGGGCCAATGAATGATTGGAATGATTGGAATGGGGAACGATCAATGGAGGTATTGTTCACAGATGAGTCGAGATGGTTTCCGAATAGTCGGCATATTCGGGTATGGACCCATCCTATGGTGCCCTGAAATCGCAAATTGGTTCAGGAAGTTCATCCGTTCAGAGGTGGTACAGGTACTGTTCGGAGAGGCATTCGTTTCAATGGAAGTACAGAATTGTTGGTGCTTGATGATATCAAGTATGCGCAGATTTACATAGAACAAGTCATGGGCACTATTATTCCTTCGTTTCATGCTGCTATTGGGCAAAATTTCTTAATTTTGGATGATAATTCGCCACCCCATCGTGCGAGAATTGCCGATGATGCTCTGGAAATCCATGGTATTCCACATTTGTCCTGCCACCCCGGTCGCAAGACTTCAATACCATTGAACACGCTTGGGATCAGCTACAAAGAGCTTTGGATTCTCATCAAACACCTCCACATATACTTCAAGAACTCAGACGGCTTTTACCGCAACTAGAGATAAATTGATCAAGGCTACTTCAACAATCTGATCGAAAGTATGCAAAGGCGTTGTCTCGCTGTGGTTGATGTTTGGGGAGGCCATAAGCTTTACTGAACTTCATTAATTTTTATTTTTGAACGAACTCTTTTTGCACTAGGAATACTAAAAGTAATTTCACTTAATTGTGTAACTTATAAACAAATAGACAGAAGAATGAGTAAGATAAGTGAGTAAATATTTAGATTTTAAAAATTGTTGAAAAAAAATTGGTTCAAGCACTGACGCACATACGTGCAAAAGCTACTGACATTACGTCAGTGCTTGAAACCTTTTTTTTTCATAATTTTTTTAAAATTTTCTAGGGGTACAGTTCTCATAAAATTTTAAACACGTCCTTATGTCGATATTCTACAACTAGTTACCAAGATTCAATTCGATCGAGTCTATATTTTTTGTGTTATCGAGGAAATAATATTCCAGGGGGTATAAACATGAAACCGTTGGACCAATTATGCCAGTAATCGAACTCAACTCTCCCATTCGGATACGCAACATACCCTGTACATTGCTCTCCTTTCGTTCGAAAGTTATCGAGGCAACGGTTACCCATCCGAATACTAAACGCACACAAGGCTGCTCGTATCTCCAACAATATATATCCCATCGTGTTCAAACTGGAAACTTGGCAGTAGAGTTAGGTTAGGTTAGGTTATCGAGGAAATAATATTCCAGGGGGTATAAACATGAAACCGTTGGACCAATTATGCCAGTAATCGAACTCAACTCTCCCATTCGGATACGCAACATACCCTGTACATTGCAAGTCCCTATCTCCTTTCGTTCGAAAGTTATCGAGGCAACGGATACTCATCCAAATACTAAACGCACACAAGGCTGCTCGTATCTCCAACAATATATATCCCATCGTGTTCAAACTGGAAACTTGGCAGTAGAGTAAGGTTTTGAAGGCTCTCGCCAAATTTCAGCGATGTCGGACAAATAGTTACTGATATATATAGAATTTTTTTCAATAATTTTCAATGATTTTTTAAAAATTTTCTAGTGACAAGATCCTCACGAAATTTTGTAATAATTTTCGCGTTGGCATTATACGACTAATAACCATGTTTGAATTCAATCGATTTTCTATTTTTCGAGTTATTGAGGGAATATCATCCAAATTTCAGAGGGCTATAACTCCAAAATCGTTCAGCCGATTTACTTATAAACAAACTCAAATGTTGCATTTAGATGCACAACCTAACCTGATAATTTCAAGTCGCTATCTCTTTCCGTTCTCATGTTACTATAACGACCGTGTCCGTCGTATTGGGATGCGCCACCGACCCTGAAAATTTTAAGTTACTATCTCATTCCGTTCTGAATTAATCGTGGCAACGGACGGCTGGCCGGCCGGACAGAATCAAATTTGGCCTCGAAACCTTCATCAGGTAGTCGAACTCAATCGTTGGAGACCATTTTCGGCAAAAAATGGTAACGCGATGTTCCCCAGAACATATGCGCAAAAATGGGAACTTTTTAAAGTCTCAAAATTTTTAACTTCCGTAACTTTCGTGTAGTAGTATAACTCTAGACATAACATCAGAGCTTTTATAATTCATTTAATTCCAATTCTGCTTAATCAATATTAGTAGAATTTGTTGGACAAACTTGGCAGCTACTGATTTGACAGGTATTTTCCTTGGATGGATATAAAATATGTTTCTTCGGAAGAACCGTTGCCTCTTCTTTCTCGATAAATACTCCAACCATATCTCTAATTGCGAGAAATTGGCGAAATGATTGGAGACGTTCACGGAATTCTCTCTCGCATTAAATCTTCTCCGAAACGGTTCATTGGTTCGAATCACTAGACCGTTGAACACGCTCTGTGGATCAAACTCCCTGTTCGGACAACTACACATTTTCAACATTGCCTGGGCACCTTTTCTGCGATTAAGGCTTCAGACCTATTCCATTCAGATGAGGTGGCTGGTGTTGGGAAGACGCTACTCCATATCAAATGAAAAAACTTTGTTATTTTGCTCATACGAGCAATATTTACGAGTTTGAGACGAAACTCCATTATTTTCTCATATACAGGGGGTTACATGAGAGAGACCGAGATTTTTTATATTCTCGCATACTCTCGTCTCGTGTGAAGCTCCATTCTCGATTTTTCCTTGTATTCGATTTACCACAAATACAAGGAATATTATATTACAGTTTTTGGATTTTTATTTAAACACAGAGGGTTTCATAACCAACTACGATGTTACAATCATTTATAAAGACCCTGTGTTTTCCTTCTAGACATTGAACTAATAAAAATGCCTGTGAACTGAAATAAAAACCTATAGATTTTCATCGACAAGTGAAGTTAAGTTCTTAAGAGACTGCCCAAAATTGAGCACATACGCCGTTTGATTATAGATGGTCATGATCAGTGGCCCTTGGCCAAGCCACAATGCAAACCATGTGACATCAATACGTATAATAATCAATTAAAATTCCCTCAGAAGCCAATATGTTATTGTCGTTCGAAATCCCTCGCGATCTGAATCGGCTCATGATATCAATAATAGTTCCGATACATTCTCGAGGGGTGTTATCGCTGCGGCCAGCTGATGAGAATGAGTGTCCTCCCTAATAACTTCGCCCCGAATCGAAGTCGGCCTTGCTCACTCCCTGTTTATCTCCGCATCTATTATCCCGCTTCGGGAACAGCGGGACCCTGGCCGAATTCAGATATTCGGTTGTTTGTTCGAAATTTACGGGATTTATCTTGTTCGTTTCCTTAATCCCGGGTTAATATTTACTGCTTTTTAAAGCCGGATTTGGCGCCGCCTTTATTGCGGAATGATATGTTTATAGTAAATTTGATTTGGAGGTGAAACCTCGTGGTAGAACCGAGAATTGGTGGAAATTTGCCGAGGTGGTATGATTTGATACAAAATGGAATGAAATGAGCATAAAATATCTATAATTTCCACAGAAATCTGCACACTGTAACGCTGACCCCCTTTAGATGTCTGTTCGACTAGCTGGGAGGTCAACGATACACTTATACTTCCTGGAATATAGTGTGATAATTGATACAACTGGTTTTTAAATGTTTAATATTAAATAAGAAAAAAACAAAGAAAACACTTTTCCAGGGAAAATTTAAGGTATTCTTCCTGATGGATGATCAGGATCCTTCCAAGTGATGAGTATGGGTTCTTCCAACTGAAACTCACTATCCTTCCAGACACAATGTAGGTAATTTTGGGACCAGTCCCAGTACAACATCAAACATAAAAATATTCAAAGGGTTCAGTAAAGTTGATTTTCACCTCAATCCAACAATAGCTTCTACTTACCATACGTTATGCATGCAGCCTCAATTAAAAAAAAAATCATTGCATCGAGTTTCTCACCCCAGCCAAAAACTACGAACAATGAAACCTGTGTATACATTGTATATTGTTGTAGAGGGTAACGTTGCACTGTGACCTTAAGGTCCAAGAATATAAATCCTACATTGGATTTTATGATTCACGATTATCATAAACGTACGCTGGTCGAACGGTATGAAAAGTATCCAATCGCGTACAGTTGTGCCGTGAGAAAAAGAACACAAATCACTTCAATCGCGTACAATTGTACACTCTGTATAGTAATGGTTTATTTTCAATGATGTATTCCTCGAAAGTTTATTTTTTAACACAGTTGAATGAAATTGTACGATTATGGCGTGAAAAATAGCAAGTTGGCATTGACGTTAAAGGAGAAACACCGCGTATGGAGATTTTGGACAAATACATTATGAGAATCTATCCAAGGTACCTATTTAGTTAATGCTTTGTTTGTGGCACAAATCACTTCAATCGCGTACAATTGTGCCGTGAAAAAAAGAACACCATGTATAGTAATGGTTTATTTTCAATGATGTATGCCTCCAAAGTATATTTTTCAACACAATTGAATGAAATTGTACGATTATGGCGTGAAAAACAGCTTGGTTGATTTGATTTGATAATTAGATTTTTCTCTCGGTAAGAACCATCTTCGTACTTCAATGAATATTTCAAAAAAAGAATTAGCGAAATCGGTTCAGCTGATCTGGAGATTCGCGCTTAGCAACACATTCAGCAATTCATTTTTGGCGCTCATGTTATAGATTCAGTCATCAAACCAAAACAAATAACTACATTCATCTATACAGGGTGGTCCAGATCTTAACCAAGAAATTTCAACCACGTATTCTAATTATTCCATTCAAAAAGTGCTCCTATATCCCTAAAACCAATGTCTCAAATTTATTAGAAATATTTCAAAAAGTGTGAAAGTTATGTAAAAAACATTTGTCTGTATCTCGGAGAGGAAGCATTTCTCGACATATGTTTGTATGACAAACTAAGGCTTATTTTGACGTAAAATACGTGGTTAAAATTTCTTGGTTAAGATCTGGACCACCCTGTATATTTGGCTATTTGTTTTCTTTTCAGGCAGAGCATCAAAGTGACTTAGATGCTCTACCTGAAAAGAAAACAAACAGCCAAGTATATAGTCGAATGTTCTTATTTGTTTTTGTTTGATGACTGATGGATTGATATATTTTATAGAGGCCTGAGGAAGCAGTTGAAACATTTTGCGAAACGTTGCCAAATTTACATACCACATAAATCAGTTTGGTTTGTTTTGTCCTAAATCTATCAATTTACAATTAAATCAGATTAAAAAATATTATTAATGTCCCGATAACCTGAGAACAGAAAGAGATAGCGACATGCAATTTTTAAGGTCGGTTGTGCATCTGAATGCGACATTTGAGTTTGTTAATAACCATATTCAGCCAAACGGTTTTGGAGTTATACCCATTAAGTTGTTATTTTGTCAATAACTCGAAAAATACGAATCCGGTTAAAAAATTATATATATGTATATCAGAATTTATTCGTCCGACATCACTGAAATTTTGATAACTTGATATCTTTCGAACGAGATGTGATATCTGAATGGGATAGTTAATTTCGTTATTGGGTATAATCTGCCCAACGGATTCGGAGTTATACCCATCTGGAATATTATTTTCTCGATAACTCAAAAAATACATACCCGATCGAACTGAAACTTGATAACTAGTTGTAAAATATCGACATGAAGACTTGTATGAAATTTTGTGAGTACCGTACCACTAACAAATTGAAAAAAAAATAGGAAAAAATATTAGCAATTCTCAGGTTTGGTTGCGCATCCCAATGCGACATTTAAGTTTATTAATTGGCATAATTGGCAAAATAGTTTTGGGGTTTTACTCTTATACTCATCTGAGATCTTTGCGCATATGTTCTGGGGAACATAGCTCTATCATTTTGCGCAAATGTCTGTAGTTTTCGAATTTTTCGGCGAAGATGGTCTCAAACGATTGAGTTCGACTCCCTGATCAAGAATTCTAGGTCAAATTTGAATCTGTTCGGCCCACCGTTGCCACGATAACTTGAAAACGGAAAGAGATAGCGACTTGGAATTTTCAGGGTAGATGGCGCATCCCAATAGGACGGACAAGTTCGTTAATGGGCATAATCAGCACAGAGGTTTCCGATTAATAATTTTGTCTACAACCAATACTGATCCGATAAAACTGAAACTAGGTGAGTAGTTGTAGAATATAAACCATAGAACGTTCGTGAAATTCTGTGAACATCGTAATGCTAGAAAATTTTAATAAAAATTATTGAAAAATATTATTTACGTCACGATAACCTAAGAACGGAAAGATATAGCGACTTGAAATTTTCAGGTAAGGTTGAGAATCTTAATGCGCCATTTGAGTTCGTTTATAGGCATAATCGGCAAAACGGTTTTGGAGTTACACCCAATTTGGTTCTTATTTCCTCAATAACTCAAAAAATACAAAACTGATCCAATTCAAACATGGTTGCTAGTTGTAGAATGGCAACGCTAAAATTATTGCTGAATTTTGTGAGGATCGTATAACTAAAAGATCTTCAAGAAATCATAGAAAAATTATTGAAAAAAAAATTCTATATTTAAGAAACTATTCGTCCGATATCGATGAAATTTTGCGGAAGCCTTCAGAACCTAACTTTACTACCAAGTTCCAAGTTTGAACATGATCGGATCTATATTGTTGGAGATCCGAGCTGCCTTGTGTGAGTTCCGTAGCTGGATGGGTGAGCGTTGCCTTGAGTTAAGTTCGCTGTTGGCCATAATTGGTCCAACGGTTTCGGAGTTATACCCATCTGGAATATTATTTCCTCGATAACTCAAAAAATATAGACTCGATCGAATTGAAGCTTGGTAACTAGTTGTAGAATATCGACATGAAGACGTGTATGAAATTTTGTGGGGACCGTAGCACTAGAAAATTCTTTAAAAATTATGAAAAAATATTATCTCATGATTCCTTGAGAACGGAAAGAAATAGCGACTGTCAGTTTTCAAGGTAGATTACGCATCTGAATACGATATTTAAGTTGTTAACTAGCATAATCGGCCAAATGGTTTTGGAGTTATATCAATCTGAAATTTGGTTGTTATTTCCTCAATAATTCATCATAAAAAAAATTGGTTCAAGCACTGACCTGAAGTCAGAAGCTTTTGCGCCTATGTTCTCTTGTCCATTCTCTTTTATTGGACACTCTTATTCGAATTAACCCGGGTGAATTCTATTGTCTGTTCTCCTGTATTGGACACTCTTGATATTGAATTTACCATGGTAAATTCGGAGTGTCCAATATAGGAGAACAGACAATAGAATTCACCATGGTAAATTCGATTACGACTGTCCAATTAAAGAGAATGGACAAGAGAACATACGCGTAAAAGCTTCTGAATTCACAAAAAAAATCTGTTCAAGCTCTGACGTGAAGTCAGGAGCCTTTGAGCGTATGTTCTATTGTCCATTCTCCTGTATTGGACACTCTTAATCGAATTTAACATGGTAAATTCGGAGTGTCCAATACAGGAGAACAGACGATAGAATTCACCATGATAAATTCGATTACGACTGTCCAATTAAAGAGAATGGTCAAGAGAACATACGCGCAAAAGCTTCTGACTTCACGTCAGTGCTTAAACAATTTTCTTGTTATTTCCTCTTAAAGTCAAAATACACAAATCTGATTCAATTGAAACTTAGTAATAAATTGTAGAATGCCGACCCACTAATTTTCGCAGAATTTCGTGAATATTGTAACCTGGAGTTACTCAAAGCCTACGTTTTTTTTGCATATTATTAGATATTAAAATAATTTCAATTCCCATAGAATAGGTACATATGTCGTAATTAAAAATTATGTGATCATAGGCGATTCTGTTAAGTTTGTCACTAAAAGGGAATGAAATGTATTCATATATTACAAAAGCCGTGAAAACGGTATATAACGACGCTAAATTCGATAAAGAGTATCCAATAGAGGTAAGTAAACAATAGAACATGCTCGCAAAACCTCCTGACGCCACGTCACTGCTTGAAGCAATTTTTCATATAAATAAAGCCTCACAATCTGTGAGACCTGAATTTCCAGTTTTCAAATATGGCATCTTAGGGCTTTTTAGTCTCTAAATTATTTTACATTATACTTGATATATGAACTGCACCGAGTTCATAAAATGAAAGAGATATTTCCAGAGGAAATTCATATAGCATGAAATTAAAAAACATGTTGCATTTTTTCATGTTCCGCGTCAACCGTCCCATTCATGAACTTCATTTCTCTAGTATGTAAACCTTTAGGGAGACACGTGACACGAACGAATGTAACAGGATCTCAAGTCCACTTCATACATCAGAAGGAGAGTTCTGGAATGGATAAAATTACATGAATAGCCGCATCTCTCTTACCTGTAACTGAATGCTCGGCTGAATATCTATTACCCCTTGGATATGACTGAGAATATAACTTTACAGCTTGAGGGCATACTCAAGCCAGCCCTAATGAGTTGATCCAGTGGAACTCTGTTCCAGGGTAATTCTTTTATCTCCCTTCCTAGCTGGGCTGATGAAAACTCCTGGCGTTCGGAACTATTTCATGACGATGCTTGAAGAAACACTTAATTAATTCTTTTGTGGTCAGTGAGGAAGCATCGACCAATGTTCCGTATAATCAAATGAGAATCGAGTGAAAGTCGAGATTTCCCAGAATCAAGAATGGCAGACTATTTGCTTCGGATCTCTGGTGTAAAATTATAATTATTAGCTCATTATGACTGAATAATTATGATTTGAAATTGAGTGAAATTTATCCTTCCCTCATCTATACGCGGGAATAAGAACTTTACCTCCTGAAGTGGAAAAATTTATACTTTGTTCCCTAGAGGAAAACTGTTCTGACACAGCTCAGCTAGAAAAACACTCATTTCTCGTCTCGTCTTCAAATGTATTGGCTTCTTAGAGTTGGGAATGATATCAATGGAATCTTATGACAGAACTGCATCATAAAATAAAATGAATTAAATAAGAATCCATTGATATCATTCCCACCTCGGAGAAACCAATACTTTCGGAGTAATGATTTGTCAAAGTTTGAACAAGGGCGCCAAAGCTCCTGTCCACAGGGCTTTCCCACTTTTTCAATTTGACTTATGTGCGTCAATTCTCAAGAATTATCGTAAGTAAATTCAAAACGTAGGTCTATGACTCATCTCATTTTGGATTTATATACATCAGGAAATTATTATTAGAGTATTCTATGAAATGATATAAAATTGAGAATAATTATTGAAATTTTGAAAAATCATATCACCGAAAGTATTAGTTTGTGAGAGTTGAGGATAACACCAATGGATTCTCTTGATGAAACTGCATCTTAAAAAAAATTGAATTTAAAATTTTTAATGTAAATTTTTTTTTTGTTACTCCGAAACCACCTGGCCGATTTTACCCAATAACGAACTTAGATATTTATCTCCTAAACCCACTCTGAAAATTTCAACTGTCTAGCTCATTCCGTTCGAGAGTTATTGTGTTAACGGCCGGACGGCCGGCTGGACAGAATCAATTTTGACCATGGATTCTTGATCAGTGAGCCGAACCAAATCGTTCAAGACCATTTTCCGCCAAGAATTCCAAAATTACAGGCATTTGGGCAATTTGATAAGCACTCTGTTCCGAGGAACAAGAGTGCCAAAACTGAGGTATATTTCGATCAAAGATTTCTATTTGCAGTCGAAAAGCATTACTGAGTACCCGAACCACAAGAAAAAATTTAAAACCTGAAATGTTTACGCCTACGTTTTGGTGAACGCATAATTGCTGGAAATTTTCAACGTAATAATTCCCTCCTCATGTTTTTTGTTTGATCGCGTCAAAGAAATAACCTTTTATAGGCTAACCTTGAGAGGGTCAGCTCTCTAAGGGGTGTGAGATTCCAGTTGTTATTCGGTTACTCACTAAAAAATCTTTCGCACATTCCTTTGAGTAGTTGTTCGTCCTGCCTTTACAGCGTCCCTTAGCAAAAGAGATGAGCTGCAAGCGGCATTCACAGTTGATGGGATCCGATGACTCGAAGTCATCTGAGCAACACTGCTTTCTGAATTCTGTGTGCCAAATCTCGGCCAGAGATTTAGATCCCTTCAATTTTTTTTGTCCGCTTGAGAGGAAAAACCTTTCATAGGTTTACTCTGAGGAGGTCCACTCTACTCTCAGGAGTGTGAGACTCCAGTTGCTGTTTGATTACCCACTAAAAAAACTCTCGCACATTCCTTGGAGTAGTTCTTCACCCTGCCCTTACAGCGTCCCTTAACAAAAGAGAGGAGCTGCAAGTGGCCTTCACAGCTGATGGGACCTGATAATTCGAAGTGATCCGACCAATACTGCTTTCTGCATTCTGTGCGCCAATACCTCGGCCAGGATTTACTTACCTGTAATTTTTTTTTGAGAGCTGGTTAGACATATCATAATATATAGGTTTTTTGGACACGTCTAGAGTAGCTCTACGTCAGGTTTACGTATGTCATATACCAGACGAAATTATGAGTTAATGAAAACGCGCACAAAAGTAAAGTATTTTCATGCCATGTGCACAATAAATCTAGAAAACCACCCAAGAATGAGTTGTCTATTATTTCCATACATTATAGAGGACTTACATCCTCTGCCCATCAACATTAGTATAAAATATTAGGCGCTTATCACCATATAATAGTTTTCACTCATTTAGCCCAAGGATACAAAGGAAAGTTTCGAGGATGGAGTTAGGATGAGTAAGACTTTACAAAACAAACAAATTCAATTTCAAGTTGGCAAATAATATGAACATTCAGGAGTGAGTTAGGGAAGTTGAGTGGCCCCAAAGTTCATATGCTTTTACTCGTTTGACGGACAAAGGGCAGGAAACGGTTTTCAAAGGAATTTCGAATGAGCGATCTTTTCAACAACTTTGATGCAAAGATAACCTAGAAAACTTCGAAGTATTTGCAATTGTTATAATTCGATGACGTATAGTTTTGATCCATTGTTTGGTAGCAGTGATAATCTTTTAATTTCAATTCTCAATCACCGTGAAGCAGTTGCTTATCCCCTGGAGAACTTGTTTGCGGAAAATAATCTCTATGTTCAACTATAGTTACTCCTAGATTGACTACATACATCGCCAAAATTGTACGACCCCTTGTGTTTATTTAAATGAAACTAAATTATTGCAAGTGATGAAGTGTATTACAAAATATACTGCTCCACAAAAATTGCAGATTCTTTTCCATTCATGAGAAATCAAATGTTCACACTATTATATCAGCTCCTCGTTTGATAACTTTTTCAGGCAAGTTCTGTTCGTTTGCGTTTCTGATAATTCTGGATCATTTATTGTTTTATGTTCTCACAATCAACTTTGATTCAAAATCTGAAAATGTGTTTTGCAATAATGCCTAGAGGTGAACTCAGTGAGAGTTGACACTGTCAGATCCAAGAAATATATAGACCTCAGTAAAAACACGCTACACCTCCTCACTGGTTTCCTCACAGAGCACTGCTGTCTTAGGAAGCATATGATAAGATTAGGGCTAGCAGAAACTGAGGAGTACAGATTCTGTTGGGAGGAGGATGGAACTCCTGAGCACCTGATTACGAAATGCCTCACCATCTCAAGCCAACGCAAGGAATGCTTTTGGAAATCTGCAGGAGCGAAGACGTAGCCTCCTTGAAGCCACCCCAAATACTGGAGTTCATCAGAACACTGGAACTGGAAGGCGAGCTGTAGATGGCGATGACATTGACAGCTCTGACGAGGGGGCACAATAGAACTTAAGGTCGTAGTACAACGTTACCGCCTACAAAAATATACCATATAGTGTGGATTAACCAACTAGGGCTATTGGTTTTATCAGGGCGGAACGTATTCAGAGAGATGTTGCGAATTTCCTTCAAGTTAGTAAAATCGTAATTTCTTGGTTGATCCTTCGATATCGTGAAACTGGAAACACGACCAAAACACCGAGAAGTGGTCGCCCATGATCTACCACTCCTGCGCAAGATCGGTTTCTGACTGTATCTACCTGTAGGGAGCCTTTGAGTACTTGTCGAATCATGCGCCTTCTAAACGCTTTGGGTGTTTTAGTTTTGATCGAAACATCAATTCGTCGAAAACGTTAATCTACGTTTTCCACAACTTTTCCACTATTTCGAAATCATATGCGACTTCGATTGGAATGTGCCAATGACAGATGAGTCCAGATATTGATGATTTTTGGGTATGGTACCCAGAAATCAAGAAGTTCATCCGTTCAGAGGCGGTATAGTTACTGTTTTGGGAGGCATTTGTTTCAATGAACGAACAGAATTGTTGGTGCTTGATACTACCTTAAATATGCAGATTTATATGGAGAAAGTCGTTGACATTAAGATTTCTTTGTTTCATGCAACTATTGGGCCAAGTTTCTTATTTTGGACGGTAATGTGCCTCCCCATCGTGCGAGAATTATCGATGAAGCTCTGGAAATTGGCCCTGCCTCCTCAATTCTATTGAACGCGCTTGGGATTAGCTACAGGGAAATTTGGATACTCATCAACCACCTCCACATACACTTCAAGAACTTTTACCGGCTTTAACTTTCTTTGGAGAGAAAGTGATCAAAGCTACTTCAACAATCTGATCGAAAGTATGCAAAGTCGTTGTCAGAGTGTGGTTGATGTCCATACTCTTTACTAAACTTTATTTCTTAATTTTTTTCACCTGAAACTGTAAACATTTAGATTTCTCATATTCAGAAAATTGGTGAAAAAAAAATGGAAACTTGTGAAACAGACTCAAAATTCATCCTTTATTTTGGGAGCAATATATACAGGGTTATTCACGAAGACCGTTCATTACAATATTTCAAAGAAAAAGTCGAGATAAACATTTGAAAGTCAGTCATGACAAAAACCTCAAAAATATTTTTTTTTAATGAAAACTCATTTTTTATATTGGTCAGCTGGAATCTACGTTGAAACATAGTGTATTTTTCATAATAAATACTACTGTTTGACTTACGGAATATCTCGGGAAATAAGCATTTTAGAGCTGTAGTATAGTTGATAGAAAATACACTATTTTTGAACGTAGATTCCAGCTGACCAATAAAAAAAATTGGTTCAAGCACTGACGTGAAGTCAGAAGCTTTTGCGCGCAAAAGCTTCTGACTTCACGTCAGTGCTTGAACCAATTTTTTTTTCGTGATTTTTTTTAAATTTTCTAGGGGTACGGTTCTTAAATTTTTTTTTCATCATTTTTTTCAAATTTTCTAGGGGTACGGTTCTTACAAAATTTTAAACACGTCTATGTGTTGATTTTCTACTACTAGTTACCAAGCACCATTTCGATCGAATATTTATTTTTTGAGTTATTAAGGAAATAATATTCCAGGTAATAACTCGGAAACCGTTAGACCGATTAAGGCCAAAAACGAAATCAACTCTCCCTTTCAGATACGCAACCTACCCTGAAAACTGCAAGTTCCTATCCCCTTTCGTTCGAAAGTTATCGAGGCAACGGTCACACATCTCTTGAACTCACACAAGAATGCTCGAATCTCCAACAATATTTAACCGGTCGTATTAAAACTTGAAACTTGGCAGTAGAGTTGGGTTATGAAGGCTCTTGCAAAATTTCAGCAATTTCAAACGAATAGTTACTGATATATAGAATTTTTTTTTTTATTTTCAATGATTTATTAAAAATTTTATATAAACGCTATCCTCATCAAATTTTGCAAACATTTTTGCGTTGGCATTCTACAACTAACAACCATGTTTCAATTCAATCGGTTCAGTATTTTTCGAGTTAATGAGGAACAAAAAACCACCAAATTCCAGAAAATTCCAGATGGCTATAACTCTGAAACCGTTTGGCCGATTATGCTCATAAACAAACTGAAATGTCGCGTTCTGGTGCACATCCTAACCTGAAAATTTCAAGCCGCTATCTCATTCCGTTCTCAAGTTATCGTGACAACAAAAATATTTTTTAAGAATTTTTATAGAATTTTCTAGCCATACGATTCGCACAAAATTTCACAAATGTGCTTAGGTTCATATTCTACAACTACCCACCAAGTTTCAATTCGATCGGATTTATATTGGTTGAAAACAAAATTATTACTCGGTAACCACTGGGCCGATTATGCCCATTAACGAACTTGTCCGTCGTATTGGGATGCGCCACCTACCCTGAGAATTTCAAGTCGCTAGCTCTTTTCGTTCTCAAGTTATCGTGGCAACGGCCGGACGGCCGGACGGACAGAATCAAATTTGACCTCGAATTCTTCATTGGGGAGTCGAACTTAATCGTTTGAGACCATTTTCGTCAAAAAATTCGAAAGTTACAGACATTTGGGCAAAACTATAACGCGATGTTCCCCAGAACATACGCGCAAAAATGGGTTCTCAGCTGAAAAAAATGAGTTCTAAGGTTTTTGTCATGACTGATTTTGACAATAGAAAAACCCAGTGAGTTCAATTGAATTTTCAACTAACGGAAAAGAAGCATTGGTATGTCTTCTAATAGAAGCTAGAAAATTAGGAATTTTCATGCCAAAATCTAAAAGTTATTAACATTGGAATGAAGCCCTATTTGTTTTCAGATTTCATGCGAATTTTCTAGAATAAGATGAAAGTGACACACTATAACAATGTTGAATTTAATGCGTAATCTGATTATCAATGAACAAATTGGGTATTACATTTAAAAAAATTGGTTCAACTCCTGTGGACAGGAGCTTTGGCGCTCTAGTTCAAACTTTGACAAATCATATCAACGAAATTATTGGTCTCTAGGAATGATATAAATGGATTCTTACAATAGAATTGCATCATGGAAGAAATTAAATTCAAACAGACCGATTCTCCCCAATAACGAACTTATCCGATACATTAATTCCTCAAATCTACTCTGAAAATTATATTATATCAATTAGACAATATTGTAGTTTTGTTTTTACTGGAGATATTCTAAACCCAATTTAATTATGTATCACCTTAAAAGTATAACATCATATCATCCTCATAATTGTACGATTACTGAATAACGGACCAGAAATAATTTTGACAATTATCTCTCATAGGAAAATAAGATGACATGTAAGAACACAGATCATATAATAATTTATAGAAGAAAAATTAAGCACAGCATTCTGTGAAAATATTGTTGATATAAGTTAAATTAATTATTGAAATTGTGAAAAATCATATCTCCGAAAGTATTAGCTTGTTAGAGTGGAAAATTATATCAATGAATTTTTATGGTGAAACTGCATACTACAAAAATTTAATTCGAAATTTGTAGTGTAAAAAAAATTGTTTTCGTTACTCCGAAAACTGCGAAACCATCAGGCCGATTTAGCCCAATAACGAACTCAACCAAGATATTTATCTCCCAAACCCGCTCTGAAATTTTAAATTGCCTAGCTTATTCTGTTCGAGAGTTATTGTAGAAACAATATTTAAAATTTTTTTTAAGGAAACTTGATCAATTCAATACTTCGCATGCATATTAAGGTTATTATTCAACAATTTGATGCTAAATTTCAGATAGATTAAGTGATTGATTTCGGAAATAATCATAAAAATGGCCATAACTCCGAAATAGCGAGATGGATTTCGCCCGTTAACGAACTCGTCAGAGATATTTACGCTCTGAACCTACCCTGCAGATTTAAATCCTCTAACTCCTTTCGTTCGAGAGTTATCGTGTTAACGGCCGGACGGAAGGCCGGCCGGACAGAATTGATTTCGACCACGGATTCTTGATCAATGAGTCGAACCAAATCGTTTGAGACCATTTTCAGCCAAAAATTCGAAAATTACAGACATTTGGGAAAATTGATAAGCACTCTGTTCCCAGGAACAGGAGTGCCAAAAACGAAAGTTGGTATCATTTCGGATGAAACCGGAAGACGAACGAATCTGATTTTTTTCCAAGAATTCATCCTAACAAAGCTTAACTAAATTTCAAGTATTTATCTCGAGTTTTTCTTCGAAATATTCTAACGAACGGTATTCGGGAATCAGCCTGTATACACTAACCCAGATTTGACTGGCAATCACTTCTTTGAATGTTGTTTCGTCCATTGATGACTATGCCTTCCGACTGAATTCATAGTTCAATTCAGCAACCTCAATGTCTGTAATGACAAAGGGGTTGAGTTTACGAGTTTATACACCATTTTAATTAATTTTAATGATTGGCTCGCATTGATATCTAGCTTTAATTAACAGCTCAAATTAGGTTGTCAACGTAGCAACTTTATAACGTGTATTTAATCGGATATTTCGGTAAATCCATTACGAATAAAGCGAATTATGTAGTAGCTTTGATGCGGTATCAATAACCAATAACAACCGCAGCACATCACGCAGAACAGGTGAAGAGAATGTTTATGAAATATCTACTTGCCTGTATATGCTTACTATTTATAGTTAAATTCGATATTGTTCACATCCAGTTACAAAAAGGCGGAACATAAAAGTACTGTTAATTCGAAAAATATGGCTCTGATTTGTAATTTTGTATAGTATAATAACTTTTGATTGAATAATTGTCAAATGCATAACAGCAAAATTTCGATACCTCGATAATCGAAATGTTCGCAGGAAATTCATTTATATCGATTAGTCGTCAAATGAATTATAAATGGGTAGTTCTTTCATTGAACTGAAAAAAAGTGGCGCTCTTGTTCAAACTTTGACAAATCATATCTCCGAAAATATTGGTTTGTCAGAGTTGGGAATGATATCAATGGATTCTTATGAGAGGACTGCATCACAAAATAAATTAAATTGAAAAATTGTTATTTAAAAAAAAAACAAGAGTGCCAAAAATTATTTAATCCCAAACCACCAGACCAATTCTACCCAATAACGAACTTATTCGAGATATTAATTTATAACGACAAACGACTGTTCCCAAGTCGCAGCGGTTAAATTCGGAGCTACTAGAACTCGGGGATCCGCGGTCTAGCTCCAGTGGAATGGGAGTGGGTTTCTAAAAAGGGAACCTAGTAAATGGGCGCCAGGTAAATTTAAGTCTCCCAGATACCCCAGCGTAATGTAATAATTCCTAAATTCACCAAAAGAATATTCACGCTAAAAACAAACAATTTATTCCAGTAGCTTACAACCAAGGTGTTTAGATTCACCAAAATAAAACTACTGTGAAACCCTGAATGAGGGTGGCGGAAATTGTACGTAGATATTTTTCTTTGATTCAAATACGCGTCGCTTGATCCACGTTTATTATCTATGATCGTATATGATTACCACAAATCTGTCCCCAATTTCCGCTTTACAACAACAATAATAATTTATTTAATTGATGATAATAAGTTCACGTTATATAAATAGCAAGTATAAGATATGTTTCCAATAACTTGCGTGCTGATTATCCTTATTCCTGAACGTAGTATTGCGTCGATGGTCTCGCAATACTGTCCTCTTTCTCTCGGTGCTCGTAGTCTGCAACCCTCGATTGGATGTCCCACAATGTTGATTACTGACCAACTTGTATATATTCGGGATCTGCAACACTGCGTTGGCTGTCTCACAGCGTTACTTATGGATCACCTTGTATATACTCGAATGTCTCAGTTCTACTCTTCCTGACATAAGAACCATTCTCTTCTTGACATAAAAACCATTCTCTTCCTGACATAAAAAATCGTGCTATTCCTCTTGACATAAAAACCCCTGATATTCGGGGTTGTCCTGTATAAGTTTGCTTCAAAACCAAATCTGGCCGTGCCTCCACCAAATAATCCTTCAAGCACACAGCGATGTTTTGTCAAAGTCGCCAAGATCGTTCACGTGGTTTTTGGATTTGCAAAAAGGTCTTTAGATCCTCTCTCGAGACAAGCGCAAGTTACCTGTTATATTTCCAAATCAAACCAATGTAACCCTCACTCCTAATTCGATTTTCGAAACTTTATCCAACTAAGACGAATTCAACAATTATTACGAAGTTTTGAAAATACGCTGACCTATTGCTCCTCCGCAGAATCTCCACAAAATGGACGACCTCATCTCCCTGACTGGCGCAGACTCTCCCAAACTTTCAGACTGCCACAATGAAATAATATTGCCAACTCATTCGGCTCTTCGAATACGATAATTCTTTGTGTGTCGATTGGTACCACTGAGAACCAACCTCAAACTTAGTGTTAACATAAACGACAACCTTATCGTAAACAAAACTTAAACAAACCCTTGCCTGAGTTGAAAAAAAGGAACGTTACAAATTCCTCAAATCTACTCTGAAACTTATATTATCGAAACTTAGCCACTATTCCTGTTTTGTTTTTACTGGAGACAATCTGCACATAATTTGATTAACTTACCAAAGCACATATTTTCTTCATCATATGAATTATCCAAGGGCATTATATTATCAACCAAAGATTATAATATCCACGGAACTTTGAGGAAAGCAGTTGGTCAAAAAACTACAATCAACTAATGCCAACGTTTCGTAGATATATTTCTACTTCTTCAGGGCTACAAAAGAGAAATTTACAGAGATTAAATATGGCACAAAATATATCTTGCATAAAAACTGAAACAATAGATCAAAAAAATGGTCTCAAAATAAACACATATAACAATTGGTAACACAAATGTACAATTCAAACTATATATTCAACTTACACTTATTTGATTTGTTTTTATTCCTTTCTATTTTGGATTTGATAGAAACACATATTTAAAATCGAAAAAAACCTTACCAAAGTCGAATTTATGTTTTGCACACAAAAGATCTTAATATTAGCTTGTTGAGCAAATTGGAGTCGAACATGTACAGAAACATGGAAAACTCCGTCTAAAAATTCCCCTGAGGCAAAATACAAATCATCACAAACGACGTGTCACATCGAATGAATGTGTCGAAACTGAAATACTTATTTCAATCTCGACCTGTTTAACCACAGGTGTAGTCCAGAATATGTTGTCAAAAAAGTTGAATTCCCAGCTCACTGTACTGAATATTTGTTTTTGAAAAGATCCAATATATTATTATATATCAAGCTCAAATTTTGTGTGTCAGTTCGGCAATTGACGGTATCATTGAGTTTTATGTATATCATCTCACTGATGGTTCTTTTTGTATAATTTCCTTCTACATCTAGAACAGAAACCGCTTGAAAATCAAATTGGTGTTTATTATTAAAATAGTGGGTTGCAAGGGCCGTCTTTGTATCTTTAGATCTCTCTTGACAATCGTATTTATGCTGACTTATTCTATTTTTGGCGCTCTAGTTCCTCGGAACTGAGTGCTTATCAATTTGCCCAAATGTCGATGTTCGATGAAAATGGTCTTAAACGATTTGGTTCGACTCACTGATCAAGAATCCGTGGTCGAAATTCATTCTGTCCGGCCGGCCGATCCAGCCGGCCGTAAGCACGATAACTCTCGAACGGAATGAGCTAGATAGTTGAAATTTTCAGAGTAGGTTTGGCGGATGATTATCTCGGTTATCTTCGTTATTGGGCAAAATCGGACAGATGGTTTCGGAGTAACAAAAAAAAAAATTTTTTTTTACGAAACAAATTCCAAATCAAATTTTTTTTAATAAGCAGTTTTATCATAAGAATCCATTCATATCATTTTCAACTCTAACAAGCTAATACTTTCGGAGATATGATTTTTTAAAATTTCAATGTAAATCGTATTTCACAGATTGATATAATTATTATTCTATGTATGAATTCTCATAATTTCAACTTGACAGAAGGGAATATTGTAACTTCAAAAATATCGGGGTTGAAATACTCGTATTTTAGCGATGCAACGGGGACCTCACCCGAAAATGTTTGAAAATATTACGGAAATATTGAAAGCATAATTCTGTAGTTTGGTGAACGTAGATCAGGAAATTTTTGATCGATTACAAGGTAATTTTAAATTATTACTTATCTTCTTTCATATTTGTTTTATGGAATACCTACTATTTGTAGGTACTTTAAACCTGTTTTGGGCAATTGTCATACGAAACTTGTTTTTTTGGCGCTCTAGTTCCTCGGAACAGTGTGCTTATCAATTTGCCCAAGTGTCTGTTATTTTGGAAATGGTCTCAAAGTCTGAAAATGGTCTCAAACGATTTGGTTCGACTCACTGATCAAGAATCCGAGTGCGAAATCGATTCTGTCCGGCCGGCCGACCGGCCGTAGGCACTATAACTCTCGAACGAAAGGAGTTAGCGGATTGAAAATTGCAAGGTGGTTTTGGAGCGTAAATATCTCGGACAAGTTCGTTCGATCTATCTGAAATTTAGCATCAAATTGTAGAATCATGACCTTTATACGCATGTGAAGTTTTGTATTGACAAGATTACCGCAAAGTGTAAAAAAAAAAATTTGAAAATTTAAAAAAAGTTTTTCCACAATAACTCTCGAACGGAATGAGCTAGGTAGTTGAAATTTTCAGAGTAGGTTAGGGAGATGAATATCTCGGTTAAGTTCGTTATTGGGCAAAATTGGCCAGATTTAATTCGATTTCTTCCATGGTGCAGTTCTCATTCTCATGATTGCTCATGTAATCTTGATAAATAAACTATTATTTGAATTGAATTTCCTTTATGATGCAGCTCTATCATATGTATACATTGATATAATTCCCAACTCAGAGAAACCAATACTTTCGGAGATATAATTTGTCTGTTTGAACTAGAGCGCCATAAAGCTCCTGTCCACAGGGCTTGAACCCATTTTTTAAATATTGCTTAGTTTGGCCAATGTAACTCTTCAAACAATTACTGCAAGGGATCTTATAGACCAATTCGCTCTGATCCAACATGGGGTCAACGACCTTCAATTTAGAAAAATAATGCGCTACAAGTTGAATTATTGTATGAAACTAATTTTATGTTATTAGAAAACGATTTTATGAGCATATTTATTTTATTAGTGAGTCCAGGGATGTATGGAAATTTTACATAATATATACTTTGTGTACTATTCTCATTTTCCGCACTTGCACCTATCGGTCTAATTATAGTGTTGTTGTTCCCAATAATTTTATCACTAAATGATTTCGTGTAGTTATTCAGCTTCAAAAGGTCTCTGATTATTCTCAAATTATCTTCGTGAAAAGAGCTGTCGCTAAGATTTTTAGATCTGTACATAAGATTTCTTATGGCTGCTTCTTTATATGAAAAGTTGCAGTGTGAATTATAATTTAAAATTCGCCCAGAACTAGTTGGATTTCTATAGCAGTTTGTAATCAGTGAGCCATCATTTTTTTTGTGAACTGTGACGTCTAAAATTGGTAAAGAATTGTCCCTTTCCATCTCTAAAGTGAATTGCAGGCGATGATGGAATTGGTTGAAAACAGTTAAAAGTTCTTCACATTTGTTGGTCGGAATTATTAAAAACATGTCATCCACATACAATTTAAGAAACAGGATATTAAAAGACAATCTTTTTTTACAATCATGAATGAGTTCTGTCATAACTAAATTAGCTGATGAAGGGCTGGCTGGGTTGCCCATTGCCATACCAGATATTTGTTTGTAATACTCATTAATGAACTTGAAATAACTGGATGAAAATATGAATTCAATCATTTTTATAAATAGTGTTTTTGAAATATTTGTGAAGGCCGAAATATATTTCCATCGCTTCTTTACTATTTCGACTACTACATTCTGGATAATGTTGGTATATAATGAGACCACATCTAGGGAAATTAGACAATATCCCTCCGGTCCCGGATTGTCTTTTAATATCCTGTTTCTTAAATTGTATGTGGATGACATGTTTTTAATAATTCCGACCAACAAATGTGAAGAACTTTTAACTGTTTTCAACCAATTCCATCATCGCCTGCAATTCACTTTAGAGATGGAAAGGGACAATTCTTTACCATTTAGAGACGTCACAGTTCACAAATAAAATGATGGCTCACTGATTACAAACTGGTATAGAAAACCAACTAGTTCTGGGCGAATTTTAAATTATAATTCACACTGCAACTTTTCATATAAAGTAGCAGCCATAAGAAACCTTATGTACAGATCTAAAAATCTTAGCGACAGCTCTTTTCATGAAGATAATTTGAGAATAATCAGAGACCTTTTGAAGCTGAATAACTACCCGAAATCATTTAGTGATAAAAATATTGGGAACAACAACACTATAATTAGACCGATAGGTGCAAGTGCGGAAAATGAGAATAGTACACAAAGCATATATTATGTAAAATTTCCATACATCCCTGGACTCACTAATAAAATAAATAGGCTCATAAAATCGTTTTCTAATAACATATAATTAGTTTCATACAATATCTCAACTTGTAGCGCATTATTTTCTAAATTGAAGGACGTTGACCCCATGTTGGATCAGAGCGAATTGGTCTATAAGATCCCTTGCAGTAATTGTTTGAAGAGTTACATTGGCCAAACTAAACAATATTTAAAAAATAGAATAAGTCAGCATAAATACGATTGTCAAGAGAAATTTAGATCTTAAGATACAAAGACGGCCCTTGGAACCCACTATTTTAATAATAAACACCAATTTGATTTTCAAGCGGTTTCTGTTCTAGATATAGAAGGAAATTATACAAAAACTACCATCAGTGAGATGATATACATAAAACTCAATGATACCGTCAATGGCCGAACTGACACACAAAATTTGAGCTTGATATATAATAATATATTGGATCTTTTCAAAAACAAATATTCAGTACAGTGAGCTAGTGTTGAGTAGGACATACAAGAGGCGCTTCATTTGTCCCGGACATGACGTCAAAATGTAAGAGTGCCTCGAAATTTAAAATTGTACTACTTCAATTTATTTGTCGCGGTCGAGCGAGAGCGAGGCAGAGGCAGATAAAGAAATTCCATTTTGTGTCGGAACCTTTGATGTGAGGGTAGTAGAATTGCCTAATTTCATAATAATTGTACTAAACAATCAAATGTGGTTCATCCTCCTAATATCTGTCCGTTAGATATGTTCTTGCCGAAACCCTCATTACATAAGCTAAGCATTAGCACTCTTACAACTTTCCAAGTTCGAGTGACAAACCTCCTAGAGAGCTTACTCATCAATACCGCAGTGACAAAAGCACGTCGCGTCTAACATTTGAGGCGCCAGGAGGCGCGCATAATTCGTACTATAATAACTTCAAATGGTTCAGTACGCCTCGCCTCTTTTGAAGTGGGACATTGTACTGGCTCAGGACAAAAAAGAGGCTACTCTTACAAACTCTTTTTCAAGTCGTGTCCTACCCAACACTACAGTGAGCTGGGAATTAAACTTTTTTGACAACATATTCTGGACTACACCTGTGGTTAAACAGGTCGAGATTGAAATAAGTATTTCATTCGATGTGACACGTCGTTTGTGATGATTTGTATTTTGCCTCAGGGGAATTTTTAGACGCAGTTTTCCATGTTTCTGTACATGTTCGATTCCAATTTGCTCAACAAGCTAATATTAAGATCTTTTGTGTGCAAAACATAAATTCCACTTTGGTAAGGTTTTTTTCGATTTCTATCAAATCCAAAATAGAAAGGAATAAAAACAAATCAAATAAGTGTAATTTGAATATATAGTTTGAATTTTACATTTGTGTTACCAATTGTTATATGTGTTTATTTTGAGACCATTGTTTTAATCTATTGTTTCAGTTTTTATGCCAGATATATTTTGTGCCATATTTAATCTCTGTAAATTTCTCTTTTGTAGCCCTGAAGAAGTAGAAATATATCTACGAAACGTTGGCATTAGTTGATTGTAGTTTTTTGACCAACTGCTTTCCTCAAAGTTCCGTGAAAATCAATCATAATATGTCTCTACAAGGAAATGATCTATAAAACCATAATTATAATATCCTATAATCCTCATAATTCTACGATAGCTAAGGTTATTTCATTGGTCATTTTGCATGCAATCATACTTTGATTTCTTGGACAGGAGGTATTTAATATCATGAGGTACGAATTTTGAATAGAACCAAAATAAATATGACATCATAGAATTACGATTAAATATTGAAATTCTGAAATATCATATTTCCGATACTATTATCTTCTTAGAGCTGAACATGATATCAGTGAATTCTTATGATGAAACTACATCTTGAAAAAACCATTTTCATCGAAAAATTCGTAAATTACAGACGTTTGGGCAAATTTTTAGCACTCAGTTCCGAGGAACTAGAACGCCAAAAATGGGTTCAAGCCCTGTGGACAGGAGCTTTCTGGCGCTCTAGTTCAAACAGACAAATTATATCTCCGAAAGTATTGGTTTCTCAGAGTTGGGAATTATATCAATGTATTCTTATGATAGAACTGCATCATAAAGGAAATTCAATTCAAATAATAGTTTATTTGTCAAGATTAAATGAGCAATCTGAGAATGAGAACTGCACCATGGAAGAAATCGAATTAAATCTGGCCAATTTTGACCAATAACGAAATTAACCGAGATATTCATCTTCCTAACCTACTCTGAAAATTTCAACTACCTAGCTCATTCTGTTCGAGAGTTATTGTAGAAAAACTTTTTTTAAATTTTCAAATTTTTTTTGACACTTTGCCGTAATCTGTTCAATACAAAACTTCACATGCGTATAAAAGTCATGATTCTACAATTTGATGCTAAATTTTAGATAGATCGAGTGATTGGTTTCGGAAATATTCATAAAAAATTTTTTACTAAAATCGGACACAACTCCGAAACCACTTGATGGATTTCTCCCATTAACGAGCTCTTCCGAGATATTTACGCTCCAAACTAACCTTGCAAATTTCAATCTGTTTACTCCTTTCGTTCGAGAGTTATCGGGCCTACGGCCGGCCGGCCGGACAGACTCAATTTCGACCTCGGATTCTTGATCAGTGAGCCGAACCAAATCGTTTAAGACCATTTTCATCGAAAAATTCGAAAATTACAGACATTTGGGCAAATTGATAAGCATTCAGTTCCGAGGAACTAGAGCACCAACAAGTTTCGTATGACAATTGTCCAAAACAGGTTTAAAGTACCTACAAATAGTCGGTTTTTCATAAAACATGTATGAAAGATGAGTAATAATGAAAAATTACCTTGTAATCGATAAAAAATTTCCTGATCTACGTTCAACAAATGTTCTGCTCTCTCGAACTACAGAATTATGCTTTCAATATTTACATTCTATTCGCATTCTATGTCTATGGATGAAAAGCAGTCTCACTACGCTCAGATCTCTTACTTCATGTTCCGTTCCGAAATGTAAGACTTTTCTGAGAAAAACTAATTTCGGAGCAAACAACTGAGATTTTTCTCACTTCGCTCACATTTCGGAATACACTTTATTCTCATAATTCTTCGATTGATTAGATAATGTCATGTCTCAGGAAAATAAGTTGACATTATGACAATTCATACATAGAATAATTATATCATTCTGTGAAATACGATTTATTATTGAAATTTTGAAAAATCATATCTCCGAAAGTATTAGCTTGTTAGAGTTAAAAATGATATCATTGGAATCTTATGGTAAAACTGCTTATTGAAAAAAATTTAATTTGGAATTTGGTCTGTAAAAAAAAAATGTCTGATTTTGCCCAGTAACGAACTTAGCCGAGATATTTATCTCCCAAACCTACTCTGAAAATTTCAACTGTCTAGCTCATTCAGTTCGAGAGTTATCGTGCCTACGGCCGGCCGGACAGAATGAATTTCGACCACGGATTCTTGATCAGTGAGTCGAACCAAATCGTTTAAGACCATTTTCATCGAAAAATTCGAAAATTACAGACTTTTGGGCAAATTGACAAGCACTCAGTTCCGAAGAACTAGAGCGCCAAAAATTTTTTTCGTTACGAAATTGATTCAAGAAAAATTTCTGAGTTTGATCTTAGGGGCAGAAAATGTGGCCCAGGAACAAAATTGTTAATAACTGCCAACCAGACATTAACGGAAAATTCATTCGGAAATAACCGTGGCCGAATTTCTATAGAGGTAGTTGGTAATTCCAAATAAATGAGGACTTATCTGTCCACAGGAGACTGAGAAGAATACGATTTTGATTATTATTTCGAGGTCTTCTATTAATTTCGTTATTTGCACGCAGGCCAAAGTTACGGAAATTCCGATCCCTTCTAGTTATACGAAATTCCGCGAAAATTTGATAGTTAGCATTCTACAACTAATTATTGCCTTTAAATTGGATCAGATTTGTATTTTTTCAGTTTTTGATAAAATATACAAAAGAAATTCAGATGGGTAGGTATAACTCCTTAGCCGTCTGGCCGATTATGTCTATCAACTAAGTCAACTGTCGAATTGGGAATTGGGATGAGGGGTTTAGACTAATTTTTGCGCGTATGTTCTGGGGAACATCGCGTTATCATTTTGCCCAAATGTATGTAACTTTCGAATTTTTTGACGAAAATGGTCTCAAACGATTTGGTTCGACTCCCCGATGGAGAATTGGAAGTCAAATTTGATTATGTCCAGCCGTTGCCACGATAACAAGAGAACAGAAAGAGCTATAGCGACTTGAAATTTTCAGGGTAGGTGGCGCATCCCAATACGATGGACAAGTTCATTAATGGGCATAATCGGCCCAATGGTTTCCGACTAATCATTTTTTTTTCAACCAATATGAATCCGATCAAATTGAAACTTGGTGAATAGTTGAAGAATATAGACATATTTTTTATGTCATGATAACTTGGGAACGGAAAGAGATAGCGATTTGAAATTTTCAGGTTAGGTTGTGCATCAAAATGCGACATTTGATTTTGTTTATAAGCATAATCGGCCAAACGGTTTTGGAGTTATACCCATCTGAAATTTGGTTGTTATTTCCTCAATAACTCGAAAAATATAACACTGAAAAAATTCAAACATTGTTATTAGTTGTAGAATGCCAACGCAAAACTTCTAGCGAAATTTCGTGACGATCGTATAACTAGAAAATTTTTAAAAAATCATTGAAAAAAATTCTATACATCAGAAACTATTCATCTGACATGGCTGAAATTTTGCGAGAGCCCTCAGAACCTAACTATTCTACCAAGTTCCAAGTTTGAACGCGATCGGATCTATATTGTTGGAGATCCGAGCAGCCTTGTGTGAGTTCAGTAGCTGGATAGGTGACCGTTGCCTAGATAACTTTCGAACGAAAGGAGATAGGAACTTGCAATTTTCAGTGTAGGTTGAGCATCTAAATGCGAGAGTTAAGCTGTTGGCCATAATCAGTCCAACGGTTTTGGAGTTACAAATATCCATCTGGAATATTATTTCCTCGATAACTCAAGAAATATAGACGTGTGTGAAATTTTGTGAGAACCTTAAAAAAATTACGAAAAAAAAAATTGCTTCAAGCACTGACGTGAAGTCAGGAGCTTTTGTACCATGATAAATTCGATAAGGGGTGTCCAATAAAGGAGAATGGAGAATAGAACATACGAGCGAAAGCTCCTGACTTCACGCCAGTGCTTCAACCAATTCTGTTTTTCGTAATTGGTTCAAGCACTGACGTGAAGTCAGGAGCTTTTGTACCATGGTAGATTCGATTAAGGGTGTCCAATACAGGAGAATGGACAATAGAACATACGCGCAAAAGCTCCTGACTTCACGTCAGTGCTTGAACCAATTACGAAAAACAGAATTGGTTGAAGCACTGGCGTGAAGTCAGGAGCATTCGCTCGTATGTTCTATTGTCCATTCTCCTTTATTGGACACCCCTTATCGAATTTATCATGGTACAAAAGCTGCTGACCTCACGTCAGTGCTTGAAAAATGGTAAATTCGACCGAGAGTGTCCAATACAGGAGAATGGACAATAGAACATACGCTCAAAAGGTCCTGACATCAGGTCAGTGCTTGAACTAATTTTTTGTATTGGGTTCTTTCGGCAATTTACAAATAGGTGCATACCCGTTATGTTTCAATTCCTGTTACACAATATCGAAGAGGGAATTACCTAGACACACTTATTCCACTAATTTGCACTGAATCGATAGATGAAACTCAAAACCTGATGACTTTTATACTTCAAAAACTGCGATTCATTAATATTATTTTTATTACTCATTGCTTGAGGTTTACTGAAAGCGTACAGAGGCTGTAAGTCGTACTAGAAATTTTTGACATTGCATGTGACTTCTGCGGTGGATTGCAGCCCCATCGCATATTTTATACACGTAATTTTTGGTGAAATGATTCAATTTGTTGAGTTCTTCCTTCTGTCGAAAAAAAAGACGCATCTGTATATCTCGAAAAACACGAAAACAATCAATTTCGAATCGAATTATTAAGATGTGGAACTACGAATTGAATGTTTATGCCGAATTTCGTGATAATTCTTTCAGAAGTTTCCTAAGAGATGATCCCCAAGGAACGTCAGTTTATATTTCCACGGTTTGAAAATTGCTTATGCCTAACATTTCCAACAGCTCGTATCTCTGAGTGGATAGAAGTTCTGGTAACAGTGAAGGAATTCGTGTGCAAGGACAAAGAGAGGAACGTCGAAGAACTAGGAAACAAATTTCATCTAGGCGTTGGGGAATTTGACCCATATTATGTTGGTAATTGGTATTTAACAGTAAAAGCCTGTTCTACGTGAAGCTTTGAATCACATGTCCGATTCAGAGCGGTTCAAGTAGTCAGGTTGAAATAGATCTGTAATTATCCAACAATTAGCTGAAATGTTCACTTGAATATACTTACATGTGGCTGGGGTAATTATTCGGATTTGTCAGAATCATAAATTTGTGAAAAGCTATTTTATTTGATTCCTGGAAGATTGAGAAGTAATAATAATAGTACATAAATCGTCAAAATTCTTGAACCCCCTCGAATATTTCAAAACGCTGATTTTTTGCACATTTGATCTTGGTTCATTTCACCGTTTCTAGGAATTCAAAAATGTATAATGTATAGTATAATTTGGAAGTTGTGAGATGACTAGCCTTATTTGGAACACCATGTATACTTCTTAATATCTTGAAAATATGGAGACTGTGAGCTCTATCGACACTCGCAAGAGAAAAGAATTCAATATGGTAATGATAAGCTGGAAAACGCTGATCTGTATGTAGTGCTTTACCCTGTTATCGAAAATGTTGTGCGTTCGTGACATTCTTTTGATAACATCGTTTTGATAACATCCTTTTAACCGCATGAGTGTCAGCGATACATCAAATGAAATGTAAAAGATCGCAGATTTTGAATCTAATTTATTATTAGTATCATTTATTTTAAAAAGTGCTCCCCACCCTTTACCATTTGTTTTAGTGGGGGTTACGAAAACTTATTTCGGCAGGATTTCAGAGTAGATATAAAGGGCATGGGATGTAGTTATAGTTAAGCAGAAACAATCCAACCTACAAATTGTAGTTTTGAGGAATTTCAACTTGAAGTATATGAGTAGGTTTACGATTCTTCATCAAATTTTATTAGTACAATAATTGATCGAACCCAATTTAGACTGTTCAATCATTTATTATCAGCCAACGTATTTTTTTCATAGGAGCCATTCAAACTACTTGAACGTTTTACACAAATGAAAATCTTAGTTAGCTCATATGTTGCTCAGTACTAGAGCAAATATATTCACACTGAGCAAGAATTTCATTTGGCCGTTTTCTGCAAATGTTCAAAGAGTTTATTTCACAAGAGACCGTATATAAAACTGATTTTTGAATTTGTGAGTTGGACGTGAGGAGTCTGTACCTTCTGAATACTCTGCAACTTCTGCAACTCTGAAATAAATTTTTATTTTATTCAAGAACATGTAGAACAAATCTTAGTTTTCAGTCGCCAGTTCATTTCATGTGTCATACTTATAATTTGATAGCGGATGGGTGTGATTTAAATGTTGATCCGGGTCATAGGTTGTTGGGGGTTTACTTAAGTTTGGGCTTTTGAGGATTGCCTCAATCGTTTCAGTTGCCGATTGAGGAATCCTATTATTTATATATAATTGTTTTTTCTCTGCATTCTGTGTATTTTTCATTTGCTTTCTTGATCATTATTTCATGTATGCTCTATTTTAGTCACATGCTGTTGTATTGTATTTTGTAATTAATTTTTGTTCAATACTATTCCTGTAATTGGGTAACTACCTGTTGGAAATAAAGGCTTATTATTATTCATCTCATCTTCACTCAGGATCCCCAAAACACGTGTTATACAAAGCTTTCAATGTCGTCTCATCCATATGGAAGGAAATACTTTCAAGAGCTTATTGTATACCTATTGTACTGTATTTATTATACTGATCCTCCTAGGTCTTTCCCAAGGAGACCCCTCCTGAGCTCTCGAAGAGATTGAGCGAGTAAGGAGAACCAATTGTGAAATTTGTAGACTTTGTTAATGTGTCTTTACGTCTCCGAAACGTTATGAATTATTTTTTTTATCGTTGATGTTGTTTCATAGTTGTTTGTTTGGCAAAATTGTTTGATAAATTGCTTCTGACAAATATCTTGTGTTTCTAACTCAGAAGCAATTCACAAATTAAAAATTTTTTATTTCATAGATATTTGTCAGAGTTTGAGAGAAAACCCATAAAGGAACCATTTAATAATGAATAACTCTCAAAGTATACTATAATGATTACTTAGAGCACTGTTTATTTTCGAACAAACAGTGAGTGTATGTATTTGGGTCGAAACTATTCGTTTCAGACCATTATCGCCCAAAATATGATGAGTTTTTTTTTCGACGTTTGTTTTTAGTGTCGAATTTATATCCTTGGAAATATTAGGATTTTTTTCTAGAGCTAAGCAGCTTTAGGCGAGTTTAGTACCTGGATGGGTGATAGATCTGTCTATAAATTTGGACAGCGAGCCAAAGCTCCTGTCCACAGGGCTTTCCTCCTTTTTCTAATTTCGAATCGATCGGATCTATATCTTTCGAGTTATCGAGAAAACAATATTCCAGATGGGTATAACTCTGAAACCGTTTTGCCGATTATACCCAACAATGAACATTACCATCCCATTTGGATGCGCAACATATCCTGAAAATTGCAATTCGCTACCACTTTCCATTCGAAAGTTTTCATGGCAATGGTTACCCATCCAGCTACTGAACCTGAATGCTGCCCAGATCTCCAACAATATAGATCCGATCGTGTCTAAATTTGGAACTTGGCTGTGAAGTTAGGATTTGAAGCCTTCCGCAAAATTTCAGCGATATCAAACCAATAGTTTCTCAGATAGGTAAATATATATAATTATTTTTCAAAGATTTCAGAAATATTCTGGTGATGCGGTCCTCACGAAAATTCTCCTCAAAATTTGGGCGTAGGCATTCTACAACTAATTACCATATTTGGATTGTATTGGTTTCATTTTTATTGAGTTATGAAGGAAATAAAAACAAATCTTCAGAAAGGTATTACTCCTCTTTGGCCGATTAGGCCGAGTAACGAACTCAAATGTTTCATCCGGATGCTCAGCCGATCATAAAAATTGCAAGTCGCTCTCTCTTTCCGCTCTCAAGTTATCGTGGGATGAAACATATTTTTTAATGATTATTTTTTCATTTTCTATTGATACGATTCTCACAAAACTGCACAAGTCTTTCTATCTGTAGGTATTCTACAACTACTCATCAATTTTCATTTCGATCGGATCTATATTGGGTGAAAACAAAATTATTACTTGGAAACCGTTGGGCCGATTATTCCCATTAAAGAACTTGTCCGTCGTATTGAGACGCGCCACCTATCCTGAAAATTGAAAGTCGCTATGTTTTTCCGTTCTCAAGTTATCGTGGCAACGGCCGGACAGCCGGATAGAATCAAATTTGGCCTCGAATTCTTCATCAGGAAGTCGAACCATGAGACCATTTTCAGAAAAAAATCCGAAAATTACAGACATTTGGGTAAAATGAAAACGCAATGATCCCCAGAAAATGCGCGCAAAAATGAATGTCTTTGTAAAATCGTAAGAATTCAAATGAAAGAATAAATATTGACTAAGTGATATCTTATATGTTCATAGAAATAAAAATACTTGACGTATATATTTATTTTGAATATGGAATGGATTTTTTATTAACTATTTATAATAATTATCAATATTTCGACGTCTTTAGGGATACTACGACAATGGGTTCGACGCAAATAACGTCGTTCGCTGGAAATTCTGTCAAATCAATGAAAATTTAGCTGTTCGACTGGAATGAAACTAGTCCACTGAATTAGTTTCAATTTTTGGATATTTTTCCAAAAACTCGGAAAAAACTCATCTAGTTTGAATCTAGAACTTGTCTGTAAAATTTTGATGTGAAGGGTCTCGCGAAATTTCATCGATATCTGATGAATAGTTTCAGAGATACAGATTTTTTTTGAACAATAATAATAATAAATTTTTTACATACAATCCTCACAACATTTTGCATAAGTCTTCGTCTTTGTATTTCAAATACCTACCGATTTTTAATTCGATCAGATCTGTATTTTTCGAGTTGTTTGAAAGAAAATTCAGATTGCTATATTACTGAAACCGCCCTGAGGATTTTACCCTTTAACAAAATTATTACTGTCGCATTAGGACTTCAAAACTACCCTGCAAATTTCAACTGTCCATCACTCATTTCATTATCGATTAACAACCGTTCTTACGGTTGGCCGGACGGAAAGAATTGAGTTTGACCTCGGATTCTTCATATTCGGCCAAATATTCGAAAATTACAGACATTTCGGCAAATTGATTCGCCCTCTATTCTAATAAATATGTTCAAAAGGTGGTTTATATTTAATTTACGTGAGGAAGTGAATTTTGAGTTAATCATCTTCTGGCAAGATTCAAACGCTATAACCAGTCAGCTAGAATCAATCATGCGTCAAGTTTTGACATCGAAGGAAATAGAGTTGATTTTTTTTCCCTTGAAACGTTTCTCCAATTTATTGTATTTAGTGTGATGAACTGAAAACATATCATGACCTATAGAATCCCCCTTTCTGTAATAAAGGATAATTTACTTCAATTCAACAACAGCCAGGAATACAAATGACGAAATTGTGGGGGCTATAGGAGTTTCAGAATGTTCCAAATCTAGCCTGGTAGTTCGGCATTGGATACGGGAGAATGGGGAAAAGGTTGAGCAAAGCATGCGGAAAATTTTTCATTTCAGGTATCCTCGCATAGGACCATTAGTGAATGAAATAAGATTCACAACGTATGGATTTTCTTCCATTCCCTAGATTATTTTCTATTTAATATTATAAGAGACCAGTACAGGCTTCCGATCACAAGACATCAAAAAATTTGAAAGCTTTTGGAGTCTTAGCATGCTACTTCATTTAACGATCAATTTATTTCACTGATGTAAGACCATAAACTTCGACAACTTATGTGTATTCGCGATCCGTTATATCCAGAGAACAACATTTCAAATATGCCATTGACCTATTCGAAAAACATCACTTTTCAATACAAACTTATAGGTTTTTGAACCTTCTACCATCCTCATGACTGGTAGTGTGGGTAGGTTAGGTTTAGTTGAATATTCCGTTGTCCAGATCCAGATTTCATATCATCTTGTATTAAACACTCCATCTTGACAAGCCATAACCAATCCCTCCGATTCTGAGTTAAGCCCAGCTGACTTCGAAAAGGACAAGGATAACTCATCCGACATGCCCTGATCTGATCCTAAAATGCAAATTTTACTCCTATGATCTTCGAGTAGTCCCTTCAGTTGTCCTACTCTGCATGCTCTTCTTTGGTCTGTCAGCGTGATTGTTGTTCATGCTAGCTTATGATCGATCGATATCCTGAGGTAATAGTAAATGACTTCAACCAATTTTTTGTAAATTCAGCTTCAAAAATTACATCTGGCTCTGCACATAGTCAATCATTGTTGAAGTTAAAACGCTCACAAAAGTCATTTTTTGTATTTGAAATAGAAGCTATGGAAGTTTTAAGAGCTGTAGGAAGACTAAAAAATTCCTCTTCATCAGGATATGACCAAATACCTAGCACAGTAATAAAAAAGATAATTCATTTTGTAGTTGAACCACTGAGATACATTATGTACAAAGCATTCACAGCAGGAAAATTTCCATCTGCGCTCAAACTGTCAATAATAACGCCTCTGTACAAATCGAGACCGGTGGATAGCTTAGGAAACTACAGGCCCATAAATTCACTCACAACATTTTCAAAGATTTTCGAAAAGGTTCTTGTTGACCGTCTATTCAAATTGTTCAAAAAACATGAATTATTCTGCTCCTCTCACCATGGTTATTTAAATAATAAAAACACAAGCACAGCCATTTTTGAGCTGACACAGAGAGTACTTGATGCGATTGAGAAAGAAGAAGTACCGATTGGTCTGTTTCTAGATTTGTCTAAGGCATTTGACTGTGTAAATCATAGTAGATTGTTGGAGCAACTAGAAGCATATGGCATAAGAGACAACCAGCTCAAACTGATTCAACGTTATCTAAAGGGCCGCAAACAGAGAGTACGTGTTACTTTTAACACGGAATCTTTTTTATCTACTGATGGGGGAGGTGTTTTCCGGGGTTCCTCAGGGTAGTGTGTTGGGTCCGCTACTGTTCATAATATATATTAGCGATCTTCCTTATAGTATAAGTAGGTTTCTTCACTCAATAATCTATGTTGATGATACTAATATTATAAAAAAAAGCACTGACGTGAAGTCAGTACTCTTTGGCGCGCGTGTTCACGGTGGCTAATTTGAATTGAATGATTCAAAAATTAACAGTGCTGTATCTAAGCTGCCATCAGGATAGAGTAACAAAGTTGGAAAAGAACACAAGTGACTCTCCTTAGTCGCACAAGCTCCTAGAAGATTTGGGAGGGTCAGTATAATCCTAATCATGTTTATAGCACGCGCGCCAAAGCAGATTGACTTTTACAATTTTTCTTTCATTGTTAAGTCAATCTGCTTTTGCGCGCGTGCTATAAACATGATTAGGATTATACTGACCCTCCCAAATCTTCTAGGAGCTTGTGCGACTAAGGAGAGTCACTTGTGTTCTTTTCCAACTTTGTTACTCTATCCTGATGGCAGCTTAGATACAGCACTGTTAATTTTTTAATCATTCAATTCAAATTAGCCACCGTGAACACGCGCGCCAAAGAGTACTGACTTCACGTCAGTGCTTTTTTTTTTTTTTCAAGTTCCTTTAACAAATATAGCTATCAATACAGTTTGGCTGTTAGTTTTACCGTAGATCAGAAAAAAATTCGGTTGTGGATCCTCCGTTAGGGACGAAATTGCATCTTCTCCAAATCCGAACGCATTTTAATATAGATCTACCAAATATAGTTATTTATAAATTCGCCTCAGGGCCACCATACAGACCATTCAAATCGGAAACAACGCTATTTCCCCCAAACTGACTTGTGTCCGTGCACTGAATTGACATGAATATTCTTTTAAAACCTCACAATATCGGCTCATTACTCCCAACATAACCCAAACAACCCAAAACCATTCACTTCTCGTCTGCGCAAGCGCAGTATACTCGTGGCTGCAATTCCTCCCAAAATTACACACCTCACAAAAAACTCCGATTCTCCAACACTAGTGGTTCAGGAGATATCGCTTCTTGAATCCACGCATGCGCAGTCCCTCACCAGGGGATTCTATAGCGGAAAAGCACCCGCCACCCCAAAACCCCAATCCTCTCTGACGAAAGCACCACCAGTTAAATCACTGATGGTCTGCTCATGCGCATAACGAAAAATGCCCGTAAGGGGTTACATCCATTTCGAAATTAGCCCCAGGGCCACGGTACGGAAACTTCAACTCTGAAACAACGCTACAGCCCCCAAACTGACTTGTCCTTGCACTGAATTGCTATGAATATTCTTTTAAAACCTCATAATATCGTCTCAGCACTCCCAACATAACCCATCCAACCCAAAAACAGTCACTTCTCTTCTGCGCATGCGCAATCTACTCGCGGCTAAAAGTCCTCTCAAAATAACACACCTTAAAGAAAACTCCGATTCTCCAACACTAGTGGTTCAGGAGATATCACATCTTTAATCCACGCATGCGCAGACCCTCAACGAGGGATTCTATAGAGGAATAGCATCCGCCACCCCAAAACCCTAATCCTCTCTGATGAAAACACCACCAGTTAAATCACTGATGGTCTGCTCATGCGCATAACGAAAAATGCCTGTAAGGGGTAACATCAATTTCAAAATTAGTCCCAGGGCCACGGTACGGACACTTTAACTCGGAAACAACGCTACATCCCCCAAACTGACTTGTCCTTGCACTGAATTGCTATGAATATTCTTTTAAAACCTCATAATATCGACTCAGCACTCCCAACATAACCCATCCAACCCAAAAACAGTCACTTCTCTTCTGCGCATGCGCAATCTACTCGCGGCTAAAAGTCCTCTCAAAATAACACACCTTACAAAAAACTCCGATTCTCCAACACTAGTGGTTCAGGAGATATCACATCTTTAATCCACGCATGCGCAGACCCTCAACAGGGGATTCTATGGAGGAATAGCATCCGCCACCCTAAAACCCTAATCCTCTCAGACGAAAACACCACCAGTTAAATCACTGATGATCTGCTCATGCGCATAACGAAAAATGCCTGTAAGCGGTAACATCAATTTCAAAATTAGCCCCAGGGCCACGGTACGGACACTTTAACTCGGACACAACGCTACATCCCCCAAACTGACTTGTCCTTGCACTGAATTGCTATGAATATTCTTTTAAAACCTCATAATATCGACTCAGCCCTCCCAACATAACCCATCCAACCCAAAAACAGTCACTTCTCTTTTGCGCATGCGCAATCTACTCGCGGCTAAAAGTCCTCTCAAAATAACACACCTTACAAAAAACTCCGATTCTCCAACACTAGTGGTTCAGGAGATATCACATCTTTAATCCACGCATGCGCAGACCCTCAACGAGGGATTCTATAGAGGAATAGCATCCGCCACCCCAAAACCCTAATCCTCTCTGATGAAAACACCACCAGTTAAATCACTGATGGTCTGCTCATGCGCATAACGAAAAATGCCTGTAAGGAGTAACATCAATTTCAAAATTAGCCCCAGGGCCACGGTACGGACACTTTAACTCGGAAACAACGCTACATCCCCCAAACTGACTTGTCCTTGCACTGAATTGCTATGAATATTCTTTCAAAACCTCATAATATCGACTCAGCACTCCCAACATAACCCATCCAACCCAAAAATAGTCACTTCTCTTCTGCGCATGCGCAATCTACTGGCGGCTAAAAGTCCTCTCAAAATAACACACCTTACAAAAAACTCCGATTCTCCAACACTAGTGGTTCGGAAGATATCGCATCTTTAATCTACGCATGCGCAGACCCTCATCAGGGATCTGAATTCTATGGAGGAATAGCATCCGCCACCCCAAAACCCCAATCCTCTCTGACGAAAACTACAGCAGTTAAAGGACTTCTCATCTGCGCATGCGCAATACGGAAAATGCCCGGAAAGGGCAGCATGAACCTCAAAAACATATGTTTCGGCATTAAAAGCAAAGTATTCCGCAAAATAGTAGTAATTTTTTTATTTTTTTCATGTCACGTGATCTTCACGAAATTTTGCAAAAGTGTTTGCTTTGGTCTTTTGCATCTAACTACTGAGTTTCAATTTAATCAGATCAGTATTTTTCGAGTTATCGTGAAAACAAAATTTTCAAATTTTCAAAAATTTTTTTTGCCACTTAAGGGCCGTCCGTTCAACACAAAACTTCGCAGGCATATAAAGGTCATGATTCTACAATCTGATGCCAAATTTCAAAAAGATCGAGTGATCGGTTCCGGAAATATTCATAAAAAACGTTTTTATTAAAAACGGCCTTAACTCCGAAACCGCTCGGTCGATTTCGCCCGTTAACGAACTTGTCCGAGATATTTACGCTACGAAACTACCCTGCAAATTTCAACGCTCTAAGTCGTTCCGTTCGAGAGTTATCGTGCTAACGGCCAGACCGGCCGGCCGGACCGGACGGACAGGATTGAATTTGACCTCGAATTCTTCATCAGGGAGTCGAACCCAATCGTTTGAGACCATTTTCGAAAAAAAATTCGAAAAATACAGACATTGTGACGAAATGATAGCACGCTGTTCCTTGCGGAACACGCGCGCAAAAATTATCGGTGACATCCTTATGTTAGAACAGGAACTAAATGAAGCTTATATAGAAGTGAAAGATTGGTGCTCAAAAAATTGTTTAAGATTAAATGCTGATAAGACAGATTGTATATTGTTTCAAAATGAGAGATCGAAATTGGAGCCTCCTGATTGTATTACACTAGATGGAACTCAGGTTGGAATGACAAATTGTGTTAAGTTTCTTCGCGTTCATGTTGATTCTAATCTGAAATGGAAAAATCATGTGGACTACTCGAATAAAAAACTAAATTCTACCATCTATGCTATCAATGTGTTGAAAAAGTCAGGTCGTGTATCCATCCTGAAAATTATTTATTTCTTTAACTTTCAGTCAATCTTATCGGATGGTATTGTGTGCTGGGGAGGCAGTTCCTGCACATCATGCCATCTATGTTTATAATTGTATCAAATTCCTCGAACAACACAGAGATTTGTTTGATAGATTCAAAAATAAGAATAGTAGAACAAGACAAATGGATCAATACCTATATCCTATACACAACTTGACGCTTGCGGAGAATAATACAATGTATGTGTGCATCAGATTGTATAATGCTCTACCAAGGTATTTTCGTTTCATGAATAATGATAATGCTTTGATCAAAAATTTGTGTTCATTTATAATGGAGTGTGAACCGTATAATGTGCAAGAATTTCTCGACGATTGCAAGTGTTACAGAGATGGTTAAGTTGAGTTAATTGAATTGAATTTATTTGTGACATTTTTTCTATGTATTACATAACTATGTGTACTGTGAAATGAATAAACATCTATCTATCTATCTATACCAGTTATACTGAGGCTCTCTTTCCAGTCCTAAATATGAATCTTCTTTGGTTCCTAATTTCATGATGAGGTATCATTTTCAGAAGTGGTTCTTCAATTCTCGATGTTCTTATTGCCATTCCCAACATTTATTGATGGTGTAAGTACCACAATTTCTGTAAACACCTGCCTCCCTGCGGTCGTAGAACGTATATTCTTTATATCGAGCAGTTGGGTTGCATGCTTCGTTTCATGTTCAACACTTTACGAGTGGATCTGCCTAGCTCGAGAATTTCATTCACTGTCCAGTTACCAAACCTGATAGAGTAGGTGTCTATTGGGACTGCCAAGCCGACCCAGACGTATCGCCAGAAATTAAAAAAAATTATTAAAAAATATTTTTTATGTCACGATAACTTGAGAACGGAGAGAGATAGCGATTTTATTTTCAGGTTAGGTTGTACATCTGAATGCGACATTTGACTTTGTTTATAAGCATAATCGGCCAAACGGTTTTGGAGGTATACCTATCTGAAATTTGGTTGTTGCTTCCTGAATAACTCGGAAAATTGAAAACTGTATTGGACACCCATAATCGAATTTACCATGGTGCAAAAGCTCCTGACTTCACGTCAGTGCTTGAACCAATTTTATAACTACAATGAATTTCATTTTATATGTTTTTGTTTGTCATTGTGGACATGCCTGGTCATTTAATGCCTATGTGTATATACAGTATGTATTCTTGCACAAATAAAGATGATTGATTGCTTGTATATCAGCCACCCTGTGTAAGTGGCCCGACCTTCAAATCAAAGTATTACATTAATATTATATTATATTAATACCTTTATCAACTACTCCAATACATAAAACAAAAGAATGAAAAATTATTAATCATAGTTCGAATAGAATATAAATGGTTAATTCTGAATTCTAAATCGATATTATGTACCCAGGTAGTTTCATAACATGAGACATGTATTTCTTTGGTTGAGTTCAGTAGGTACCGATATGTGTGACCAGTCTGGCTATGAATTTGAACAAGCGCACCTTACAGACTGACCTCAAGACAGTGCTTTCCCAACTTTCCAATTCTCCAATCGGCTTACCATGATTAGGAAAAAACTACAATTATTTCTTTTCCACCATTAACGAACCATATTATATCAACACGAGGAATTAACGAAAACCACAACTTCTATTCTTCAAACAGGTCACGGATGAAATCTACACAATACTGGATACAACAGAACGGAGTGTAATCATTCAAGGCACGCATCCGGTTAATCGATTCCAATTTGATGTATGATTTTCCCGAAAACGGAAGAAAAACAGAGGGGAAACGTAACACACTTTAGGTTTATTTTTGTAAAATTTCAGTTTGGACGCGATGCACTCCACAAAAAGGTTTCCCATCGTGGCTGGGAAAATATTTTTTCAGTGAAACGTCCGTCGTAGCAAATGATCAAGTTCGACTACGGCAGTATTTTTCCAAGGATGTCAAACGATAGGATTTTCATCAGTTACCTATCCAACCAGCGCGCGTATGTCCATTATTTTCCAGCCTATACTTTCGGTGAAATATGCACAGATATCCATTTCCGCCCAGCTCCATTTACATTTCGCCATCCATTCTATGGTTGAATCAGAATGGGATCTATCAGAATAGCATAGGTACTTGTTCATGTAATGCGAAAAATTTCACTACACGTAAGTTATTACTGCTAGCGAACTGCCATACTTTAAATGCATTTTCTCTATTTCAGTATCGTAATGAGTTTATTACAACACTAAAAACAGTGCTGTAATGAACTCATTTCCACATTGTTTCTAGTTATATTTTTCGTTTTGTGGTAGTAGGCACTGACAATCAATCCTATCAAATATCAACACACGTCAATTGTCAATATAATATAATCAGGTTATAGTGAAATAATTGCTGAGATGAAAAAGTTTTATTTTCATTAAAAAATAAGGTACTAGAGATTTCCTTCTTGCTAATTTTGAATCATTCATGCTATTAGGAAACTGTTTTAAATCTGATCTCCATGCCCTACGAACGATTCGGATTTCGTAATCTGTCAACTTTCGTTACAGTCACACCAACTGCCAAGATACAATACATAAGGCACTAGAATGTATAATCCGAATGTTTCATTAAATTTCAACAATATTTTACGAAAGTTGCCTGAAATAAAGAAAATACCGTCTAATACTCGTTGCAGAAGGCAATTCGAACACTCATTCGCATTCGTGTTTGAATAGCAGCCTATTCTGCAATTTGGTTTAGAATATACTATTAATGAATAATCACATGTCCGTATCCGGTCAATAATGCAGCATTCATAATTTCATCATCTATAGGTAGGGTAAAGTCGGCATATATGGAATACTAATCACTTATAGAGAAATAACGTATAAACTAATGTGTTTGGAGCAGCCATAGTTGGCTATATTCAAACAGTATCATATACTAAATATATTACCCGTTGTACTTTTTATTGCGCGCGTGTTCCGCAAGGAACAGCGTGCTATCATTTCGTCACAATGTCTGTATTTTTCGAATTTTTTTTTGAAAATGGTCTCAAACGATTAGGTTCGACTTCCTGATGAAGAATTCGAGGTCAAATTCAATTCTGTCCGTCCGATCCGGCCGGCCGGTCCGGCCGGCCGTTAGCACGATAACTCTCGAACGTAACGACTTAGAGCGTTGAAATTTGCAGGGTAGCTTTGTAGCGTAAATATCTCGGACAAGTTCGTTAACGGGCGAAATCCACCGAGCGGTTTCGGAGTTAAGGCCGTTTTTAGTCAAAACGTTTTTAATGAATATTTCCGGAACCAATCACTCGATCTTTCTGAAATTTGGCAGCCAATTGTAGAATCATGACCTTTATATGCCAGCGAAGTTTTGTTTTGATCGGACGGCCCTAAAGTAGCAAAAAAAATTTCAAAAATTTTAAAATTTTGTTTTCAGGATAACTCGAAAAATGCTGATCTGATTAAATTTAAACTCAGTAGTTAGATGCAAAAGACCAATGCAAACACTTTTGCAAAATTTCGTGAAGATCACGTGACATGAAAAAAATAAAAAAATTACTACTATTTTGCGAAATACTTTGCTTAAAATGCCGAAACCTATTTTTTTGAGGTTCATGCTGCCCTTTCCGGACATTTTTCGTTGTGCGCATGCGCAGATGAGAAGTCATTTAACTGCTGTAGTTTTCGTCAGAGAGGATTGGGGTTTTGGGGTGGCGGATGCTATTCCTCCATAGAATCCAGATCCCTGATGAGGGTCTGCGCATGCGTAGATTAAAGATGTGATATCTTCCGAACCACTAGTGTTGGAGAATCGGAGTTTTTTGTAAGGTGTGTTATTTTGAAAGGACTTTTAGCCGCGAGTAGATTGCGCATGCGCAGAAGAGAAGTGTCTGTTTTTGGGTTGGATGGGTTATGTTGGGAGTGCTGAGTCGATATTGTGAGGTTTTAAAAGAATATTCATAGCAATTCAGTGCTCGGACACTAGTCAGTTTGGGGGAAATACTGTGGTTTCCGAGTTGAAGTGTGCATACCGTGGCCCTGGGGCCAATTTTGAAATTGATGTTACTCCTTACGGGCATTTTTTGTTATGCGCATGAGCAGACCATCAATGATTTAACTGCTGAAGTTTTCGTCAGAGAGGATTGGGGTTTAGTGGTGGCGGATGCTATTCCTCTACAGAATCCCCTGGTGAGGGTCTGCGCATGCGTGGATTCAAGAGGCGATATCTCCTGAACCACTAGTGTTGGAGAATCGGAGTTTTCTGTATGGTATGTGATTTTGGGAGGATTTTCAGCCGCAAGTAGATTGCGCATGCGCAGAAGAGAAGTGACTGTTTTTGGGTTGTATGGGTTATGTTGGGAGTGCTGACCCGATATTGTGAGGTTTTAAAAGAATATTCATGGCAATTCAGTGCAAGGACAAGTCAGATTGGGGGATGTAGCGTTGTTTCCGAGTTAAAGTGTCCGTATCGTGGCCCTGGGGCTAATTTCGAAATTGATGTAACCCCTTACGGGCATTTTTCGTTATGCGCATGAGCAGACCATCAGTGACTTAACTGCTGGTGCTTTCGTCAGAGAGGATTGGGATTTTGGGGTGGCGGATGCTATTCCTCTATAGAATCTCCTGGTGAGGGTCTGCGCATGCGTGGATTCAAGAAGCGATATCTCCTGAACCACTAGTGTTGGAGAATCGGAGTTTTTTGTGAGGTGTGTAATTTTGGGAGGACTTGCAGGCACGAGTATATTGCGCTTGAGCAGATGAGAAGTGAATGGTTTTGGGTTGATTGGGTTATGTTGGAAGCAATGAACCGATATTGTGAGGTTTTAAAAGAATATTCATGTCAATTCAGTGCACGGACACAAGTCAGTTTGGGGGAAATAGCGTTGTTTCCGAGTTGAAATGTCTGTATGGTGGCCCTGAGGCGAATTTATAAATAACTATATTCGGTAGATCTATATTAAAATACGTTCGGATTTGGAGAAGAGGCAATTGCGTTCCAAACGGAGGTCCCACAACCGCATTTTTTTTCGATCTACGGTAAAGCTTACAGCCAAACTGTATTGATAGCTATATTTGTTAAAGGAACTTGAAAAAAAAAAAAAAAAGCACTGACGTGTAGTCAGTACTCTTTGGCGCGCGTGTTCACGGTGGCTAATTTGAATTGAATGATGAGTACTTCAAGCTCAGTAGATAGAGCGAGCCGAAGATCTACCCAAAGGATAGTGGACACCATTCACTGTCGGTTCAAAAATTAAGAGTGCTGTATCTAAGCTGCCATCAGGATAGATTAACAAAGTTGGAAAAGAACACAAGTGACTCTCCTTAGTCGCACAAGCTCCTAGAAGATTTGGGAGGGTCAGTATAATCCTAATCATGTTAATCGCACGCGCGCAAAAGCAGATTGACTTAACAATGAAAGAAAAAGTGTAAAAAGTCAATCTGCTTTGGCGCGCGTGCGATTAACATGATTAGGATTATACTGACCCTCCCAAATCTTCTAGGAGCTTGTGCGACTAAGGAGAGTCACTTGTGTTCTTTTCCAACTTTGTTAATCTATCCGGATGGCAGCTTAGATACAGCACTCTTAATTTTTGAACCGACAGTGAATGGTGTCCACTATCCTTTGGGTAGATCTTCGGCTCGCTCTATCTACTGAGCTTGAAGTACTCATCATTCAATTCAAATTAGCCACCGTGAACACGCGCGCCAAAGAGTACTGACTACACGTCAGTGCTTTTTTTTTATGCACAATACCGATTCAATTCATCAAGATTTCTACTACCTCATGCCGAGGTATGATGATATGCGTTGCCAAATGTGAAAACTCTAAAACTGCATGTATTTCAGTAATCATTTCCAATCGCCTAGAGATGCTGAAAAATCTACAACTATCATTTTACTATTACAAGTTCCTAGATATCATGAAAGATTTATTTCAGAAGGATAATCAAAATTTGATTGAAGATTTAAAAAATTCCTTTTGTAGAATTAATCCATCTGTTGAAAGTTATGTAATCTTAGAATGCATGTACTTCTATAAGAATAAAGTGTTAAATGATGTAGATTTTTCATGTCAATAAAATAATACATGTCCTTGAAATTGTTTTATTGTCCACAAGTTTCATCTGACCTGTTCCCACCCAATTCATTGCGTTCCAATATATTAATCCAAAAATATTTTTATGATAACTGTCGCCCTTGAAAATAAAAAAGATACACAAAATTCTTTCTGCAATATTTCGTAATGGGTCTGCTGAAAATCACCACATAAATTGTTTCACAAGACACTAGAATTAGTTCACGAAGTTGAATATTTGTATACTTCTATAAGAATTCAGATTCATTTCATCCCAATTTAAACACACAATGCTAGAAAAAGGGTCATATGTACCTGCGGTTGATGTGGGACTAAACAGGTACCTCTCAAGGTTAGCGGTCGTGGCTCAGGGGTTAGGTTCCCTGACTCATAATAAAATATTAAGGGTTTGAATCCCGACGTCTCCGAGAACTTTTTCATAAATTCCTACAATATTCTAGATGTCCTTTCACAAAAGCTCCTAAAAAATTCCGTCCGCCAAGTCGCTGTGACAGTTTTTTCAACTGTCATGGTGACAATCATCATTCTGAGCACGAAAACATATTTGGAGTTCGGATCACATGGTGGCCCAGAACCCCCTAGCACTAACTACTTCGATCGGATCTGTATTTTTTTTTAAAATGTTGAAATAAATTTCGAACTTTTTAAAAAAAATTTTCAACTTTATTCTATTGATACGATCCTCACGAAATGTGTAAAGGAATAGTGTATTGTCATTCTACAAAAAAATTACTCCACAAAAGGTAAGGAAGTTTAAAAATTTTGAGACTGTTTCAAAAGTTTCCATTTTTTTCACTAATTTATTAAAATATGAAAAACCTACATGTTTACTAACTTATTTAACTCATTATTTTGCCAACTTCCTTATAAGTTTCACAGTTTCAGGTCAAATTTATTTGGCTTTCTAGTTCCTCGGAACTGAGTGCTTATCAATTTGCCCAAATGTCTGTAATTTTCGAATTTTTCGATGAAAATGGTCTTAAACAATTTGGTTCGACTCACTGATCAAGCATCCGTGGTGAAAATTCATTCTGTCCGGCCGTCCGGCCGATCCGGCCGGCCAGTCCGGCCGGCTGGCCGTAGGCACGACAACTCTCGAACGGAATGAGCTAGTGAGTTGAAATTTTCAGAGTAGGTTTGGGGGATAAATATCTCGGCTGAGTTCGTTACTGGGCAAAATCGGACAAAAGGTTTCGGAGTAATAAAAAATTTTTTTTTTACAAATCAAATTCCAAATTAATTTTTTTTTAATAAGCAGTTTTATCATAAGAATCCATTCATATCATTTTTAACTCTAACAAGCTAATACTTTCGGAGATATGATTTTTCAAAATTTCAATGTAAATCGTATTTCACAGATTGATATAATTATTCTATGTATGAATTGTCATAATGTCAACTTATAAAATTATCTAATCAATCGAAGAATTATGAGAATAAAGTGTATTCCGAAATGTGAGCGAAGTGAGAAAAATCTCTGTTGTTTGCTCCGAAATTAGTTTTTCTCAGAAAAGTCTTACATTTCGGAACAGAACATGAAGTAAGAGATCTGAGAGTAGTGAGACTGCTTTTCATCCATAGACGAATGCTCAGTTCTCTCAATTTATGACGGGACTGACAGAAGGGAATATTGTAACTTCAAAAATATTGGGGTTCCTACTATTTGTACGTACTTTAAACCTGTTTTGGGCAATTGTCATACGAAACTTGTTTTTTTGGCGCTCTAGTTCTTCGGAACAGAGTGCTTATCAATTTGCCCAAGTGTCTGTAATTTTGGAATTTTTGGCTGAAAATGGTCTGAAACGATTTGGTTCGACTCACTGATCAAGAATCCGAGTGCGAAATCGATTCTGTCCGGCCGGCCGACCGGCCGTAGGCACGATAACTCTCGAACGAAAGGAGTTAGCGGATTGAAAATTGCAAGGTGGTTTTGGAGCGTAAATATTTCGGACAAGTTCGTTCGATCTATCTGAAATTTAGCATCAAATTGTAGAATCATGACCTTTATACGCATGTGAAGTTTTGTATTGACCAGATTACCGCAAAGTGTAAAAAAAAATAAATTTGAAAATTTAAAAAAAGTTTTTCCACAATAACTCTCGAACGGAATGAGCTAGGTAGTTGAAATTTTCAGAGTAGGTTAGGGAGATGAATATCTCGGTTAAGTTCGTTAGTGGGCAAAATTGGCCAGATTTAATTCGATTTCTTCCATGGTGCAGTTCTCATTCTCATGATTGCTCATTTAATCTTGATAAATAAACTATTATTTGAATTGAAATTCCTTTATGATGCAGCTCTGCCATATGTATACATTGATATAATTCCCAACTCAGAGAAACCAATACTTTCGGAGATATAATTTGTCTGTTTGAACTAGAGCGCCAGAAAGCTCCTGTCCACAGGGCTTGAACCCATTTTTTTAGTATTTGCATTGCGAAATCAGTTCAATCAAAAAATTGCGTGACAGTCTGACAAGGTTTTTGCATACTCGATCGGATTTTCGAAGAAGCCTTAATCTATTTGTGTCCAAAGTTGCGGTAAACCTCGTCTGAGATCTGCAATTGTAAGTATAGGAGGTTGATGAGAATCGAAAGTTCTTTGTAGTTGATCCCGATGGTTTTCACTTGGATTGGGCGACCGTTGGGGCAGAGCCAAATGTGGAATACTACGGATTTCCAGAGCATCATCAACAATTATCGCACAATGGGATGGCACATTATAGTACAGAAATGAGAAATTTGGCCCCATTGCAGTATGAAACAAAGGAATAATATTGTCAATGACTTGCTCTGTTTAAATCTGCGCAATCAGGTTAGCATCAAGCACCAACAATTTTGTACGTCCATTGAAACAAATGCCTCCCCCAGCATCAACTGTACCATCTCTGAACGGATAAACTTCCTGAACCGGTCTGAGATTTCTGGGCACTGGAGGATGAATCCATACCCAAACACGCCAACTATCCTAAAACCGTCCAAGTCTCGGTAATACATACCTCCATTGATCGTTCCTATTCAAGTCCTCATAGGCCCATTTTTAGTTAGAGGAATCCTTCTCAAAAGCCACCGAGAATGTACATTAACGTCTCAAAGTCTTCGAGGAATTGTTTCAAAACCAAAACACCAGTAGCGTTCGAAAGGCGCTGTTGCATGATTCGACAAGTATCCAAGGGCATACCAATAGCCCTATTGGCTACATCCGCACATCCGCACAAGTTTAACGTCTGGGCATTAGTGCCAAAGAGATTTTCGGATTCTGAATCAAAGTTGATTGTAAGAACGTAAAACAATAACTGATCCAAAAGAGTTTGACTGAAACTGAAGAAGTTATCAAATGAGGAGCAATAAAACCATTCAGATATAAGAGAGTAACGTTTGGTTTGCCATGAACGAACATTTGGTGGAAAAGAATCGGCAACTTTTGAAACGGTCTCAAAACTTCCTTAGCTTTTGTGGAGCAGAATATTTATCAAGTTCAAATTGCACAAGATTTGTATTTTTCGAGTCATTGTGGAAAAAACAGCAAAATTTCAGATAGTTATAACCGAAAGTTGATATCCTTTTCCGTTCGGAAATTATCGTGGCAATAGTCACTCGTCCAGCTACTGAAATTGCCCAAGGCTGCTCGGCTGCCAATAAGTTTTCAATATCTCCAACAATATAGATCCAATCGTCCTCAAATTTCGAACTGGGCTGATTTTGTCTGGTATACGATCCTCACGAAATGTAGTGGAAATCTTGCAATTAATTACCAAGTTAAAATTGCATCAGATCTATAGTGTTTGAGTCATTGTGGAAATAACTTCAAATTTTCAGATGGGTTTATAACTCCAAAACCATTTGGCCGATTATGCTTATTAACGAACGTAACTGTCACATTCGGATACGCAACCTATCCTGAACATTACAACTCACTATCTCTTTCTGTTCGAAAGTTATCATGGTAACTGTCACCCATCCAGATATCAGACTCGCCCAATGCTGCTTGGTTCCCAGTATTTTCCATATCTCCTTCATCATAGTGTTCAAATTTGGGACTTGGCTGTAGAATTATGTTTTGAAGGCTTTCGCAAAATTCCAGTATTTTTAGACGGATATTTCCTGAAATACAGATATATTGTGATGAACAAATTTTTTTAAGTTCCTAACAAACCGATCCTCACATAATTTCATATAACATATATGTCTTCGGATCGGCAATTTACAATTCTATTGGATCTGTACTGTTTCAAAACAAAATTCCAACTTCGAAACCGTTTGGCCGATTATGCCCAATAACGAACGACAATTTTATGTCGCTATTTTTTTTCCTTTCGAAAGTTATCGAACAGAATCGAATTTGATCTCGAATTCTTCATCGGTGAGTTGAATCTAATCGTTTGAGATCATTTTCGGAAACAATTCGCAAATTACAAAACATGGGCGCAAAAGTGACGGAGATGAAGTAAGTACCCTTCCCAAACTAACCCTAATAACAAAACAGTTCAACAGTTTAGGGTTTCTAAAATTGGAGCATTACACGAGAGAACAACGAGTTTTCGTTATTGAGCAATATTCCAATAATAATGAATACTCTGACAACGAAAACGTAATCTGTCGTTTGAGATAAACAGCAATTGCTCCATTATCGACCCTCGATCGACACGAGGTAACCATCAGAATGGTTCCGTCCATAGACTGGGCTACCAGTGTCGAAACTCATTATGAAATATAGATACAAAATTATTAAGTCTTGGTATGGACTTGTGAATCAGGAGAACTTCAAATATACTTTAAATTTATAACGTTTTTCGGGGAGATTTGTCTTTTCTTTTCAAAACGTAAAAATTTTAGTACCCCCTACGGAGCTGCAAATGTGAAAAATATACCTCCACATATTGAACATGAAAAAGAGAGGTATTCGTTTTATTTTTGTTGCAGCTGGGAATATTTTTCAATCCGAAAACCGATTTTCGCCCGTGCTCGTAGCAATTCCGATATTGAAATGCAATCTGCTCATTCGGGATTACCAGGATTATCCGCCGCTCATTTGTGTCGACCCATATAGAGATTCCAGTCGAAATTAAACCTGCGGTTCATTTAAGGGGCTCTATTACCACGAAAGTATTTCTTTCAGAACTACGGCTTCAAGGAGGGACTTCGTTTCTGTCATACACATGCCTCTGATTTACGATTACTTGTACAAACCCACTCTCTGGAATGTGAAATCAACGATCTGCAACTTATATAGCCATACTTCTTCAGTTCTACATAAATAAATCAGATCCAGTGTTTTATAATCATAGGCGTACACTTTTGTTTCTGCCGTTTTGTTCCAACAGTCAGGGCTCTATTTTCGAAACTGTGTGTCGATGTTGTTGAATGAAAATGTGGGAAAGCTCTGCGGACAGGAGCTTTGGTGCTCTTGTTCAAACTTTGACAAATCATATCTGAGTATTGGTTTCTCAGATTTGGGAATGATGTCAATGGATTCTTATGATAGAACTGCATCATAAAAGAAATTGAATAATTATTATATGTGAAAGTATTCATAATAAATATAACTGCAGAGATAGAGGAAGATATAGTGTTTGCAGCCATACCACACAGAATATGCTAGATACCGTCCGAACACTGAAGCCAAGCAGCTTCAGTCGCGGTTAGTACTTACATGGGTGACCGTTTGGGAAATCCGCGTGCTGTAATCCTTTTTCAATTTGGCTTCTGCGCGTCAATTTTCGAGAATTTCAGTAATTAAATTCAATTCGTAGGTCTATGACTCACCTCATTTTCGATTTACATCAAGCGATTATAATAATTAGAGTATTCAATGAAATGAGAATATAGATTCTTATTATTTTTTTTCTATAATAATTAAGTAAGTTTATTTTCTCTATTTCAGCAGCGTAATGAGTTCATTACAGCACTAAAAACAATGCTGTAATTAACTCATTCCCGCATTGTTTCTAGTTATATTTTTCGTTTTGCGGTAGTCAGCACTGACATTCGATGCTATCAAATTTCAACACACGTCAATTATTGTCAATATAATATAATCTGGATATAGTGAAATAATTGTTCAGAGTAAAAGTTTTATTTTCATTAAAATATAAGGTACTAGAGATTTCCTTCTTGCTAATTTCGAATCATTCATGCTATTAGGAAATTGTTTTAAATCTGATCTCCATGCCCTACCTAAGATTCAAATTCAAATTCCGTAATCAGTCAACTTTCGTAACAGTCGCACCAACTGCCAAGATACAATACAAAAGGCACTAGAATGTATAATCCGAATTTTTCATTAAATTTCAACAGTATTTTACGAAAGTTGCCTGAAATAGAGAAAATATCGTCTAATACTCGTTGGAGAAGGCAATTCCAACACTCATTTCACATACGTGTTTGAATAGGAGACCATTCTGCAACTTGTTTTAGAATATACTATTCTCTATTCCAGTATCACAATGCTGTAATGGACTCATTCCCGCATTGTTTCTAGTTATATTCTCCATTTTGTGGTAGTCAGCACTAACATTCGATCCTATCAAATTTCAACACTCGTCAATTATTGTCAATATAATACAATGTGGGTATTGTGAAATAATTGTTGAGGGAAAAGTTTTATTTTCATCATAAGGTACCAAAGATTTCCTTCTTGATAATTTTGAATCATTAATGCTATTAGGAAACTGTTTTAAATATAATCTCCATGCCTTACGTACGACTCAAATTGAAATTTCGTAATCTGTCAACTTCCGTAACAGTCACACCAACTGCCTAGATACAATACAAAAGTCACTAGGATGTATAATCCGAATTTTTCATTAAATTTGAACAGTATTTTATAAAACTAGCCTGAAATTATTGGATCACCTAAACTCAAAAAAAATATCATCGAAATCCATTCAGTGGTTGTTGAATTATTGTGGTCAACATCTTAGAAAATATATATTCCAGAAAAAAAAATATATTTTCGAGAAGAAGTTTTTCGATACGGATACGGAAATATATTTTCGTGAAATTGGAGCTCCATGTATGAAGCTAAACTTTATTGATGTACTTTGACCCGCTGAATATTAATTAATATCACAACTTGTTTTATGAAAAGTAGAGCATTAATTTCAATAGCCAAAATGTTTTCAAAAATAATAGTTATGAGGAACGAACAAATTAAGTTCTCACATTTCGGACAATTTAAAAAAAAAAAATTTCCAATTATTTATTATTTATAAATTCTTGATAAACCTTATAGTTTTTGAGGAACGACAAATATTGGAAAATTTTTGAATGAGTCTTCCGATTTTGCACTTGATTTATACAGTGTGGAAAAACCAAATCCAATAAATTCATTATCTTTGTTGCTCTAAGTCTAAATATTTACGGAGAATCCGGAGGCACGTCAAATTCAAATTTTAAATTGACATTTTTCTTCGAAAAAATGTTAATCCTAACTTCATCCTCCTTCGGAAGATATGTACAACCCCCAATTTTTCAAATATGAAGTATGGAATTGTGATACATCGTTCGAAAGTTCTCTTCATTATCTATTCAGAAATGTTATCATCTACTTCATTACTGCAAAAATTAAAACAAAATAATATCAT